>OU343222.1:222683879-222803384 GCA_910596185.1 Chrysanthemum makinoi | reverse complement strand
CAAAATGCATAAGTATTTTATCTTCTGTAAGATGTCAGTTTTGTTGGGATTTAATACTCATAACAATTATATAAATCAAATAACATCATCAAAGCATGTAGCGGAAGTAAATAGGAATAATATATGTAAGTAATTAACCGAACAAGAAAGTGCGTACCTTTTAGCAATTCAAGAATCAAACGATGATTAAACAAGAACAAAACCCAAAACCCTAATTATAGGGTTTATGTAATTCGACCCAAACAAAGAATCGACCACCAAGATTACAAGCTCAAGTGTGCTTGTCCTTCGTTCTTGTACACACGTACTATTAGCGATTTGATGTGGAAAAGCTAGTTCCTTGAATCACAAATAAAACCCAATACTTGTTTCTTTAGCTTGGAAAATCAAAACCCTTATGGTGAGGGTGGAACCAATCGGCCAAACAAAGAAGGAGGAGATGAGAGGAGAAATTAGGTTATTGGTAATCCAAGATTAAGTTGTGAATGAATACAATGAATTGTATTTATAGGTAACTTAACTTGGTGACCAAGTTTGTGTGGTATTGGGTTTGGAAACCCAAACCGATCGGCCAAAGCATCCCAAGGGGATTCTAGAACTTTCCCGACTTGTAATTTCATCTCTAGTCCTTATAGTTAATATTTAACGACCGTTAGCTAAACCTCGTTAATTATTTAACTATCGTTATGTTTGATTTCGTGACTAATAATTAATAATAATAACGTTTTATTTATATTAATTATTTACATCAATTCTCATACGTAATGTGTGCAATCCCGAAGTCTCGAGTTCGAATCTAGACATACTATTATTTAAATATCCATAAAACACTTGGATATTACTAAATATAGTAATGACATTGGTTAGTCTAGCTTTCACACGCCAACGCCCCCAGATCAAATCGAGTATGGTCTCCTGGAAAAAACCATTTAATGATTCATCATTTTTACTTATCCTTTTGTTACTAATACTACATTAACTATGAATATGGATCAAGTCATTTCATAAGTTAATATTCTGTTTCTCGTTGTATTCGATTGAACAAGATTACCAAATCATCTGAACGTATTCGAGATAGATCTTGGGTATGGCCATACAAACATCTTGTCAACCCTACGAGAGGCCCAAATATAGTATTATGCTTTGAAACAAATTCAAAGGAATAAATTCTCTTGACTACAAACATAACTCATGAACTTTGTAACACTTCTGAAAATAGCCCTTATAACTACCATTCACTACTTAGGATAGCGTTAGACTATCTTACACAAATGCACTACATTCATATCGGTTATCTGGTATCTCAAGTCTGAGGATAAACACTTCATGATATACTTAATGACAAAGATCCATAAAGTATCATCATGTAAAGTTGGGATGAGTCATATATTCAATTCATTGAATATCATGTGAATCTGGTATGTCCCACGCATCAATATACTTGAAAAGTATATTCTACCAAAACTCAGATTTGTCTTAATTCAATGACATTCCCACATCATTGATCGACAACGGACTATTTAGAATAACATAAGTTATTCACGGATTAAACATGCAAATATATGATATAATATTAAGAAAATGAAAATAAACATAACCAATATTTTATTTCATTTAAATAATATTTGTTCAAAACATCCCTTATCCAAATACTAAATAGATCAATGCATGATAATACTTGTTAATGAATTATGTCTCAAGTAATGACAATCATACTTGTTGACAAGACATAATTTCAACTAACTTTGATCTATTGGAATTTTAAGAATACTTATTTCAAGAATTCAACTAGTGAAGTTCTTGTATGTGTGCATTCAAAATATTTTGATATTGCCACATAATATTTCATAAAGTGTGTGACATCCTCAACCACCAATTTATGACAATCAAACTTTCAAACAATTTTAAAGTTTAAAGTATTCTAATTCTTTATTGTATAATGCAACTATGCTCTTGGTTAAGCACAACTAGTTCACATGGCCATTTACAAGGATGAAATCCTCCCATGACTAGTATTGAGTGTCATCTCAATTAAACCAGCATCATTGTATACAAACAACAATATGCTCTTTAAAATCTCTGTAAACTTCAATATCTATAGTGTAATGTTTGATGCATTCCAAACTTTCAAGTTTGTTGGCTATGACAATTACGCAACAATTGCTGTATTGCTCATCCATAGAATTTTGAGAGCAAATCCAGGCTGAGGAATGTAATTCTATATTCAAACATATTCCATTAGAATATTCATTCTAATAACTTCATTAGATATCAATGTTGTCAAATCATCTTGCCTTCAAGCATGATACAACAATCACATGATGTTCATGAAAAATCCTTGTGTCAAACTAAGATTTTATTCATGTTCTACATATCCATTTTACAAATGATATATCATGTTCTTTTAGACTCATTTATTTACCGCACATGTTTATAAACATATTTTCCAAGGTTGTATGTCTTATTTTCTAAATCTTTCAAGTGAAGTTCCATTCCAAACCAGAACTTAACAGTTTATCTTAGATGGAATGTTACTACCCACAACATATAAGATTTAAAGAAATAAACATAATACTCCCACTAGCTTTCAGGAATACTTAGAAATTATCTTATTTTAATTTAAAACCAAAACTTGGATTTAATAGTTAAACATAAGAATCATCTCCTAGATGCATGCATATATCCATTCATGGATTCTTGCAATTTGTACATTTCCAAAGATTATGTGAATTCACAAAACTCATGTATATTACTTATCGTCCTCGCAAAAGCAATCACACAAGAAAGAGTTTTAATATCCAATTGTCATTTTCCATATCAATGAAAATAAGTATGACAATTATAATCATTATATGTTTAATGTGCCAAGGAAAGAATATTCAATCACAGTTAATTGCTTAAGTGTAATTAATAATCTTGTCACAAGTCATGCATTAAACACATGTACAATATTGTCCATATGATTTCTACACAAAGATTTAAACCACTAGGGTTTTCCTTCCTTTTAAGAAACTCATCTTTATTAAGATAAACCAAGTTTCAGAGTTGATTATCTCTTTGAACAGCATCTTGTCATTCATAGTATGAATAATTTACCACAATTCAATATTAGGTAAATGCATCATCATGATTAACAGGTTTACCATGATCCTGTAATTCATATTTCTCATCATATCAAATATCTGAGATATCCTTGCGGATCTATGAATGAGAATTCCACCATTTTGAGGTATATCATATTTGACCTCATCATGATATTCACTAGTGTATTTTAGAAGATTATGTGTTTTGTAATTGTAATTTAATCTCTTCAAGATCTAAACAAAACTCCCACTTGCTTTTGTAATTAAAGACTATCTATAAATACTTTAGCAATTAGAACAACACTAAATTGTTTTCTTGTGGGATATTACAAAACACATTGACAGTTCGTAAATCTTATTCGTTAATAACATACTCCATAAGTAGTTTTAACAAATCAGAACTTCAATATAAGACTCAATGTGATTCATCACATTCCATACTAAAATGGTGTCTTATTAATCTTCTAGGTTTGAGTTTATTAAGTATATCCAATCAATACTCAATTTTATAACCTTGATAAATTTTGGAAGAAAAGAAGATATTGTTATCTTGAATCAAACAATATAACAAATGTTTGATTCTTCTAACTGAACATTCCATATACATACAGTATTTCATTAGAATTAATATTGTAAGACAATCTAACAATATGTAAGATAAACATATTCCTTTTGGCTTACCTATTTACCAATTAAATCTTCTTAATGGTAAAATAAAATTCCAAGCCAATTGCATGCTTTATAACTCAAGTACTTTTGATCAAGTCACTTCATGTCCATGTCTCAACTAGAAAACATAAACAGTTATAATCTCATTATACGTTATAAGTCATTTACCAATGACTTTATGTCTTAATAAGAAGACATAACAAGTTAAAGTATTACTTTATATTATATGTCTTGTAATAATGAAAAGACTTCATGTTTGTGACTTTACAAAGAAACACATAAACATTTATAATTTAAAGTAATTATGAACACCACATCATGGTTTCAATTAATTTATTTTCAAGTTAATATACTACTCTATCTATTTATGTCATTCTTAAAATACATAAATATTTAAGATAGTATTACTTTATTTAATTATGTCATTCCATGAAGTGTCCAACTTAAGAAACTGTAAAAGCATCCACGCCCGATCCCACGACAAGTGGAGATTTACCTTGAGATTACAATCTAGCCAAGATCTCACTTAAACTAAAATGTAACTTCAATTGTTTCTATGATTTGAATGACATAAGACATAAAATTAGTCTATGTTATAATCTTGACACATGTTCTAAACAAGTCAATCTTATTAGAACGTTAATCTCTTACCTCAAGAGAATCCATTAATCATATTTGTATGTGTTGTTCCTTTGCACACAATAAATACTACTTCTCCCACTTGTGCATAGAACAACATCATATAGATAAACACCATGACATTCGTTTGTTTATATGAGCAATATGATAGTGTCATAGATATATAAGCATTACAAGTAGATGTAGGAGCACTTAATTATCAAGGAAACGTTCAAGACAATCCTTGAGAATATGAATGTCTACATTTTTGAACGTAATGTATTATTTCAAGAAAACCTAGAAATAATCTGAGTTACTACCAAGATAATAAATCTTGTAACTCCCACTGAATTAGACAACGTTACAAGAATGTCTTATTCAGTAATACACCACAATACTCCCACTGGATTTGACAACATTGTAAGTGTTTCATTAACCAGTGAAAATAGCGTGCTATTACGTTACTACCCCTTTGTAAGACCATTCGTAACAATTACTTAGGTACTAAAAGAGTGTATTCTACTCAGTAGATGATGGATTATCCATCAATGCTATTAACTTGAAAAATTGAGCATGCAATTTCTTCCATAATAGGTCTACTATCCCCACAATGGTATGTAGCACCTTTAATTGGTCAAATCAAAACAACTAGATAAAATATACTAGTTTGTCTTTTACCAATTTTGCGGTAATTAGTCTAGATTCTAATGTAATAACTCATATAATGTCAAACATGTTTTCTAGTTGACCAAAATGTCATATAAGAATTCAATCACCAACATAGGGTAATGAAATATCTTAAGGAAAGCATGGTGTGCAATTTTCTTAACTATTAAAATTGCTATGAGTCATATTAGAATTTAGACAATTCTAATGTTCCTAACATACTTTTCTCAATCATGAAAAGGAATAGGATTGAGTCTCACTCTTCTTCCATGGAAAAGAGTCTATTTTGTCTTTTTAGTAAATTTTTCTTGATCAAACATTTGTTTGAAAACAGAACTAGATCAATTTACCAAAGCCCAAACCACGTTTACGGTTTAATGTTGCATTAATACAATTAAAAGAATTTAACAAAATTCAATTTTTAGTATTTTCGATAATTAAATCTTTCAAGAAAATAAAATACCCTTAGGTCAATATTCATATTAACCATAGTATTTTCCTTGAATTTTGGATCCTCATTATCATAGTTTCACCACATCAGTTGATCTGCTAGTGGTGAAAGTATAGAATAGGTAATCGTTGAAAAACGATAATTGACAAACAAGTTTTCAATTCCAAAAATTTATGGGATTTACAATTTTGCCAAAACAATTAATGCAAAACGTAAGCATGTTTCATCCCATCTTATGCCTTAAGTCATAGGTCTTACTAACTAACTTAATTAAGTTGTCTAATTTAGAAACTGCAAATCATTAAGTTGAGGTCTCACACAACAAAATAATCCACCTTGTTATTGTAATCTAGATCAAGGTCTCACATAACTAAATTACAACTTCAAGTGTTTCATATCATTAGATGGCATAAACTTAAATTTTAAAGGGTACAATTTTTGACGTGTAATCAAAACTTATGTATAAAGAAGCATGCATACAACTTTATAGCACAAAATTTTCAAAAGAAACTTACTTGTATTTTAATTGCTAAGATTAAATTCTACAAAGTTTTAATCGATGCGTTGAGAAACTTACAACTTTGCACTAAGATGCTTCGCACATTGAATGGTTATACTAGGTAGCTCCAATCGAACTCACAGAGAGGCAGAGGACCGGTAAGCGCAAAGCATAACCTTAGACATCCTTTCAGTGAGACTGTGCTCACTTCTTAAATAACCCCTTTATAGTTTGTTCTAGTGGGTGAGCCGTTCTAACCATTTAGTACATTCGCATCAATCGATTAAAAGTTCAAGAATAATTCTTAGATAACAAATCAGTTTCGCCATTATTTAGTCCATTTAATTTTCTATTCATAAAAACCCTTTTTGCTTACTAACATGTCAAAACAATATATAAACAAAAAAACATTTTAATAAAAATTAAACACACTCAAATAATATAAACATATAACTAAACAATTTAACATATGTAAAAACAATTAGCCACATGCATAATTATTTCGATAAACGCTAATAAACAATTCTAGGAGTAAATAAATGCATACATTAACTAGGGCTTTCAACTACAAGGTAGATGAGCCACATACATCGACAAGTTGATTGCGTAAGCCAAAGTTAATAATATACCAATTAGCACATAACGAATTTTTATTAGTTATAATTGAGGTCTTCCCCAATTTGATAATTATTAAATAAATAAAACATGTGTGTATCAACTAAACAATTTATAGCATAACAATACTCCATGGCAAAACATGCATGTTCCACCATGGATTCCGCATAACAATTATCACCCAAGATACGCATATTACATGGCACATAACAATTATTCATTAATTAACCACATAAAATTAACATGCAATCCTAGGGTTTCTACAAGTTTTACAAAATTAAAACCTAATTAAATAAATAAAGGGTAATCGACCTATACATAAAAAATTAAGGTTTCGAATTCAAAACCCTAGAAACCATAAAAAGCATGCATATAATCATAAAGATTTAATTTTATGTGTTTTCGTAATTAATTACATCAAATTAACGGCTCGTGATGCCACTGTTGGGATTTAATACTCATAACAATTATATAAATCAAATAACATCATCAAAGCATGCATCGGAAGTAAATAGGAATAATATATGTAAGTAATTAACCGAACAAGAAAGTGCGTACCTTTTAGCAATTCAAGAATCAAACGATGATTAAACAAGAACAAAACCCAAAACCCTAATTATAGGGTTTATGTAATTCGACCCAAACAAAGAATCGACCACCAAGATTACAAGCTCAAGTGTGCTTGTCCTTCGTTCTTGTACACACGTACTATTAGCGATTTGATGTGGAAAAGCTAGTTCCTTGAATCACAAATAAAACCCAATACTTGTTTCTTTAGCTTGGAAAATCGAAACCCTTATGGTGAGGGTGGAACCAATCGGCCAAACAAAGAAGGAGGAGAGGAGAGGAGAAATTAGGTTATTGGTAATCCAAGATTAAGTTGTGAATGAATACAATGAATTGTATTTATAGGTAACTTAACTTGGTGACCAAGTTTGTGTGGTATTGGGTTTGGAAACCCAAACCGATCGGCCAAAGCATCCCAAGGGGATTCTAGAACTTTCCCGGCTTGTAATTTCATCTCTAGTCCTTATAGTTAATATTTAACGACCGTTAGCTAAACCTCGTTAATTATTTAACTATCGTTATGTTTTATTTCGTGACTAATAATTAATAATAATAACGTTTTATTTATATTAATTATTTACATCAATTCTCATACGTAATGTGTGCAATCCCGAAGTCTCGAGTTCGAATCCGGACATACTATTATTTAAATATCCATAAAACCTTTCAAGTTTGTCACTTAGGAAAGAGTTAAAACTCATACATGTATAAATAGCATAAGAGATGGAGTGAAAAGGTTAAGCTTGTGAATTGTAAAAACACACACACGCAAGCCATCTTTTCACTCCTCCAAATACAACTTAGTTCCTGAGATAGCTCAGTGAGCTCTAAGGGTTGTGCTCACACTTAGCCTGAGCTTAGAGAGGAGTCACCAAACTTTGTTATTTCAATCCCAAGTACTATTCCGCAAGTACTTGGGTAACTTATTCTTTGTTGATTTATTTCTAATAAGAATATGATGTTGAAAATTTATAAGTGTGTTTTACTTGTGTTAATTTCAGTCATTGTTCACTATTAACTTGTTTTTGATTCTTAAACTGTTTTAAACGATAGTGAACGGGGAACAACATTGACGAATGCATTTGGAAAAACCGTTCGATGTGCAAATCTTCTTTTCTCTAGCACATCGAATGTGTATTCATTTTCAAACTCAAAAAGTATCTCTGATTGAAAAAGTACTTTTGGAAAAACCGTTCGATGTGCGAATCTCTTCTTTTCTCTAGCACATCGAATGTGTACTCTTTTCAAATACAAAAAGTATTTTTGATTGAAAATTAATCTTTCTCATAAAACCTTCATCGTATTGCAAAACTCTTTCTTCTAAGTAATACGCGATTGTTTTTCAAATCAATTTTTCATTAATCAGTGAATCTTAATTATTTGGTTCACTCACTCGTGTTGTCTTCTTTGAGACGTTCGGTTTGAGAAACGGCTAGAATAGCTGCTGAAACCCTGTCAAGGAGATTCTTTGGAATTATACCGATCACAGCGGATGCTTATGATCAACGGGAACCGGTGGCGTGTACATCAATTCAATGAAAGTGATCAAAGACACTTTCGTGTGTTTTATTGCTAACTGTTGTTTGCGGTACATTTGGACGATTGCAATGATCGGAATTGAGGAGTCAATCCAAAGCCGCATGCTCACAAAGATCCACACTTAATTGAAGAAATCATAAGCGGTGCATAGCTACGAACTGCTCGATATTTCTATACTATGCTTCTTACGCTGCAAATAGCATGAACTAGTAAAGCTTTCGCTACTCTGATGGAAAGATGTCATGATCCTGAAATTGTGAGCATGTCAGTCCAAAAGTCACAACTTTACTTGATGGCAACACAATAAAGGGTGATCCAAAGATTTATTGTGGCTGATGATCTCAATGAAAGCTCGAAGATCATCAAAGATGTGGATCAATCAAAGACCTCCACTTAAAGTACAAAGTTATCGGACTTTAAAGAATCACTGCTAAAGCACAAAGATGCAGATGTTGAAGAATTAATGTCTACGAGCTCAAGACTGAAGATTGAATAGAATGCTAGGATTCAAAATGTAAATCATGGGGTGACCTCCCTTAGGGGGAGATTGTTAGGAATTGGAATTTCCATGTTAAAGTGTCAGTCACCCCAATTAAGGTCTAGCATATGTTAGCTCGTAGACGTGTCGGTATTTACGTTATTTAGTAGTTAGTTTGTTAATTATTAGCATAGTTTAGTTTAGAGCAACACCGTGGAGGAAGGACGGCTCTTTACCCATCAGTATGCTGATCCACTGTCCGATAGGAGGACGTATTCATGTAAGACTATAAATACCCCTTCCATTCATGGAAAGGGTGGAGCTTTTCTCAATCTAACCTTTCATTTGTTAACCAAGTCTCTAGCAAGAAACTCCCTCTCATCTCTTTCTCTCTAACTATGGCAAACATGTATTTTCATCATCCAAGACCACCCGAATCATCAACACAATAATATTACGATCCTACATTTGGGAACTTGTAAAAAATCAGGGACGATGTATTCTATCCGTATGGTCACTTCTCGTTGAGTTGTGTTTCCCACTCCGTGATCCTAAAAATGTCTTTTGAAAAATGTTGGAGTTATTGATCGACATGAAAGTTCAACAAACCGTCACTCATAATGGAAAGTGCTTAATCGTAATATCTATATGTGAAATAAAAGGTAAAATTGTCGCTTTAGAATTGAGGGTTTCTTAATCTCTTTTGTGGAATCTTTGCTACTTTTCATAGATTTAGTAGAAAGAGGTTGGAATCCTTGGTTTTAGAAGTGTGAGTTGATGACATTGCGTGAGTATACGACAATCTTCTAGTCTGGGGTATTTTGGTATGTGCAAAAACATATACCTTTTCTTGACCAAAACAGGCCCAAAATAACCAGAAACAAGCCGTTAATGCCTAATATTTGTTTGTTTCTTGAGTTTATGCATGTACAAGTATGGATATGACAAAACACACAAAAGAAAGACAAATCAGACAAAAACCGGGCACGAGAAGAAAGAGAGTGCAAAAGCTGAAGCCGGGAAATCAAATTGAGTGAAATTGAAGATTTGAATGCTCAAGGGATGATTTTTGTAACTTTGGATCAATTTTGAAGAAATTACAGATTCAGTCCCTCAACTTTGACAAAATGGCAATTCTACCCTAGAAATATCAAAAATGTCATTTCTGGTCCCTCATCTTTCCCATAATTTCAAAATACACCCTTATGTCCCTTTTTACCCAATCATCCAAAAATACCTTTCACTTTTCACCATTTACACTTTAAGCCCTTAAATATTTCACTTTTAAAATCCTAAAGTAAACATAAGTCCAAAATTCCTTTTTAATCTTTCACATATAAAAGACCCTTAGCCAAATTAACCTCTTTGGAACCTTTCAACTCAAACGAACCCTGCCAAACCAAGTGAACCCTTCCCTTTTACCCTAGTCAAACCCAAAGTCAAACAAGGATAAAATATTACCCAAAAACTTACCCGTGCCATTTTTTCCCCCAAATCACCAAGAACCCTAATTACCCCCGTCCAAAATTCACCACAATTAAGGGAAAATTCATACAATCCCGATACACGAGAGAATGTTTAGATCGACTTATGTCAATTCATTTGGATATGTATGTTGGACATTGATAGATAGATATAATAAATGTGTAATGAAAGATAAAGAGTAAGAAGCACATAACCACGACATGAGTATTTATAGTGGTTCGGCTACAAGGACACCTTCCTTGCCTACTCCACTCCCCGAGTCACCTACTCGAGAGTTCTTAATCACTTCACGATACCAACTCCTTATGGCGGAGAAGCCTTCACAACGTCGCCTATTCTTTTTCCGGTACTAGGCTAACCACCGGGCTCTTTCACAAGGGAGAACCACACCTACCACAACGTCGCCTACCCTTTATCCGGTACTAGGCTAAGTACCGAGTTCCATTACGATGGAGGAACTACTACCCAACACTACAAAACACCTATCCCCAAAGGAGACCCACTCCTTATTACAACACTATCAAGGATATCAATATCCTTGGAAACAAACTATCACTATTTGTATAACGATGTACCTCATCGATTATACGACCTTGGCATCCTTCGCTAATGCCACTTGATTTGACTCCTAGGCATCTTTCACTAATGCCCTTGACACGAATGCTTGGCACCTTTCACTAATGCCTTCATCTTGACTCCTTTAGCATTCTTCACTAGTGCTTTTGACACGGACGTTAAGCACCTTTCACTAATGCTTTCGTCTTGACTCTTTCAGCATCCTTCACTAATGCCTTGGACACAACACTTCTATGGAGGAAGAAACAAGTATCAACAAGAGAACCTCAGTAGTCTTGATGATGACGAAGCATGGCAACTCACGGACTTGATCTTGCTCGACTTCAAGAGGTGGTGATCTCGCCTTTAAGTGGAACCTAGAGAATCACACAAAAACAAAAGACAAACTACATAGAAAGATCCTTAGGATCTGTGGTTAGAATGTTACAATACTTCGGGAAAGTATGTGTGGGAGTGGCAACCCAAAAGGAAGAAATGGCTCACTATTTATAGAAGAAAAATAGCTACTGTTCCACGGATCCTCACTTGAGGATCCGCCCAATCAATAATACTGAGGATCCGTGGGACGCTCCCTCTTGCCCATGGGTTTTGGGTCATGGGTCATGGGTTATGGATCATGGGTATCCAAGTATATACAATGTATCTACAAGATGCAATGCATCTAGTCCATGGGTCATGGGTAAAAACCATGGGTCATGGATAATATCCATATATGACTTAAGCATGAGACTTAAGCATGATGTCATGCAATGGGTTATGGGTCATGCTCCATGAGTATGAGTCATAGACTTTGGGTTATACCCAACAACATTCAATGTATTTGGTCAATGGGTCAAATACTTAAGTTTCTACCTATTTATATCACCCATTATAATACATACTAGTTATGTATATATTTACCCAATATGTAAACACTAGTTGTTGTACATATAAAATCACTTATACTTGTTTTAGTGTTTTATGTGAAAACGTAAGTGTGTTAGAAAACTATTGGCTCGAACCATTTACGTATTTTATTTGTTTCGTTAAAATGATTTTACGTTTTTTATCGACAAAACATTTGAAGATCGTAAAATATAAATAAACGTTTTTACGGCTTATTTGTATTAACAAATGCCACCTTGGCAATCCGTGTGCCAAGGTGTGCTCTGATTGGTCGAACGCATGTCATCAAAATGATCCAAGGGACGCCGAGAAAGGGAGTGATGGGATTTCCAAATCAAAGATGATCAAGGGATGAGAATGATTCAAAGAAGCACAAATTCAAGCTTCATGAAGCTTCCCAAGCCTCAAGTTCAGCTATAAAAGACCCGATTCTTCACACAGTGATATGTAGTTTGTAGGTGAATTTAGTGTGTGTAATTTCAATTTCTTAAATGTTTCTAAGCTTTTAATTAGTTTTAGTAGTTCTGATTTCCAGTATTGTACTCAATTTCCTTTTAATAAAATTTCACTTTATTTGATCAATTTTCTCTTTACTCTCATTATTCTGTTTCAAGTGTTCCTTATTCATAATATAGCTTTAGTTTGTTTGAATTTAGCTTATTCCACTTTAATTTGAGCTTGTTTCTGTTTTCAAATTAAAAATCACAAAAAAATAGGTAAAATACTTGAAAAATCAAAAATAGTGTCAAATCTGTTCATAAGCTTCAATAAGCTTAGTTTTCTGTTTAGTTAGCTTGTATAAGCTCTACAAAGCTTATTCTAAGCTTCATTCAGTTTCAAATCAGCTTACACACAAATTCATCAAAAATCACAAAAATAATCAAGTTACCTTTGCTAAAATGTGGAAAGCATGGAAGTGGTCTAAATGGATTGGCCAGATGGACTTTACTCTAGCTTATTAATAAGCTAGAGAGCTTGTAGTTGCCATTAAGTTGGTGATCTCTGTTCAGCTGAGATCCAAAAGTGAGTTTTGTTTCAGTTTAGCTTAAAAGTTTCATTTCTAGTTCTGTTAGTATAGATCTGTGTTACTGTGTTTAATTCTGTTAGTGGTAGCTTAATTTAGTTATATTATAGCTTATTTGAGTAGTTTTTAATCATATCATAGCTTGTTTCATCTATTTACATCATAGCTCATACTTAACTCCTTGATTTTGTCACAATTTGCTTACCTAAGTTTTAGAGTGTTACATCTGTCAAATTTGCATCAAATAGCTCTATTTTTGTTGTTAGAATCGGAATTATGGATTGAATCAAATTTAGATTAGTAGTTTGCTTTGAAAACTTTGCAAAATAGTCTCATAATGGTTGTTTGGTTCAGCATAGTCAATTGAATTACAAGTTATTGTAGCAGTCAAAAGTATCATAATCAGTCATATATAGGTTCATTTAGGATAGTTAGATCATAAAATTGCACTTGCATTTCTTCAAAAGTCAAAATTAGCTTTCACTTTTAATTTCTTCACAACAGTTAGTACTTAAGTTAGCATAAGCTTTCATCTAGGCTTAGAATTGTTAGAAATAGCTTATTTAGGTCTTAAGTCAGCTTATTACATCATTCTCAGTTAATTGGAAGCAATAAAAGTTCATTTTAGTCAAAAATTCAAGTTTTCCAAAAAGTCAAAAAGTCCAAATCAGTTTCAAATTGCTTCCACTTTTGCATTTTTAATTTTCTCATTACAAGTCCATTTTAGCTATAATTTTGGATATTGGATATTTGGTTAGTGGTTTTTGTCAAGGTATTTTCGTATAGTTAATTTTTAGATTTTTCTTAATCTGCTTTTAGCTGGCTTTAAGTTGGGCTGTTTTCCAAAATTTACCATGTATCAGCATATACTGATCTCAATCAATGTATCTTTGATCTCATCTCACTTTTCAAAAGCTTCTCAGAAGCTCATAAAAGCCCCTTTTTAGCTCATCTTTGGTTTATAAGCTCTCAACCAGGTTGTCTTGAAGTTCCAATTTGAACTTTTCCATAAGCTCTTATTTTCAAGCTTGTAGGATAGCTTAAAGTTTGTTTCTTAGGGATAATTGACTATTTGGGTTTTAGACTGAGTAAAGTGCTTTTGGGCTTATCCATTGTTCTTATTTGATTGTCATCATTAGTTTTAAGTTGTTTTTAGTGAGTTTCAGCTTATTTAATCTTGTGGTAGCTTTTGGTAGTTTATTTGTGCATATAGCTAATTTCATAAGTGCTTATTTCCAACAGATTTAGCCCATAAGTGCTTATTTAAACTTCACTAGTTATTTTCATATTTTTCCTAGATTCAGAATAATATTTAGAACTTATCTGCAAATTTTCATATTTTTCCAAGTCCATTTGCTATTTTTCTAGAATAAAAATCATTTTTAAGCATTTTTAAATAGTTTTTAATTCAAGAAAATCAGAAAAAGGTGACAAAAATATAAAGTTAAATTTTTTAAGTTTAGAAAAATCAAAAAGTCATAAAGAGTATTTTTCCATATTTTTTAAAATTAGTTTAGTATTTTCTAGACATTTTATTAATTTTAATTAGTTTAAAATTCAAAATAATTAGAGAAAAAGTCAAAAAAATATTATTTCAGTTTGAAAAATCATTTTTTGTTTATTTAGATTTTGGAAAGATAATTTTGTAATTTTCTTGCAAATTTACATATTTTCTTGCTTTTTAAATCAATTTAAAATTACATGAATAGTTTTTAATTCAAATAAAATTTAGAAAAACCAAAAAAAATAGTTTTAAATTTTAGATAGTTTTTAAATTACATTTTTAGCGGTAGAAAAATATTAGTTCACTTTTAAAAGTTAATTTGTTTAAGATTGCATTTTAGAATACATTTTAGAAATTTCGTCATTTACGTTTGTTAGCTTAAATTTGCATAATTAGTTGTAATTTCTTGGTTGCACTTTAGCTTTAGAAATTTTAATTGCCTTTCTTTATTATTCATTGCCTCGTAGTTTAGAAATCACAAATATCTCTTTTAACTATTCAAATCCCGAATAACGCGACGTGAGTTTTAAACTCCATTCATCCTTCGCTAGGAACGATCCGGGGATTCAAACCTAATACGATTGAGTTTCCCTATACTATAATTGGTTATCTTAAATCAACTTTCTCTTAGAGATTGTTGATATTGAAGAAGGAGACCCTCTCCCTAGTCTCCGATATAGGAAACCAAAAATACACAATTGAGTATAGAGGCAAGAGATCATCAATAAATCTCATTAGGACACAATTAATGAAGACTCATAGCTTCACACAATGTGGAATGTGAGAATATATTTTGAGAGTCCTACGCGTTATCTTTGTGGTATTTTTAGAACATCCGAGTGATATGTAAAGTATTCACGATGAAGATGGAAATCCTTCTAGAGCCAACATCAAACAAGCTCTTGGTGGGTGACATGTGAGATCTTTCCAAAAGATCAAGCTTGTGACAACTGGATAGAAACGATGGGGCGATTCACTCTTTAATCAACCTTGGTCCAGGAAATGGATTGACGGATACCTTTGAAAAACCGGTCGTTGTGCTTAAAAATGTTTTCTCTAGCACATCGACTGTGTATTAAGTTTTCAAAAATAAAAGGGTATTTATGATCTATAATTGATTTTCAATAAAACATTCGTTGTATTGCAAAACCCTTTCTATTAAGAAATACACGATTGTTTTTCAAATCATTTTTCATTAATCAGTGAATCTCAATTCGCTGGTTCACTCACTCCGTGCTGTCTTCTTTGAGACGTTCCGGTTTGAAAACATCTTGATTAGCTGCGAAACTATGTCCGGAGGTTCTTCGAATTCTACCGATCACGGTAGTACTTGTCTTGATCAACGGGAACCGTGGTTCTTGCAACCCCATTCAACGAAAGTGATCAAAGACACCTTCGTGCACTTTATTGCTAATGTTGTTGCGGGACACCCGACGGTTGTAGCTAATCAGAATTGAGGAGTCAATCCATAACCGCATGCTCACACATCACACTCACTTCTAAAGAAATCATGATAAGTGCATATCTTCATCAACTGGCTCTGATATTTTCAATCCATGCTTCGCTATGCTGCTTCAAATATCATGAATCAATAAAGCTTCCGCTACTCTGATGAGAAGATATCATGATCCAAAAGGTGAGCATGTCGGTCCAAAAGTCACAACTTCACATTATGGCGATACATCAAAGGATAAATCGAGATTTATGTGGATGATGATCTCAAAGCTGGCTCAAAGAACAAACAATCCGTGGATCAGTTAAAGACCTCCACATAATGATTAAAACATGCAAAACATGAAGAATCAAAGACTATGAGCTATAGAGCAAAGAACTTATCAAGAATCCAAGAACACCGAAATGTAATATTTGTTTGTAATTGAGGTGACCTCCATTAGCGGGAGATTTTTAGGATTTAGAAAATCCAGTAGTTAAAGAGTTGGTCACCTCAAGTATATGTATTCGTTAGAAAGCTCGTAGTCGTAGTCATTTAGAGATAGTTAGTAGTTTGTTATGTAACACTATGGAGGACGGACGGGTCTTTACCCACTGTATGCCTGATCCACAGCCTGTATGAGGCGTCTCATGTAACTAACTATAAATACCCTTTTCCTAGCAAAGCAAAGGGTTGGAGCTTTCATAATACATTTTTCTTTGTCTCACTAAAGTTCCCAACTCTCTTCCACTTTCTCTCTCTAGAACTCATACCATTCGATCCATATTTGTGCTTGATTGTGTGCTTGTGAAAACCAATATGTAACACAAAGTTCTTTGTTTTTCTTTCGTTTTGTGTCGCTTCTTTCGTAACTAGTACGATGCATAGTAGTTGCGGACTAACGTACAATTCATTAAATTCACTAACCATGAATTCTTAAAGGCATGATTGGTTGGAGGTTTTAGATACTAAGAAATGAGTAAAGTAATCAAAAATGATGGTTGGTTAGAGTTAATGCAATCACCCATTACCTCGTGGGTAATCAACCATTACTCAACAATTTGAGAGGTATGAAATAATTTTATTTTTCTCTTTAGCTGCTACATTTTTTTTTCCTCAAGTGTCACATTTTCTTCGTAACTTATCTTTAGGTTTGCAATATTTGGCTCTTATTTACACTCATGTTATCTAACTTTGATTACTTATTCATATCCGTCATTTTTTTCGATTTCTTGATTGTCATATTTGGTTTCACAATATTTCTTAAACGCCAAAATGAATTGTTATCGAATATTCTTGTTTTGTTTTGCTTAGTTCATAATTTTGGGGAGGTGATTTGCACACTCTCATAAATGATTGGGATACTCAAATTTAGTGTTTATACATTTATACCCAGTGGCGGAACTTGAACATTTTTTCGGGAATCGGAAATTTGTTTGTAACCTCAACTAAATTTTCCCTAATATTTACACTAGGTGCCGCAAATTTTAGGAGGGCCAAGACCCTCCCCTGCCCCTACATAGTTCCGCCCCTGTTTATACTCTTGCAAGATGAACATGACTAAATGTAATGTGAGGATATATATGTTAACACATTCCAAATTTGAGTGTCCCAAACATTTATAACAGTGTGCAAATCACCTTGTGGTGCTTGTCTTATTAGCTTACGACATTTTTCTAAGCTGGTAGTGGGTGAATTAAGGAGGTACCACTGATTTCATTATTATCTATTATCTAAGAAAAGTTAATTTGCTTACTCTTATTTTGGTGCTTACTGAAGGACAAATCCTCACCAAATATTTAGTTTGATCTAATGGTGAGGATTAAACCTAAGATTTAATATTTTTAACGTTAATTCTCCAAGCTATATAAAGCCTTTTTTTTCTTCTTTTTTTCATTCACTTCATTTTTTTCACACATTTACTGTGTGTTTTTCTCCCAACATGCTTTCATCCCTTTTCCCTTCCAAAAATTAGTTATTCCAATCAACTATTACCGTTTGATCATCACCATTTGGATCACCATCACCATCACCATTCCAATCACCATCACCATTCCGATCACCATCACTGTTCCGATCATCATCTCATCATCACCTCCGGATCATTATCATCCTTTTTTATATCTTCTTTTGATTTGAACGAACCGTTTGTTTCAGAAGCTAATTTGATTGATATTGTTGCGGTTGATAATGTTGTTGAATCGGTTGTTAATCATGTGGATCAAGTTGTTTAACATTCCTTCTGATCAAGTTGCACACCAAGTGTTTGATGAAATGTGTGAGTGAAAAATATTTGATAATCTGTTATCTGCTCCTGTAATTTTGCTTATTAATTAAGTTGTTGGTTAAATTTTTATTTTTAACTGCATTGGAATGCTATTTTTATGTCTGATTGATGTTTTGAATCTGCTCTCCATCATATGTGTAGTATCACCAGTGATATTTGAAGTTGATGATATTATAATTTTGTTGTTTTATGTGCTTCTCAAGATACAATGCTTTTGGTTGTTATGCTTGTGGAGGTCATTGCCTAGGTGTTATCTACCTTTACATCTTCGGTCTCATCTTGAATGGTAAAACATGATTGTTCTAGTATGCACATATCTTTGTGAGTTCACTTCCCAAGAGGATATTTAGTGTACAATTGGCTAAGATTAAAATGCTCTTGTCGTAATGTGGCAGTTATTACACAATGGTTGACATCAGTCTTGGTTTTTGAAGGCCGAAATTAAGAGGGAATCAGGTAGGTATAAAAGAGTTACAAATAAACAACGAAAGCAAGGTGTACCCGGTCGTGTTATGTCTATGTTTTCTAATTATTACTTCCTATCGCTTCAAGTAGGGTTTAAATTCGCTAGACTCCTTTGGTCAATTCGTCATAGCCTATTAGACATAGGTTCCTACCCGAAATCAAAGGCATTACCCTTTGGGGTGACAAAGATCTTTAGCAACCTATGATAAGAAGTTCACTACATGCAAGATTCAAAACAATGTATGCCAGGGCGCTAGCATCTTAGACACACATCCTTAACTTCTTAAGTTTCGCTTTCTGGAAGGTGATCCTTTGGTCAATGCGCACGAGAGGGATTGATAGTCCTTTGGTCAATTCTTATCAACCCTCGCAACCTACTTCCCTAGGGTCCTTTGGTCAATTCTCCTAGGCAAGCAAATACGACTGCAATTAAAAACTACCAAACCGAGCACCTCACGAAAAAGGAATTGAAATAACACCCTCTCTTACTAATCTATGGTGTTTATTTTTGGGGTGATCACTCAACTGCTCATTCATGGCGAGCATTCTATCATAGGCTTGGAAAAGATACTAATCTCCACCACTAGAGTCTGTAGATGCATCTATTCTAAAAGGCAATGGGTTGACACAACATAACGGCTTACGGGGTTATTTGTTCCGTAAGTCATTGCTAGCGTGCTACGGCGAAGGGGACAAAACTAATGATACATGATCAAATCCATGGTCAAGGCGCTTATTGATAGCTCGCTTCCTCACCTAAGTTTGAAGCATGATATTAAAGGACAATAAGGGTAGGTAAAGACATGGGAAAACATTTAATGGGTGAAAATAAAAAGACACGAAACAAATAATTTCTTAATTCCACAATCGCCCCACCAATGACGCCCGAGTTGTTGTTAAGTTTTTGAAAAACTTGTTTTCCCAATTTGGAGCACCTCGTGCAATAATCAGTGATCGCGGTACCCATTTTTGCAATGAGCAATTTGCCAAAGTTGCAATGAGCAATTTTCCAATTTGGAGCACCTCGTGCTATAATTTTGGATATTGGATATTTGGTTGGTGGTTTTTATCAAGGTATTTTTATATTAATTTTTAGATTTTTCTAAATCATCTTTTAGCTGGCTTTAAGTTGGGCTGTTTTCCAAAATTTACCATGTATCAAAGCATATACCGATCTCAATCGTGTATGCCGATCTCATCTCGCTTTTTCAAAAGCTTCTCGAAGCTCATAAAGCCCCTTTTAGCTCATCTTTGGTTTATAAGCTCTCAACCAAGTTGTCTTGAAGTTCCAATTTGAACTTTTCCATAAACTCTTATTTTCAAGCTTGTAGGATAGCTTAAAGTTGGTTTCTTAGGGATAATTGACTATTTGGGTTTTAGACTGAGAAAAATGCTTTTGGGTTTAATCCTTGTGCTTATTTGATTGTCATCATTAGTTTTAAGTTGCTTTTAGTGAGGTTTAGCTTATTTAATCTTGTGGTAGCTATTGGTAGTTTATTTGTGCATATAGCTTATTTCATAAGTGCTTATTTCCAACAGATTTAGCCCATAAGTACTTATTTAAACTTCAATAGTTGATTTTCATATTTTTTTCTAGATTTATAATAATATTTATAACTTATCTGCAAATTTTCATATTTTCCCAAGTCCATTTGCTATTTTTCTAGAATAAAAACTATTTTTAAGCATTTTTAAATAGTTTTTAATTAAAGAAAATCATAAAAAGGTCACAAAAATATAAAGTTAATTTTTTTAGGTTTAGAAAAATCAAAAAGTCATAAAGAGTATTTTTCCACATTTTTTGAAATTAGTTTAGTATTTTCTAGACATTTTATTAATTTTAATTAGTTTAAAATTCAAAATAATTAGAGAAAAAGTCAAAAAAATATAATTTCAGTTTGAAAAATCATTTTTAGTTTATTTAGATTCTGGAAAGATAATTTTGTAATTTTCTTGCAAATTTACATATTTTCTTGCTTTTTAAATCAATTTAAAATTACATACATAGTTTTTAATTCAAATAAAATTAAGAAAAACCAAAAAAATTAGTTTTAAATTTTAGATAATTTTTAAATTACATTTTTAGCTGTAGAAAAATATTAGTTCACTTTTAGAAGTTAATTTGTTTAAGATTGCATTTTAGAATACATTTTAGAAATTTCGTAATTTACGTTTGTTAGCTTAAATTTGCATAATTAGTTGTAATTTCTTGTTTGCACTTTAGCTTTAGAAGTTTTAATTGCCTTTCCTTATTATTCATTGCCCCGTAGTTTAGAAATCACAAATATCTCTTTTAACTATTCAAATCCCGAATAACGCGACGTGAGTTTTAAACTCCATTCATCCTTCGCTAAGAACGATCTGGGGATTCAAACCTAATACGATTGAGTTTCCCTATACTATAATTGATCATCCTAAATCAACTTTCTCTTAGAGATTGTAGATATTGAAGAAGGAGACCCTCTCCCTAGTCTCCGATATAGGAAACCAAAATGCACAATTGAGTCTAGAGCCAAGAGATCATCAATAAATCTCATTAGGACACAATTAATGAAGACTCGCAGGTTCACACAATGTGGAACGTGAGAATATATTTTGAGAGTCCTACGCATTATCCTTGTGGTATTGCCAGAACATCCGAGTGATATGTAAAAGTATTCACGATGAAGATGGAAATCCTTCTAGAGCCAACATCAAACAAGCTCTTGGTGGGTGACATGTGAGATCTTTTTAAAAGATCAAACTTGTAACAACTGGATAGAAACGATGGGGCGATTCACTCTTGAATCAACCTTTGTCCAGGAAATGGATTGACAGATACCTTTGAAAAATCGGTCGTTGTTCTTAAAAATATTTTCTCTAGCACATCGACTGTGTATTAAGTTTTCAAAAATAAAAGGGTATTTATGATTGATAATTGATTTTCAATAAAACCTTCGTTGTATTGCAAAACCCTTTCTATTAAGAAATACACGATTTTTTTTCAAATCATTTTTCATTAATCAGTCAATCTTAATTCGCTGGTTCACTCACTCCGTGCTATCTTCTTTGAGACGTTCCGGTTTGAGAACAGCTTGATTAGCTGCGAAACCCTGTCAAGAAGGTTCTTCGGAATTCTACCTGATCACAGGTAGTACTTGTACTGATCAACGGGGAATCGTGGTTCTTGTAACCCCATTCAACGAAAGTGATCAAAGACACCTTCGTGCACTTTATTGCTAACTGTTGTCTGCAGGGACACCCGACGGTTGCAGCTGATCAGAATTGAGGAGTCAATCCATAACCGCATGCTCACACATCACACTCACTTCTAAAGAAATCATGATAAGTGCATATATTCATCAACTAGCTCTGATATTTTCAATCGATGCTTCTGCTGCGCTGCTTCAAATATCATGAATCAATAAAGCTTCTGCTACTCTGATTAGAAGATATCATGATCCAAAAGGTGAGCATGTCGGTCCAAAAGTCACAACTTCACATTATGGCGATACATCAAAGGATGAGTCAGAGATTTACTGTGGATGATGATCTCAAAGCTGGCTCAAAGAACAAACAATCCGTGGATCAGTTAAAGACCTCCACATAATGATTAAAACATGCAAAACATGAAGAATCAAAGACTATGAGCTATAGAGCAAAGAACTTATCAAGAATCCAAGAACACCAAAATGTAATATCTGTTTGTAATTGAGGTGACCTCCCATGCCGGGAGATTTTTAGGATTTAGAAAATCCAGTAGTTAAAGAGTCGGTCACCTCAAGTATATGTATTCGTTAGAAAGCTCGTAGTCGTAGTCATTTAGTGATAGTTAGTAGTTTGTTATGTAACACCGTGGAGGACGGACGGGTCTTTACCCACTGTATGCCTGATCCACAGCCCGTAGGAGGCGTCTCATGTAACTAACTATAAATACCCTTTGCCTAGCAAAGCAAAGGGTTGGAGCTTTCATAATACATTTTCTTTGTCTCACTAAAGTTCCCAACTCTCTTCCACTTTCTCTCTCTAGAACTCATACCATTCGATCCATATTTGTGCTTGATTATGTGTTTGTGAAAACCAATATGTAACACGAAGTTCTTTGTTTTTCTTTCGTTTTGTGTCGCTTCTTTCGTATCAAGTACGATGCATAGTAGTTATGGGACTAACGTACAATTCATTAAATTCACTAACCATGAATTCTTAAAGGCATGATTGGTTGGAGGTTTTAGATACTAAGAAATGAGTAAAGTTATCAAAAATGATGGTTGGTTAGAGTTAATGCAATCACCCATTACCTCGCGGGTAATCAACCATTACTCAACAATTTTAGAGGTAGGAAATATATTTTTTTCTCTTTAGCTGCTACATTTTTTTCCTCAAGTGTCACATTTTCTTCGTAACTTATCTTTAGGTTTGCAATATTTGGCTCTTATTTACACTCATGTTATCTAACTTTGATACTTATTCATATCCGTCATTTTTTTCGATTTCTTGATTGTCATATTTGGTTTCAAAATATTTCTTAAACGCCAAAATGAATTGTTATCGAATATTCTTGTTTTGTTTTGCTTAGTTCATAATTTTGGGGAGGTGATTTGCACACTCCCATAAATGATTGGGATACTTAAATTTAGAGTGTTTATACATTTATACCCAGTATGAACTTGAACATTTTTTCAGAATCGGATATTTGTTTGTAACCTCAACTAAATTATCCCTAATATTTACACTAGGTGCCGCAACTTTTGGGGGGGTCGGGACCCTTCCCTGCCCCTACATCGTTCCGCCCCTGTTTATACTCTTACAAGATGAACATGACTAAAAGTAATGTGAAGATATATATGTTAACACATTCTAAATTTGAGTGTCCCAAACATTTATAACAGTGTGCAAATCACCTTGTGGTGCTTGTCTTATTAGCTTACGACATTTTTCTAAACTGGTAGTGGGTGAATTAAGGAGGTAACACTATTTCATTATTATCTATTATCTAAGAAAAGTTCATTTGCTTACTCTTATTTTGGTGCTTACTAAAGGACAAATCCTCATCAAATATTTAGTTTGATCTAATGGTGAGGATTAAACCTAAGATTTAATATTTTTAACCTTAATTCTCCAAGCTATATAAAGCCTTTTTTTCTTCTTTTTATTCATTTACTTCATTTTTTTCACACATTTACTGTGTGTTTTTCTCCCAACCTGCTCTCATCCCTTTTCCTTCCAAAAATTAGTTATTCCAATCAACTATTACCTTTTGATCATCACCATTTGGATCACCATCACCATCACCATTCCAATCACCATCACCATTCCGATCACCATCACTGTTCCGATCATCATCTCATCATCACCTCCCGATCATTATCATCCTTTTTTATGTCTTCTTTTGATTTGAACGAACCGTTTGTTTCAGAAGCTAATTTGATTGATGTTGTTGCGATTGATAATGTTGTTGAATCGGTTGTTAATTATGTGGATCAAGTTGTTTAACATTCCTTCTGATCAAGTTGCAAACCAAGTGTTTGATGAAATGTGTGAGTGAAAAATATTTGATAATCTGTTATCTGCTCCTGTAATTTTGCTTATTAATTAAGTTGTTAGTAAAAAATTTATTTTTAACTGCATTGGAATGCTATTTTTATGTCTGATTGCTATTTTGAATCTGCTCTCCATCATATGTGTAGTATCACCAGTGATATTTGAAGTTGATGATATTATAATTTTGTTGTTTTATGTGCTTCTCAAGATACAATGCTTTTGGTTGGTATGCTTGTGGAGGTCATTGCCTAGGTGTTATCTACCTTTACATCTTCGGTCTCATCTTGAATGGTAAAACATGATTGTTCTAGTATGCACATATCTTTGTGAGTTCACTTCCCAAGAGGATATTTAGTGTACAATTGGCTAAGATTTTAATGCTCTTGTCGTAATGTGGCAGTTATTACACAATGGTTGACATCAGTCTTGGTTTTTAAAGGCTGAAATTAAGAGGGGATCATGTAGGTATAAAAGAGTTACAAATAAACAAAATGGTTGTGATGCAAGATTTCTGACCAGGTTTTAATATTTATAATGGTCTCGTCTACCTATGGTCTACCTTATGCACTAACGGGCAGTGTACCCGGTCGTGTGTAGTATAGTGTTCGGTAAAGCCGAGGTCATCCCAAGAGCTATATGTATGGATTCTAACTTAAGTCTAATGTCACCTTTTTTTAAAAGAGATTAATATAGAAAGATTAATTAAACTAATAAGCAAGAAAATAAAATGCGGAAATTAAACGAGGTTGAAAACAATAAAGAGAAAGTGTGATAACCTAATTAATCATCCTATCATGTTATGTCTATGTTTTCTAATTATTACTTCCTATCGCTTCAAGTAGGGTTTAAATTCGCTAGACTCATTTGGTCAATTCGTCATAGCCTATTAGACATAGGTTCCTACCCAAAATCAAAGGCATTACCCTTTGGGGTGACAAAGATCTTTAGCAACCAATGATAAGAAGTTCACTACATGCAAGATTCAAAACAATGTGTGCCCGGGCGCTAGCATCTTAGACACACATCCTTAACTTCTTAAGTTTCGCTTTTTGGAAGGTGATCCTTTAGTCAATGCGCACGAGAGGGATTGATAGTCCTTTGGTCAATTCTTATCAACCCTCGCAACCTACTTCCCTAGGGTCTTTTGTTCAATTCTCCTAGGCAAGCAAATACAACCGCAATTAAAAACTACCAAACCCAACACCTCACGAAAAAGGAATTGAAAACACACTCTCTCTTACTAATCTATGGTGTTTATTTTTGGCGTGATCACTCAACTGCTCAGTCATGGCGAGCATTCTATCATAGGCTTGGAAATGATACTAATCTCTACCACTAGAGTCTGTAGATGCAGCTATTCTAAAAGGCAATGGGTTGACACAACATAACGGCTTACGGGGTTATTTGTTCTGTGAAGATCGTTTATAAGCTCAGCTAGGGATCAATAACAAAGACTAATAACATGCACAGCGGAATAAACTAATCAATTCTTTGTTATTGAACAATGTTTTCATTCACTAACACTAACTAATCTTAGACATTTATAGGAACACGTCTAGATAACTAAACTAATAACCTAGGCGTTTACAATAAACTACACGCCCTAGGTTACACACACACACCTTTAATCGAATACATTATGGAAGACATACGTATTAAACCTACACCCCATGTCCTCTTTATATACTAGAGGATTAGGGTTTACAAAGCTCTACTAAGGACTAATAAATAAAACTTCTTTTGCAAGCAAGTCCTTCCATCTTTTTGTAGGTTTCCTTCTTATCGTATTAAGTCCCTCTTGTTTCATTCTTTTTGTCTTATCAACTCAAATGTATAATTCCCAACAATCTTCCCCTAGTTGATAATGACAAAACCATTCTTGAACGAACTTCCTTAGACGAAGTAGAGAAATTGAGATCAGGGATCTCACCATGAATGAAACAAGTATGTCTTCCTTTGTCTTCCCCTTAATCCATGCCATGCCACTCAAACATCTCTTCCCCTTTTTGTTATTATCCAAATAGGGAACGTATACAAATAATGATCTTGACCACCACGAACCAATATCATACTTCCAATCTAAGCCATCCAATGTTTCGAATTTCCCTCCATGAAGAACACCAAAATGCTTACTAAAAATGAATCCAAAATAGTAGAAAACTCCAACTAGCAGTAGTAATAATGATCAACAGTAGTAAAAATCAAACACTTCCCTTTGAGTGGTGCATGAACATCAAATGATTCTTCAAATCTATAAGCTCCTTGTAATGATCACTTGTGAAGAAAACCAAATATAACGAATTTGATGAAGAAGTAAAATAACCCAAACTTGTATCTTATATCTTGCACTATATATGACATTGAACGTATACCTATGTATAGGGAGACCTCAATCTCTTGACGATAATCACTGAGCACAATAACATCACTCCTTTAAGTGTTATATCAATTCTTTGTCATAATCATTGAAGCACGAACAAGTCACCTTAAAAGTAGCTATCCTTTTAAGATATGATAAAAACACGTATCCAAGTAATTCCACTTCACCTTCAAAGAAGTGATAAATAATTGTCTTCGTAATCAATTATGCAATAAATCCAAATATGAGCTAATTAAAACCTTTTAAGAACAAATTCCAAACTTCTTGTGTGTGTGAACCAATCTCGTATCTTGTGTGTGTAAACCATCTGAACTTCAAACTTATCATGCTCGACTTCCCCTCAAGTCCAAAACCATACGAGAATTAAAAACCATGTACCGTCCGATATCGAGTAATGCTAGCAGTACAAACTTGAATTATGCGATCAACATTTAAATAATAGTTACCAATTAACCAATCAAAATTTGATGCTCACCGACCCATTAATGTTGATCCATTAAATTTATACGAAGTAATAAGCCACTTGTTGATCCCCTTGCGTTTAACAGAAAAACATCCAACGCCAATATACTCCATAACACAACTACTTATCCAAACTAACCAGTACATTAAATAACCTTCATCAAGCCACTTGCATGCATAACACATTGATTATAAAACTATGGTCAAAGTTGTCATGCTCCAATCCTTAAATCAACTTAATATTAGAAGTCGATCTTAAAAACAATCAATGTACTAACCGACCAACAAATTAATTTGTACGAGGATAATATTCATCAGATCATGACAAATAGTAGGCAATCTTCATTCGACTTTTACTTTCAAACTTTAACCGATACCCACGAACAGTTTTAACACGAACTACCAAACATCATTAACTGTCGAGTGCTATCCAAATCATGTAGCCAAATAACCTTTCCCAATGCGACATAAATATGCATCCTCTATCCCAATAACCTGTGTGTGTGGGGCATCCAAACTTCATACCAACTTCGTTTAGCAGTACTTTCGGATAAGCAGCAGTTCTTTGAATGAGAAGCAGTACCTTTAGCGTACTAGCAGTACTTCTCGAAACACACAGCAGTACTTTGAACTCAGAGCAGTACTTTAAGCAGTACTTTGAAAATCTAACTCCCATGCGTGTGTCTTCAAATAAACTCATAAAAACCACTTATCTCAAACTGGTACAAGATTCCAACAATCCATGTAATCTTAGCTTCCCATATGCACGTAGCACCATGTAGAACAGTAGCAGTATATGAGGTCCAACAGCAGGTTAAAATCATGTCGAGTAGCAGCAGTACTTTACAAAGAGAAGAGTATAAAAGTAATAAGGTTACTTCCAAAAGATAGCCATGTTCTAGTAACCTCAGCCTGTATGTTATCCTTGCTTCATCGTACCATTACTAAGAGTAACTCCGAATGAATTAACAGCAGCGACTTGCACAATCAGAAAATATGAAACCAAAAAAAATAGATTACTAGGGTTTCCTCTTCTTTGCTTGTTAAACATCCATAGCAGCTTCTTCAATTTATACTACTAGGGTTCATCCTTGAAACTAAATTCAAGTCCCCAAAACCAGTAGTATTATTGATCACAAGGTGATATACTTCAAGACCGATTTGAACAAGAGAAACCCTTATCACGAATCGAGTAAACCACATTCAAAGCTGCTTCTATCCATGAATCATAGACACCATACAATTTATAAACAACTTCCATAAAGAATTAGAACGAGTAAAACAAATTTAAGAAGTTGAATAAGCATGAAAACCCTAAAATTCGTTTTTGAAAACCTCCTTCAGTAGCCAACTTCGACATTAAATAACTTTTCCTTGAGAGCTCAGATCGATGATCCCTTCGGAGAAAAGTTAGTATGGTATATAGAGAACATCCACACAAAATTTCATCCCGATCCAACGGTTAACAAAAAAGTTATCGCTGTTTGAAAACATCCCTGCAGAAACCTTACGAAAATTTTTCCAAACTCGAATTTTTACCTTTTTCTTCGAAAAACCTTGTAGATCCCTATATCAAGAGCTCTCCGCTCTGATACCAATTGTGAAGATCGTTTAAAATCTCAGCTAGGGATCAATAACAAAGACTAATAATATGCACAACGGAATAAACTAATCAATTCTTTGTTATTGAACAAGGTTTTCATTCACTAACACTAACTAATCTTAGACGTTTATAGGAACACGTCTAGATAACTAAACTACTAACTAAACTAATAACCTATGCGTTTACAATAAACTACACACCCTAGGTTACATACACACACCTTTAATCGACTACATTATGGAAGACATACGTATTAAACCTACACCCCATGTCCTCTTTATATACTAGAGGATTAGGGTTTACAAAGCTCTACTAAGGACTAATAAATAAAACTTCTTTTGCAAGCAAGTCCTTCCATCTTTTTGTAGGTTTCCTTCTTGTCGTATTAAGTCCCTCTTGTTTCATTCTTTTTGTCTTATCAACTTAAACGTATAATTCCCAACATGTTCTGTAAGTCATTACTAGCGTGCTACGGCGAAGGGGACAAAACTAATGATCCATGACCAAATCCATGGTCAAGACACCATTGATTGCTCGCTTCCTCACCTAAGTTTGAAGCATGATATTAAAGGACAATAAGGGTAGGTAAAGACATGTGAAAACATTTGATGGGTGAAAATAAAAAGACACAAAACAAATAATTTCTTAAGTCCACAATCGCCCCACCACTAGTCGCATTCAATCCCATAGCAAAAACCGAGGGTCAAGAGTCAAGGGGCTTCAATACACGAGTCAATGCATATAACATATAGTGTAGTGCCTCATAATCTCCATAAATTAGGCAAATAAGATGCATTAACTCGACTGCATCATCAAAGAAAAAAAATTATGTGCTCTAAATTTTTTTTAAAATTTGGGTAAAATTAGCACATATTTGACCAAAAACCATATAATCAAACATTTCTATCTCCCTTTCCCCCACTTGAGATGTACAATGCCCCCATTGTACAAATTGAAACTAAAATCGAAAGGTGAGATAGAAATACACGGGCTAAGCTGCGCAAGGCGGGAATACTAACCACATACTACACGGCGCATAAGCTGATTTATATTACAATCAGCTATCCCTTTTCTTTTTTTTCTTTTTTTCACCTTTTTTTTAATGCAAGACAAGGTATACATGAATAAAAACTAAAAACAATACGAACAAACAAAGCATCCCCCACTCGAGGTCAACTATCATCTTAACCTGATCTTCTTCCAAAACCCTTTATTTAAAACCTGCGACTTCCACCAATGGAACCAAATTTGACTAACAGCGCCCAGACCATGGACATAAGGAAACTACAAGGTAGGCTAGGCGATAGGTGTAACGAAACAAACATATATTGGGTGAAAAAAATGAAAGGAATGGCTCAGACGGGTATACTAGAGGTATCTTGCACTAATGATGAGTGCAACAAAAAGGGTTTAATAGGGGGATTGATTTATTGATGTGAAAAGTCAATATACACAAACATAAATAATGGGCTATTTGGGTTTAATCCAAAAATTGCCTTATATCCTAGTTGCACCGATTACACTAAGTTACCTAAGTGTAATGCTCATTATAATGGTCTCGAAAAGATATGCAAGGCCAAGTTCTAAGTCTACTACAACCACCGGCACACTCATTTTTATGGTATTATGTATATCGTTTTTCGCACATAAAAATAAATGACAATTTTGAAGTAGTAAGTTAACATGTCATTATTATTAACCTCACACTTACAACTAGTATTAGACTTAATGGAACACATTCCATAAATTTTTACTTATTTTCTTTTAAAAAGAGTGGTTGTGAGGGTCAATAAAGATTTTGAGAATATATCAATTCATTATTCAATTTATGATTAATTTTATTATCGAATCTAATTGACAAGTTTTCGAGTATGAACATGAAATTTGAGTCATTATTTGTCTATCTTCAAGATTACATTAAAATATAATGAAAGATATTATCTTGAAACTACATACTCAATAACACTCGGTTGATATGAAAATAATGAATTCCTTTTCAAGACGAAATGAATATGCATCGGATCATAACTCACACTTGTGTTAACGATGTCATATTGAGTCTACTTGTCCAATGGTTGTATTTCAAATATTAAACTAATATGCATAAAAGATGCATAAAATACATAACTAAATAGGATTGACGACTTGGACGTTTCATCCGAAATATTCAAGCAATTTACTTCGCAATGCAATTGGTAAATGTGTAATTTTTTGAAAACCGAACATGAGTAAACAAATAACATATGTAAACTTCGCTCATGAACGACTCAACACTCGAAATCACATGTCAAATAAAAGTGTCACACATAATATTTTATTAACCATTATGTGCGTCATCAATCTTCAAGAAAATCACTTGTATATTTAAAGACATTTTGAAATTATCATAGTATACATTTCAAATATCCATTTCATTAAAAACAACATGATGTTTAGGAGAACATCATATCTAAGAACACATGCATTACTCTTGTTATAAGATTGATAAAGGATAATATATATCATATGCATTTTATTTTCTTCGTAGCATGAATGGTTATGTTACAAAAGAATAAATTACATCTTGTTGTTTAAAATATAGGCTATTAGATTTGAACAATAACCCACTACAACGTGTGTAAATGCATTAACGAGTAAAATTCATTTATCATATTATTCACTCAAATAATTGTTTTACTAAGCGCTCTTAAGAGTGATAATTTTATTGTCTTAGATAAGCATGTTTTTTAAAGATATGATATATCTCATTTCAATTGTAAATTATAAAACATTCACAAGATCTATTAAGGTAAGTAACCTTATTTATATTTCTTTTCCCAAGATATGCAAAAGGAGCATACTTGAAACACTATCAATATAAAATAATTCTCCATTGCTTCACATAAGCGCATCCTTTGGCTCTAAGAAAACCAAACCATGTTAAAATAACATATAATAACTCAACATACAAAGATGTCATCCTTGATATCATGCAATGCACCATCCAAACCAAATAACCTTTAAATCTCAAACACAAGATTGAAACCTCTTGCTTGCCTTTGTTAGGATTTTGTGTAAGACATGATTAAGCGGAATATAAAATATGGTTAGTTAAGTCATATTAGGACATGTGTTAGCAGAATAAGCTAATATCATCTTTGCTACACTTCGATAGACAAATATAGGAATTTGACCTTTTCTAACAAGAAAATGACTACTGGAGAACCTATTGCACTAAAAATTCAATTTGAACTAACGGTTGAATTGCTTCTAAGAGAGAATTTGGGATCGTGATCATCTGTAAAAACGTTCGTGTCTAGCCTAATTTGAGCACCACTAGTGATAGTCTCATATTCATTATCTCACTTGAAAATTTTCTGTTCCTATTAGGATTGCATTTTGAACAAGTAGTAATTAAGATTCTCCTTAGCGAACCTAGATTTCTTGTATCTCACATATGTGTCTTGAAACTTCCTAGTGATACATTCTCTTAAATGCTAGAGGTTATCATGTTTTGCATGATATTTGAATTTGTTCTTTATGTGCATTTTATATGATTTGCGTGTTAATTGTGGACCCATAATATATTGTTTTGACACATAATGGATTGTCTATGCCAATCACGATAAACTTTTAGACGTCATATAGTTTTACACATTAATCTCTTTGATTATTGTGTTATTACATGCTTAAATGACTATTCCTTGTGTCTTATGCACTAGATATTTATAGTACACTTGCGTTTCATATATTTTTTAACATTCATGCGATCTCTAGTGTCAAAATCTAAATGTTAAAATAGTCGCAAAATTGTCTTAAATCTCCCAGTGTTTCATTCCCACGCTTCTTTGATCATCATCTCGCTTTCTTCCAAGTGGTCCACTCTTTTATTAAAGGGAGGTTAGATACTAACCTAATACATCCTGGAGTAGGTCTGAAAACTTAAATATTTCATCCAAAATAATTAACTTTAACTTGCAATCACAATAGTTAAAGGTTGTATCCAAAACTTCTTACTCAAGCCTTTTAACAATATATGTTAAAACGTTCATCCAAATGCTAAAAGCTAACATCAAACTTTGGGTGACAAAGGACTCACTAGTTCTGACTTAAGTGATCATCAAATCTCCCAATGTTTCATTCCACGCTTCCTTGATTATCATCTCGCTTTCTTCCAAGTGGTCCACTCTTTTATTAAGGGGAGGTTAGATACTAACCTAATACATCTTGGAGTAGGTCTGACAACTTAAATATTTAATCCAAAATATTCAATTAATTTTAACTTGCAATCACAATAGTTAAAGGTCATATCCAAAGTTTCATACTCAAGCCTTTTAACAATATATGTTAAAACGTTCATCCAAATGCTAAAAGCTAACATCAAACTTTGGGTGACAAAGGACTCACCAGTTCCTACTTAAGCGATCGTTAGTTCCTTACATCCCCATAGGTTTGTCATGATATTTTAGCGTCAAGCTCACCTCATACATAATGAGGATCAAACTGTATCCATCGGTTTTATGGTAGAAAACCAGCGTATCATCCTTACTCTCCAAGAGTTTGTTGATACTCTCGGTCTTCGGAATAACAGGCAATATGCCTATACGAAAATTGATCTTTGAGTCTCTTCTTTTTCATCTAAAAAAACATTCTTTGTCGTACGGGCAATCATAACACCTACCCACGTGTAAAGATCTCACAAAAGCAATAGATGTGCATCCCAAGAATTCCATCAATCACCTAAGAATATCAAACCTGATATATGATTTAGATATCATAAAAACATGAACTTAGAGTCATCCTTATGTTCAAATCAAGTCTCACTCACACATATACCACTGCTCTATTGAAATACTTCATTCTTTAGCTTCTTCCACTTTCACAACTTCTCATAATCATCCTCTTGATTCTTGAGTTAAACATCAATTCCACATGATCCAAAACATACCATATGTTTGGTTACTTCCATATCAATCATCTTCTTCACAATTTATCTGCAATCCTCAACCTTCATTTTACATTACCAATGCTTCCTAATCCCACTCATCCTACACACACTTCAAGCAAAGAACCACTAGGATAAGTGTGAGATAACTCTTCCTCATCAACATAGCTTCTTCTAGCAAAATAACGCTACAAGAACCTCATCACCAACTCTACATCCTTGAAAATTCCATTTTCTTAACTGTTAGCATTCCTTCACCATCTTCTCAACCTCCTATGAGGGAACCACATGCCTCGTCATGCGATGTTGTGTGAACATTTGAAATGTTCGAGAAGAGTTACGATACTTCAAGGACGAATTTCATTATATGCTAACCACCATCTGTCGTGATGTTACTAAGCTCATCGTTTCCGTCATCATTTGCTTTCCTCTTTATTTTTATTATTAGTTATTCAACACATCTTGTCTAGATGGCCACTGATTAAAGAGGAGCGAAAACACACTCGTACACATATAATCCTTCACCAAATACTCTCAAGAACACACAAATGTGGTTCTTATTACCTAGAATTCTTCACTAAAACACGCATTTCTTAAGTATCCGCTACTTAGCAAAATCCATCTCACAAAAGCACAATCGGTCCTAGCTTCCAAACCTCTACAATTTGTGATCACCTAGCTATTTATTATATACATGAACCTTTAACCCTCAAATAAAACCTCATAATAATATCACTCATCAATCCCACTCAAACCTTATAGCTACACTTCACTTTTGACAGTGATAGTTAGTTTAAAAACCTTCAACCCATTGATCATTACACTCAATTCTTACAACTATACTTCACTCTTGATAGTGACAATTAGTTCAATAACCTTCAATCCTCACAGTCATTATACCCAAAGTGTATAGCTACACCATTACAAGAAATCCTTCACACACCAAATTATCTCTAACACACAACTAGGATCATCCAAAACTAGAACCTTATAACTTCATTATCTCAACATCGTTAGAGATATTCACCCTCAATAGAATCACATGCACATGTTTTTCTCCTTTGAAATATATCATGGCTCTCATTGTTAGTGCAAACGATATACTAATCTAAACCTCTTGACCACCATTTCTGAACGGTCAAATCCAACAATTTCCCATCTTATGGAACCATTTCCATTCGCATCTAGGTGCATATTATTCTCATTCCCATCCTTTTAATTCAACTTCTATTGAGTCTATATTAGGGCATGACTTGTCATGATATTGAGATATATCTCCTAGAGTATGTCCTCTCAACAAACTATTCTTCACACCGATCATCTTAGGTAGATAATGTCGTTTAAAAGGTTTGTTAAGACTCACCTTCCCAATGATAACTTGGAAGAAGTCATTCCAAAAAATTTGTGTGTTATTTGTGAAGATCGTTTATAAGCTCAGCTAGGGATCAATAACAAAGACTAATAACATGCGCAGCTGAATAAACTAATCAAATCTTTGTTATTGAACAAGGTTTTTATCATCATCTCTAACTAAACAATAATCAAAGTCTTCTTTGATCAACTAACTAACTAACTAACTTACCTAGGCGTCTACAAGACAATACGCCTAGGACACGCACACACCTTTAGTCGACTACATAATGGAATACTTGTATTATTAAACCTACACATATGTCCTCTTTATATACTAGAGGATTATTGGTTTACAAATCTCTACTAAGGACTAATAAATAAAACTTCTTTTGCAAGCAAGTCCTTCCATCTTTTTGTAGGTTTCCTTCTTGTCGTATTAAGTCCCTCTTGTTTCATTCTTTTTGTCTTATCAACTCAAACGTATAATTCCCAACAATCTTCCCCAAGTTGATAATGACAAAACTATTCTTGAACGAACTTCCCTAGACGAAGTAGAGAAATTGAGATCAGGGATCTCACCATGAATGAAACAAGTATGTCTTCCTTTGTCTTCCCCTTAATCCATGCCATGCCACTCAAACATCTCTTCCCCTTTTTGTTATTATCCAAATAGGGAACGTATGCAAATAATGATCTTGACCACCACGAACCAATATCATACTTCCAATCTAAGCCGTCCAATGTTTCGAATTGCCCTCCATGAATAATACCAAAATGCTTACTAAAAATGAATCCAAAACAGTAGAAAACTCCAACTAGCAATAGTAATAATGATCAACAATAGTAAAAATCAAACACTTCCCCTTGAGTGATGCATGAACATCAAATGATTATGCAAATCTGTAAGCTCCTTGTAATGCTCACTTGTGAAGAAAACCAAATATAACAAACTTGATGAAGAAGTAAAATAACCCAAACTTGTATCTTATGTCTTGCACTATAGATGACATTGAACGTATACCTATGTATAGGGAGACCTCAATCTTTTGACGATAATCACTGAGCACAATAACGTTACTCCTTTAAGTGTTATGTCAATTCTTTGTCATAATCATTGAAGCACGAACAAGTTACCTTAAAAGTAGCTATCCTTTTAAGATATGATAAAACACGTATCCAAGTAATTCCACTTCACCTTCAAAGAAGTGATAAATAATCGTCTTCGTAATCAATTATGCAATAAATCCAAATCCGAGCTTTTGAAAACATTTAAGAACAAATTCCAATCTCTTGTGTGTGTGAACCAACTCTTGTGTTTGTTTCCAAAAATCCATAACAAATATCGTGCTCGACTTCCCCTCAAGTCAAAAACCATATGAGAATAAAAAATTATGCATTATCCGATATCGAACAAAACTAAAATCAATCTCACGTACCAAACCATTGGACTTCAAAACCGAAATCGTTTCGCCATGCAAAACATTATAAATTATATCATTGAAGTTCCCTTGACCAGATTCCAATTTACCATGCACCTTATATTACGTTCTCATCAGTAGGAGATTGAAAGACTGTTAGAGATACGAAAATCCGTCTAACAAAGAAGTTTCGGTCACTGGAAGAATGAAGAAAATTGGCTTACGTTTACTAGCTCGTTAATACATATTATTTAGTAAATATGGGCCGATTATAGGAACAGCCCAAAGGCTAGGCCTTATGGCTGGTCATTTACAAGGGTTTTTATACCCTTTGTTTTTCTATTTTTTAGCTAGCTACTTCATTATTCGTGATATACTTTTAGGGTTTGTACCGATCCTTTTTTCTTTTCAATCAAGTTCTTTAAAAGTTTAATCTTCTTGGCATTGATCTTGTTTTTCTATGTCTCTCTTATGATTAACGTATGATCTAAAGACCATCAATTGGTTTCAGAGCCAAAGTGATTGATTGATTTTCGATTTCTACAAAAAAATTTAGGGCTCTGTTTTAATTTTTTTGTGTGGTATCAATTTATCAACGCAAGCCCACTTAACCACACAACACAAAAACACACCTTGTAATCAACAATCACTCACGATCAGGTCATTTCGTTAATCCCTAATCAATGGCCATGAATGAAGAAATAAGTGCGGCAGTAATCGATACACGTCCACCCATGTTGGTTGAAAGTGATTTCGATTCGTGGAAAATTCGTATTCACAGGTACATTCGAGGCAAACCACATGGCAAGCTTATCTGGAACTCGATTCAAAATGGACCTTCACCACATCCTATGATTACTGATGCTCTACCTGCTGGTCAAACTGGTGTGCCAATACCGAGGAAGAAACTAGATTCGAGTTCACACTGAAGAAAACAACCTTGAAATGGCTGACACGCAAGTGAAATCATTCTCGGTCCAAGGACTCCCACGTCACATTTTCAACATTCTAAATCAAACAAGTACTGCTAAAGAGATTTGGGATAATGTGGAGTTACTCATGCAAGGATCAGGACGTACTGTTCAACAAAAGAAGGAAGATTTATTTGATGAGTACGAACGCTTTCGTGCCAATTGAAACGAGACGATTCATGACTACTTTGTGCGTTTCCACAAGCTAATAAATGACATGAAGCTTACACGACTAACTATTCCGACTCATCAGATGAACACTAAGTTTGTCAACAACCTTCCATCTTATTGGGGTAAGTATGTGACTAGTGTCAAGCTGAACATGGATATCTCAATCGTTAGCTATGTTCAAATCTACACACATCTCAAAGCTTACGAGCCTCATGCTCAAAAGACTCTCACGAAACAAGAGCGTCGGCAAGCATTGTTGACCCACTGGCTTATATTGCTCACACCTCTTCTCCAACTGCTTATCCATCACCTTCACCTCCAACTCAACAACCAGTTTTTCAGTCTCCGAATGACGCAATGATGGCCACTATGACTCAGATTGCAAATCTTTTAAGTGGTTTCCAACAACAGTTTCCTCCTACCAACAACCAGCTTCGGGCATCGTCCAATCCAAGGAGTCATGCTACGGTGCATGACGGGCAAATAGTCACTGAAACCGTTCAAAGAGCTCCGGAAATGTTGGCAAAACAAGAACAAAAGGAACTCCAGGTTATGGACAAGTGACTGATAAGCAAGGGAAGCAAGTGATCTGCTACAACTGCCGAGGCGAAGGACATGTAGCAAGGCAGTGTAATGAACCGAAAAGGAAGCAGGATTCTCAGTACTTCAAGGATAAAATGCTCCTTATGGAAGCAAAAGAGAAGGGAGCTGAATTAGATGGAGAAGCTGAAGCATTCCTAGCTGATGTGGAATGCACTGATCCCTATGATCAACCTCTGTCATTGACAACTACAAACATGTTTCACGTTAACCATGAGGATGCTTATGATTCAGACGTGGATGAAGGCCCCAATGCTGCTGTCGCTTTCATGGCCAACATGTCATCCACCAGTGCCAACACCAAGCCAGTCAATGAGGTACATAAGAATGACAATCAACTCTGTGATAATGTGAATTATCAGTTAACACAGGAGATACACCATGAAGAACATTTAGACTCCGATGTTGAGTCTGACATTGATGACAATATGATTTCATATCATCAATATCTTCTCGACAATGAAGCCCAAAATGTTCCAACCGAGGTATCTGCGAATCATCTGATAAGATTTCTATGATTGCTATCTTAACTGACTTGCAAACCCAACTAGATGGACATGTTAAGGTTAACCAGGCACAAAGATTAGAAAATGAAACGTTAAAACGAGCTTGTATGCGTTGCCGAAGAAATATGTTGTCTAGATACCCAACAGATCAAACTTGATCTTGAAAATCAAGTTCGCCAGGAACAAAACCTAGTAACCATGCGCAATAAGCGTAACGCTGAACTTGAGCAAGAAAACGTGTTGCTAAAATCCACTTTAAAATCCACTATTTCAAATAAAGATGAGTCAATTGCGTCTTTAAAATCTGAAATTCAACGGGTTATATCGATAAAAAGGAAATTGTGGATAGTTATCTTGATGAAGTGGTATGTTTAAGAAGTGCTAATAAAGTTGCAAAAAATGCTTTGCAAAAATTTAACATGCCTACACAAACTATACCTATGCTTTCAAAGAAACCTAAAACAACAACCGATGACTTGCACAAGGACATTCTAGGTAAACGCAATCCGCGTGTAAGCAATCTGGCCAAACATGCTCAACCTATCCTATATGATGGTCATGCTCTTTTGCAACCCACCTAAGACCTACACTGTTGACGTGTGGGATAGCGAGGATGTCTTAGTACACATAGAGGTTAGCATGCATAAAATGAAAGAAAAACCAGGGCACGTCCAACCAGCAAGTGGCTTCTATGAGAAGCAAAACGCCATTGCGTTTGTTCCTCAACAGGAACTATCTAGTGAACAGATTTACTGGATGTCTAGTCAAGATAGTACCCTTTCTAACTTTGTGACTCCCTTTGTTCATAAAAGTCCACCTCCTAGCCAAGTTCTTGCTAGTCTTCAAAATATTAAAGCTGTGTTTCCCCAATTTGAGAACATTTTGAATGAAAGAACCACTGTCAGACCACTATATGTGAGTGAAGCGTGTTATGAATACGCAAGAGAGTTTGCTATGCATCAGGTTATCCCTTTTCTTGATTATTTCAAGCAACATGTGCAAACTGCTGATGACACCATTGTAAAGGAAGTAGCGGAATTTAAGGAGATTCACTATGCGTTAGAAGATGAGTATGAACGAAGTGTTCTTGAAATCAAGAACTTGCACATAGAGAAGAAAAATCTTTTAATTCAAAATGAATGCTTAATTGCTAAATGCTTAGAAAAAGATATATGCTCTATTGTGATGAATTCTGATATAGTTGTGCCCCCTAGTTCGAATTGCCTTTGCGAAGAACTTAGATTTGCATGCGATAGGGAACACACTAAGGTTCTTGAACTTGAAGCTGAGATTTTGAAACTGCAAAAGATGGTTAGTACTTCTGAAAAACGAACTTTTCATTTACAAAAAGACCATATTGATTTACAACTTAAATATCAAAATCACAAACAATGCATAGACACTTCCAGGTCGTCAAATGCAATTTTGAAATTAACAAGTTACGAGATCAGCTTCGAGGGAAAGAGGACACTATCGAAATTTAGAAGCCCAGACTAACATCATGAAGGTGTTGAATGCAGGTCCCACTGTAGGTAATTTTGATAAGCATGCCTTAGAAACTGAAATGACTCGGTTAAAAGATGTTGTCACTTCTCTTAGGATTAAGAATGATGGGTATAAGGTAGAAAATACTAAATTGAATCAACTTTATCTAGAATTGTCGACAGCAAATATCCACCTTCGTACTAAAACCTCTCGAGAAGATAGCGCCTTAACTGCTGAGATTGCCAAATTCAAACCTAGTGTTAGTGGACCTAGGACAACCGTGACACCTAAAGTACTTGCTCCAGGTATGTATGCCATTAATACGAAATACATCGTCCCACCAAAACGAGACAATTGGGTTAAACCAACCCCGTTGCCAAAGAAGAAGCAAGTAACCGTTGTGGCACCCCACAGACCTTCACCCAAACCCACACAGACAACATTAGTGCAACCTAATAAGAAACCTAACATTTGTGTGCCTCTGTCTACAGGAATAAAACCCACTTCTGGAGCCAGCAAACCTGTGCCTAAGAGTGTCCCTCAGAATCATAGAACCTTGCCGGCTACACGTGAGAAAGCCACGAGAGTAGAAGAGCACCCTAGGAATTTGAATAAAAAGAATCGTGTTGATTCTCATTTGAATGCTAAACGTTTTGTTTCCATTTCCAATTTGAACACTGTTTGTGGTGCATGTAATGACAATTTGTTTTTTTAATAAACATAATACGTGTATGGATACTTGTGATCAAACGGTGAATGTCAAACACAACCAGACTACGCGTACTATTTACCAAACCAAGAAGGTTTGGAAACCAATTAAGAAAGTCTGGATTCCCATTAGCACGATTGTTGCTCATGCTAAAACTTAGTGGAAGCCCACTGGTAGGCATTTCAAACTGTGTGATATCACTATGATTAAGGAAACCAGTGTAGAGCCTTTAGCACTTTCCCCGAAGCTAAGTTCTAGTCCCAATGCTACTATGATATCTCGGTTATCTGATTGTCAACCAATTTTTGTTGTTAACTAACCGGATGAGTAAGGGCATCCTATCACAGGATATATATTTGGGTTTTGCGGTAATTCAGATTGTTCTCTGGTACTTGGATTCAGGATGCTCACGACACATGACTTGTGATAGAGCTCGACTTATCAATTTTGTGGATAAGTTTATTGGTACAGTGCGATTCGGCAATGATGAATTTGCTAAGATCTTTGGTTATGGTGATTACAAACTGGGCGACACTATCATCTCTCGAGTCTATTATGTTGAAGGACTAAAGCACAACCTATTCTCAGTTGGACAATTCTGTGATGGTGGTTTAGAAGTTGCATTCCGACAACACTCTTGTCACATCCGCAACTATGACATGGTTGATCTACTCAAAGGATCGCGGACTACCAACCTGTACACCATCTCTCTAAATGATATGTTGTCAGCTTCTCCAGTTTGCTTGCTAACAAAAGCCTCGTCTACAAAGTCATGGTTCTGGCATCGTAGATTAAATCATCTAAACTTTGGGACCCTGAATGAATTAGCCCCGAAAGATCTAGTACGAGGATTACCGAAGCTGAAATATGACAAGGATCGTCTGTGTCCATCTTGTCAACTTGGGAAAAGCAAGAAGGCAACCCATCCACTCAAGACGGAAAACACCAATACTGAAATTCTCAACACACTTCATATGGACCTCTGCGGCCCCATGAGAACGGAGAGTATCAACGGAAAGAAATACATCTTGGTGATAGTGGACGATTACACCAGATTTGGTTGGGTGAGATTCTTACGATCAAAAGATGAAACTCCTAGAGCAATTGAGAAGTTTATTGTGCAAACACAGCGTGCCCTCAATGCCACTGTTCTTGTTGCCCGAACAGATAATGGAACGGAATTTCTCAACAAAACAATCGACGGATGGTTTGAGAAAATTGGAATTACTCATGAAACAAGCGTACCTCGGTCTCCACAACAGAACGGCGTTGTCGAACGACGGAACCGAACTCTTATGGAAGCTGCCCGTACAATGCTTATATTTGCCAAAGCTCCGTTATTCCTATGGGTAGAAGCTGTAGCCACTGCGTGTTATACTCTTAACCGATCTTTAATACACACACTACACAGCAAGACCTATTACGAGTTGCTGAAAGGTAAGAAGCCTGAGTTAAAATACTTCCGAGTATTTGGATCTCTGTGTTATCCCACCAATGACTACGATGACGTGGGTAAGCTCAAGGCGAAAGCCGACATAGGTATATTCAAGGCGAAAGGCGAAAGCCGACATAGGAGGGAGAAGTTGGTATTTCATCTTCCGTGATTGGATTACGAAGGGATTTTTGCTTAAGACTGAAGAAGGAGAAGTAGTGTGGTGTACATCGGGCTTTTTACCAACTTGGATGCAATACTGAGTGAGTTATGTTGTTACGATGTTCCCAGAACGACAACCATTGTGCTTCAAGAGTTTACTTTCTCCGCTGCGTGTCTGAAGATTAAAGACGTGTTGGAAGAGTGTTGTCGGTTCAGGAGGGAGCAGAGAAAGAAAAAAAGGCTCACTAGTTAGGAGGGAGTAATAACCTAACTAGACCGTTACAGTTGAAGTTCAGAGCTACAAGAAGATCATTTGCCGAGGTCATCGGAAGGGAGAATTTCAAGTTTGCCTCAATATCTAGACTACAGAGACTCTGCACTTCAAGAAAGTCAACATTGTTCTTTACTATTGTAATTTACTTTGTTTTGTATTTATAGGTCTCATTGTAACCATTCACGTGTGGCGCTATCTTGGAGGGAGATTGTTAGCCTCGCTTTTTCTAAAGATAACGTCACTTACGTGAAATGGACTAGATGCGTAGTATACTTTGCCCTTAGGGACTAGTATCGTGTAAGTGGCAAAGATAGGGCCTATATATACCCCTCATGACTCTCCATGAGGGGTGAGGTGAAGCATTTGGTCATTGTATTCTTTTGTGTTTATCTTAATAAAACATTGTTTTCTCCTCCCTCTCTCTAACTTTCTCTCACTAAAAAAGATGAAGATCTTCATCTTCTTCCACCAACCCCGACCTCCAAACCACATAAATCTTATATTAATCGGTCCTGACAATTGGTATAATGAGCCATGGTTATCTTGTGTTGATTTATGTTGGTTTTACACATGTTTTTAACTGTTTTTGAGCTATTTTTTGTGGTCGGAAAATTTTTTTTCCGATTTGTGGGTAAACAGTTTAATACATGTTTGGTATCCTTATCTTTGGTCCAAAACTGTCATCTGGTCTTTCTGGTCTTTCAAGTTTATATCTGTCTTGGTCATATCGTGTCCATAACAGTCCTTTTAATGACTTTTTTGTCCAAAAGATGTGAAATATTATGTGGTCAACCTTCATCTTCATATGGTCAACATGGTAAAAAAGAAGCAGTTTTATGCTTTTCTGGGTATTTTATGAAGATGGTCGGATTTTTCAGTCGGAAAACTCGTCGGAAAAAGTGGTCAAAGGGTCAAAACCCTAAACTTACGCATAAGGAATATCTACAGTGAAAGTTACGCGTAGCTGTGAAGTTACGCGTAAGGAATGGGTTACGCGTATGCGTTTACGCCTAAGTCTGGCTTACGCTTAAGCAGACTTACGCATAACTTGCATTACGCATAAGAACATGCTTACGCTTAACGGGTTAAGAAAACGTTACGCGTAGGCTTACGCATAAGAGAAAAAAAAGTTACGCGTAGACTTGGACCTTGACCACATCGACAACATGACCACAAAAGACACATACCATATACCATTTACAACATCTCGACTTCAGTAACCATCATCAGTCCGACAAATTCATATCAAGAACCAAAACCAATCCTAGACCTAGACTCACTTCAAGAACCCTCACAATCTCTCCCCATCTCTCATTCAATACCAAGACTCTATACTGAAAACGAAAAAGATATATCTCAGATTCGGATTCATTTTTTGTAATCTTTTATAGATTATTTCAAATAAATCACACATCATCATTGACCCACTTGTGTTACTATCCGAAAGATAAAGAAGAGTTTATAACAATTATGTTATACCTTTTCTTTCATTTGTTCAAGACTCTAACAAATAATAAACGGATACACCTACCCGACACCCATCAATGGATCTTGAAGCCACTCGTGTTCTTGATTATCTTGACTTTATAAGGGATGAAAGGACGAATTAATTATGATTCGTTATTGTGGAATGAAAGGGTGTCATTTGTGCTTATGATGTGATTCGTTTTTGTATGATCTGAGTTGAGAAGAAGTGTTGGTATGCGTACATCTTGAGGAGCAGATTTGTGTGTTAAGAAAATGTGTAGGCGTTTTTTTCTCTCTTAGTGGGATTTAGGTTTAGGTCAAGTAAAAGGGATGCAACGCTTTATAAGTATCCGGATATACTGTAAGAGATTGGATCAGGTTCTATAACTTTTGGGCCACTAACCGGTATATAGAGTGGATATTTGGGCCTTGGATTGTATTAAATGTGTGGGCTGAAGTGGTTTGCAACACGTTGATGGACTGTTACAGTTAAGTGTTGATATTCACGTTTAAATGGAATGGATGCAAAGAAAATTGTTATCCGATCTTTCTCCTAAAAAGGAATTATTGGATACAATTTTTTATCTTTGGTTAAGAATGGTATATTTTGGTATGGTAAATTTCACGGAGGGATACAATATTCACGGCTTGAACGATAATTGAAAAAATGGCTACGGGGTTTTTGTACGGTATTATTGATGCGGAATTGAAGTGACATTTCACGGGTGGACTTCTTTATCTTTGAGACGTTGGTTGGTTGGATGCATGTCTCAAGATAACTTGTTAGAGCACATTATGAAATTTGACAATCTGGTTATGACTGATGTAAGGAGTTACGTTGTAGTGCTCACAGTGTGTAACCATCACTTTAAGGAGTTACGTTGTAGTGCTCAGTGTCACACGAAGTTGTGGATTGTTCAAAAATTTAGAACAAGCAGCAAGTCACAAGTTGGGATGCTTACTTCCTTTTCAAGTTAGTCGTACCGGGTTATCTCCATATGTGGTCATTACAATTAGCCGGTGAATTCAAAGGAGGTTCGTTTAAAGGTTGGTTTGAGAGAATTATTGAGAGTAATACGGCATATTCTCACAGAATTTTGATCAAGCTATGATGTTAAATATTGCATCAAGAAGGTAATACGACATGTACGCAACATTATGATGATTCCGATAGCTCGCAACCATCAGGAGGGAGAAGTTGGTATTTCATCTTCCGTGTTTGGATTACGAAGGGATTTTTGCTTAAGACCGAAGAAGGAGAAGTAGTGTGGTGTACATCGGGGTTTTTTACCAACTTGGATGCAATACTAAGTGAGTTATGTTGTTATGATGTTCCCGAGCGACAACCATTGTGCGTCAAGAGTTTACTTTCTCCGCTGCGTGTCTGAAGATTAAAGACGTGTTGGAAGAGTGTTGTCGGTTCAGGAGGGAGAGAGAAAGAAAAAAGGCTCACTAGTTAGGAGGGAGTAATAACCTAACTAGACCGTTCTGTTGAAGTTCAGAGCTACAAGAAGATCATTTGCCGAGGTCATCGGAAGGGAGAACTTCAAGGTTGCCTCAAGATCTAGACTACGAGACTCTGCACTTCAAAAAAGTCAACATTGTTCATTACTATTGTAATTTACTTTGTTTTGTATTTATAGGTCTCATTGTAACCATTCACGTGTGACGCTATCTTGGAGGGAGATTGTTAGCCTCGCTTTTTCTAAAGATAACGTCACTTACGTGAAATGGACTAGATGCGTAGTATACTTTGCCCTTAGGGACTAGTATCGTGTAAGTGGCAAAGATAGGGCCTATATATACCCCTCATGACTCTCCATGAGGGGTGAGGTGAAGCATTTGGTCATTGTATTCTTTTGTGTTTATCTTAATAAAACATTGTTTTCTCCTCCCTCTCTCTAACTTTCTCTCACTAAAAAAGATGAAGATCTTCATCTTCTTCCACCAACCCCGACCTCCAAACCACATAAATCTTATATTAATCGGTCCTGACACACCCACTAAGAAAGCGTACAGAATCTACAACAAACGAACGCGCAAGATTCAAGAAACCATTCATGTGACCTTCGATGAACTTACCGAAGGAATGACGTCTGGTCATCACAGTTCAGGCTGCGCACCCAGTGAACTTCATGCTTTACAATCAGGACGCAGCCGTTCTGATCTAGTGAATGATCCTCCAACACCCAGTGTCCCACCTACAGAGAAACAGGTAGACAATTTGTTTCAACAATGGTTTAACGAAGCGGAGGAGATCCCACCGGTGGTTCCAATGCCTCCGGTTGTTCAAATACCTCCGGTTAATGAACAAGTTGCTCAGGTACACGAGAGTGCCCATCGTTCACCCTCCTCTACACTTATCTTCGAAGGCGCTCCTAGCGTTACTCTTAGTCCCTCACCTTCGCAACCTTTGCACTCTGACACTAGTGATTCGGATCCCACTACACCATTCGACCATCTTGACAGTAATTTGTTTACACCATATCTTGCTCCTGAAGCCGTCTCTGAAGCATCGTCTTCCAACACTGTCGATGTCGAAGTTGCTCCTGATAATCCACTACCTCATTCGAAAAAGTAGACTAAGGCTCATTCCTTAGAGAATATCATTGGCGATGTCAAACGCCCCGTATCTACCAGGAAGCAACTGGAAACCGATGCACTTTGGTGTTTCTTCAACGAATTCATATCTCATGTTGAACCAAAAACTTATAAACAAGCCTTAGAGTATTCATGTTGGATTGAGGATATGCAGGACGAGATACATGAGTTTGATCGATTGGATGTGTGGGTTCTTGTACCACGTCCGGCTAATATTCTCATCATCCCGCTCAAATGGATTTTCAAAATCAAGTTGGATGAATATGGTGAAGTATTGAAGAACAAGGCACGGTTAGTGGCGAAAGGTTATCGTCAAGAAGCTGGTATTGATTTCGAAGAATCCTTTGCACCTGTTGCACGACTCGAAGTGATCAGACTTTTCATTGCGCATGCAGCCAGTCAAAACATGGTCATCTTTCAAATGGATGTGAAAACCGCCTTTCTCAATGGCGAACTGAACGAAGTTGTCTATGTTAGTCAACCAGGCGGTTTTGAAGATCCAGATTATCCAACGCATGTGTACCGACTCAAGAAAGATCTCTATGGGCTCAAGCAAGCTCCACGTGCATGGTATGACAATTTGTCAGAGTTTTTGATCAAATCTGGATTTTCTAAAGGCGTGGTCGATCCAACTCTCTTCACAAGGACAACAGGCAAACATATCTTACTCATACAAATCTATGTCGATGATATAATCTTTGCCTCTACCAATCCCAAAGCATGCAAACTTTTTGATTATGAGATGAACTCAACTTTTAAGATGTCGATGATGGGACAAATGTCTTTCTTTCTAGGTCTACAAGTTTCCCAAAATCCCAGAGGCATCTTTATCAACCAGTCAAAATATGCTCTTGAAATTTGAAAAAGTTTGGTTTTGACACATGCACACCCATTGACACTCTAATGGCGGAGCGACCCGACCTTGATGAAGATAGGGGAGGAAAGCTTATTGATCCTACACGTTATCGTGGTATGGTTGGCTCCCTTATGTATCTTAGTGCATCTAGACCTGATATAGTTTTTGCTATGTATGTGTGCCGGTATCGGCAAAGCCTACCGACAAGCACCTTCATGCAATTAAACGGATCTTTCGATACCTTCAGGGAACTATTCACATGGTTCTCTGGTATCCGAAGGACTCCGGTTTTCAACTTACAGCGTTGCTTGACTATGCAGTTGTCATGACACAAGGAGAATTACGTCTGGTTCCGCTCAATTTCTCGGAAATAGGCTTGTTAGCTGGTTCTAAAAAGAAAGTACGGCTATCTCCACCACTGAAGCAGAATACATTGCGCTATCCGGTTGTTGCGCACAAGTCCTCTGGATGCGTTCACAACTCAGGGACTACGGATTTGTGTTCAACAAAATTCCGATGTATTGTGACAATCAAAGTGCTATTGCTCTATGTTGTAACAGTGTTCAACACTCCCGCTCCAAGCACATTGATATTCGTCACCACTTCATAAAAGAGCATGTTGAAAGGAACGTGGTTGAGTTGTATTTCGTGGAGACTAAATATCAACTGGCGGACATTTTTACGAAGGCCTTACCAAAAGAGCGCTTCTCTACACTACTTCCACTGCTTGGGGTAAAACAAATGTCACCAGAGACTCTAAAGGAACTTCAGGATGAGTCAGTCTCTAAGTAACCAGGATACACATTGTCTATCCTTTGTATCATAGTGTATATTTGTACAAAAAAAAATCTATATATCATGATGTATGTTTGCGGGGGAGAATCAGTTCTTCTAACAGTTTTGCAGGTTTCTTGGACGCATTTTTGCTGATTCTATTGCTGACAGATTGAAACAACCACATTCTTCATACAGAGCGATCAGAGAGATGTTTCACTCATGTCTCAGTTTCATACAGGTCTAGTTTCAATAATCACTTGATATTTGTGCTTCAATTGCTCACCTCAATGATTGAGGGGGAGCTTGATTCATTTAAGTCCATTCTAGCTCAAAACCATTCAACTCTTTTCATACTTTTGATCGGGGGAGAAAATGTGACTTAAATAAAAACGGATAAATATTGATTCGATTGATTCTAATTGCTAAGTCCTGTCCTTACATGTGCAAAACACCTTTCGTATATCGTAGCACATGTGTAGGGGGAGCAAAGTGGTAATTTATTCAAAAATATCAAGGTACCAAAATCTTTGTGTTATACACTAGTATCTTGATAAGTGACAAAGAATCTTTTGTTTCATATTTGTGTATGTGATCTTGAGGAATGCATAAGAATGAGATGTGGTAACACCAGGGTATTCTTATACTCATATTTTTGTCTTCGGATAACATCCACTAGTGAAGTAGACTTCCATACAAGTACTTGTACAAGTTTGGATTTCTCAAAGCACTTCATATCTTTCGAGATATTTTTCAAAATATCATCAGAGCATTCTGATTTAAACTTTCGTTTGTGCCCCATAAATATTTCTTATGCACATCGAATGTTTTTTAAAATCACTTTTGCCATCGGCCTTCTACGGTACTTAATTGTATTAAGAAGTAAAACATTGTTCAGGAATTGTACGGTATAGTCAGCAGACAGTAACTGCACTGACTCACTCTTTACCATTCTATTAGTAGAAATACTCATAGTGTGATTAGTCTTTGGACATCTGGTATAGAGAACAGCAAGCATACGGGAATCTGATACTTCGGTGTTAGAGACCTTAAAGGCTTTGAGCTGGAAAACCTGTCAAGAAAGTTCTTTTAATGAATTTATCTTATCACAGGTGTAGTATTCGTACTGTAATCATCGATCCTCACGGAATCGGAGGTTAATGTAATCGACCAGATTGAGTATCGTCTATACTTGGTCCCTTAAAAATATAAAACCCTTCGTGTGTTCACAAAAAGATTTTCTAGAACACATTAAGTGGATTTTTTTTTGCAACAAAATTTTTTTTTGGTGACTAAATTATTCAAACGTGGTGTATGACAACTCAAAGAATCCGATGCAAGACAAATGCTCACATATCTAAAGAAATCTAGAAAGCTTATATACTTAAAGCTTCCGCAACTCTGAGATCATCATCTTCTTCACATATTAAAGTCAAGAAGTTAGAAGAAGAAAGATCATAAAAGCTTTCAAATTTTCAGCGAATATGAGCATGTAAAAAGACCAAAGTTCAGTAAACATCAAGATGTCAAGACTTAAAGTACTACAAAAGCACAAGAAGAACAAGTCAAGTGAAGTAACCCAAGAACTACGATGTTTCTCCTACTCCTCTTACATTGGAATCTGCTGGTTTAGCGACAATTCTGCAACAGAAATAATGTCACTAACAGATTTGGGAGGAAGGAGCAACCTGGTTATTGTCAGATTAGTGACAGATTATGTGTCGCTAATCACCATGGGAGGAAGGAGGCATCAAATTGCAACAGATTAGCCACGTTTAGTGACGAAAAAAGTGTTGCTAATTGGTATGGGAGGAAGGAGAATGCAAAGTTCGTGACAGATTTGTGACAGACTTGTAACAGAAAAACTCATTCAAATATGTTCAAAGATAGCACTCCTAATTTGTGAAAAGAAGTTTCGTCAAAAGAATTCATTCGAGCAACCGAGTTTGATTCGAGCAACCTCTACTTGGGGGAGATTGTTAGAGATACGAAAATCCGTCTAACAAAGAAGTTTCGGTCACTCGAAGAATGAAAAAAATTGGCTTACGTTTACTAGCTCGTTAATACATATTATTTAGTAAATATGGGCCGATTATAGGAACAGCCCAAAGGCTAGGCCTTATGGCTCGTCATTTACAAGGGTTTTTATACCCTTTGTTTTTCTATTTTTTAGCTAGCTACTTCATTATTCGTGATATACTTTTAGGGTTTGTACCGATCCTTTTTTTCTTTTCAATCAAGTTCTTTAAAAGTTTAATCTTCTTGGCATTGATCTTGTTTTTCTATGTCTCTCTTATGATTAACGTATGATCTAAAGACCATCAAAGACCAAATAAAATACTTTTAACACCTACAACCCATGATGGCATTAAATAATCAATATGTTACAACCAGCATGCCTTCTTTCTTTATTCGAACACCATTATTCTTTAATCATTCCAACAGTACAAAGGATATTGGACAGTATTAACGTGACTATCAAAACCAGTATTAAGTCTTGACCACCAGTACTATTAAGTATCACGAACATAATTAATCTTGTTGCGATGACCAGAATTAACTTCGTTGACCAGCACGGTCGCAACCACCAATATTAACTATCATGACCAGACTTAACTTGAACCACCTGAGCAGAATTAACCAATACACGATCACTACTAACTTGAATATGTACCGGTATTAAATTTATACGAGCAGAACAAACTTTCAACCTGTACCAATACTAAATTTGTGCGATCAACAAACATTGATAGATAAATTAATGCCACCACCGATCCACGATTAAAGGGTAGCCAATCACTGATTAGAAGAACCATGTGACCTTCGAATGAGATTAGTACCAAAATTACAATGACCAACTTGCATCCCAAAATATCCAATATATATATAACCAATTTGTATAACCTTGCAAATAAAACAATCTCCACCATAGATCAATAACAAACCGATTGTAGGTCCACAATTAATTGTAGTACTAGGTTTCAATTTAACTAATCAACCAATCAGTGTGTAATTAATATGAAAGTACCATGTGAATGATGACAAAAAAAATTATAACAGTTACCATGTTATGTCGCCACTCAAAACAATGAGATCGATGCCCCAAAAATAAAAACCAATATCATGAACACCTAAAAAAAACATCGTACCTTCATAGAATTTGCTACATATCAACAAAAACCTTTAATAAACCCTAGATATCACGAGCCACCCGCTCTGATACCAATTGTGAAGATCGTTTATAAGCTCAGCTAGGGATCAATAACAAAGACTAATAACATGCGCAGCGGAATAAACTAATCAAATCTTTGTTATTGAACAAGGTTTTTATCATCATCTCTAACTAAACAATAATCAAAGTCTTCTTTGATCAACTAACTAACTAACTAACTTACCTAGGCGTTTACAAGACAATACACCTAGGACACACACACACCTTTAGTCAACTACATAATGGAATACTTGTATTATTAAACCTACACCTCTGTCCTCTTTATATACTAGAGGATTATTGGTTTACAAATCTCTACTAAGGACTAATAAATAAAACTTCTTTTGCAAGCAAGTCCTTCCATCTTTTTGTAGGTTTCCTTCTTGTCGTATTAAGTCCCTCTTGTTTCATTCTTTTTGTCTTATCAACTCAAACGTATAATTTCCAACATTATTTAATTAACAAACTTCATTCTTTTTCATTAAAGTCATCTCATTATTTTTCTCTTTCCTTTTTACCCTTTAGGTTAAGAATTTTAGACAAGGATTTTAGTCGGGTTATGACCTTCAAGCATCTTTGAATTGCAATACGCATTCATATTTTTTTTAAGCTTAAATTTATTGGTCTTCTTTCTTTTAGCATACTCTCAAAATTTTCTAACCACTAGCATATTTTAATATCCTCACATACTTCATCAAAATCATTTTTTTATTGTGTCCAACCTTGTGTAATCCTTGCATGTCTTGCTATGTGCATTATATCCCTATAATGTTGCTCATATTCTTTTATATATTCTGTTGCACGAAGCTAACTCTTGATGTAGGAAAGGACTTTGTAAGAATTTGATCTATGGATTTGCTAAAACGAATGTAAATAAACAAGGGGATTCAATTATCTTAGGGGAGCAATGAGCTAGGAGAAGCTCGGGGGTATTTGAGTACATAGCTTGGACTTGTTTACACACGGGTGATAAAAGACTTCACTAGGATGATGCAAGCTAGCCTTTTTTGGGGAGACAGGAAGGTATCGTAACAAAGGGAGTATGAAGTGTACAATTGGAGCACCTGCCTTAAATATAAAAAACCCGGAGCACCCACCTTTTTGCTTCAACAAAAGGGGGAGAAGGGAGTGTAAACAAGTAACTTTTACATTTTGTTGTGTGTTACAGCTTACATAATTGTCATCATCAAAAAGGGGGAGATTGTTAGTGCAAATATTACGATATTTAAACTAAACGGTTTCTTCGGTTTTAATAAGGACAAACATGTAACTTGTAATGCATAACGTAAAATGCACAAGTTACTCGTAACCACTGATCATAAATGCATACTTACATCGACATCTCTCAACGTCTCAAGTATGCTTCAACACAGTCGTAGATTTCCATTTCGATGTAAATCACTAAAGGTATGAATATCAAACATCAAACTTGGATGATCAAAGAAATAATTTTTTCATACAAATGTGACAAAAACATTTTACACAAAATAATTAGACAAAGTATTTCCAATTTTTTATAAAATGTTTTATTCAATTTAATTTCAAAATCTGGCTTTCCCTCAAGAAAACAACCACCTTCACCAGATTTTTAACTTCCCCACTAAAAGACAAAAAAAGAGCGTCGACAGTACCAATAATTATGGACGGTACCCTTAAATAATTAAAGCTACCATCAGAATTAAAGGTACCGTCAGTACGTTAGACGCCCAGATTTTCCTGTCCTATAAATAGCATGTCACTTCTCACATTTTGCTAACTTTTGCACACTAAAATATTTCAGTCATTCATTTCACACATTCTAGCTTCATTTATTTGATCATGAAACTTTTTTAAGTTCGCTTTAATATGATCCAAACATCCATCCAACCATGAAAGCTTAAAGATCTTGCAATCCACACACATGAAGATCTGCCATGTAAGACCATAAAGTTTGTTAATTTATGTGATTCGGAAGGTCGGGGAAGCTCAAAGTAAAAGAAAGACAAGGTATTATTAATGAATAGAAAGGGAAGATATGTGTGTTTTCTATAGAGAAGAAGGAGAAAATCACACACACCTTATGTTACAAGTGATACATCCACCCTCCTAGTTGTGATTAGGAGGGGTATTTATACTAGATACACACTAAACTATGTCCTATTTTCAAGACTAGTCCTTGCGTATATGAGAAAGTGTAAAGTAATGCAATTCCTATAATAGCTTTATTTTAACGAGGCTAACAATCTCTCCTCAAGTGATCTCATACAGGAATTGCTTACAATGTTACCTATAAGAAAAATTAAATACAAAACATAAGTGCAGCAGCTATGAGAATGTCTTCATGGTCTTCAAACTTCGTTCATTCTTTTAGCTTCATGAATCTTCTTAGTTGCCATCTTTCTACTTGTAGAAGAACATAGTGAGCAATTCTAATTAGGGATTATATATGGCTTTTTACTCTCCCTTAATTAGTGCTCACCCCCAAACTAACAACCTTTCATATGAATGCCCTGAACCCAAAAAAGTCTTTTGATGATTAAATGAATACCGTCTTTAGTCTTCTAACACGCAGCAGAAAAAGTAGAATAGACTGTGGACTCGACCTTCTTCAAGATTGTCCATTCGGGGGAATAAGATATCAACATCTTCATCTCACAAAATGCATTCCAGTTGACTTACATATAACAAATCAGCCCATAATGTACAGATGAAATGGTAACACCAAAGTAACAAGTTGAAACACTGATCATCTTAAATTTGTTGCCCGAAATTGCTGAAGGTGGATAACGGAGAAGTGCATAGAAAAAGATGAGAGAAGGATATAGAATCAACCAATTTTTGACATAAATCATTAAATAAATCATTAAGCCCAATCACGTAAACTTGCTCTGAGTCCCGATGTATACATTTCTCTCCCATGATGGTTGCGATTTATCGAAATCAGCATAAAATTGTGTACATGAAACATTAACTAGAAGCACTCTATCATAAATCATATTAGCCTATGAGAAGATTGTTGTTCCCATTTCACAGTTAGCTTAAAACAATAAAAGACTACTAATTGTGAATCATGACTGAAGTAATGCAAGTAAAGATAAGTTTTAATAAGATAAACACACTGAGTAATTTTTCAACGTTTATATTTGATGAGTGCTTTTTTACTCATCGTTTTTACCCACCTAAGACCTAAAAAATGACCAAAAACACCCAAATATGTTCAAAATATGTTAAAAATATCCTCGGAGTGTGTTTTGTGTCTTGCAGGTACAAAAAGATTGAAAACAAAGCGAAAACGAGCAAAATCGAGCTGAAACTGGAAAAAGTGCAGTCAAGACGTAGCCGGAAAGCAATTTTCTACATTTCTGAAGCTCGAGACACGTTTTGAGAGTGATCAGGGGGGAAAACAACCAAAAACCGCTCCCTAAACCCAAAATTATCATTTTACCCGTCCCCGATACCCAAAATGACCGAACCGCCTTTTAAACACAAAAATTCAAAATCTTATTTTTAGTTTTAAAAACCCGTTTTGTAAAAATTCATTTTTTTTCTTAAAACCAATTATTTTTGTTTTTCAAAAAAAAAAAAAAAAAATTACTTTTAAAACCTTTTCACAAAAAAATAATAAATCAAACCCTTTTTCCCCATCCCACTATCCCCTTCCCCTTTTTCTTCTTAAACCACGAACACAGATAAAAACCCAAAACCCAGAAGAAACTCTTTTACCCGCCATTTCCTTTCCCCTCTCCTCCTGTCACTCTCATTCCCACATCCCAATCCCACTCATCTCCTCCACCCAAGGCAAAGTCACGAGAACCCCATGCCACCTTGGCAATCTTTGGCACAAGACAACCCATGGACGGCTCTGATTTACTCTTGGGATGTACCTAACTCTTGGAGGGCTTGGATCAATTCAAGAAAGCACAAGAATGCGTTTGTTAGTTTGCCCTCACAAAACAAGCACAAGCAAAGATAAAGGAGAAGAAGACAGATTCATCTTTGAGTATAAATAGGCATTTAGTGACAATGTAAAACTTTGTCTAGAATCTCTCTATGTTCTAGTCCATTTTTACTTAATTGTCATTTCCTTTTAATTGTAATTTTCAAATTTCAGTTTAATGTCATTCAAGTTGTTTACTCCAATTTTTCTTTTAAGCATTTTATTTGATGATTTCCAGATTCTGTCATTTTTGTTAAAAGTGTTCACCAGTTTGTATTTAAGCTCACTTGAGCTTTTGGGTTAAGAAAACAATTTTTTTTGGTATCACAGTTTCAAGATAAGTTCTTTTGCCCCAAAGGGGGTGTTTGGATTTGCAAAGTTCATGGGTCAAAAACTCATAATCTGACCCAAGTTGGTTCTCAAATCGTTTTAAACAAGTTTTTGTGAAGTTATGGTGATAAAGACATTCCATTTGTAGTTGCTTAATAGTTTTTAAAAGATTTTTTTTTTCTTTCTGTTTTATCTGTTCTGTCCAAACAGCAACAGTCCCTTCCCTTTTGCGCTTATTAGGTCTAGGTTTTAGCTTATTAATTTCCTGAGGTGCCCATATAGTGTATTAGTTTAGGTTGAGTTTGTTTACAGCTGATTAGGTGCTCATAAATAGCTTCTTGATTGCTTATTTCTCATCTGTTAGTTTAAGGATTCCCCTAGTTTAGTTATGATGCCAACTGCTTATCCCGTTGTTATTTTAGCTTATTTCATCTAGATTTAGCTTATTTTCAATTTGCATTTGCTTATTTGTCATTTATCCAACTGCTTATCTTGCTTATTTGGTTGCCTATTCACTGTTGGGGATGCTCATTCAAGCTCAATTTTGCCCTTGAATCAACCATTTATCCCATCGCTGTTCTGTTCATCACAGCAGCCATGGTGCCCTCATAAGCTCTTTGGAACTGTCCTTTTAAGCTAGTCATAAGCTCCCAAATCAGATGCAAGTTAGTTTTTAAGATAGCCTTTATTGTGGATTTATTATGTTTTAGCTTAGTTGGTATCTTGGAGTTCTCTTAGTAGCTTATTTTTAAGCTAGAAGGCCATCATTTGAGTTGTTTGGGGGCTGCTACAGCAAACAGCAAACAACAGCAGATTGGTCTCTTTTGGTTGGCTTCTTGGCTTATTCTTGTAACTTATTTCAGTTCCCATTTATGCTTTAGGTGTATTCATTAGTTTAGCTTATTTACAAGGTTTGTTGTAGCATATTTTTGCCTTTGACTACCACTGTCCCAAACAAGTCCTTAGCAGTCCCTTAGGATTTTTTTTAGCTTCTTTTTCTTTTTTTTTAGGCTTCTAACAGCTTAATTCCAAGTTTTGTGATTTTAGTTTTTGTAAAAAAGTATTATTTTGATCTCAAGTTTCAGCTAAATAGAGAAAGATTCAAAAAAAAAAAAAAAAAAAAAAAAAAAGTTAGCAAAAAGGGGAGGAGGTGGGATTCGAACCACTGACCTCCTGCCCATAGCACACACACCACACGCCTCTTTCCCAACTGCCCTAGGGACTTTTTCATGGTTAATATTGCATAATTAAATCCTTAAGGTACTTTTCAGTTTTAGACTTAACAGCTTATTTCTCTTTTTTACTGCTTATTTCATTAAGCAGTTGTAGTTTTTTTTATTCTTCTTAGATTCCTTGTTATTCAAAGTATTTTCTGTAGTTTTTGTAGAATTTTCTTAGAATTTTTAGTATTTTTAATAATTAATTTAGTTTAAATTAGTTTTTAATTCGTAAAAAATAATTTGAAAGTCGAAAAAATTCCTGGTTTTTTTCTAAAATTATTTTTGGTCATTTAGAATGTAGGAAAATTAGTTTTGAACTCGTAGGACGTTAATTGCACCTTTTTCACTTTCGGGGGTGTGTTCTCGGTTTTTAGCGTTTTTGCATTTTAGCACCCTAGGATGTAGTTTAGTGTCGTTTTATTGTTTCTTAGGATTAGTAGTAGTTTATTTAGGGTTTACTTTGTTTTACGTACTTCATTTTCATTCTTGTTCTTTATTTTGTAGAATACGTAATCCAAAACCCAAATTTGTCTAACCAATTCAAGTCCAAATCACGAAACTCAACCACTCCGTCAATTTCACACCTCGTTGGGACACGACCCGTGTAATCACTTGCCCGGTATCACTTATCGAGTATTCGCGGGTTTTGCGTGTCGACCTTTTTCCTAAGAGGTTGGTTTGTAATTCTCTCGCGGGTATTCATAATTTGATATTTCTTATATATACTATTTGAAACGGATCAAATTCTTTATTCAAATGAATAAAAAAGAATACATTACTCAAGTACTTGAGGAATAGTACTTGGGATTGAAATGACAAGTATGGTATGACTTCTCACTTAGGCTAAGTCTAAGCACAACTACACAGGAACCACTAAGCTATCTCAGGGACGTAGTTGCATTTGAAGGAGTGAAAGATGGCTCGTGTGTGTGTTTTAAAATTAATGCACAAGCTTAAATATTTCACTCCAACTCTTATGCTATTTATACAAGTATGGCTTTTTAACTCTATCCTAGAGAACAAACTGACATGTTACAGAAGACAAAATACTGATGTATTTTGTCTCCATTTACAATGGCTATTTAGAGTACGTGATAAGGCTGCTTTCTTCTTGTTAGTGATGACACTGAGCCTGATAGTTAGCGATTCAGGTAAAGTTTGACTTTCGTTGATAAGGACTTCGTCTTATCTGTTCAAACTTATCCCGCCTTGTCCCACTCATTCTTCAGTCTTCTCAGCCTTCAGTGGTAGTAGTTGGTGAGGAGTTTCGGGATTCGGTGAGTTATTGTCATCACTCACTGAATCCACCATCTTTTTCTTAACTCAGTCTTCATCCATTAAGTTCTGCTTTACTGAGTGGAGAGACTTATTCTTTGTCTCTTACTGAGTATCCTGAAGACAGCTCACTGAGTGGCTATGTGCTCAGTGACTTGTTAGTGTTTAAGGATCTAAACACTTAGGATATTTTCTATTCAAATCCTATAATTAAGGGATTTGGGTATTCACTGAACCCAACAAAGATGTCTATAACCCAATCTACTAACAATACCATTTAATATTGTCTAACTCTTTTTCGAACCCCTGTATCAAAAATTCAACGGCTATCTCTAGTAACCACATATGGAGACAACCCAATATGACGAACTTGAGAATGAAGTAAAATCTCCCAGACTAGTTACTTAAGCTTGTACTATCCTTGTGAATAAGAACACTGTACTCTATACCCCATAACAAAAGTATTAGAAACACAATTCCTCTTGACATATCCTTAACTACGCGAGACACCGAGAACTACAACGTAACTCTTTAAAGTTATAGCTACTTTGTGGGTTAAGAGAGAAAGAATCACAAAAGTAACTAGATATCCAAGTCTTTATCACAATCAATATATGCCCAAACAAGTCATCTTCACGGAAGGGAAGAAAGAAAGAAGATGAAATAAGTACACGCATCCGTAAAACTTCACTTCAAACTCAAAAAAATAATAAAGACTCATCTCTGTAGTCACAGTTGATGTACATTGCAAACTTTAGCCGTGGAATATAAACCTCATGAAAATTCGTATAACCAAAATACCACTCCTTTTGCCACATATTATAAAAAAAATATTAACACAATGCATTAAAAAATACATTGGAAAATATAAATACTTTTAGCTCAAGTTTTCGATATAGCCTTAAAATAAAATTTAGCCCAAACAAAGTGATATTATGTTAAATCCAATAGGGTATAACCCGGTTCAATAATAATTCAGCTCATAACCGATTAAATTAGGTATACGCCCCACTAAATGAATTAGAAAGCCCGATCCAATCCATTAAATGATATACCCAGGTTATTATCACACGGTTACATTTTAACATAACCCTACACATATATTATATTTTCTCCGCCTCTTCACAATCTCCTCTCACCTAAATGGATCTCATCTCACCACATCACACAAAGCATCAAAAACTCATCTCAATCCTAATTTAATCATCATTAATCGAACACCTAACAATATGAACCACACAAGAACATGTACTACCGAACCTAGATGTCTTCTATTTCTGCACTATCTGATTCAAGAACACGTTTTTAAAGGCTTCAAGATCCATTCGTAGGTCTCGGGTAGGTTTGTTTTTGATTTGTCATGTAGTTTTGGTCTGGTGTGACTCTTAACGAAACAAGAAAAAGAAAGTAACATAATTGTTATGTTTCATTTTCTATTTAGTTTCGGATATTGATTGAAGCTAGACTTCAACATGGATCTGTGATGATTTCTTTCGTTTCTTGGACCTTCAAAAGTCTTGATGAATCTTTGAATATAACGAACGTAAAAAACTGAGATCTATTTGTTTTGTATTCCATTTCAGTGTACAATCTATGATGAGTTTCATTTTTGTGATGCTGGACTTTGAGGAGAAGATGTTTCATTAACAAACACGAATAGAAAATCTGAGATCATTTGATTTATTTGCTTTACAGTATGAGTCTTGTATTAGTAGGATGAGATGGGATTTAGGTTAGAGATGGATTTGATGTTGTAATGGATTCTGACTAGGTTGGATGTGGTCACTTCGTTTACAGTCTCATGAGTCTTGTTTGATTTTTCCTTTATGCTTTGGACTTGTGATGGTATAACTGAAGTCAGATGAGAGTTTTTATTGGTATTTTTGGTTTGGTCAAAATGGTCTTCTTCTTCTTCATTTTTGTTTGGTCACTTTTGGAGTAAGTTCCTTAAAACTCTATCAATAGAGTTGCTCGAAACTGTGTCACGAGACTTACAAGATATTCGAAAACAGGTAAGAAGAGTCTTTTCGAGTTTCTTTACAAGAAATTCGAAACTTAAAGGTTTGAAACTTGTTCGAAACTTTAGGGTTTTATCTTGCTCGAAAAATGTGGGTTTTGAATTTGCCAATTACTATTCCGACCATTTTTCCAACAAGCTTTCTGACCACGTTTTGACCACAAAAATCTTCACAGGTTTGGAACAAATCAGTCACATATATGATTTAAACATGAAAAGCTGTTATCTTGGACCATAAGACACAACTCACAAGTAGCTGTTTTGTTAAACTTTAATGAAAACAGATTGTTTGTTTTGACCATTTGATACAACACACTTGTACAAGAAACTATTACCACATATGAGATAAAAAATATTCCCCGTAAAGTTTTTGGTTAAAACAATTTTGAAAACAAGTGTACGAATCACTAAATCAACAAAGTATAACAACTTGCCTCCTTATACGGATCGATAATACTATGATTTATGTGATTCGGGGGGTCGGGGAAGCTCAAAGTAAAAGAAAGACATGGTATTATAATGAATAGAAAGGGAAAGATGTGTGTTTTTCTCGAGAGAAGGAGGAGAAAACACATACACACACCCCTCTATGCTACAAATGAGACATCCACCCTCCTAGTTATGACTAAGAGGGGTATTTGTACTACACACACTAAACTATGTTCTATTGTCAAGACTAGTCCTTGCGTATAAAAGAAAGAGTAAATTAATGAAATTCTTGTAATGGCTTCACTTTAAAGAAGCTAACATACCACAAAAACATTAGTGTGACTTGTGATTTTCATTCCAAGTAAAAAAAAAAAAAAAAAAATCCTTGAAGGTTTCTTGTCAATGGAAGTTCATTCATATCAAGATTAGAGTTCTTGATATTTAGAATAGGTACTTTGATCCATTTGACCACCATGTCTTGGATCTCACTTTGTACATCCACCATACTTGCTTCTTTGTGCAGATCGTGTAGTTTGGGTTGATTGTGTAGATCATCAGGTAGATTGTGTAGATCGTGTTGATTGGGTAGATCGGGTAGATCATGTAGATCGGGTTGATCGTGTAGATTGGGTTGATCGTGTAGATCGTGTAGGTCGGGTAGATCATGTTGATCGGATAGATCATGTAGATCGGGTAGATCGTGTGTGAGATTGGTTCTAGTTAGATCAGAACTCAACATTTAGCTTGGTGTCTGAAAATAATGTAAGCAACGCAGTTTATGTGTTTAGGCATTAAAATAAAAGGTTTGTTATGTTTGGCCCCAAAATATAAAGGGTTTGGTTATACCCGAACAAGAACTTGACATCTATCTTAGTGTCAGAAAATATTTTAAGCGATGTTGTATGGTTTGCTCCGCCAAAAAGAGATTGTTGATTAGTGAAGTAACTCTTGAGTTAGGTACTCGGGGAGTGGAGTAGGGCGAAGAGGAGCTTCGTGACCGAACCACTATAAATCACCGTGTCCGGTTTGCGCTTTCTTTTACCTTTCACTTTACATATTTATTTACATTTATCGCTTTACATTTATATTTTCATTGTGAAATTTGTTGTGTGTCTTGTGTTGATTATGTGTTCGGACGGTATCATTAATTATGGACGGTACCCTTAAATAATTAAGGGTACCGTGAGAAATAAAGGTACCCTCGGTTCCATACTTGTGTGGATTATTGGATATATTGTGTGATTATGTTTGTGTCGTAGCTAGAAGTTAATATTGTGGTTGTGCTTATATTATTATTACATGCTCTAGTTGTTATTGATTTATTATTGACACTTTTTATATTGCGTCTAACTTAATCGGTGATTTGATACAAAAGATTTAAGTTTTTAAACGAAAACACATTAACACCCCCCCCCCTCTACATTTTCCACATAAGCATTTTGTTCTTGCCTTGTTATGAACCTATTTGATTTAAGGACATATGCTCTTTAGTTTATTCTATGTGTGTTTTGAATGATTTATGTACTATTAAAGACTTACGCCTTTGCGCAGACCATGGCTACCTGTTGACTATAGTTGTTTAGTATATAGAACACATGAACGACACCTATAAGAATCATTAAATTACCTTGGCAAGTAACTTTTATGGTGGCGATGACCTGACCGGGCCGCCACCCGGTTAAAAGTGATAAACAATAGGGTTTAAGATTTAGTAGCGATGCTGGCGTTATTGGACCCAAAAGGGCGGTTTCTCCTTTATCAAGAAAACTAAGTGGTTTGACACAAAAAAAAATGTAGGTTACATAGATCCGTTGATTGTACTTAATGCTCGGATAATTAGTTAGGGTAGCAGTTCCCGAAAGGGCATGCCCAAATTTTAGGATGAAGTTAAGAGCAACATCGACCGTACTCGACCTCCTCTACCTTAGATTCACTTAAACACACTAGATGAACATTACACTTACAACCGTGTCATTGATGAAATTAGGGGATTAACTAGACAAAAATGCCTTTATCTATTGATCTTCTCTTCACAATTTACTTTTCTGTTTTTAGTCATTAGTTTAAATACATAATTGGTGGATTTAAATGGCAGTGAAATCAATTAAACTACGAGGTAGACATTTAGAATCCCTCGCTGCTCGCAAACGACCCACCTTGCCAACTCTCTATACTATACGAACGGGTGCACTGCCCCGTGAGTGTTCGTGATTGTCTAAAAGATTCGGTACTATAAATTTAAAGCTAGATATTCACACCATCAATGATATTCAACCAGAATTTATTACATGAAGTACTCTTTTTTCTTAACAAAATGAAATAAAGTCTAGATCATGAATTGGATTGAACCAAAACGGGGTCAAATGAGACCATACAAGACCCTTAACTCGTCTTCCTATTTCATGAACCAAGATGAGGACCAACCATTCATTTTACCATTTAGTTATTATGTGGGCAAGTTTTCGTAACTATAGGTGTTGTGCCAGTTCTTGATACGACACAAAACATACCCCAAGATCAATACGAAAATAAAAGAGTTAGTGTTGACCGTTGAGTGTAAAAAGGTTGTGTTCAGGTCGAACCCCTTAACCCATTTAATAAACATGTTGTGTTCAGGTTCGAGGTTGGTTAAACATGTCAAATTTCCAACCCGTTTATTATTATTTTCTTTAATAAAAAATAAAAACTATATTTAATTAAATTAGTTATACGAGTTAAGTGTGTTTTTTAAACAAGTCGAGTTACCAATCCATTTAACATGTTTATCTCGTCAACCCATTTAAATAAACAGGTTAAATGAGTTGTCTACAAGACCAGGATCAACAATTACTTATACAGGTCGTGTTCTGACTTTGACCCGTGAACCTGAAACCGACACGAACCGCCATAAATTGCAATAGAATATACTAGTAGTACATAACCAAAAACCTCGAGGGGGTTTAAGAGACCATTCTATATTCTGTAGCCCTAAACCCTAAATCGAAACTTGAAGCCGTGTTTTTCTCTTCAAATAACAGCAACAACCTCCTTCGCTTATTCATCATCACGCTCAAAAGGTTTTTTTTTTTTTTTTTTTAAAGATAAAAAGATGAGTGGGTTAACTTGTAACGCGTGCAACACAGAATTCCAAGATGATAACGATCAAAAGCTTCACTACAAGTCTGAGTGGCACCGTTATAATCTCAAACGCAAGGTATAACGTTTTTATTCAATTTAATTAGTTTTTATAGCTGTTAAATGCGTAATATAATTTGTTATGTATTTGTTTGAAATTGTTAGTTAATTGTTGTGATGATTTAATTTTTGAATTGTAATTGCTTTAGGGATTTTTTTTTTTTAATTTTAAATGTAAATTAAAAAGCAGAGTGTGTTATAATTTTTTAACAGCGGCCTAACTGAGGTATCTTGTGACCGTTTTGACTATTTCTCGACCTCTTGTGCCTTACCACTAGGCCATTTGTCTGTGGTTAATTGTTATTGTTAATGTTTGCATAGATTACGTCTGATTATGAGATGTATTTTGTTTCAACACTTGGCTTTTTTTTGCCAGGAGATTTGGAGCATTCAGCTTTTAGCGTTTAGAATGAATGCTTGTTTGACAACGAGCTTTACCTTTTGGATTTTGTCTAAAGTTCACTATTTGTGACGCTAATAAAATAAGTGTTTAGGGTTAGCTTTTACTTAATTTTAGACTTTCTAATTATGGATACGAACGCTAGTGATAGCCTTATCATAGTGGTTTACAGGGCTTAAACTGGTTTTTGTTATGTAGTCCTACTGTCCTAACATTTGTAATAAAAAGATTATTAAGAAGAAAGGACCATTGTGGTAAAAAAGGACTAGGCATACATGATTCTCATTTTATATAATGGAAGTGGTAGGCGTTTTTTAGTGGTTTAAAAAGATAGAACATCCTATGCCTCATCTTTTACGAGTTATTATGATTTTTGATCTAAAAGAGCTAATTTGCCTCAAGTCTGCCTTGGCGTTGTATCATCATATTGTACAACACAGTTTCACTCTAGAAGCTGTTTTCCAAACATATTCCAAACTTGTTATCCATAGACATACACTTTCGACAACTACGTGAATATATCATTTTAAGATGCTGTTTCTGGTATATTATTGTTAAAGAATTTTTCCTTTAGTCCGATAGATCTTCCTGATGCACATACTTTTAAACAGGCTTTTCATGTTGTCTCCACCTATATTGGGGCGATTTTCTGCATATCTTCTAGTACCCAAGCAATCACAAATCCTTTTTCGATGTGCTTGTGCATAGCTGTTATATACTTGAGCTTGCACGTAAATTGATTTTTGTAATCACTTACCTTTGGTAAGAACAGAGTCTCAGCTTCTGATACAACTATTTCTAACTTTTTTAACTATGAACCCTGATACATCTTGTACCCTATTCTTCCTGTTCTTAGCTTACAAGTTCTGATTAATTTGTTGGTTCTGCATTCTTAGAACAATATAAGAAAGGCAGCCTGTCACCGTTGGTGCGATCCGGGCACCATATACTACATGTAGATGCTTTTTTTTAATGCATCTGCTTATGGCACTTCAGACAGTTCTGCAACCTATCTTTATATAATACAAATGTTTGAGGGGGTGTTTGGCGTGTTTGGATTTTTGTTTTGGAACTAGCTGTTTCAGATTATAAATTTATAATAGCTACTCATTTTAAATACATTGTGCTTTTGTTATATCGGTTGTCTTCTAATCAGTTTTGGATAACCAGACAACAAAACTTATATTCCTAGGGTGGAGTTCAGTTACCTATTTACGCTATTTAAGCTTAATCTGAGATGCTTATACTATTATTTGACAAAAGGTCTTCATTTCTTCACAATAATGTGTCTTTTGTTCATTTTATATGCAGTTTTGCCATATGCTCGAGCATCTGATTGTTACGACTTTAAACAGGCACATCCAAATACTTTCTTTTACAACCTGATTAATTAAAGCTGATTATCTCTAGTCACTTCTAAAACGAACATTTGAACACTAATCCACATAAGCTAGATGTGTGTAACCCTTATCTTCTTGTTTAAAAACTAATCATAGTATTCTTGTAGTAATAATGCCTCTTTTTTTTCTGGTAAAAATTGGTTATAGTTTATTAACATGTTTTAAATTTCAGATTGCAGGGGTTCCAGGGGTTACTGAAGCTCTCTTCTTAGCCAGGCAGTCCTCGCTTGCCGAAGAAAAAAGTAAGCTGAATGGCCCTGCTATGACATATACCTGTCGCCTATGTGGCAAAGGGTATAGAAGTGCTAAAGCCCATGCTCAGCATCTAAAATCTCGAACTCACACAATGCGGGCTGCTCAAACTGATCAGGGAGACGAGGACAATGCAGTAATAAAGCCACTTCCAGCCCGCGTTGTGAAAAAGTCCGCACAAGAGGAATATGATGATGAAAGTGACGGAAGTGATGAATGGGTTGAGGTTACTGAGAACGATGACTTGGTCAGTGAAATGGCATCGTCTTCTGCTCATATGGAAGTGAATGAATCTCTTGTTACCGATGAGGATAGTGGTGAGGATATGGATGAAGATGAGGAAGAGCTGGATCCAACATGTTGCTTTATGTGTGATAAAGAGCATAAAACTATTGAAAGCTGTATGGTTCATTTGCACAAGCATCATGGATTTTTTGTACCTGACATCGAGTATCTGAAAGATCCAACTGGCTTTCTCACATATCTTGGACTTAAGGTAAATACATAATGTCTGTCTTCTAGGAGCATGGCTTTCAGTTTGAATTAGCATTCCATTATTTTATATGTCTCTATTTTAATTATGATTAGTTAGAGGTGACAAATTGGACTCCCCTTATGAATGGGTCAATTGGGGTTGTTATTATAACTCAACTGCTTCAAATAATAAAAAGGCTAAATAGGGAATGGGTCAAAAGAATTGAAGACATAAACACATGTAGCCTCTAGCTTGTTAATTTGAAGATTCATTATATATGTATCTGCAGATTCAAAAAAGTGTTTATGGGTCGACCCGATTGTCCCCCTTTGACTCATCCTATTCATTATATATTTAACTTCTAGGATCATGCCTTTCAGTTAAAAATATCCTATTGGACATGTTACCGGCTACCCTACCCTTCCATTTTGCCACTTATAACATTTACCATTTCTTAGTTGGTAATTAATATCGCAGGGTTAAAGAACTAAACACTGTATCCTCGTTAAAGTTCAGCGTTATGCATCAGTTATTCTTTTATTACTTTTTATAGAAACTTGATAAATTTCAAATAATTCATGTCCTATGATAGAGAATTCAGTTTATTTGATTTTAATGCCTGATTGAGCTGATTTTTTTTCTCTCTAACAAGTATCTCACTCGTGTGGGTGTTGCTATCTTTCTACAGGTTAAGCGTGATTTCCTATGTTTGTATTGCAACATTAACCGCCAACCATTCAACAGTCTCGAAGCAGTTAGGAAGCATATGGTGGCAAAAAGTCATTGCAAAGTACACTATGGTGATGATGATGAAGAAGAAGAGGCTGAACTAGAAGAGTTTTATGATTACAGCAGCAGGTTTATATTACTGAGCTTATTTTTTTGCTATAGCACAAGCTGTGCAGTTTATAATATTGGATTTTAATGTGTCACTTTACTCAGCATTCAAGAGACTGAATATTTCTTTTGTACTTTCGAGTTACGATTAAGTTAACTTTTTTCAATATATCGTAGTTATGTGGATGCAAATGGAAAGCAACTCGTTTCAGGGGATGGGACAAGTAACGCCATTGAACTTGGGAGTGGTGGCGCTGAGCTCATTATCACTACAAGAAGCGATGATACAATATCAACCAAAGCAATTGGCTCCAGGGAATATTTACGTTATTATCGTCAGAGACCACGCCCATCGGCAACTGAAGTTCCCATGACAGCTTTATTGGCTGCGAGGTAAGCCTACATCCCATAAGTCATCGCTAGATATGTCACTCTACCCGCTCTTAATCTGCAAGATATTCTAGGATAAACTACATTTCAACATCTTTGACTACATTTCATACATAATTGACATCAACATCTTTTACTACATTTCAAATTTGATCTCACACATTAGTGTATTTGATATTATTAGTTAGTGGCCAATTTCGATTCAGTTACTTATGAATGGGTCAATTCGAGATATGCTTGATCTATAACTAATGGGTCAAATAAGTAAAAGATAAATTGTAACTGAAAAAGAAAATTGGTCAAAAGGGTAAGAAGGTCGGAAGTTGCTCAGAGTATACTTTTAATCCCTAAAACCTACTAAATTATATTAAAAAAACTAAATATATTTTTAATGCACAGGCATGAAAGTCGATTGACCACTTCTCGAAATAGCTTATCAATAATTCTAATGTTTTGAAAAACGATCAACTTTCAGGTATAGGAGCATGGGTTTGTCAACAGTGCAGTCTAAAGAGAACATGGTGAGGATGAAGGTGATGAAACAGATGAATAGAAACGGGGTGGACTTTATGCGTTCCAAGATGGGCATGAAAAGCAATGTCATCCGGAACCTTCCAAAGAACGTTACACATTAATTGTTCTATCTTCATGCTCTACAAGTATTGCCAGCACGTTGTTATTCTCATGTATTCATATTCTGTAGAGCCCATGGAGTTTGTCATGGTAATCACCCCCATCTGCTATATTATATCCTGTATACACATTAGTTAATGGTTTGACTTTTTCTCTAATACCTTTGCAGTTATTTCGACCTGCTCTTGACATGGGCTAATGTTTTGCACCATGCAGCATGCTGTTTACGTAATTTCATACCCATATCGTTGTTGTTTTTTTTTTTTTTTTTGTTTTTTTTTTAAGAATCTGAAATGCTCACTCTTTTGCTGTCCGTCATGAGTTTTTTTTGCATAATCACCCGAGTGTATTGGCTTGTAGTTAATGACCTATGCTATCAATGCAGTGTTCGTATGATCATCTTATTGACCGTCCTTGACATTGTGTTTTGGATTACAAGAATAGTACTCCGTAAAAGGAGTTTGAATTCACTACTTTATTCAAAGTGTGCTATGAAAAGTCAACAAATAAACATCAAAACAATAAAACATACTTGATTAGAGTTAAAATACCGAGTGTGACCCAAAGAAACATTAAAACGTACTAAATCGGAGACAAACCGATAAACATTAAAACTTCGTGATTGTTAAGTAAGAGTAGAGTTATTTTACATACAAAAATTTTCTTACATACTAAGGAACTCATCTCCATCATTCATCTAAAAAGAAATCAATGGCTGAGATTAAAAGCATTTTATTATTTCATCTCTTTTTTATAATTTAAATATCTCTTAAACCGTTAATCGTTAAGTGAAAATATTTACATCATCGCGAAGAGCATTTAATTATCTTTCTGGAGACGGGCACTTTGATATACTTTCGAAAAAAGAAAAAAAATTCATTTTTTCACGTTTTCTCGTCTTTTTTTACGTTACTTGAAATTTGCATGAAAAAAACCATATATGATTAAACACTAGAATATCATATGTGATATTAGTGTTATATCATATATGATATATGATATCACATGTAATATGATATGTATATCATATGTGATTTTAAACTAATATTACATGTGATATTACACTAATATCAAATGAGATATTACATATCATATATGATATAACACTAATATCATATATGATATAACACTAATATCACATGTGATATTCAAATTAGTGTTTAATCATATATGATTTTTTAATGCAAATTTTAGTAACGTAAAAAAACGAAAAAACTTAAAAAAAAACGTGAAAAATACGAAAAAAAATTTTTTGTCGAAAGTATATCAAAGTGCCTATCTATAGAAAGATAATTAAATGCTCGTCGCAATGATATTTTTTTTCCGCTTAACGATTAACGGTTTGCAAGTTATTAATATTTGAAAAAAGATGATGAAAGTGGGTTTTTTAAATTGTTGGGATTAATCTCATTAGATCAAATAAAAATTGATGGTGAAGATTGATCCCTTGGTATGTAGATAATCTTTTGTCCTCAAATGATCTTAAATCGTCAAGTAAAAGCAAAGTTTTGTACACTTTTCGAATTTGGCGGAATTGAATAGTAATTTGAGATAAATTTGTATTTTGGACCACGAATATTTCTTCTAATGTAATAGAATATAGTAGTTGTCAGGATCCCGATCCTGATCTTAGGATCTTACGATTTTACGATACTGCAAAGCAAAAACGATCCAGATCCTACATAGGATCTTTGCAAGCTTAAGATCTTATAGGATCCCGATCTTGACCATACGATCTTACGATCTAATCCGATCCGATCTTACTTTTCTCGGATTACAAACTAAAAAACTACAAATTTATGGGTTGTTTGTTTGTAGAATTCAAAAAACAACATGTGAATCTTTTTAAACATTTTATAATAATAATTTAGGACAACATTTATATGAAACATTTATAGTATTTTGTGGTTATAATGTATTAGAATTTGTATATTTGTATAAAATTACATAAACTATTAAGAAATAACATTATAGTAGGATCTTAGGATCCCGATCCGATCTTACGATCACGATCTTGCAAAGACGAAAACGATCCTGGGTAGGATCCCGATCTTGACAACCTTATACAAATCATAAACATAGAAATGAAGCATCTGTGTCAATCCCATCTGTAAGTGGTCTGGTCTGAATGTTTTATGTACTTGAAGTGTTCTCTATAAAGCCTAATCATAGTTATGTCTAGGAACCAGGATCATATTATATTATAGGGAAGTGATTTGCACACTCAATATATTGATTAGGACACTCAGAGTACAAACAAATAAAACACAGTACAGTGTGATTTTTGTACAACTAACTGAAGCATAGAAATGAGTGTCCCGATAACTAATGGGAGTATGCAAATCACTATTATACAGTAGTGATTTTAACATCGGCATGAACGGAACTTTTGTTTATACTGAATATGTATACATAAATACCCAATCTCGCCAAAACGATGTACGGGAGAGAGAAAATTTTGACAATCACACCCCTACTTGAGGGTTAGTGGACTGCTTTCGGAATACTTACTGAAAGTAAATAGATGAAAAAAAATAATCAAACAGTACCAAGTATGTCTAAACAAAAACAAATTGTGGATTCAAGTTTTGCATAAGTTGGGATGCATCGGAATGTAATAAGTTCCATCCCTGTTCTTGTCGCCAAACACTTTTTGTCTGTGTTCAACAAAGCAATCTAATGCAAAGCATGATGGGGATTGCTAATTAAATGGCCATACACGAAAGATCAAGGGAATTCAAAGAAAACTTCTGCAGGGTAGTAGAATACATAAGAAAAGAAAATCAAGTCAAATAAAGAGTAGGCTCACATTTAATTGTAAATAATTAAACAATATGAAAAAGAAACAAGCAAACAAGTCTGCATCAAATTTGCAGATGTCCAGCAGCCATGTTGAGATGTCAGGCGCCCTCCCCGGTGTGGTGACAAGCCAATGGCGCACGCCATTGGCGAGCCCTTGCTCGTTACTACACCTGATGCTCTTACTAATATAGAGATTTAAAGCTCAACTGAACAATTGATATGGACATATGGTACTGTCATTGTGGCCTTCGTAGGCCTAATATTATATGCATAATGCGGTAGTGCAAAGTTTAAATCAGCCAACTTAGTTGCGAGCAAATAGAGCGTGAGACAGCCACAAATAAATTGCCCCAATTCCAAAAATGTTGCGTAACTGAGAATGAGTCACTGCGCATGAGCCTTTGCAAAAGATAGAGTTGATGAATAGAGATCATTGACTGAAAATAATTGACGTACAATAAAGATATCTCAATTTTTGCATGCGATGGATACACAAAAACATAACATGATAGGGTTGATGAAAAGAATGAAAGTAAACAAAGCTGATGGGAACTAAGGACTAGTAGCAATCCAACCAGCACTAACACTGAGGACATAGATGTGATGCGAAAGGGACACCCATCGAAGATAAAGGTTAGAACCAGTTGAGCTGCTGAGGTGGGCCCGGTGGATAATTGATTGGGACAATGAAAGATACTTGGATTGATGATCGATCACTGAGTTATGTGGATGACAATCTTGTCTCATAGCATCCTACTAATGATTAAAATTCGTTTACAAACCATCTTACGCTAAGAAAAGAAACCTACATTATATGCACCGGTGGTCACCATTAGACATATCTGGTCATATCAGGAGTACACCATTTTAGCAGGTTTCATCAATTGCAACATTAGATCTTTAGAGGTATGCATACAAGTAGAAATAGACACGAGAGACATAGATGTGCGAAAAACTAGTAAAGATACATGAGCAAAGAGTCAAGTATGCTAAAGAACTTGGAGGTATCAACATTCAGTTGCAACATTAAACTCGATCCCTTAACCTTTATTATTAGATAATAGATATCATTGTTTGCTAACATATGTATCATTCAGTAACAAGTTTACATTGACCAATAGTTCAAAATAGAAAACATGATCCAACTTAAACTACTTGAACTATAGTCCCTCACTTTTTTTCTTAAATATGAAGTAGATCAACATTAGTCCTTTTTCTTGATGCGTCCAACACACAAAATAACTTTCTATAGGCACACCTTACACCCCATTTGCTATTTCGTCCATCTTGTCCTTTTTCGAGTTTCCAAACACGAAATCAAGATTATAAAGCATAGGTACCATGGTGATCGAACACACAAACACAAGCACGGGGCCAAAAATCCAAAGCATGAGCGGAAGTGCAGAATAGAAAAGCCTGTTCCCCACTGCATTAAGGGCGAAACCCTTCTCTAATAGCTCAGAAACATAGTCACATGTCACTGTTGATTCCGGAGGGCAGTTGATTAAGAAGTTAACTTGGTTAATAAACCTGATTGATAGCGAGTGACACATGAAAGATGCAAGGAACACAAGCAAAAGGGTCACATATTTCAAAGCTACCATAAATTCACCGTGAGCCCCGTAAAGAGCGTCATTGATTGGTTTCTTAACACTGTATGTGCTACTAATGACTGCTGCTAGACCCGAGCATAGAAGTATCGATGTAGTGGCCATGAGCGTTGCTCCCATTATTGTGTTTCGAAGTGTTTGAACGGCTAAAATGTTTTTCTTATCATTGTCCTGTCATTACCCGTTGGAAAACGTTAGTAAAGTCCATGTCTTCAAATTGACTTACACTTAACTTGTTTTATACACGCCAATTGAATTTGTTATCAGAACTGCTAGTCTGATAATTTGTGAATGAAGTGAACATCTTGTAGGAAAACATTTCTAACTAGAAATGATCGAGCAAATGAACAATTTAATATACAGCCCGGCCCATATCTCCTTAAACATTAGATCTTGATTTCGATACATGGAAAAGGTGTACTACTACATTTTGTCTAAGAGCATCTCTAAGATGCCGCACTATCTCTTTACAAAATCATAGTGCAAAATGAGAATATATTTAGAATATGTTTGCACTAACAAAAATAGCTGCAATATATGTATTAAAGTTTGCATTAAATGCTATTTTAAGTATTACTGGTATAATGTTATCAATCTCTAGAAAATATAAAGAGACACATGGCACTAGTAATTTACATTTGTTATCGATATTGGACTCATTTTAGAAGTAATAACGAAAAACTAACAATATCATATTTTATGAAAAGTAACTTTTTGTTTTGATGTTATATATAACATGAATATATATCTATATTATCTATGAAACAAAAATGATCAAAGTAAAAACTTAATAAAATAAAATGTTAAAAAAATTAATAAAAAAATATTAAAACAATTAATTATGAGCAATTTCAACTATGGTGAAATATGTCCGAATACAACATTAAAGGACCAATGTCTAATTTTATTATTTTCTTCAAAATAATTTATTAGTTCTAATTTTATGATCAAACATGATTGAATCTTATACACTTGAAATTGATGTGATACAAAATGAAAGGAAACCGGTCGGCAAATTAAAAGTGAATTTCAACTATAACTATCTGCCGCTAGAGATGATAATTCAGGTCGAGTTTGGGTTGGCGGGTTCGAGTTAATAGTTTGGTGGGTCAGAAAACCTCAACCTGAACCTGACCCATTTAAATTATCGGGTCAGCTATATCAACCCTAACATGTTTACACCTAACCCGAACCTGACCCATTTAACCCGTGTATATAATTGGGTTAGCAGGTTAAATAGGTTACACAGGTTGCATAAGTTAAACGGGTTTCAAGGTGACCCATTTAACCCGTATAATAAAATATACTAAAAATTATAGTCCCTATTTAAGTAAAAATATTTATGCAAAATATATGAATGGCGGTATAATTTTCATCGGATTAATTTATTTCAAATCGAATAATTTTGAGACTAGTATTTAAGTAAAAATCCGACCTGTTTAATAAATAGGTCAGTTGGGTCGACCCAAACCCGACCGAAATCTATTACAGTATAAACTCAACCCGAACCTGTTAATTTGCGTGTTGATTTCAGGTCGGGTCAGAAGTTGTCACCCCTATCTGAAAAATTCATATTATTGAAAGTGAAAAAAACAAAAAAACTTTTATTATTATTTTCGTTTATAACCTACAACTAATATTATTTTCATTCAGTTTAAATCGTGTTTAATCGCCAAATTTTTAAACTTTTATTATTTTCGTTTATAACCCATAAACTTTTTTTATCACTACAACTGTCTGCCGCTATCGTTTAGCATATTAAAAGATGATAAGGAAAAAAGTAGAAAAGTAAATTAAAGTATAAGATTGAAAGTTAAACATATATACTTTTTTTTTTAACTAAAATAATGTAATGTTTAGCGCTAACATCAAAGACGCTTTTTTTTTTAATAATATTTTTGCATTATTTTGGTGCTAAAAAGTAACAATTAGTCACACATTAGAGATGTTCTAAATAGGTAGAACTTTGTTTTCTTGACATAGAGGATTGATAAAGTTATTTTAAACTATATAGATGTCACGGTCTAAATTTCTTATTTGTAAAACTAGTGGTAATAAGAGAATTACCACGCGTCTTTAGCCTACATGGTACCTCACACGACGAGTCTTTGGCCAAAATGGAGAAGTTGTCTTGGGGAAGACCAAGTTGTAAAAAAAAAAGGTTGTGTGTGTGATGTTAGTTTTTTAGGGGTATATTTGTGTTTAAGTGAGGTATGTTGGTGTTGTGAAGTTGATTATCTTATTACATTATGTTGATGGTTTTAAATAGTTGATATGACACTAAGTTAATGCTGATAATGTTGATTTCTATTACCACTAGCCTAGTATGTATCTATTACTATTAGACTAGGTGTATCGGGGACAAGTATCATCACCGTTAACTCAATACCACATCAACTTCCTTCTTAATCACTAACATCACTACTAACATAGTGTAATAAAATAACCAACATTATCATTAAAATATACACCACTTAAATTCAAATACACCTTACAAAAACACTTTCAGCTTTATACACATACAATATGCACATTTCAATATCCAAGCGTGCCTCGGGCGCCTGGCGCACAACTTACGGGCGTGGCATCCCGAAGAGCCCGTCGGGCTTGGCCTGGGCATACCGACTTCTCATTCTTGAAGTTGGATGTTTTGAGGGAAAGTTTGTTTTTCTTGATATTAATGGCATGTGTGGATTATTTTTGTTATCTTACGGAAACGTGGAGGGCATCAGGACGCCATAAATGTTTATTAAGTTTGGAGATTAGAATTTCATGTCTCACCAATTAGTGCTTTACTAAATAATCTTCTTGTGATTTTTAAAAGCTAACGTATATTTAACGCCCAATGTTTCAAGCACATGCTACTATAAAGTAAAAGATTTAAGATATAAGTGCAAAGGCAAAAATAACAAACAAACACGCTTGTTTAAAAATTGTATTCCCTTGATGCAACCAATATATTATGTTGAAAATCAGTATTCTCAGGCTAAGGAAATCCTATTACACTATATAAGCGCAAAAGCACAATATATAAAGAAAAGCCAAACAAACAACACGCAATATATATGTAAAATTATAGGCATACAAATATGAGCAATATGTACATACACACTCATATATGATCTGCTATTTTAGTTTCTAAAGAGTGAGATTGTGCTTGTCCTTTTCTTATCTTATAAACCCCACCGAAATATGTTTCCTCCAAGGGGTGAAGAAATTCATTCCTACTAAGATTTGCACCCAACAAATTTTCTAACGACTCCATAAGTTGTTAAATATAATATTAATTTCGAAAGGGTATTCTACACGTTTTGGAGCATAGATATCATTTAGAGCTTATTAACATACTAAATTTGTTCATAAACAAAGTTTGTACGCCATAATGATACCATAATCGACTTTAGAACTCATAACAAGAAACCGTAAAAGTTGTCCAACCTCATTTTTCTTGCGCTTTCATAATTGACAAAAAGAAAACCAAAATCGTTCTCAGATAAATGATCTTCATTTACAACTGATTAGATTTTGAATACATTCCAGAACTTATTAAAATTAAATTAAAACTTTAAGGGTGCGTTTGTAATTAGAGGAAAACGTCTCGGTTTTTCATATAAAGGTTTGTACAAAACAAAAGGTTTGGTTTTATTCTTCCTTCTTTTATTTCAGAAAATTCTTCACGAAACTGAAAATTGTTATTTCAATATATTTTCAACTTTTTGTCACTACTAGAGATTGTCAGACCCTTAATAAAGCCGGTTTTAGTGAAAAACGGGCTCTATTATACATAGAGCGCTGCCAAGCTTTTCGATAAAAAAGCCGAGCTCTATTATACGTCCTAAAGTTCCTTCTTAGAAGCAATTCCTCATTGAGTCCTTCACCTTTTGTATCCTCATAGAAAACCGGGCTCTTTGAACATTTTAAACTAAGCTTTATATTGTGCGTGAAGATAAAAATTTCTCCAAATACAAAATTATAGAGAGAAACTTTTTTTATTTTATTTTTTTTCAAATACAAAAACGTAGTAGTGCATTCATTTGAGGCTCGGAATAATCAAAAAAATTTTTTTTTTTTCAATATTGAAAACTCAGTTAAAAGAAACTTAGTTAAGTAACATTTGTTAACGAGCAAAACCGATCGAATCTCAATGAGGAATAAAAGGATTCAAAAGAAAACTCACCTTAAGGAATAAAAGATTCAAAAGAATATTGAAGTTACTAAAAAACGTAGAATAAATTCAAAATTAAATAACTTTGAGGAATAAGAAGATTCAAAAGAAAACTAGAATTACTTTTCAATATGCAGTATGCAAGTATCTCAGTAACAATGAAAATGAACACGAATGTAAACACACAAATGTATTCATTAATCGTGCATGATCTACTAAATGTTATTTATAATGTTATCTAGAAAAGAGGAAAACGTTTTCTTGCACGAAGTTATCAGTTTCTTCACAAATTTAGCAATAATTAAATTATCAAGCACATATAGTACTGAGTTTCTATACAAGAAAATCGTACGAATAAGAGCTCAAAACCATACATGAAATGAACATAGTTATCATAAACAGCTTAACGCAGCACATCAAAGTATCAAACTATCTTGTAAATTCACTTAATGTCTAACTGTTTTAAGTAGTTAATTAATTTATTAAAAAGAGTTATGTATTCTGTGTTATTTGATGCCAGAAAGATGCGTAAAAGAGATTTAGTAGATAATATTATTTTGTTGTCGTTTTCTTGGCTAACCCATCGGACCCAAAAATATAAGGTTTCGTGGGTTGATTGGCTTAAGTATCCTTTGTAATTTGTATTTTTTTAGACTAGTTTTTTGCTAGACTCTCGTATGAAATGCTGTTAAAAAAAAAAATGTACCTCCATAATGGTCGATACCCACAAGCGACGTCCATGGTTGTTGGTGCCAATAATGGTGGACAATGGTTGATTTCGTACCTTATGCCATAACCAAATGTGGTAGCCGATGGTGATCATGAACGATAAAGGGATCAATAATACATCAAGATAACACTTCTTCCATTCCATTTGTTGTACGTATGTATACGTAATCTTCAAAACTGCTCTTTTTCGATCTTTTAGCTTCTATTATCGTATGAGATGTTAGATAATACACGTATATATAGAACTATAAACTGAGTGCGTCAATGAACAAAGACGTTGTTGAACGCAAGGTTCACAATCACTAAAAAGCAGATTATAAAGCAAAAGGAGACCCCCATTTTGATCATAAGTTACAAACACTATGCCTTATCATGCAACAAGAGTTTGGTTGCATTCTCAAGCTTTATGGACTTTATTATATTTTATCAGTATCAGTTGTTACATGTTTCAATATATTTAACAAATCGGTATAGTACTCGAAATCACTCTTTGCAAGATCGGAGGTCCTTTTCTATCTTTGGTAGAACCGGAAACAGTCTCTCTACCTTAGGTAGAGTTACGTCTCAACCTCCCCCATACACTGTAAAAGACGGTATTAAGACCTATAACCCGTGAAAGACGATATTGGGAGCTACTTTTGGTATAGTACTCGAAATAAATTGCAATAAGTTATGTACTTGTACTGCTAATTATTTTCCATTTTATATATGGGATTTGTTATACGCTGTCAATCGTTAAAATAAATATAAAAGAAAATTTGGACTTTATTAAATTAGAAATTACATATATTTAAGAGTAAATTGCAAAAATCGTCCTTGTGGTTTGCCCAGATTGCAAAAATCGTCCCTGTGGTTCGCTAATTGCAGGCCCTCTGGGGAAACTTTTCATCATTTTGGTCCCTGGCTTTAACCGGCGTTAACTAGATTACGTTAAGTGTTACACTTTAGCCTTTTTAACGAGTTGCAACGTTAATCTTTAAACCACGGGACGATTTTGCAATTAATATTGTCCTCAATACAAAAACAATTGAACCGTTAGTCCTTAATACATAATTTCAGTAAAAAAAGTCAAAAAAAAAATTTGTAAAAAAAATCTTCAAATTTTTTTTTTTTGATTTTTTTTCCAAAATCTTTAATATTTTCGAAATATTTTTTTTTCAAAAGAAAAAAATCGAAATATTTTTATTCCAAATTTTTTATTTTCGAAATTATTTTTCCAAATTTCTAAAAAATTATTTTTGGAAAAAGAATTTTGAAAAAAAAAATTTGGAAAAAGTATCGGACAAAAAAAATGCAAAATTTTTTTTTGAAAAAAAAGTATTTTGACATATTGCAATTTTTGAAATAAAAATTCATTCTTTTTTTAATTTTTTTCTTAGAAATTATTTTTCCAAAAAGAATTTTTTCAAAATGTGAAAAGTAATTTCTAAAAGAGTAAAATAATTTTTTACATTCGAAATTACTTAAGGAAATACGTTCAAAATTTTTTAATTTCGAAATTACTTTCCACATTTTGAAAAAATTCTTTTTGGAAAAATAATTTCTAAGAAAAAATTCAAAAAAAATGATTTTTTTTTTTCAAAAATTGCAATAATTTCCAAAAACAATTTTTTTTTGCTCCCAGTCTATAAATTTTTTTTATGTCCGATATTTTTTCCAGAATTTTTTTTTCAAAATTCTTTTTCCAAAAATAATTTTTTAGAAATTTGGAAAAATAATTTCGAAAATAAAAAATTTGGAATAAAAATATTTCGATTTTCTTCTTTTGAAAAAAAAATTATTTCGAAAATATTAAAGGTTTTGGAAAAAAAAATCAAAAATTTTTTTTTGAAGATTTTTTTTACAAATTTTTTTTTGACTTTTTTTAACTGAAATTATGTATTAAGGATTAACGGTGCAATTGTTTTTGTATTGAGGACTAACGGTGTAATTGCAAAAATCGTCCCTGTGGTTTAAAGGATTAACGTTGCAACGGTCGTTAGCCAAAAGGGGCTAAAGTGTAACATTTAACGGAATCTAGTTAACGTCGGTTAAAGCCAGGGACCAAAATGATGAAAAAGTTTTCCCACAGCGAGGCCGCCTGCAATTAGCGAATCACAGGGACGATTTTTGCAATCTGGGCAAACCACAATAAGGTTATTTGTATATTCATTTATTATGTATTAAATAAATAAGTACTTTAAATATGAAAATAATATCTATACTACTTATAATGCACGAAGGCACATCACTCTTAATTTTAAGACGTACAAGAAATTAAGCATGGTTTACAACACTTTATTGCACCCAATTTTCAGAATTACAACAAAGTAATCATATTATACAACAAAATAAAACGGGGTGTCATTTTAAGACCAAAATTCTATCAAACAACATTAATGCTATTAAAAACACACATTCACCAAAAATTACAACCATTTAAGCACAATGTACAATAGCTGCAACCAATTTTCAGATTTACAACAGAATAAGCATAGTGTACAACAAAATAAGCATAATCTAGTTTTCAGACTTATTTTTAGACTTACAACATTAATGCTATTAAAGTGGTCAATGTTATTAATAACTATAATGACTACTACTTACAAGAAAAGAAACATAGTGTACAACACTTTAATGCACATAATTTTCAGCCGTACAAGACAAGAAGCATAGTGTACAACAAAACACCACACTAATGCTAATTAATGTAGTCAATTATTTAACTGGTCAATAAATACAATTAATACAGTTATTAAAACACCACTTACATAAGAAATACAGATTATCAAGCATATTGTACACCAAATTAAACACAATTCTTGCATTAAATTGCACTACTACAAATAATAAAGCACATTATACAAATATTCAAGCCCGAATGGGCAACGGGCAAAATGGGCTTGAGCCCGAACGGGCGCGGACCAAATGGGCTCGAACCGGCAGCAACTCCGGTCAACGTTCGAGCCGAGCACGGCTATACGAAATTCTTTATATCCGTAAATTTAATGTTAAAAATAACATAATAAACTAAAATACATTATTCATCGAAAAATTTTATTTCAGAATACCCGCCGTTGCAACGCGCGGGTAACCTGCTAGTGTTATTTAATGTGCCTTAATTGACTAGTGGACATTATAAAAAATCCCTTCTATATACTGGCATTTCCAATTTTCAATGTTGGTTTGTTGGTAAAAATACGTACTTATTTTATAACACATAAAATGATATATAGTTCTTACTTGTAAATTACAAGTTGACCCCTATGATTGTTTGCTAAAAATGGTAATGAGAGATCACATGTTTAGGGGGATTAGCGTCGTTACACATTAATAATGCCATTTTCATTTATTTTATGTGAGAAACATTGAAGGTGATTGTTTCAATTAGAGTCTACACGTTACATACTATACAGTGAATGTGATCAAAGTCTGCGGAGAAGTATGATATTTTTTTAAAACTAAAGTAGTCATTTAAGAGTGATAGATCTATTTAGAGGTGTCAATTTGTGCCCAAAATCAAAATAATGGGCTAAATAAGCAAACTTTTAAAAGATTTTGCCACATTTGGACCCCATCCTTTTTTTGAAATGGGCATGTATTGCCCATTTAGAAGTTAAATGGGCATAATGGGCACATGTTTTTCTCGAACATTATATTGTTTTTAAAGAAAAACTTATATTTAATTTTTTTAATATAAATGAGGTGTTAAGTTCGAGAAATTTATATCGTCGTTTTGGGTCTTTTTAAAAGCGATTCGTATAACATGAACCCGTTTGACCCGTGCCCGTTTAGCCCGCGCCCGTTTGGCCCATAGCCCGTTTGACCCGTAGCCCGTGCCCGCCCGGCCCGCCCGTTTTGCCACCTCTAGATCCATTTGATGATAGATAAATTCATTTGGTGATAATACATGTAAATATCGGTAATTGGTGTGAAAATTTATGCGGGCATATATAAAATGACGAACTTAACTCAAATAAAAGAATGTATCATTACTATTATTATTTTTTTTCCATTATTTCGATATCACAAATAACTAACAATAAATCATTGCTCTTATCATCTATCACCATCAACTACCATTGGTCATACTCATAGGATAAGTGATTTATATAAAGAGCAAATACTACTTTGGTTTAAAATGTTACCAATGAACTAACGAATAATGGCATAGTCGGTAATATTTGAGATACAGACGGGTCAAAAGATGAGAAGAAAGGTGTATGAGTGAATTCTGACTCGGCATGAGTCGAGACATCAAAGCCCATGAAAGGTCATGCCACCTTACCACTGACCCGACATATATATTTTCCATTTTATGGAGTACTACTAATTTCTTGAATAACAATAAGAGGAAATAATAGTTTTATGGTAACAAATATGAAACATCACAGGCAAATTGCTAATATATTAAAATGCGTATTCAAAAGTCTACATATAAATGTATGACTCGGAGCACCACAATAACATTTTGATTGCCTTTTGGTTTTAATAATTGCAATGATTTGTAATTAAAGTGAAATACCATATAATAATAAAAGAACTCACTCACTCTTTAACGAGACTAGCAGGGTATCCGCGCGTTGCGACGGCGGGTACTTTGAAATAAAAATTTTCGGTAAATCATGTATTTTAGTTTATTATGTTTTTTTTAACAATAAATTTACGGACATCAAAAATTTCATTTAGCCTGTGCCCGTTCGGGCCCGAGCCCGTTGGCCCGCGCCAGTTCGGGCTTAAGCCCATTTTGCCCGTTGACCGTTCGGGCTTGAATATTTGTATAATGTGCTTTATTATTTGTATTAGTGACATTTAATGTAGGGTTCTAGCGCGATGCGGCGGCAGATACCCTGAAATAAAGTTTTACGGTAAATCATATATTTTAGTTTATTATGTTATTTTTGATAATAAATTTACGGATTTCAAGAATTTGGTTTAGCTCGTGCCCGTTCGGGCTCGAGCCCGTTTTGCGTGCGCCTGTTCGGGCTCAAGCCCATTTGGCCCGTTGCCCGTTCGGGCTTGAATATTTGTATAATGTGCTTTATTATTTGTATTAGTGACATTTAAAGCAGAAATTGTGTTTAATTTGATTGTACAATATGCTTGATAATTTGTATTTCTTATGAAAATGGTGTTTTAATAACTGTATTAATTGTATTTATTGACCAGTGTTAATTGACTATATTAAATATCATTAATATGGTGTTTTGTTTTTTTAGTATGTGCATCAAAGTGGTGTACATTATGCTTCTTGTTTTGTACGTCTGAAAATTGTGTGCATTAAAGTGTTGTACACCATGATTCTTTTCTTGTAAACTTACTAAGTATTTGGCTTAGTAGCTTCATTAGATTGTAAATTGTGGTTAAATAATTGTATTTTTTTGTGAAAGGGTTTTTAATTGTGTATTAATTGTATTAAATGAATGAGTAGTGGTTTTTTTAGTTTTATTTGTGCTTATGACATGTGAAATAGGGGTGTCCATGGTACTAGAACCGTCCCGAATCGGAACCGAACTGAAAGAACCGAGAACCGAAAACAAGGAAAAAAGTGGAACCAAGAACCGTCCCAAGTTTTTCGGTACTCGGTTCCGGTACGGGAATTCCGGTAATTCCCATGAGTACCAAAGTGTTAAAAAAATATATTTTGATGGATGTGAATTTTATGGTACTCGGTTCGTAGAACTTCGAAAGAAGTTGACAACCTTAATAGTATTCCACAACTTGACTTACAAACAAACAAAAAAACATATCTCCGGTAATAGCAAACTCATTATCCATGAAAATAATTGCAAACTCGTTGAGAATATTATATATCAATCATGGTGACTAGCTTACAATAACTTACATGGTGACGATATATCATGCAGTGACGCCATAATCGTTAATTGTTTCTTGACTTTTATCATTAAGTTTAATTAAAACCAAATACAAATAGTTAATTACAACTTCTTACTAGTTGTTACTGAGCAACACAGAATTATTCGATATGCGGCTATGCGCATACTCGATATTCCAGTTTAGAAAAAACTTACTTTCATATTGATGAATGATGTTTGAATTTTTGAATGGAATCAATGGATTAAAGGTTAAGGTTTATGAGTTTTTAGGTTTAGGTAAGGTTTTTCTATTTTCTTAAAAGGCCGCATACTTGCATGTACACAATATCCCAAACAAACCCTATAAAATTACATATTTTCATAAAAGTCGGTTCTTTCGGGAAAGTACCGGAACCGGACGGTTCCGACCCGAACCGTCCCGAGAACCGAAATTTTGAAATTTTAGGAACCAAGAACCGTACCATGGTTCTAATATACGGTCCCGTTCCCGGTCGGTACCGGTACAGTTCCTCGGTTCTTTTGGTTCTTCGGTTTTTTTGGACACCCCTAATGTGAAATTGATTTATCACAATATATAAATATTGTGAGATAATTAATTGTATTTCAAAATAAATAATAACAATTATTTGAAGTAAAACAAAATGTAGAGAACTTAAATTACACAACCTTGCAAAAATTTCATAATCCATCTCATGGATAGTTTTTTTTTTTTTTTTTTTTTTAGTTTTCATCATAAAATGTATAATAAAGGATGTGGTTTTTATTAACTGGAAAAATAATATGTCGATTAATAGGTCTCATCAATACTATATATGAAATAGTCAAAGTGAGAAAAATGTATAATGTAATCAATACTTTTATTAAAACATAATATTATTTAAAAGTATAATAATTTATTCATATTGTACAATCAATTAAAAGCATATCTAGCAAATGATATACAACAAATTAAAACACCACTATCAACCAGTACAATAAAATTTTCATAATCTATAATTTAAACAAGTTACAAAATAATCGAAAATATAAAATAATTAAGCACACTAATTAATGTTATTTTTAAAACATCTTAAAATAAAAAGTACATGTTATTATACACATTAATAAAACACATAAAACTTCATGTAAGCTAACAAGTTGATGGTACATATAGTTTTGAAAACCAGACCGGAACAGACCAACTGGTTCAACCGCGAACTGCTGTCGCCACCGGTTCGGCTAACCAATAAATGTCATCTGAAAACGAATCAGAGAGGACTCGTTGAAACCGATACAAACTGGTGAATCAGGCCTCATCGAGATCTATATCTCCGGTTAATCGTCATAGGGTACCGTCGCCGCAACGGGCCGGTACCCTGCTATACTATGCATAAACGAAAAACCAAAAAGTGAAAAGTGAAAAGTTAAAACTAAAAAAATGAAATGTTGTAAAAATATATTTCAAAATAAAACTATTAATACACATCGAAAACCGGGTTAACGCGGGACGCTTCAAGCCCGACGGGTTAACCCGGTTTAATTTGACCCGTCGGTTGACCCGGTTTAAATCGACTCTTTTTTTAACCGGTACGGTTGAACCACCGGGGTCGAACCGGGTTTCAAAACATTATGTTTAATCCCCAAATTTTCAAACTTTTATTATTTTTTGTTTATAACCCAAATATTTTTTTATCACTAAACGATCTATCGCTATAAAATCTCGTTGCTATACACGGGTACTCGTTTAGTATTTATAATATCAATACGTAAGCGATGATAAAATAAATGTGATTAAAACTTTGGCTTAAATGTAGTAAAATAATGCTTGTTGTTAATCATTTGAAAGATAGCAAATTATATAGAATTTGGTGTGTTTCTTGTTTCCGGTTGATGATTCAAAGCTCAATCTTTTGGATAATTAAATATTTAATTACGTATCAAACTACTTTGTTATTATATTTAGTGGGAGTTTCATATACCTCTACATACACACTCATATTTACATATTTTTTTAAATACAAATTTTTTATGCATAATATACAAGCATGTTAAAACACTGTTTGAGAATATATATAAATATGAGTGTGTATGTAAAGATATATGTAAATGCCCTTTTATTTATGACATACATTTTGTGAGAGCAAAATTAATAGTTTGAGATATCAAATAATAATTAGTCCAAAACGAGTGGGTGATCCCGCGCGTTGCTGCGGAAGTGTTGTGGTCTTGTTATGTTACTCGTTAGTCCTCGAAGGACCTAGTTTGCAAAGACAATTAAACCTTAGGGACTATTTTCGTTAAATGACTATACATACTAATTAATGCTACAAAGGACTTAGTTTGTAAGGACAATTAAACCTTGGGGACTGTTTTTGTTAAATTGCTATAGATAGTAATATACTAATTAATGCTACAAAGGACTTAGTTTGCAAGGATAACTAAACCTTAGTGACTATTTTTGCCAATTTGATATAGATAGCAATTAATGCTACAAAGGACTTAGTTTGCAAGGATAGCTAAACATTAGGGACTATTTTTGCCAATTTGATATAGTGTAGCAACCTCCCCAATCTTTAGTATATATATATAATATATAACTAGGCGAGTACCCGTGCCTAGCGGCGTCGGTTTCTAGCGGCAGACAATTAACGATATGTGATATTGTGGTAAATGTTTCGTATAATGTTCAAAATAGAACGTGAAAAGATCAAAATGTAATTGCAAACGGTTGTAACATGTAATAATACAACTCTAGCAAAAATTCGTAACATGTATCAAACAAACTATAAAAATATTTTGTAAGACTGAAAAAGAAAACATTACATCAATTATGAGATAATAACTAACAATGCATGTTACTCATCATGCAAAACTTCTTGATAGACGACATTTGAGGTGTAGACTCCTCTTTGACTGGCTTCACCAAGACCTTTGTAGTTCTATGTGATATCCCTCTAGACAAAGCAACATAAAGCTGACCATGCGAGAAAACAGAGTCGGGAAAATAGCCACCCACATTTGGAATTGTTTGGCTTTGAGCTTTATTGATAGTCATCACAAAGCTAAGGCGAATAAGGAATTATGTTCTTATTAGTTTGAAAGGGAACATGTCTTCTTGTTCACGAATGTGTCTTAGATTCTTTAATTTAGTTTTCTAAATAAATTTTATACATATGTTATGATTACAAAAACAATATTACTACAAGGTAAAGAAAATCTTTGAATAAAATGGTTCTTGTCATGCATTGAATTGGCTAATATTCAAAATGACAACACGTATACCCAATATTATCCTAAATTAGCTTCGATATGTATCTTCTTGTTGTCGAATGTGTATTGATTCTTCAATTTATTTTTCTAAATAAATTATATACGTTTCTTATGATTACAAAAACAATCTTTACTACAAGGTAAACATCATCTTTGAATAAAATGATTCTTGTCATGTGTTGAATTGACTAATATTACAACTTTGACTCCTTCGAGATACCAAAAAACATAAATCAATTTATTTTTAATACGCAAATGGGTTAAAATTCGCATGTTAAGTATGGATATGTTTCTCCTTTGTAGACACTCAACATATTTGATAGTTCGAACAATGGCCAAGTTTTGTCTTTTCTTATCAAAATTTGGTTGTTATATATACTCACATCTAAATAATCACAACCATACTTAACGTAAACGTTCATATATCACAACTTAAATTCAAAGACAAAGTAAGTTTATAGAGTAAAACTTATTACACATAAACATACATTAGTTTGTACTAAATTATTGGTAATTCTTTCTATAAGCACTATTCAAAATGCCAAATAAGGTCAATACATGTTGACTTTTGAGGTCAATGAGACTCATTTTCAACTGCAAAGTTTATAAACGAATTTCTTTTTCAAGCTTCTAAGAAAACGCCAAAGTGGCAAAACTTTCTAAAGCAAATGCTGCTGTAGAAAAAAAATTGTTATTCTTTTCGTTTTGCATTGTTATTTTAATTTATAAACAATAAACCAATTAAGGAAACAAAGACATCGTCGTTTATATTTCTAGTCTAAAGAAGATGTTATAACAAGAAACAAACGACATGGATACTTAAAAATGAAAAACATAAACTCTATTCTTCATCAGTGTCACTTTCATCAATCAAACTATACACCCTTTTCCGACCGATTACTCGAGGCGCAACCGTTGGTGTTGGAATTTCTTCCTCTTCTTCATCATCATTGTCATCGCTTGAGATGACAATAACGTCATCCCAATTTCAGTTTATCTAGTTGGGGTTGTAAAACGGAGGATGTGGAGCATGGTTAGGAGGGGGGATGAAGCTGTAGGGGGAAAAAAACATATTAGTAAACAAGATGATACGCGTATAACCAACCTCGAATGCAAAGATACGTGAATATTCTTTTCGTTCTGCATTGCCATGTCTATGCGAATGAAAGTAAACAAGATGGACACAATCAATAAATTAGTGTTCTTTATATAGGCATTTGGAAAACCCTTTCCATATATAATGTTTTAAGTTTTGAAATGAAGAGATGAACACAATTTTCCAATTTCCCGTCATGGTTTAAAGAGGTTGTTTTACATATTGAATCGTTGCCATGTTGTTTTGCGTATTGAATCGTTGCCATATAGAGTGTTCTTTATATAGGTATTGATATGTGTTATATATGGTATGATAGTTGGCATGCATAATGTTTTCAAATTTCATTGGCCTAATATGTGTTATAAATGGTATGAGAGTTGGCATGCATGTTATATATGGTATGATAGTTTTTTTTTGGTAAAAGGGACTAACCCCGGTAAAATATATTCCCAAAAACCAATAAGAACAATATAATGTAGCTGAAATGCTACATTAACCTCAAGCTAAAACGCTTGAACAGCCACTACATCATATGACATGCCATATGATTATAAACCTATTACAAAATAATCAATTACACCAATAGGGAAAAACCACCTAAAGGTGCATAAACAAACATGACAAAAACAAAACATAATTAAGTACTCTTGAGGCTGCCTCCACGATCATCAAAAGTGATCACTTCATCAACCTCACTATCACTCTCATTAAGCACCTCAAGAGCTTGCTTAGTATGTTGCCTTTCACAATCATCCTTATCATCTAGAGCACTAAAGGAATTCTCCAAAGGAACCTTAGATTTTGCACTTGTAAAAGTAGACTGAGCACCTACATTTCTAGTACTTGTAACATTTGAACCAGAATGCTTAGAAGAATCACCTCTATCAACCCGAAGATAATGTAATTGAAGAGGAGGTTTGTTTAAAACCACCCCATCCACCTGTTTTATATGCTTCTTCTTCTTGTTCCTCTTTTTTTTAACCACTTGAAAACAGTCAATTTCCACGTCACAAGATTGCGTGTTTTGATCAGCCCCAACAATATCCGGAACCACACCAGTAGTAATCACTTCTTTAGGAAGTTTAGGACACTTTGCATTAACATGATCAAATATTAAACATGTAGAACACCTATGAGGTCTCCATTCGTATTCGATCTCAACTGTAGCCAACGAGTGACCTTTATCCTTCCCCATCGGAATAGCAATAACCATGGAATCCATAAGCTCCTTATCAGCCGATACTTCAATAAGAGCCCTCGCATAAGAACTCCTTCCCCAGGAACTTGCACACATATTAGATGTATACGAATCCAACATAATAGGTTTACCAATTTGAGTAGTAATAAGACTAAGGCCAACCTCCGTGTACGCAACAATAGGAACATGGTGTAGTTTAATCCACACCGGGGCTGTTTTGACCTTTTCCTTCTTCAAATCCACATTTGGAGACCACATATTCAGAATCAGGTGGATGGGGAAGGATAGTTGACATGCATAATGTTTTCAAATTTCATTGGCCTAGCATTTCACAGTAATTTCGTGAACCATTTTCAACATTTTCAAATTTTAAATTTGTGAACCATCTTCAACAATTTAATTTTTTCAACAATTTCAACATTCAACAAAGTGTTTCAAGAATATTGACTTTCAACATTCAATTTTCAAGTTTTCACTTTTCCTCTTTGACCATTTTTCCATTTTAAATAGTAAAGATATTCTCCAAACTTCAAATTTTACTTAGCAACTTAACATTTTTTTGATTTAAGCATTTATTTAACATAAGTAAATGTTAATATTACTAAGTAATTTTTAGTCCCATATACACGAGTTATAAAAGAGTATCTCCATTATTACAATGTGGGTCTTATATTGGTCGTTGAAATTTCTTTATTAGGGGTTTTTTTTCGTCGAAAACAAAATTTCTTACCAGTCGCATTTTAATATATTTTTAAAATACCTTTGAAATAAAAATCTCAACATAAGTGTTTTTAGCTTGACGTGATTCACTTGACATCTATATATACCATACTACAAAGTACAAACATAAAAATTCCATAAGTATATATGTTTTCTTAAATGATCGAAAAACACTTTAAATGTATCGTAACTAAGGTTGTAAAAATCGCTAGACGCTAGTGAAGCGGTCGGGTAGGGCGTAGCGATTAATCGGAAATTAATCGGATTATAATTTTTATGCACAAAATTATAATTTTAGATATTGTATTATATTATATGCATGAGATAAGCATAGTGTATCAAAGTTCAAATATTTCAAGTGTTTAAATATAAACATAATACATAATTATTCAAAGTTCAACGTCAAACATAGATATTACTCGGTTTGTTGACCATTTTAAGTGAGCTTTGACCGATTTTGTTTGATTAATTGGTTTGTTGACCGATTTTTAAGCGGTTTTGTCTGATTTTTAGGTGATTTTGTTGACCGATTTTTAAGTGATTTTGTCCGATTAGACCGATTTTGTTTGATTTTGTCCGATTAATCGGTTTATTGATAGGTTTTTAAGCGATCTTTAACCAAACCGATTAAATAGGCCGATTATGATAAATCAAGACGCTTACTGAGCGATCAGCGATTATACGGGGATTAATCGGCCGCCTGGGCCGATTTTTACAACAGAGATCGTAACCCAACCCAAGCCAAGCAGACTTGTAACAAAAATGTTACCCTTTTAAAAAGAAAGTTTGACATAGTTGGATTCTCACGTAGCGGTTATTTATCAATAACAATATTTGGAGTTTGTTTCTTTCTTTCTTATTTAGCCGGCTCTAATGTACACCACCTAAAGCACTTAAGTCATATAATACTTAAGTCGACAACAACATCATCTAATAATATCAGTGACGCTCAAAATCTTCTTACGTTCAAAGCATCACTCTTGAACGCCAGCTCTAAGAATTGGAACCCTTATATTGCATTATGTTCACGGAGTTTTCGTACAAAGATAAGAAATATGTGTTCGGTTAATAAGAACTGGTTCCCCATAGACATGGACACACTTTTATTTCACACCCCGACTTGATTTGCACCATAAAACGACAGACGTTTTAAAAGATACACATTCAATAAATAAATTTCAGTGTTTCAAAATAAGTGGTCGTTGAAATTTCTTTATTAGGGGTTTTTTTTCGTCGAAAACAAAATTTCTTACCAGTCGCATTTTAATATATTTTTAAAATACCTTTGAAATAAAAATCTCAACATAAGTGTTTTTAGCTTGACGTGATTCACTTGACATCTATATATACCATACTACAAAGTACAAACATAAAAATTCCATAAGTATATATGTTTTCTTAAATGATCGAAAAACACTTTAAATGTATCGTAACTAAGGTTGTAAAATCGCTAGACGCCTGGATTATAATTTTATGCACAAAATTATAATTTTAGATATTGTATTATATTATATGCATGAGATAAGCATAGTGTATCAAAGTTCAAATATTTCAAGTGTTTAAATATAAACATAATACATAATTATTCAAAGTTCAACGTCAAACATAGATATTACTCGGTTTGTTGACCATTTTAAGTGAGCTTTGACCGATTTTGTTTGATTAATTGGTTTGTTGACCAATTTTAAGCGGTTTTGTCTGATTTTTAGGTGATTTTGTTGACCGATTTTTAAGTGATTTTGTCCGATTAGACCGATTTTGTTTGATTTTGTCCGATAATCGGTTTATTGACAGGTTTTTAAGCGATCTTTGACCAAACCGATTAAATAGGCCGATTATGATAAATCAAGACGCTTATCATTATACGGATTAATCGGCGCTGGGCCGATTTTACAAAGAGATCGTAACCCAACCAAGCGACTTGTAACAAAAATGTTACCCTTTTAAAAAGAAAGTTTGACATAGTTGGATTCTCACGTAGCGGTTATTTATCAATAACAATATTTGGAGTTTGTTTCTTTCTTTCTTATTTAGCCGGCTCTAATGTACACCACCTAAAGCACTTAAGTCATATAATACTTAAGTCGACAACAACATCATCTAATAATATCAGTGACGCTCAAAATCTTCTTACGTTCAAAGCATCACTCTTGAACGCGGAAGCTCTAAGAAATTGGAACCCTTATATTGCATTATGTTCCTGGACGGGAGTTTTCTGTACAAAAGATAAGAAATATGTGTTCGGGTTAATAATTCAGAACATGGTTCTAAGCAGGACCATAGACATGGACACACTTGCTTAGTTACCAACTGTGACACCCCCAAAATCAGTATAGCAGTGGAAAACAACTAAGGGTACTACTTCATAGCACAAAGTTGATGTCATAGAAAACGACCTCTAGATGAGACGTTTTTAAAAGATACACATTCAATAAATAAATTTCAGTGTTTTAAAATAAGTGGTCCAAAAGTAATATGATATATACAAGTTTTCAAAACATTATCGAATGGTAAATATTAATGCATCAAAGTCTTTATGATAAGTCGTGAGACTCGAATGCTCTGTACCAAAGCTAACACCTTAAAGACATGAGATAAATATGCTAAAACGTCAACAAAATTGTTGAGTGAAGTTCATAGGTTTATAAGTAAAGTAATGGACCACAAGATTTCATGTGTTTTTGGTGACAATTGTAACACATACAATATGCGTAAAGCATTTATTATTTCACTAAGCTCAGATGTCGAAACGTTAACGCCATTTTCAATAAGTTGATACAATAATTGTCCTAGTAGGTAATTTGCCAAATACCTAGAGTTCTCAAATATAGTGCGTCTGTTTGCCTAACCGGTGAACCCATACGGGGGATGTCAGTCCCAATAGATCTACTCACAGTATACGTATTTACGTGTAGTAATTAACGGTTAATGATGTTAGGGCCTTTTGGGCGTAAGTGGTACTGAGGCAATAATAATATCAATTTAATCATACATTTTAAACACTTGTGTCCGTAGTAGAAATAGCATGTATATCCCCCAAGTAGTTTATAAAATAATTAAATGAGTAAAAGTGGGGCTATGAACTCACATTAAATTTAGAGAGTGACAAGAGACAATAACATATACAATGGACAAGGAAAACCCGACGAACACGTGCCTTCAAATCATGATCTAAGGAAAGTAAAATAATACTTATTAGACGCTATACGATATGCTCGAACTCGACGAAAAATATTATTAAGTCAAAAATACTATCTTTGTCGTTAAATAACACCTTAAACTTATAGTCTCAAAAACTCAAAATTGTCCCGATTTTAAAGTCATAACAGGCAACCAATTTACCAAGTTAAACTTGTCCACTGGTCAAGCATTCCAATGTGTCATAGTATAGTGTCTTAGTTATGCCCTATAGTTTTTGCGGATTTTATAAAAGATTTTACCCGATCTATTTGACCCGACTCTAAAAATGGTCAAATCTTGACATACAAATGTACCTTAATGATCAGAGGGTCTAAAATAAAGCTTTATGAGCTAGGCCAATGGGAGACTCTGAATAACACTTAGAAGTACCTACCATATAAATTTCAAGTATAGATTTGCCATGATTTATGATTTATAGCCATTTTAGTACAAGGGTTGAAAACAGATTTTCGGGAAGATTTGACTCCTTACACCATTTCACAAATTTCACTAACAAAACAACCTTAATTTTTTGAGAAATTTATATATTTAGAAACTAGACTCTGAGTAGATGAGTTTAGACTCAAGAACCAAGTTAAAAGACTCATGTTTCATTAATATGTCATCCAAACAATATGACCTATGAGAATTAAAAGTGAGCTATTCTAAATTTGCTATAACTAAATCATGTCCAATCACTACCCAATCAAGCAAAAACGACCCAAACCACACCCACAATCATTTTATATAAGTATTAACACTATTTTAATCTAAAAATCTCAGTGGTACACTAGATCTAACAACCTCGTTTATGCATGTACTCAAAAATATGTTAAAAGTCAAAATAACTAAATTTATGAACTAGCTTCTCTTGCACAAATCTAACAACCATAGTTTATATACATTTTTAGGACACAAATAAGTTTTTTCTACCATAAAATTTATAGATATATAAAGATTGTATTAAAATATTAATAAAAATGCAAGAAACATTTAGAAAACTTTCTTTTTAAATATTTTTGGTACAAGAGAGACACAAATCTTCTTGAACCATAAAATCTACCTTTAAATTAGCTCCAAAATTGTAAAAATGATGGTAATTTGATGGTGTATAGGCTCGGCACCAAGAGAGAAAGAACAAAGGAGAGCATACAAAATATTGTAGGTGAAAAATATGAGATGAAAAATGAAGAAAAGTTCCTTTTATATGGTGAGATGGTGAAATGACCAATATTGCATGCCATATTAGTGGTGTATATGGGAGAGGTTGGCACATAACTTGAAAGAGAAAGAGTGTTTATAATATTTGTGTTGTATTGTGTATTATTTAGTTGTTTGGATGACATAACTAAAACGTGAAGTCTTAAAATGCGTAAAACGTTTTAATCGGGTAAAGTAAAAGTCAAAACTTATAAAAATGCTATAAGTTTATGAAATATATAACTTTAGTGTTATTGAAATGAAATGAGCATATCATGATGTTTAAATGACGTTAACCTTAAATTGTAGGTCGTAGACACATTCGTTGACACAAGTTCCTAATAAATGGATGTCAACCATAAAAATGACTCTAAAAGTATAAAATCAATGCAAAAACTTATAAAATAAGTTTATGAGAGTGTTTATGCATATTGCTGATGTAGACTAAACTTACTCTATAGCCGGTATACGTTAAATGTTGTTTTCCGGTTTACGCGATTTAACCCAACGGTTATGAGTCAAAGTAATTATTCAAATATTCAAAGTGAATTGTTTTGAGTTTATAGTTGAGTAAATAACTAGAAAATACGAGTTGTGACAGTCTATCCCCCTTAAAGGAATTTCGTCCTGGAATTCAGTTTGTGTTAACTGTTAGGTCCATTCAGTACCAAAGTATCCTTAAAACAGGATTTGAATAGAAAATAACCTAATTATTAAATAACCATAAACATCAATGTTAATACAAATAAGCCATAAAAATGTTTATTTATATTTTACGATCTTCTAAGGTTTTGTCGATAACAAACGTAAAATCATTTTAACAAAACAAATAAAATACGTAAAAGGTTTGAGCCAATAATTTACTAACACACTTACATTTTCATATAAAACACTAAACAAGTAATATTGTTTACATCTTATAGAAATACTTATGTATAACAACTAGTGTTTACATAATATGGAAATGTACATATATACTTTGTATATATATTGTAATGGGTAATGTAATGGGTAAAAAACCTAAGTCCATGACACATGACCCATGATCCATTGACTAGGTACAATGAATGTTGTTGGGTAAAACCCAAATTCCATGACCCATACCCATGGAGCTTGATCCATAACCCATGATCCATTGCATGACATCATGCATGAAGTCATGTTGGGTATTATCCATGATCCATGACCCAAGACCCATGACCCAATGTCTAGATACATTGCATCTTGTTGGGTATCCATAAAACATTACCCATAACCATGGTTCATAACCCATAACCCATAACCCGGTTTGCAACCCGAAATTCTGACTTAAGCTGATCCAGCATCCGGATCCCTAGGATTACACTAGCCGGATCCCTCCGGGGAGGGATCCGTGGGAACCGTGGAACAGTAGACAATTTTGTATATAAATATTAAGCCATTTCTCTCTTGCTCATTACCCTTTTTACACGTAATCTCTCTTAGTATTGTAACATCTCTAACCTCAGATCCAAAGGATCATTCTATGTAGTTTGTGTTTGTTTTTGTGTGATTTTCTAGGTTCCTCTTAAAGGCGAGATCACCACCTCTTGAAGTCGAGCAAGCTCAAGTCCATGAGTTGCCATGCTTCGTCATCATCAAGACTACTGAAGTTCTCTTGTTGATAGTTCTTTCTTCCTCCCTAGAAGTGTTGTGTCTAAGGCATTAATGAAGGATGCCAAAAGGGTCAAGACAAAGGCATTAGTGAAAGGTGCCGAACGTCCGTGTCAAAGGCATTAGTGAAGGATGCCAAAAAGGGCCTGTAACATATTGGATTTCACATACACATCATAACACAAACAAAAGTAGGCGTATAGATGATCTTCTAGAGAGAGAAAGTTAGAGGTTTGGGAACTTTAGTGAGAGAAAGAAGAATCTTATTATGAGCTCCAACTCTCTACCTTGGGAGGTAGAGAGTATTTATAGTCTTTACACAAAACGCCACCTAACGGCGTGGATCAGGCATACAATAGGTAAAGACCCGTCCGTCCTCCACGGTATTACTTAACTAAATACTACTTGACATTAAATAACTACGACTACGAGCTTTCTAACGATTACAAATACTTGAGGTAACCGACACTTTAATACCTGGATTTACTAAATCCTAACAATCTCCCCCTAAGGGAGGTCACCTCAAATTACATAGAATGCAAACAGATATTACATTGAGATTGTTCTTGGATTCTTGTTCATGTTCTTTGTTCTGTAGCCCGTAGTCTTTGATTCTTCATTTTTGCATGTTTGGATAATCTGAGTGGAGGTCTTTAACTGATCCACGTGATAATCGAGTTTTGAGCCACTTTGAGATCATCAGCACACATAAATCTTTGACTCATCCTTTGTGGTGTTGGTATTATGTGATGTTGTGACTTTTGGACCGACATGCTCACATTCTGGATCATGATATATTCTCATTAGAGTAGCGGAAGCTTTCGTTGATTCATGATATTGGCAACAGCGTAGCAGAAGCATGGAGTGAAAATATCAGAGTCATTGATGCACTAATCATGATTTCTTTAGATATGAATGTGTTATGTGAGCATGCGGCTATGGATTGACCGCATCATTCTGATCAGCTGCAAACGTCGGTGTGTACCTGCATAAAACAGTTAGCAATAAAGCGTACGAAAGTGTCTTTGATCACTTTCGTTGAATTGAGGTACACGGCCCACGGTTCCCCGTTGATCAGTAAAAGTACTGCCTGTGATCAGGTAAAATTCCGAAGAATCTCCTTGACAGGGTTTCGCAGCTGCTCTAGCCATTCTCAAACCGGAAAGTCTCAAAGAAGACAACACGGAGTGAGTGAACCAGCGAATTGAGATTCACTGATTGATAAAAAGAGATTTGAAAAACAATCGTGTATCCCTCAATAGAAATTGTTTTTGCAATACAACGAAGGTTTTAATGAAAATCAATTATCAATCATAAACACCTTTTATTTTGAAATATTTGTACACAGTCGATGTGCTAAAGAAAAGAGTTTTTAAGCACAACGACCGGTTTTTCAAAGGTATCCGTCAATCCATAACCTGAACCAGGATTGATTCAAAAGATTGAATCGCCCCATTGTTTCTGTTCAGTTGTCACATGGTTGATCTATTGGATAGATCTCACATGCCACCCACCGGGAGCTTGTTTGATGTTGGCTCCAGAAGGCTTTCCATCTTCATTGTGAATATGTATGCATATCACTCGATGTTCCGCAATACCACAAGGATGTAGGACTCATAAGATATAATCTCTCTTTCCACATTGTGTGAAACAGAGAGTCTTCATTGAAAGTGTCCTAATGAGATTTATTGATGATCTCGTGGCTCTAAACTCAATTGTGCATATTTGGTTCCTATGCCGGAGACTAGGGAGAGGGTCTCCTTCTTCAATACCAACTATCTCTAAGAGAAAGTCGATAGATTATGTCGGTTCCCTGTGAGAATGAAACAAGTCCTTTTAAGAGGAACTTGAGTGGTTTGGGAAGTTGTAGTGCAGTGCGTCACTGGGTCCATGACGTCTTGTCTTCAATACCGGCGTTACCTTGCTAACTACCAGTAGCATATGTATTGAACCCGGTTACTGCCCTAAGGTTGAATTATTGGAGGGCTATTTATTTTCACCTTTTCTCATTCCATTTCTTTTTCATTCTTCAACCCCTTCAGTGCTTACCGAGACTTCATAACTAGAACCTTGTTGGGTTTATTCCAGTTCTAGCTCTATCTCAGTCCGCACTCTTCCCATATCTCACTTTTCTCATTTTTTCATCATACCTAAAGACTTCTGCACTATCTAGTGGATTGTCCCTGGGTAGATCCCTCCGGTTCTGGCGGATCATGGGAACAAATACCTAACCTTATCAACCTTATATCACCATACATAAAGTAAATTTGGTCGGTCTATTTGGTATTGTTCATCTGCCATTGGAAACCATTTGAAAATCAATCCAGATACTTGTGATATATTATCAAAGCATTTTGTACCTGAATTGTTTTTGATAATTTTTGAAGCAGAGCTCCCCCTCAACATGTGCATCACGCATCATTTTGTAATGGAAATAATTTTCATCTTTGAGGGATTGGCTTGCATCTAAGAGTCGTTATATGAAGAATGTGGTTTTCAAAATAGTTGCTCCCCCTCAATATGTACATGGAAATTTGAAGATGTTTTGCACATATTAGGAAAAGACTGCACATTGAAATAAATTGATCACGTTTCAAATCTTTGTGGTTTAAGAGAGATGCTCCCCCTCAACATGTGCATGGAAATTGAAATCGTTTGGCACATGTGGGAAGGAGAGCTTGTACATCCTTATAAAACCGTTTATCGAATTATCAGATTAAATCCAATTTAAATCACAAATTCTCCCCCGATCACAATTATCAAATTGAGATTTGTGATCTTTGAAGATTTAAATTGATTTTGAAAGATTTTAAGGAGAATTGTGACTTGATTATGAAAATATTTTAACTGATAAGGATCGGATTTTGAGACTTTAAACTCCATTGATTATACATGCATGATTATCTTTTGAAAACAATTATATGACAAATAACCTTTCTGATTTAATTGAAATCATTATCCCCCTCAATCAATGACATAAGTTGTTGATTGAGAGATAGATGTTTTTGACAAATGTTAAGTCCAGATGATTTTCAAAAATAGAGTCCGAGTTATTTTTCAAAGCAATTAGTTTTCATTAGATAGAAAGTTATTGTTTATAGAATCAGAGCAAGAGATTTGAAAACCAAGATAAAGCATGGCTCTGTTCTTTCATTGAAGAGCGGGTTACTGCCTGAAACGACAATAAACCATGGTTTTACTTTCTTAAAAAATTTTCTTTCTCTCATTTTTTTTTTTTTTTTTAACATTTGAATAACATCTAAAGTCCCGTGTCATTCTTTGAATGACATTACAAAGACCGTATATATTATCGAATCGAGGAAAACATGACAAAAGGACAATATTTTTGGATTTTTTGAAAGTTTTCTATTTTTCTATTTGCTTTTTGAAGGTTTTGTAACTTTGTATTTTGTTTTTCGAATAGATATTTACAAGAGATAGATGAAGGAAAACCTTTTACTCCTCTTCTTCCTCTTGAAGACGTTTGAATGTTTCCGGTTGTAGGCTCTTAAGACCAAGTCGTGGAAGGATAAACTCAAAACGTTCTCTAGGAAGAGCTTTGGTGAAGATGTCTGCTAACTGGTATTCAGTCCTCACAAAGTATAGTTCCACCACACCGTTTTCAACTTGCTCCCTGATGAAATGATTTCGAATTTCGATGTGCTTTGCTCTTGAGTGTTGTACGTTGTTGCATGAGAGAGCAATAACACTTTTATTATCACAGTACAAAGGGATTTTGTTGAATTCAAAGCCATAGTCAGATAATTGGGATCTCATCCATAGGATTTGAGCACAACAAGATGACATGACTATGTATTCAGCCTCTGTAGAGGAAATAGAAGTACTCATTTGCTTCTTTGAAGACCAGCTCACAAGCTTATCACCCAAAAACTGAGCACCTCCGGCGTTTCGACATGTATCTTGACACCCTGCATGATCAGCATCTGCATAGACTGTTAGTGACATACCGGTGTCCTTCGGGTACCAAAGTCCCATGTTGATGGTTCCTTGGAGATACCGAAAGACCCGTTTAACCGCTTCAAGGTGCTTTTGGTAGGCTTTGCTCGATATCTAGCACACATGCAAACAGCGAACAAGATGTCTACTAGCTGTGAGGTACATCAGGGATCCAATCATACTACGATATTTCGTTTGGTCTACCATGATCCCTGAGTGGTCCTCATCCAGTTTAGTACGCTCAATCATGGGAGTGTCAACAGGGTCACAAGAATCAAATCCAAATTTCTTTAAAATCTCATTTGCATATTTAGATTGATTAATAAAAATGCCTCCGGGACTTTGTGAAATTTGTAATCCCAAGAAAAATGACATTTGTCCCATCATTGACATTTTAAATTTAGAACCCATTTCATTTGAAAAACGGTGACACTCATTAGGGTCAGTCAAGGCAAAGATAATATCATCAACATATATTTGAACATGAGTTAAATGTTTGCCTGAATTTCTGGTGAACAATGTCGGATCAACTGCTCCTTTGCTGAATCCAGAAGATAGAAGAAACTTTGATAGCGTATCATACCATGCTCTAGGAGCTTGCTTCAAACCGTAAAGGGCCTTTTTCAAGCGATAGACATGAGTAGGATGCTCTGGATTCACAAAACCCTCTGGCTGGCTGACGTAAACCACCTCTTTCAAATCTCCATTCAGAAAGGCGGTTTTCACATCCATCTGATATACAACCATATTCTTGCTAGCAGCATTAGCCAAGAAGATTCTGATTTCCTCTATACGAGCAACAGGAGAAAATCATTCTTCAAAGTCAATACCCTCCTCTTGACGGTATCCTTTTGCAACCAATCGAGCCTTGTTCTTTAAAACATCACCATGCTCATCAAGTTTCACTTTGAAGATCCATTTTAGAGCAATGATCATAGCACAATCTGGAGCAGGTACTAATTCCCATACATCAAGTCGATCAAACTCATGAATTTCTTCTTGCATGGCATAAAACCAGCTATCTTCATTCATGGCGGTTTTAACATCTTTTGGTTCGATCTTAGAGAGTACAGAATTGAAGAAGCACCATAAGGCATCGGTTTCAAGTTGTTTACGAGTGGATACAGGATGAGAGGGGTTTCCAATGATGTTGTCTAATGGGTGATCATGTGTCCATTTTCTAAGGTGTTCATGTGGTTGTTGTTGAGGAACTGAAGTAGCAGAGTCGATGTCTCCTGAAGAAGATGGTTCAGATGAAGATTCAGGAGCAAAGATATTTTCAAATGGAGCATCCTTGGGAGTAGCAAAGGGATTAACTTCATCCAGGGTGCCAGACACAATTCCATGATGTACACTTGATGATTGAAGGTTTGTTGATGAGACGGAGTAATCAACAGCAGGCGCTTCTTGACTTAATGACATCGAAACTGAAGGGTTAACTTCATTGACAGGGCTAGAAGCAACCTCTGTTATTGGAATTGACAGATCATTGGCATTTGTCTCATAATGTTCATCAAACATTGGATCAAAGAATTTCTTCAAATCATCTTCAGATGGAGGTACATATGGAGTTGCTGGATAGGAATTAGGTACAAGGGATGAACCAATGGGACTGTTTTGAAGTGCGGGTCCAGAACTGGATTGTCCAGGAGCCATTTGACCGGTCAGCTCATCGAACGTAACGTGAATTGTTTCCATGATATTTCGGGTTCTCTTGTTGTAGATTCGGTAACCTTTTCTGTTTGGTGCATATCCTACAAATACTCCAATATCTGCTTTAGCTTTCAGTTTACCTAAATCTTTACCGTCATTAGTTGGGTAACATAATGCACCAAACACACGAAGGTATGATAGATCAGGTTTTCGATTGTGGACTAGTTCATACGGAGTCTTTCCATGAGATGTGTGGATTAGGGATCGATTTTGAGTGTAGCATGCTGTGGGAATAGCTTCAGCCCATAGAAACATTGGAACCTTTGAGTAAATCAGCATTGTTCTTGAGGCTTCCACAAGAGTTCGATTTCGTCTTTCAACTACACCGTTCTGTTGAGGAGTTCGTGGAACACTTCTTTGAGGACTGATTCCAATACTTTCATAAAATTCATTCAGTTCTTTATTAACAAACTCAGTTCCATTGTCTGATCGGACGATTCTAACCGTTTTGTTAAGTCGAACCTGCAGTTGTTTAATAAGTTTAATGATGGCATATGGAGTTTCATCCTTTGTTCTAAAAAACTTAACCTAAGTGAATCGGGAGTAGTCATCAACCACAACTAACACATATCGCTTCCCATTAATAGTTTGCACTCTCATGGGTCCACATAAATCCATGTGAATGGTATGTAGAACTTCCATAACATAATTTGTAAGTTTTGGTTTATGGGCATACTTCTTGCTTTTTCCCAATTGACATGCTGAACAAAGATGATCTTTTTCATACTTAAGTCTAGGTAGTCCTCTTACTAAGTCCTTTCTGGAAAGATTGTTTATGGTACCAAAGTTCAAGTGATTGAGACGACGGTGTCATAGCCATGACTTAGTTTTAGAAGCCTTTGACAGCAGGCAGATGGGTGAAGCTTTCATCATGTCTTCGATAGAGATGGTGTATAGGTTTGAACCAAGACTTCCTCTGAGCAGTTCCACACCATCAAGATATCTAACAAAGCAAGTATGTTTTCTGAAGGCCACTTCTAAGTCAGAGTCACAAAACTGTCCAACAGAAAATAGATTATGTCTAAGTCCTTCAACATAATATACCCTGGAAATCACACTATCTCCAACCACGTAATCTCCATAACCCATAATAGCACCAATATGATCATTTCCAAATCTCACTGTTCCGATGAATTTACTCACGAAGTTCATGAGCCGCGACCGGTCTCCAGTCATATGCTTGGAACAGCCTGAGTCCAGGTACTACATAACGATTTGAACGATCTGCAGTTGAACACAGACAAGAATGGATAACTGGATAATTGGGATCCCCATGCAAGAATGGGTTCCACTTGGTTAGTAACAGTGATTGGAACACCCACATCAGAAATAGAAACACCCATATCAGAAATAGAAGCAATGGAATCATTAGAAATAGATGTAGTGCTGGTATCCGTGTTTGACCTATTCAAAGTATGTTCACTTCTTAAAGAAATAGTTCTACCAGTAGGCATCCATTTTCTAGTGGGCATTGTCTTAGCAGATTGAGGGCAGAACAGATTATCCTTATGGCCAAAAGGTGTCCATTAATAACCTATCTTACTAAATGTTCTTCCTGTAGGTTTCCAATGTTTTCTAACTTTCATTCGTCTTTGCCTTTTAGCCTTCTTAGCATGATTTTTAGCATTAACAATTTTAACTGGGCATTTGACAACATTAGGTAAAACATTCACACCACATTCATGATTAGCAACAGAATTCAAGCAGACATCATTACATGGTTTGTAGATAGTATCAGAATTCGAATTAATTACAGTACGCCTATGGCTAATACTAGAATCAACACGATTCGTTTTATTCAACTCAAACTTAAAGTTCCTAGGTTGGTCTTCTACTCTCTTCCAATGCACATTCTTAGCTTACGAGGTCCTATCTTGCTTGGTATTGCCTGGAGGCTTTGACCCGCTTGCTTTAATGTCACTGATTACTCATGTAGAGGAAATTATGGGAACATTAGTTGGTTGATCTACTTTTTGCGTTCCTGAACTAGATGTGCAAGGATCTGAACTACTAGAAGGCACATTAGTGTTCACTTTCTAAAAGCTGGGCATGGAATGGTTTGTATGCTTGGCACTAGGCATAGAACAAGGCATCACAGCTTTACCTTTCACACCTAAGGATTTAGGACATGTTGCAATTAGACATTCTAGCAGCTCTTGAGATCGTTTGGCCTGAATGCAAGCAAACCTAATTTCACTATCAAGAGGCTTGTTTATGAAATCCTCTTCCACAATCTCACGGAGACATTCTAGACTATCCTTAAGGTGAGCACAATAGTTATGAAACACAAGTTCATTATTCCTAAGATGAGGAGGAATGTATTTAACAGTCATAGTATATTTGCAGTCAGAGGATGACTTTGAAGCAACATTCTCATTAAAAACAAGTGGCAGTTTCCCTTTTTCTTGACTCCTCAAATTCTCAATTTCTATTTGTAAAGAAGTTATTTTTTCGTTGTTTTTGTCACGAGTGACTTTTATTGAATCATATAACTCTTTAAAGTGTCGTTTAACTTTTTCATTTTCTTCTAGAAAATTCTCGTTTTCCTTTTGTAAAGCATTTACTAAGTTTTGAAGATAAAAAGTTTGAGAATACTGAGAATCTAAAGGAGGAGGCATTTGGGAGCCAGTCACATTGTTCTTTTCACCCTTTAATTGAGAAATTTGGGTTTTCTAATCGTGTTACAATGAGCTTGAATCTGTTCATCACGTTTGTTTATCTGAAAGACTGCATCAAACTCGGAGCATCGAAGATGTCTTGATATTTGTGGTTTTGACATTTTCTTTAAGATGTTGATATTTTAGTTGTAAATTAAAATGTTCAACTTCTAGTTTAGAAATATGTTTTACCAAATTATCGTGATCATCCGATCAATTTTCTCATTTAGTTTAGAATTAGTCTTTTCAAGCTCAATGACACGATCATGGGAGGCTTTCAGAGCAACAGATAATTCATGAAATTGAGAAGCATTAATGGAACAATTCGTAGCAGTGTAAAACACATCTTGAGTGATACATTCAGAAATAAGATTCTCATTCAATGTATGCAAGTTCTTCCTCTCAATTTCATTATATTTTAACTATCACTCATAGTCACTAACTTCAACTATCATTGCATCAAATTCCTTTTCCATTTCTTTAATATCTAAATCCATCCCCTTTTTAAGACTCTCAAATTAATCTTTTAGTTGTTTAAAGAAAGGCATGACCTCAGTTAAATAGCATTCCTTAGTTTGATCAAAACCCCTTTCCCCTTCAGTTATACCAGTGGGTGTGATCCTTTTCTTACAAGTTTTCTCAAAATCAACAAATAATTGAAAGATAACATATTGACTGATTAAGGTCTTGCTTTTAGCGGCAATAGTTCTAGGGACTAAATGCATTGGTGTATTAGGAGGATACACAGTCGCTGAAGGCATTTCCTAAAGGGGGTGTTTGTTACAACAAGATTCTCTGCTTTTTGCTTATCTAAATCCTTTTTCCAGAACACTTGTTCGGGTGTTAACAACGTTTGAGGCTTAAACTTGTTCAAGGAAATCCAATTTTCCTTTTTGTAATCATGGGGTCTGATAATTATGTTTTTCTCTTTACATGTAGGATTATTGAGTTTCTTATCCATTTTCTCCCTAGTGACTTCATCTGATTTCTTATCTTCCTCAGTGCACTCAACGCAACTAGGTTTCTGCCTAGGCTTAAGGATTTCATTGCCATCATAAATTACCTTATGAGCAGTTCTAGCCTTTTTAATGACCTCTAGATTTGGTTCCTCAACAAGGGGAGTACTATGCCTATCACTCAAAACTCTGTGCTTAGTGATTAAGTGAGCAGTCTGAATGGCATTTCCTTGTACGTACAACTTATTTTCAAGCTTGTTTTTTAAAGTTTTTAGATTGGAAAAATCATTCAAAAGTTTTGATTCCTTAGCATTGAATTCTTGCTTAAGCATTTTAACATTTTCCCGAAGTTCTTGTTTTTACTTAGCAGTTTTAGAAAGCTTTTCTTGTAAGGAATTTAACTCTTGTTTTAATACTTCTTCTCTAAACCTACTTTTTCTAATAATTGTACGCATTTGGTCATCCATTTCCTGCTCACGGGTGGTTAACTCAAACTTAGCACGTTGTTCATAGATAGCAACTTGTTCCTTATAGGCACTTAGTTCAGAGGTAACAGAGTCATCAGGGGCACATGCAGTGTATTCATCAAAATCACAATCGTTATTGACTGCAGAAGATACATCACTTGGTACAATCTCACTTTCACTTTGAGCCACATCTTGATCATATGGGACAATATTACTATTTCCTATATTTTCAACATCTGAATCATAAGTTTCAAGAGATTGTACTTCACTATGTATCTTTTGCTCATCAACCTTATCGTACAGTTTTAATACGTCTGAGATGGTTGATTCTTTGGATGGACCAGCCTGTTGTGGTGAAGGAACCTTAGGAGAGACCATAGGAGAGATGCTAGCCATGAAGATTGACTGGGCAGTTGGTTCATCATCCACATCCGAATCATAAGCATCACAATCTGCTACTTGAAATGCATTTGGATTGTTCTAACCCATACCCTGTACCGGCTGCTCGTCTACATCAGCATCATATGTCTTAGCATTCCCTTCAGCAAGAAACAACAACTCCTCTTCATCCAAAATTGCTCTGTTGTCTTGAGCTTGCATAAGCAGCATCTTGTCTCTGAAGTATTCTGCATTTTGAGGACGTTTTGGAGATGTACAGTTCCTTGCAATATGTCCCTTACCACCGCAGTTGTAGCATTTGATTGGCTTTGCTTGGCCTTGATTCCCAATCCTTCCCCAATTTTGATTAGCAGCATAACCTCTACCAGCTCCACCTCTTCCCTGTTCATACTGCCTTTCTTGAACTGGTTGCACCATAACCTTCCCATCTCTGACAGTTGCTTGATTGTGTGGATTGGATGCTGTTCTGAGGTTATTGTTGGTGTGTGGAAGAGAGTTCATGTTTTGACTGACCATGAGAGACAGTTGATTGATGAAGTTTTCCATGAATGTGTTTGGGTCTGGTGGCTTATATGCTGGATCCGGGATGAGTTTGTAATTACCATCACCCATGGGAATAACTTGAGAGGCTTTGGTGGTAATACCAACATTGGTGTAGAAGGCTGTAGAATCATTTGGTGAGCTTGTTTCTCCCTAATTGGTTTTGAACTGATTCAGAATCCTTTTTTCAAACATTGCATGTCTCTCGTTCTGAAGAAGGAAGGCATACAGTTGATCATAGTTTGTGTTCTTCAATCCTTTGGTTAGCTTCACAGAGGTGACAAACTTGTGCCACTCGGGATTCATGTTGTTCACAAACTTAGAGTTCAGCTGAATATTTGGCATAGTCATCTTGATATTCCTCATATCATTCACCAATTTGTGGAATCTCACATAATATTCATAGACACTCTCTCCTGGTTTCATTTTAAACTGCTCAAACTCATCATACAGTTGTGATTCTCTGTCTTCTTTAGTCAATTCAGAACCTAAGAGAAGCATCTTGACATTATCCCAAACTGCCTTGGCTTCAGTGTTGTGATTGATCAGCTTGTAGATGTCTTTTGGAAGACCCTGAAGTATGATGTTTGAAGCCCTGATATCAGCATCGAATCACTTTTTCTCCTTATCACTGAGCTCATCATACGTCTTTGGTCTGTCCAATCCAAAGATCATGGTTCCATCTGCAGCAGTATCAATTATATCTCTTGTAGTCTCAACCTGATAAGGTCCTTCATCAATGGATTTGAGAATGTTGACCCCATTTTCCTTTCCAAGATAGTACAATCTGATTCGTTGAGCCCAAGAGTCGTAGTCAGTTCTGTCAAGCATAGGAGGACGAGTATCTGAACCAGCTGCTTGAACATCCTCACAACAGAAATGGAGATGATTGTAGTTACGGTGGTAGACATGTTAACAGATTACACGGGATTTTAAAACTCTATGATTAAACCGGGAAATAGATTCTTTCACGGGATTTTTCTAAATCAAGAGAAAACCGTATTACAACCAAAAGTTCAACCAAGTCGCTAAGAAACCTTGAACCAAGTCGCTAAGCACGAAGTTGCTAAGTATTCTGAAATCAAGTCGCTATAATGCCAAGTGGGTAAGAATTATGACAACAAGTCGCTAAGCACCAAGTCGCTACAAATTTTGACAGCAAGTCGCTAAGCACCAACTCGCTAAGTCGTCAAGTCGCTAAATAGCAACTCGCTAAGATTCAAGTCGCTAACACCAAGTCGCTAAGAAAACTTAAGTTCAAGTCGCTAACAAAATTGAAAGCAAATCGCTACCTTCACCAAGTCGCTACCCGTAGTGGAGAATACACTAAGTGTAATGTTTGTCGGCTTGTCTCAATAGACAAGTCGCTAAGCTCAAATCGCTACCACTTCAACTACAACTCGCTACAAACTTACAAAGCAAGTCGCTACCAAGAATAAAAATCCGTGACTCAAGTCGCTAGCAAGAAAATCTCCAAAACACCACTTTTCAATCCAAAACAAGCCAACCACGATGATTCAAGCCTACCAAATCAAAACCTAAACACTTATGATGATCCTAAACACAAAATTACAATCAAAATCCAAGCTTTAACACTAGAAATGATCCAAATGATGCAAAAACCACTAAACTTTTTCAACCTCAAAAACCATCTAAAAACCACTAGAAATCTAAGGATATGTAAGAGATGATCTAACCATGGCTCTTGATACCATTTGTAACATATTGGATTTCACATACACATCATAACACAAACACAAGTAGGCGTATAGATGATCTTCTAGAGAGAGAAAGTTAGAGCTTTGGGAACTTTAGTGAGAGAAAGAAGAATCTTATTATGAGCTCCAACTCTCTACCTTGGGAGGTAGAGAGTATTTATAGTCTTTACACAAAACGCCACCTAACGGGATGTGGATCAGGCATATAGTGGGTAAAGACCCGTCCGTCCTCCACGGTATTACTTAACTAAATACTACTTGACATTAAATAACTACGACTACGAGCTTTCTAACAATTACAAATACTTGAGGTGACCGACACTTTAATACCTGGATTTACTAAATCCTAACAGGGCCAAGTCAAGGCATTAGTGAAAGGTGCAAAAAGATCATGTCAAAGGCATTAGTGAAAGATGCCAAGGGTGTACAATCGATTTGGTACATCGATGTACAAATACAGATAGGTTGTGTCCAAGGATATTGATATCCTTGATAATGTTGTAATAAAGAGTGGATCTCCTTTGGGATAGGTGTTGTGTAGTGTTGGGTAGTAGTTCCTCCTTTGTAATGGAACTCGGTATCTAGCCTTGTACCGGATAAAGTGTAGGCGACATTGTGATAGGTTTGGTTCTACCTCGTGGAAGAACCCGATGTCTAGCCTTGTACTGGAAAAAGAATAGGCGACGTTGTGAAGGCTTCTCTGCCATAAGAAGTTTGGTTTCGTGTGGTGATTACGAACTCTCGAGTAGGTGACTCGGGGAGTGGAGTAGGGCAAGGAAAGTGTCCTTGTAGCCGAACCACTATAAACACTCGTGTCGTGGTTTTATGTTTCTTACTCTTTACCTTTGCATTACATATTTACATATCTATCTATCAACATCCAACATACACATTTAAATAGATTGACATAAGTCGATCTAAATATTTTAAAACGAAGTTTTAATCGGTAAAACTATTCAACCCCCCTTCTAGTTTTCCACAATTGGTACTAGAGTTTCGTTACCAAGTTTCTTAGAGTATGTTGTACTTTAAAAACTTGATACAATCCGTGTATAATTGAAAACTACAAAAAAGAAAATCTTTTAAAACAAATTGTTTCTTTTATGTTGGATAGTTATAGATTATTCTAACAATTTCTTTTTAAAAAATCTTCTTGCTAGGACTTCTCTAAAGTCTTCATTTCTATTCAAAGAAAAATGAAGTCAACTCTCAAGAAAGAACCCAAAAGTAATCACAACCTAATTATACTAAGTACAACGGATTACTTTAAAAGCTCACGAAGTATTTTGGATATATGGTCTCTATAAACCATATCAAGAGTTTAGAGGTATGTTCACTTATCCACAAATTAGCTATTTTACGTTTACATGGATATGTTGATAATATTTTTTTACACATGAATTAGGACGTTAATAGTTGCAAGTCTCTAAAAAGTCTCTCTTCACCACTTTCCCGACTTACTCATCATCGGGAATAGTATTCCTCTTTGATTTTCTAAAGATCGTCAAACCAACGCCGCCGTCACAAATAGATCCTTGATAGTTAACCTATCAAAACACGTCGAGCAAAACGTCTATTCAATTAGGAACCTCATTCTTCAAAGTTATTTTTGTTCTATAAGCTATTGTATAACTTATTACAAAAATAACACCAAACACCCTTTTTCTGTCCTCAGTAGCCGGATCCCATGAGTTGTACTAGCCGGATCCCAATTACAAGGGATCCGGGGGAACCGTGTGATATAAAACAATTATGCATTTTTCAAAACCAGTTCTGCTCTTTTCCCTCTCCTCACAAAACACAAAAATGACCCAAATTCTGCTTTCACCTCCATAGGGCTTCATATCCTCAAGCATCTCCTTCTTGAACATCATTGTAAGTAATTACACTCATATGTTCCATTTGTCATCATCTTCATCCTAGGGTTTATGGTTTTTAATTTTCTTTTTAAAACATTAATTGATGAAATTAGGTATTGCAAAATTAATCACTAAAAAGGGTTATCACATAATTAAGATTCTATTGTGTTTACAATATTGTTAATACAAATCAAAACCATAAACCCATCTCGGCAAATTTTACTTAATTGGAATATTTGTTTTTCTAGGATCAACCATGCCTAAAGCTACCCAACAAGACCACCATGAAACCGTCCACTACCTCTCTAGATACTATCGAAAAGAGGAGCTTTCGAAAATCGATCGTAAAATCTTCAAAAAGCTTGAAAAATGACTTATTCACGAAGGTCGTGTAGTTAAGGAATGTTTCCTTGAAAACACCGACATTCGTCAAGTCTACTCGGCAATCAACTTTGATTTTCTTCTAGATATTGATGAATAAATTTTTCCGGTTTTCATATTTGATTTTTAAAAAAGTGTTAGGATCATTCGAAATAGTGATGAAAGCATCTCAATTACTTTTATCATCAATAAACAAAGCATTACTCTACCCCTCAACACATTTGCACAAATTCTCCGCATTCCTTGTGAAGAAATTTGTATGTACTCCCAAGATTGGGCAATATCCACTCAATTCTTTGCACCAGATCCTTAACCAATCTACCGCACTCCTCTTGATGGCCCGCAATTGTTCGAGATACCATTTTCCAAATTAGAGCCGACCAATCTCGCTTCAACCGCAACAAAGAGCTTATTCACCGTGATCCCTTTCAAATAGAACCCTTCGAAATGAATCCCATCTATAGAAAGTAGGAAGAAATTCTTAGGGAAAATGTCATTAGTTTGGTCGAAAACAAAGACCATCCAAATGCATGTCTTGTCCAAATGATCTATTGCCTCATTCACCAAAGACCATTTAACCTTGCCTATTACATGGTGAAAAGAATGGCCGGTGTATTCAAAGTCAACAACATGGTACTTCCCTATGGTATGCTCTTAACATGACTCCGTGAGTATGTTAGTGCAATGCAACCTTATCCTATCAACGATGATCATTTCCTTGCCGATCACGTTATGGTACCACTCACCAAACAACCTTCTAAATGGTTCATGATCAATGGAAAAAGACCTCGTGCTCTCTCGGACTCCTCGGACGAAGAAGAAGTAAACGTCAACCCCGTTGCCAACGTCAACTTGGACCCCATAACCTATTTTGAACAACTTTCAACTCTTCCAAACGAGTCCGAAGAATTCAAACAATTGAAGGGTATGATCCAATGCCTAACAAACTACCTCATGACGTCGGGAAAGAGGAAGAGAAAATATTGACCAAAGAGACATTAGGATTATGGTTGTTTTTAGACATATCTTTTATCATTTTGCAATAGATGCTTATGTTTGTAGATGTTTTATCTTATTTGTTTGGATATTATCACTACTACTCGTATTTATGTTATGGATTATGAGATATTTATGTATTTTGTTGTTCATTTACAGTAGAAACTCGTAGCAATTAGTATACATAATATAGTGCAAAAACTGCACACCTTCTATGATGCTTCTGATCTACAAGAGTCGGATTCCTCAATTTGTACTAGACGGATCCCTCCTTTTAGGGATCCGTGGGATCCGGGGAGAGAGAAAGGCTATTTTAGACCTCCATACATCAAACCATCACACTAGACCACTTCACACTAGCTAAACATAATGCCTTAGGACCACTTAAGTCTTCCTCAAGCTCAGTAATTATCACACTCACTCATAACTCATTTAGGATCACACTCAAGGTGCTTTCTTGATTTATCATTTCACCAAAACTCATCATCCTTCCACCCCAATACTCACACATCATTTCTTACATATCAACACATCGAGTTTTATAATTCTCTCAATTTTAGCAAATTGATTTTAGTCATCCTTACCTCAAAATGGGTCAAAAACTAGCTTTTCATTTCTTATAATTTTTAAGGAATTTTCCAAATTTATCCTAAGTTTCCATCTGATCTCTAGGATCATTTAACACCACTTGACACTCTCATATCTCCTAGTGTCATCTTTCTCTTTCCCCTTCAAGTTTACCTACTACGGTACCGGCATGGATATGATCTCCACCAGACATACGTAACGCTTTAGCTAGTACACGGAAGTGCATACCATGATTCTTCTGTCTATCAATAACTACATGCATTGCGCGGTGGATGTGAAGAAGTAAGCCATTATCTCGGCAATAATGAGCCAAGGTAGTATTTGTAGTGAATCCCCCTGTTAGGTAGTCATGCATTACGATTGGAACTCCTAATTCTCTGGCAAATACAACCCTTTTCATCATGTCTTCGCATGTACCCACAGTAGCATTCAAGTAATGCCCTTTGATTTCACCTGTTTCAGCTTGTGATTTAAAAATAGCTTCGGCACAAAATACGAAACTGTCTCTCCAATGCATAAATGGTTGGGAGTTCACGTTCTCCTCATCTTTAGTAAAATCAAGGCCACCACGAAGACATTCATAAACAGCTCTACCGTAGTTTTTAGTAGATAACCCCAATTTAGGTTTAATAGTACATCCCAACAGAGGACGACCATACTTGTTCAATTTATCTCTTTCAACTTGGATACCGTGAGGCGGACCTTGGAAAGTTTTAACATACGCAGTAGGAATTCGCAAATCTTCCAGACGTAGAGCACGCAGGGCTTTGAAACCAAATACGTTACCTACAATGGAAGTAAAAATGTTAGTAACAGAACCTTCTTCAAAAAGGTCTAAAGGGTAAGCTACATAGCAAATATATTGATTCTCTTCTCCAGGAACAGGCTCAATTCCATAGCATCGCCCTTTGTAACGATCAAGGCTCGTAAGTCCATCGGTCCACACAGTTGTCCATGTACCAGTAGAAGATTTGGCAGCTACTGTGGCCCCTGCTTCTTCAGGCGGAACTCCAGGTTGATTTTCTTCCATAAAAGGCAATCATTAGCTACCATCACTCATTGTTCTTGATCATTTAAGTCCCCTTTCATTTAAGACACTTAAGAATACTGAAACACTCAAGATGTATAGGTACTAGACCTTACAAACATCATTTTTCCTCTTTTATTGGCTACTGAGAGCCGGATCCCTAGGGTTAGCCTAGACGGATCCCTCATTGGAGGGAACCGTGGGAACCGGCTGACAGTTTCAGCTAATTCTAGCTAAAACAATCATTTCAAGCTTTCCTTGCTAACTTGAACACTCCATCTTGTCCTAATTAACCTCCTTGATCAGTGCAACTCTGAAGTTGACTCTTGTGCATGCAAATCATTGCATTACAAAAGGATCTTAGTGGTTTAACTTGCCAAATCCTTCCTTTTATAAGCCACCTTGTTAGGACCTCTTAGTCACCATCCACAACTTAATTATCAGCAACTAGAGACTTCTATCTCACTAACCTTTTGTCATCTCATCATGAGGAAAGTTCCTAGTGGTAACCACCCAAGAAACTTGCTCGTGTTATTCACGAAATTTCTTCAACCGAATCATCTCCCGTTAAATCCACAAATGCTAGGATTTTTCCCTCCACCAACTCAACCAATCAAACCAATCCCCAAAAGGATTGTTCCCACAAAACTACCAATGCCAAACACCAATATAACTCCTAAAATAAACACTCTTATTTCCACTAAACAATCACCCTTAGTGCCTAGAGCCATATCATTCATCACCACACCTCTACAATCTAGAGGACTTGCCTCCTAGGCCATCTCATCCTCCAAAATTCTCCTCAATAGAAAGAATAGCGCAACAAAATCAATGTATTGAATCAACACTAGCCCCGACATCTTTTTCTCCGTCACCCTCAAATAGTCCCTTTTGGATTATGAGGAATCATCAAAGTCAACCACCCGATCACATGGAAGTAGATACCTATCTACCACCATCCTCATCACATATTCCACCACCACCGCCTTTGGTTGAACCACCTCCACAAATTCCTCTTTCTTTTGAGAATCCTCAAGCCTCCTCACTTAACCTTCCTCCTTTTGTGGAACCTCAACCAAACCTTCCATCTCAAGCCATTCCATTTCTACCACCACCATTTCCTAGCCATGACAAATATTGTTATCATTGTCAACATATTGAAGGCTTGATACATGAAGTACATGAAGAGCAACGTTTCATGTTTTATCACCTCCTCGAACGTTTCGACAATATTAACAAACCTAAATAATTTTGAGCTTAAGGATTCGAGTGGTGTTCTAGTCATAAGCTTAACTTAGATAGTTTAGGAATCATATTTCATGTTTATGTCACTCTCTTAGTTTTAGAGATATGTAGATCATTTCTCGTATTTTTATTAAATGTAATTACATGTTATATGTCATATTGTCTTGAGAATATGTTTGGTGCCTTAATACATATCTCATTTTGATGTTAACATCACTTTTTACATCACCATTTCTGTCTTAAGCCTACAGACAGACGGATCCCTCAGTTTTGCTTAGACGGATCCCTCCAAAGGAGGAATCGTGAGATCCGTGCAATAGAAGACTTGTTTATTACTAACTTGAATCTTATTTGCAGGAAATTATGCATTATATACTTGTTTTCTAACATTTGTTTTGTAGATTTTCAATATACACATGAAGACTTTGACACCCTTAGCTAGGGGGAGTTTCATGTCAAAGCAAAACATTGCAAAATCATTTGCAAGACTTTCAAATTAGGTTACATTACTTGATGTCCTCCTTGCAAAGGTGCAATCATCAAGGGGGAGCATGCTCGTCAAAAAGGACGAAACCATGTGCAAACATAATTGTAATGCACTAGCTTAGTTTTTCTACTTACTTGACACCCTCACAAAGGGACGAAGTCGTCAAGGGGGAGCTAAGACGAGAATACTTCTCTTCTCTTACTCTCTATTTTTCATATTTTATGTGTCAGTTTCTTTTCGACGCTCTTTTTGTTTCGACAAAAAGGGGGAGAAGAGAGTAAAAACTCTAATTCAAACTTTTACGAATTTTAGTTTTTTCTTAAAATAATCTTATGTTTTGTCATCAACAAAAAAGGGGAGATTGTTAATACAAATAAGCCGTAAAAACGTTTATTTATATTTTACGATCTTCTAACGTTTTGTCGATAACAAACGTAAAATCATTTTAACGAAACAAATTAAATACGTAATTGGTTTGAGCCAATAGTTTACCAACACATTTACATTTGCATATAAATCACTAAACAAGTAATAGTGTTTTTCTTGTTATAATAATGCATATGTATAACAACTAGTGTTTACATATTGGATAGATATATACATACTTAGTATGTATTATAATGGGTAATAGAATGGGTAGAAGTTTAAGTATTTAACCCATTAACTCAATACATTGAATGTAGTTGGGTAAAACCCAAAGTCCATAACCTATACCCATGGAGCATATTCCATAACCCATGACCCATTGCATGACATCATGCATAAGTCATAATGGGTATTATCCATGACCCATGGAGCTAACCCATAACCCATTGACTAGATGCATTGCATCTTCTAGATACATTGTATCTACTTGGATACCCATGGTCCAAAGTCTAGGACCCATGACCCATAACCCATGACTCATGACCCATAACCCATGAATAATGAGGAGCATCTCACGGATCCCTAGAAATACACTAGACGGATCCCTCAAGCAATGGATCTGTGGGATCCGTGGAACAGTAGCATGTTTTTGTCTATAAATAGTGAGCCATTTCTTTATTGTAAGTTGCCACTTCTACACATTCTTTCTCCTAGTATTGTAAACTTTCTAACCTCATATCCAAAGGATCTTTCTATGTAGTTTGTGTTTGTATTTGTGTGATTCTATAGGTTCCTCTTAAAGGCGAGATCACCACCTCTTGAAGTCGAGCAAGCTCAAGTCCATGAGTTGCCATGCTTCGTCATCATCAAGACTACTGAAGTTCTCTTGTTGATAGTTCTTTCTTCCTCCCTAGAAGTGTTGTGTCTAAGAAATTAGTGAAGGATGCCAAAAGGGTTAAGACAAAGGCATTAGTGAAAGGTGTCGAACGTCCGTGTCAAAGGCATTAGTGAAGGATGCCAAAAAGGGTCAAGTCAAGGCATTAGTGAAAGGTGCAAAAAGATCACGTCAAAGGCATTAGTGAAAGATGCCAAGGGTGTACAATCAATTTGGTGCATCGATGTACAAATATAGATAGGTTGTGTCCAAGGATATTGATATCCTTTATAATGTTGTAATAAGGAGTGGATCTCCTTTGGGATATTTGTTGTGTAGTGTTGGGTAGTAGTTCTTCCTTTGTAATGGAACTCGGTATCTAGCCTTGTACCGGATAAAGTGTAGGCGACGTTGTGATAGGTTTGGTTCTACCTCGTGGAAGAACCCGGTTTCTAGTCTTGTACCGGAAAAAGAGTAGGCGACGTTGTGAAGGCTTCTCCGCCATAAGGAGTTTTGTGTTGTGTAGTGATTACGAACTCTCGAGTAGGTGACTCGGGGAGTGGAGTAGGGCAAGGAAGGTGTCCTTGTAGCCGAACCACTATAAGCACTCGTGTCGTGGTTTTATGTTTCTTACTCTTTAACTTTGCGTTACATATTTACATATCTATCTATCAACATCCAACATACACATTTAAATAGATTGACATAAGTCGGTCTAAATATTTTCTAACAAAGTTTTAATCGGTAAAACTATTCAACCCCCCCTTCTAGTTTTCCACATTCCACTTTCAAATTAACTCACTTTCAAACTTCATCTTCTATATCATCTCACTTTGAAAAATATAAACCAAGTAATATCTCCATCACCATGGTCTACATCGCCCTCGTGCTCATCTTCATATCGCTCATCACTCTCGTGTATCCCATGATCAAGTTTTCTCATGGAGACATGTACTTTGTTTTGTTGATCTACATTTGTATCATTTATTCGATCCTTTGTATTGCTCTAAGCATTGAAATGAAATATAATTAACGTCGTAGTTTATCTCGTTTATGTCTCATAGTGTGGTTGTCTTATTGTTTTTCTTTTTTCGTACATTTCAAACCTTGACATGTTTTAAAAAATCAACAATGCATGCTTAAGTAGTAACATTGACTAAAACACATTCCCTCTTATAACATAAAAGTTGAAAAAATAAATTTTACTTCAAGATCATTTTTCTGTCAAAACCACAGATCCACGGATCCCTGACTTTTAACTAGCCGAATCCCTTTTAAAAGGGAACCGGCAGAACCATGGACCTGGTGACAGAAACTCATGTAACATAAAAACCACTTCATAAAACTTACCATAAAAGGGAAAACCCTACTAGAATATTAGAACAAAGTAAGTTAATGGTCATTGTTAATAAAAATAGAATAGTCTTTAAAAACATTAGGAGATCATATAATTTCAACATTAAAAAAAGGATTGAACTAAGTTGGCACCATTCAAAAAACGTTCTCACTCTAGAAACATTACTTTGTTCCTAACATATTCATGTGATTTATTTATTTCATGTCTATAGGTCTCATTATGATTCATGAGTATTAATTCGATCATCAACTCATGTGTGTCTACATTCCGATTATATCTCTGGAGCCCAACACACCTGGGAATCATGTTCGTGGGTTCAATAATCTCGAAACTCGTTGCTTTCATGAAGGACGTGTTGTTAAGTCACCTCTATTATACCAAGAAGGTATCAATACCTCATTCCGCACCATAGGACTAGAAGGTCTTCTCGAGATTGACGAGAAAATTTTTCCGCGGTTTGTTTTGGATTTCTACCGTCAAGTTGAACACGTTCGTAATGAGGATCGCTTTCTATCACTATGGTTTTGGATCAAAAACCAAAAGTTTGTTTTGAATCTTGGGCAATTTGATCACATTCTTCGAATTCCAAATCATGGACAATGTGCCTTCAATGAAGATTGGTCTCTTGATTCTCCCTTTAACTACCATGAAGAAAACAGTCCATATTTTTTATACATACCCTCTCCTCAAGAAATAACTCGCATTTTATGTACTCCTCAATCCAATTACTCAAATCCAAACAAAATCCATACACATAATCTTCGAGATGATCTCAAACCTCTCGCAGTTATTCTACGTGAAAATGTTTGGAATATTAAATGAAACCGTGAGATACTTCCTGCATGTTGTGCTCACATAATCTACTGTCTCTGATAGCAGGGTTCGGGGTCAAGAAAACCTCCTTTTCTAGGAGCAATCTTTTCAACCCTCTAGGCAGTGACCCTAATCGTTATAGTGTAGTATGGGGTAAGCCTCGGGGATTGATACCGTTTTCTAGAGGAATAGGAATACTAGAAAGAAATTTATGACGAGAAGGTGGGGTTGAGGATAATTCTTTTTTTTTTAATCTTTTTTTATGTTTTTTAGAAAGCAAGGGTAAAATCTCGGGGCAATTGATTGGGGGGGTGGTACTTCTACCGATTTTTCTACTTCTACTAATTAACTAATTTAAATAATTACTACAGATAGCTATGTTTAATTGAGGTGTGCTCGTATGATTATTAAACATGTGTTCACTTAGATACTATTACTCCCTCATTATCTTTTATTGGTCAGTTGAATTGTCACATCCTTTATCTTAACGCGTTGTATTCCTATTAGTCATAGGGTGTGCGTATTCCCTAGTTCTATGAGGTTATCTCTCTTATAGGATTCACGGGATCAGCAAACCAAGGATATTTACTCCGTGCACCCTATCACTCATGCATTAAATACAATGAAAGCCTAGTTTCACTCCTAAGCCTATATCAATTAAGACAAGAAACAACCTAACAACAATCAATAACTAGGTTTCATAGATCTAAGCAAACACACAAGTAATTTAGCTAGACATGTTAGACAAGCAAGCATACACACAATAAATTGAACATGGGGTAGACATAATGATAAATTGGATTAACAAACTTATCTTGATGTGTAAAATATGGTATGGGACCCTAGAATACTGTCCAAGTCAGACTACAACTGAGTTAGGGTTTGCTCTCCAGAATTATACCTGTTTAAATACAGAAAAATCGAATTCTATATATAGATTTAGAATCACAACGGGCGCCTTTTGCTAGAAGCATCAGGTCGCCGCATTAGGGTTTCGTTTGGGCTAATTCATCGATTGGACGGCGTCACTTGAGAGTTGTGACGCCGTCGGTCTTTAGTTGCGATGACGTTCGAGTTCTAGATCTGGGTCGTCTGGAGTGAAAAGTATGAGTAACGCCCTCCATATATTAGGAGTGACGCCGTCAGGCTTTATGATTAGAAATTCCACTGAGCCGTCGTGGGCACATTTTGATCAAGTCTTCATAGAGGGATGGTGTCGCCCTTTGGATGGGACGCCG
>OU343222.1:222661266-222683779 GCA_910596185.1 Chrysanthemum makinoi | reverse complement strand
TTTAGGAATATAAGCATTCATCTTTAATGCTTAGTGAGTGTACCGGTAGTATAATATATTCTAGAACTGGTTTTGTGATGCATTCCGAGATCGCTAGTTAGACCACACTTGTGTAGTTAGGAGTAACTAAATGATAAGAGGAATTAGGATAACCCTTATTTAAAACCTGTATTATAATTACATCTTCCACATCGGTTGAGTAACTACCCCACACCCTTGCGATGTACTAATCTTTAGTACACGATACCCCTAGTTAACCCCTCAGAGCCTATCCTTTTCGCCGTTCGTGATGTTTCGGTTTTCCGGAATATCAATGAAGAGCATTGTTTACAATCCACCCCCAAATGTACACCCACATTGCCTTAGCCTACCTTGTATGCACTCATCTTTAGTGCATTATTGTTATCATTGTTTAACCCCTAGTTCAATTATCTAGTTACTTGCATGGTTGCTAAGTCGAGTCATATCTTTTGTACACAGTTTTGGGACGATTGGGACTAAAAGTTAAAAGTAATATTTTATGAAGTAACGGGAAAGAACGATAAATTCAAATTCCGTTTGTCTACGAAATTAAATACTCCAAGTGTTTTGATCTTTTCAAATCGGATCAATTAGTGTTAGTTAAATAAAAACTCAGGTGTAGGGATGCTCCTATAAATCCCTTATATTTTGATGTTATCGTAGAGGATGGTAGAGTAAAAAGGTATGAAAAAAGTAAAAAAAACAAAAAAAAAGAAAAAAAGAAAAAGAAATGTTAAAAAAAACAAATTAGAAAACATACAGGCTACCATCATACATCTATATTTATGATTATGTTTTTAAAATTTATGTTTGTTTTGTTTCAAGTTATCTAGTGTTAGTGAGTCGAGTCTTGGCTTAGCAACGCCACGCTTTACATGCTTGTACCATAAGATTTTTGACTTGCCACCACTAAAATATCCCCTATCCAACAAAACTCTTTACTTTCCTACCCTAAGCCTAACGTTACAACCCTTGTAAAGACCTCTTATATAGTTGTTCCTAGGTGCTTACGCCAAAGCGGTGGAGGTTTGATCTATTCTCAAGCTTATGGTAATCTATGTACTATGCCAGGTAATGAGTGTTTATCTTCCATTTCCATTCATATTATATTTCATATAAACCCGAGAGATAAGAGAATCCAAATACCACTTTGTGAGGTGCTAGTGTATAATTTCCGTGCTTGTTATGACTATTGTGGCACTTTTACTTGTTGTAACTATTTTAAACCAATGCTTCATGCCCCCTAACTTATAAATTAATTGGTCAAAAGCACATTTGCTTGAGGATAAGCAAATATCAAGTATAGGGATATTTGATAAGGATTTAAAACGTACGCTTTTAGGCGGTCATTTAAGGCCTATTTCGACATATTTTATATCCGTTACTGCTTAAAATAGTTCATTTTCACTTTTTAGGTCTTTCAGAAGCAAAATGCTGGAATGAAGCATATTTGGACGAAAAGGAGCAAAAACGTAAAGAAAATGGCAAAGTCAAGATCGAAGACACTCAAGACTGATCAGCAGAACTGATAAGGTTTTAAAATGTACCTTTTTGAGGGATCGTTTAAGCCCTTATTTGATCACTTTTGTATCCGTTATTACTTAATATCGTTCCTTTTCACATTTTAGGTCTCTTGAAGGCAAATTGCTGGAATGGCACTTATTTGGACGAAAATGCGCGGATATACGAAGAAAATGGCCAAAGTCAAGAATCGAGACACTCAAGCTGCTGAAATACAAGGGGACGGCGTCACTGCTTAACTGCGACGCCGTCGGAGCACTTCTGTGACGGCTCAATAGCCAAATTGCTTATTTTCAAGTGACGGTGTCAGGATTTAAAAGAGTAGGCCGTCGCAACTCAGACGGCCTAGATTTGATCCAGACGGCGTCAGATACTGAAGAGGACGGCGTCATAAGCATAAGGTGACGCCGTCGCAAGACTAACGTGGCCAAGACGAAACCCTAATGACGGCGACCCGGCGGCGTCACAAATCATAAGGTGACGCCGTCGCGATTGTAATCTTATATATAGAATCCGAATTTTTCAGTTTTAGTGTGTAGTCTTTTGGAGTAAAAACCTAAAACGAACCAAGGCTGTCTTGTATAGTATTTTAGGGTTCCAAACCCTATCTTACACCAAGATAAGTGTTTTACTTCATTAATTCAATTATGTCTTCAATTATTTGTGTGTATGATTGCATGTTCTCCATGTCCGGCTAATTTATTTGTGTGTTTGCTTAGGGAATATGAAACTTAATTATTGAATATTGATTGGTTGTCTCTTATCTTAATTGTTAATGATCTAGTAATGCGATAGGTCATTCGTTGTGTAGTTAATGCTTGATTAATCTTTGTGAACCTTAGACTATAATACTTAGAGCAGTTTTAGGCTAAACCATCCAAAGAGTACCTTAGAGTTAGAGTTTATAATTCCTAGAGATATTGTAGACAAGACCCTTTTGGTAGTTTCAAAGAGTTAGGGACAAACGCATACCCTACGACTTTAGACACACAACGCTATTAAGAATAAGGACGTGACAATTCAACCATCAATAGGAGATAATTAAGGAGTAATAAAACCTAAGTGAACACATCTTTAAACTATCATACGAGCACACAATAATTAGACATAGACTACATACACCTTAGATTAGATAATTAGACAAGTAGAGTAATCGGTAGAAATACCAACCCCCAAATCCAACCCCGAGATTTGTACCTTTCCATTTTCTAAAAAACATAAAAAGATAAAAAATTAATCTTCCTCAACCCCAACCTTAGCGTAGTAACTTCTCACTAGCATTACTATTCCCCTAGAGAACGATATCAATACCCGTGGCTTACCCTAATACTACACTACAATGATTAGGTTCACTGCCTAGGGTGTTATAAAACTTGCTCGAAGAAAAGAAGTTCCTTTGACCCCGACGACTTGCGTGTAGCGTTATCAAGTTTTGCACCATTTGCTGCCGGGGAATAGAATAGCTAGTTAGTAGTCCACCTCATTTAGGATTCTTTGCTTGATTCCTATCAAGTAAAATTTTCTCATTTTTTAGCTTCCTCGTAGTCTATCCCCCTTCTTCGTGACCTTTGTTCGTAATCCCATCACTTTTCATCATGGAAGGTGATAACCAACCACCATTCATCAACCTACCACCAAATGACCCGCCAAGAGCCCGTACTCTTGGTGAATACTCGAGACCAAGCCACATAGGCTATAGGAACACCATTGAGCTTCCCGACCAAGCCCAAACTACGGCCTTGCGATCCGACACCATCCGGTTGGTGCAAAACGGATGTGCATTCCATGGACTTCGTTCCGAAGATCCAAATCAGCATCTAAGGGATTTCCTCAAAATTGTCGATTCCATTGACCTTGATGCTACTACTCGGGAAACCACGCGTCTGCGTCTCTTCCAATTTTCTCTACGGGACCAAGCTAGTAATTGGCTTGAGCGACTTCCCGCCGGCTCCATCTCAAGTTGGGATGATCTCACCTCTCACTTCCTTGCTCAATTTTTCCCACCGGGGAGAACCACTAAGCTTAGGAATGACATCTTGATGTTTCAACAACGTCAAGGTGAATCTCTCTACGAAGCATGGACTCGATTCAAGGACTTACTTCATAAAGTCCCTCATCATGGCATTGATCTTTAGCTCCAAGTCCAACTTTTCTATGATCACGTCAGTCCCTCCCTTCAACGAACCATTGATTATGCCGCCGGAGGAAGGCTAAGTGACCTCACTGATAAAGCATGTTGGGAAGTCATCGAGGACCTTGCTCAATATGAAGAAGAAGGATGGGAAATTCCGATAGTTCTGGAAAACGGGCCAACCTCCCACGCACAAGCAATTATGAATATGGAGGCACAAGTGAATGCGTTAATAGGAGTAACTACCCATGCTGTTAGGAATGTAAACGTGTTCAAGGAATTTTTGCTCCCAACAAAGTCTCGGCAAGATGAATTCGAGGACATAATGTTGACATTTGTCCACAAGCAAGAAAAGGAAATAAAACACCTCGAAGCTCAAATGCGGAAAACTCATAACACCTTCTTGGGACTAGATGACAACTTCATGCTGAACATCCGTGACGAAATCGCAAAGAACAATATACCTAAAAAGCTAGAAAAAGTGTATGCGATACCGGAACACGTTGGGATGATTCCCGAACCTTCTCCATTAAGTAGAACATACCCCATCGAAGAATCATATTCTTGCTTAAATTCCTGTCTCAACATCCCCCGCATGTTCCCTAGAAACATATTCATTGGAATGGTGCATGTGTCACTTCCCAACTTTCCCAATGTTAGGAAAAGTTCTTTCGGTTTTATACCTGGGACAAAGAACCCTCACCTCCAATACTTCGGAATTTCTGAGATCACGATTGAAAGACAAATTGACATATGCATTACCTACTGTCGTGGAGATTATTTGTGGATTAACCAAATTGATCTTAAAATAAAATCTAAAATCTTTTTCAAAAATAGTAACCAGACTTTTGATCCAGGCGGGTTAACAAAACCGTTTTCTTTTGCAAAAAACTGGTCGTGACGCCGTCACACATAAAGTGTGACGCCGTCGCTAAGCCAGATCAGACGGATAAATACTTCACCCATCTCTTTCATTCTTTACCCTACACAATTTTTATCCGCCCCACACCACGCCAACACAATTTCTCCACATCAAATTCACTATTTTGCCACGTCAATCTCCATAAGGTAAGTAATATACGTTGATCTCTGTCTATTCAATTGTCCTAATTCATGCTCAATTTTGTTTCCCCCTCTTTTTCAATCTGAAAACCCCAACTAATTTGATCAATTTCGCCTTTAAATCTTGTTAACTAGGCTTAAGATTAGGCGAATAATAGTGTTATCATATGGGGTTAACCGTGCGAGAAGCCTTGACGGCTTAGTGGATCAAAACCACCTAGCCATTATGCCATTGTTGCTGCAACAAGGGTGTTTGGGTCAAGGGTTATGGTTAAAAACTTGGACTTTTCCCTCGTAAATGTCGGATTCAAAATTAGGTCGAGCTGACGGCGTCGGTGTATCTTTACGCCAATTGTCAACATCTGCTAGTGTCATCTATTGCATCACGAATGTTACTCATTTGCTCTCCACTTATTTGATTTCATGTTTCAGATGAGCAGAAGGGTAAAGAGAACTAGGGGACAATCTTCTAGCGCCCAGGAAAACATTATTGACATAATCGTTGGGTGGGGAGTATTTGTGAAGAGGAAGGATGTCAAGCCCGTTACAATGATTTACTTCATCAGACTATTGACTCCGGGGCTGTTTTGGACTGGGCATTTCTCGAGGAGAATGATTTGGCTAGGGAGTTTTCAAATAGTTTTAGGAGGGACAAGTTCACTGATCCCCGATGGGAAAGGCTGTTTAAAATAAGAGAGCCCGTGTATGGCGAGTTGGTGCGTGAATTTCACGCATCTTATCTGTCAGATATTAACTCATGTCGGGATAACATTGATTTTCAGGGGATCCGATTTAGGTTAGGAGGGGAATGGAGGTCTATGTCGACACTTGAGTTTGGATGGAGGTTGGGATTATATGCATCTGAGAATGCTGAGAGTGATGGTTTTAGGACTCAATTTGCAGCTGAGGTTACCCATAAGGACGAGATGTTGGGTATTCAGTTCTGGAACACGATAGCTGATGGAGAGTACACTACTGGGAGTACCCTCGCTTCACAGATCCGGGATCCGAGAGTTAGGCTCGTACATCGCTGCCTCACCTTCTCTATCACAGGACGTCATGCCACAAGTCATCGTGTCACCCTGCCTGACCTATTCTATCTTTCTGCATATTGGCGAGGGTGTGCCTGCAACATCCCATTCGGTTGGCTTACTACTTGAGGACTGCTAGTGGAATTAGGATGGAGGATAGGGTATATGGAGGCATGCTTATTACCCAGGTCTTAGCCCGAATCCTTGGGTGTATTGGCAGGGGAGGTACCGTGTACCTTAATGCGTGTGCGCTTGACACCAAGGGTCGTCAAAGCTAAGTCTCTGAAAGCTATGGATGTCCTCATGGATTATGGTGGAGGTTACGCTTGGTTCCGTGTTCAGCCCACCATTTAGGGTGGTGAAAACGACGATGATGAGGAGCCACAGATACCAGCACACCAGCAGGGGGTGAAGTAGGAAGCTCCGCTGACGTCTACCGACAAATGTCCAGTGGGGATTGGCAGGCCTACTAGGGAGCATGGATGGGCCGCATGGATACATGGATGGCACAGCAGGACCAGAGAGCTAGCTGGACCTATGACCATACTGTCAGGAAGATGCAGCATATGTCCATGCGTGATCAGCTTGATCCACATCTCCAGATCGATCCTTTCCCAGCGCGGGAGGAGGATTATCACCCTATGGGTATTTGGGCCATCTTCCCCCTGGTTATGACTATCGTTATGGACCCCCTCCCCAGTGACTCATGTATTTGTTTATGGATTGGTTATGGTTATGTATGGTTGGTTGTTGAAACAATTTTTGTTTGGGCATGTAATAATCTAGGATATCTTAACTTTGTGGTGAACTTTGAAATTTTTGATGTGTATGTATATCTGCATGTGGTGTGATTTATCTAGCTTGTGTGGTTGGATTGTCTTTGTTAGTGTCATATATCTTTTATTGATTGCTTATTCTCATGTTTAAATTTGTAAAAATGCTTTATTTTGTTTTTAACCTCGTCTTAATTGCATATAAAGGTATTTTACATAAAGGATAAGTGTAGGGAGGATTACACACGTTTTCAAAGAAACGTAAACATGAGAATAGCAATTAATTAAAAAATATATATGTGTGTTTGTTCGAGTCAAATGCTTGTATCGAGTCATAATGGATGTTTTGCAGAAATTTTTCATATTCTAAAGATGTAAATTTTCGAATTTTTTCCAAAAATCGCAGACCGATTTTTGTCAGGATAACTTGTGGTGACAACGCGTCAGAAGGAGCAAAACAACATGATTACTTTTTCTCGTTTTTCTGAGCTACTTATAAATTTTTGAATTTTCCAGTCTTAATTTTCCGAATTCTGTAACCATCCATTCCACAAGCATTATATCCTAGTTTAGTAGAGTCTTATATATATTATTACCGCTGATTTTACGCGAAGGTTTCGTTCGTTTTCTTCAAGTGTGCATGTTTTATTTATCAAGAAGAAGATACATAAGGTTGGAAGGAGCTTTTCACGCATACATTCTTCTTGAAAAGGATTTAACCACTACTTCACACACGGATCCTACCGAGCTAATCAGGGGAGTATTAGTTTCTTTTGTTTTTCATTTACCTTCTATTATCATAACTTTGATACTTTCGAGGAACATTGGGGACAATGTTCAGTTTAAGTGTAGGGAGGGAAAATAAAACGAGAACTTTGAAACTATGCTTATCCTTGATTATTTGCTTTGTCCAATTGTATTTGTGTAATAAACCATGAGAAAATGTCGGTTAGGGTAATTTTGGCACCAAATTTAAAATTTTTCATGTCATATAGGAGTGGGCCATTAGTCTTAACAAAAGCGTCTCACGGATAGGAAGTTGCATGACTAGCACAAAAAAACCTTTACCACCTAAATTCCACCCAAAATGTGAGGATCACCCTTAGATTAGTAGGAATTAAAGCATTCATCTTTAATGCTTAGAGTGTGAACCGGTAGTATAATAGATTCTAGAACTTGTTTTGTGATGCACCCCGAGATCGCTAGTAAGACTACACTTTTGTAGTTAGGAATAACTAAATGATAAGAGGCATTAGGATAACCCTTGTTTGATACCCGTAATATAATTATTTCTTCCACATCGGTTGAGTAATTCCCCCACACCTTTGCGTTGTACTCATCTTTAGTACACGATACCCTAGTTAACCCTAAGAGCCTATCCTTTTCGCCGTTCTCGTGATGTTTCGGTTTTCTGGAATATCAATGAAGAGCATTGTTTACACCCCACCCCTAAATGTACACCCAAATCGCCTTAGCCTACCTTGTATGCACCCACTTTTAGTGCATTATTGTTATCACCCAAAACCCTTAGTTCAATTATCTAGTTGCTTGCATGAGTTGCTAAGTCAATTCATATCCTTTGTACAGTTTGGGCGATTGGGACTCATGGGAAAAGTTAAAGTTTATGAAATGACTGGAAGGAACATAAATTCCCTTATTTGCGTAATAACATACCCCAAGTGTTTTGATCTTTTCAATTCGGGTCAAATTAGTGTTAGAGTAATAAAACTCAAGTGTAGGGATGTGCCTATAAATCCCTATCATTTTGATGTTACGTAGAGGATGGTAGAGTAAAAGTGTATGAAAAAAAAATCGAAAAAAATAGAAAAGAGAAAAAAAAAATATATAGTGTTCAAAAAAAAAAAACATACATGCTACCATCCTACATCTATCTTTAAATTTATGTTTGTTTGTTTCAGTTATCTAGAGTTTAGAGTGTCGAGTCTTGGCTTAGCAACGCCATTCTTCGTATGCTTGTAACATAGAGATTTTTGACTTGCCACCACTAAATAGCCTATCCCACCAAACCCTTTGTTTCCCTACCATAAGCCTAACATTACAACCCTTTAAAGACCTCTTTGATAGTCTTTCCTAGGTGCTTACGCCAAAGCGATGGAGGTTTGATCTATTCTCAAGCCTATGGTAATCTATGTACTAGGACCGGTTAATGAGTGTTTATCTTCCATTTCCAACTTGTTATATTTCATATACACCCGAGAGATGAGAGTATCCAAACACCCCATGTGAGGTGCTAGTATGTAATTTCCGTGCTTGTTATGACTTTTGCGGGGCTTATATGTGTTGTGGACTGTTTTAAACCAATGCTTCATGACCCCTAACTTATAAATTAATTGGCTAAAAGCACATTTGCTTGAGGACAAGCAAATACCAAGTGTAGGGATATTTGATAAGGTTTTAAAATGTACCTTTTTGAGGGATCGTTTAAGCCCTTATTTGATCACTTTTGTATCCGTTATTACTTAATATCATTCCTTTTCACTTTTTAGGTCTCTTGAAGGCAAATTGCTGGAATGACACTTATTTGACGAAAAGCGGATATACTGAAAATGGCCAAAGTCAAGAATCGAGACACTCAAGCTGCTGAAATACATGGGGACGGTGTCACTGCTTAACTGCGACGCCGTCGGAGCACTTCTGTGATGGGTCAATAGCCAAATTACTTATTTTCAAGTGACGGTGTCAGGCTTTAAAAGAGTAGGCGTCGCAACTCAACGGCCATTTTAGATTTGATCAGCGGCTTAGATACTGAGAGGACGGCCACAAGCATAAGGTGACGCCGTCGCAAGACTAACGTGGCCAAGACGAAACCCTAATGACGGTGACCCGGCGGCGTCACAAATCATAAGGTGACGCCGTCGCGATTGTAATCTTATATATAGAATCCGAATTTTTCAGTTTTAGTGTGTAGTCTTTTGGAGTAAAAACCTAAACGGAACCAAGGCTGTCTTGTACAGTATTTTAGGGTTCCAAACCCTATCTTACACCAAGATAAGTGTTTTACTTCATTAATTCAATTATGTCTTCAATTATTTGTGTGTATGCTTGCATGTTCTCCATGTCCAGCTAATTTATTTGTGTGTTTGCTTAGGGAATATGAAACTTAATTATTGAATATTGATTGGTTGTCTCTTATCTTAATTGTTAATGATCTAGTAATGCGATAGGTCATTCGTTGTTTAGTTAATGCTTGATTAATCTTTGTGAACCTTAGACTATAATACTTAGAGCAGTTGTAGGCTAAACCATCCAAAGAGTACCTTAGAGTTAGAGTTTATAATTCCTAGAGATATTGTAGACAAGACCTGTTAGGACCTAAGATATATCAACCTTATCACTTTACCAAGCAAACCCAACACACGTAACCCAAGTTACGCGTATAAAACGTGAAACACAAACACAAACAAAGCTTAGAAATAAGATGAGAAAGATGGCGACTTGATGTAATATTTCGTATGTGAGAGGATAAAGATAAACACAATAAAGTTGTATATTCCTTGAGAGAGAAAATACACACACACACACACACACACTTTCAAGCACACCCCTCAAATGACCATTTGAGGGGTATATATAGTGGAATACATGAAAACCTAAAAGGCTTTCCTATGGGCTTCGTTGGACTTGGATTGGGCTTGGGATACTTAAGCTTATAAACGGCTAACATACCCTAAAGATTAACCAATTAGCTTAGCCCAATCCACGAGCCCGTTGACTATTCTATCACGATATCTAACACACGTTACAAAGTTCCTAAGTGTGAATGACCATCACTTCTAATAAAAACTATTAAGGCTAACAATCTCCCCCTAAGGGGTGGTCATTCAAATGATGCTCCACTTGATTAGGTCTTTACTTTTCTCGAGCTTGAACTTTGCGTGTAGATATCGAATAGTCTTGATTCTTTGTTCCTTCGTGCTTTGTGATCAATTAATGTGGTTGTCTGCCGTTGTCAACTTCATTGGTTTGGTGTCTCCACGTCTTTCTCCACCATGCTCACACTTCTATTTGTCTTTTGGTTACCAATGATGTAGTTCTCGAGTCTTTAAACCTTGTAGATTCTTTGACATTGACGAAGAATCATCTTTAACTTTGAGTAGCCTTTGATTTTGATGAGAACTTTCATGTGTTGTTGGTATGAGCATGTGGAGAGTCTGCACGATCAATCCGCTCCAGAGCTTCCATAAGAAGAAAACATAAAAACAGTTAGTAATAAGCGGATTCCGGCACTTACAAGTTTGAATTTCGAGGGTGTTAACAGCATAGTGTGAAAACACGTCTCTAATTCTTACAAAGGCCGTTCCTGAACTGAGTCCCACAAGTGAGATAACACGATATATCGAAATACATCTACAGTTCAGATGAGTCGCCGAGGTACACCGAAGCATCACCCACGACTGTAGACCGTTTGAGACACACTAAGCGTAATCCACGGGGAGTTACCGAAGTGACCTGCTGTCGGGGCTGCTTGATGTTGACCCTGGCAGGAGTTTCCATTCAATCACTCAAGATCACAGATGTGAAACTTCTCATAAATGTTCTGGCAGATTGCTAAGACCTGCGTAGGACTCTAGAATATATCACTTGTGTCCTTATTGATGAACAACAAGCGATGTCATGTCAAGTGTTCCTATGAGATCTTTTGATGAATCTCGTGGCTCTAGACTCAATTAGTGCATTTTGGTTTTCCTAAGCGGAGACTAGGGAGAGGGTCTCCTTCTTCAATACCAACGATCTCTAAGAGAAAGTCGATAGATTATGTAGGGTTCCCAGTGAGAATGAAACAAATCCTTTTAAGAGGAATTGAGTGGCTAAAAGGTTTAGTGCAGTCGTCCTTGGGTCCATGACGTCTTTGTCTTCAATACCAGTGTCATCTAGTGACAACCAAGAGATGAATTGAACCCGGTTTCTGCCCTAAGGTTGAATTATGGAGGGCTATTTCTTTTCACCCTTTCATTACATTTCTTTTTAATTCTTCAACCCCTTCTTTCTCCTTTCTCACATTACTCCTTTTTTCAATCATACCTAAGGACTTCTAATACTAACTATGGGTATTGTCCTTGGGTAGATCCCTCCGGCTCTGGCGGATCATAGGACGAATTTCCTATCCTTAGTCACCTTATAACTCCATGACTGTCCTATTGTTGCCATAAAACCAATTTCTTTGAAAATCTCTCAAAGTGTTTATGATAGAAAACATGTTTGAAGCACTCCGAGAGTTTTATATTTTCAGAAACACTCCCCCTTCACATGTGCTTATAAGTTTTGACAGAAATCTGCACATAGAGGTTAGAGTTCGCACTTTTTGAATTGATCGGCTCATGATAGACAATTCCCCACGAGACACGGTTACGTTGCCTAGTTAAAGAGTTCCATTGTTAGTTTTTAGGTGACAACTAGCTCTAATAACTAACTTGAAGTTGTAAACACTCCTTGAAAAGGAGGTTAGACCCATGAAAGTGCATATCTATCACAAGTTTCTCGAGATGGTACATTTACTAACATTGATTCCCGTCAATTCGTTGGTTCCGTCTGAGTCAAGCTTATTTTGAGATTCAAACAACGATCATTAAACTTTTTGATCACATTTTAATCACGTCTCCTCCCCCTCAAAAATAGCATATTCGTGATATTTTTGATATCAACGGATTAAACAACATTTTAGAATCTTTTGTGGAGACAAACGGATTTGATTTAAGCATGAATATGGAACATTTTAGTTTTATACTCCCCTTTAATAAAGCATAATCAATTAAAGGGTTTGAGAGGGAGTTATCTTGAGCACAAAGTATTTTGAAAGATTTTGAAAAATCTTTTAGACCAATCTTGAAAAGGTGCTCAAGATGATGATGATTTCTCACCATTTTTAAATGTAGTGCGCTGAAGCGTACACTTGATTTTTCTATAAAAGCACGAGTTTTGATTTGAAAATAATCAAAAGTCATCATTTAGTCCGGGTTTCGTACTAAAGTATACGAAAGCCATTATTTGAAGAAATTTTGAGAGACGACATGTTTTAGAAAACAAATAAAGAACTCTCGCTCAAGCATCTGTACATACCCGTATCATTGTTGAATGACATTTCTAGAAACGTACAGAATATCGATTATACGAGAGACATGTCGTGAGAAGAATATTTTTGGATTTTTGATTTTATATTGTTTTTGTATTTTTTGAAAGTTTTATATTTTTATATTTTGCTTTTGTTGGTTTTTCAAATTTTGTATTTTGTTTTTCAAAAATATTTACAGCGAAGCTTTTGGAAAATCATTTTCAAGAAGATTCGAGAAGACGTTCTAACTCCTCAGGGTTAGGCTTCGCATTCCAATTCGTCGAACTAAATAGTCAAAGCTTTCTTTTGAAGGGCTTTAGTTAATAGATCGGCGAGTTGGTAATCTGTCTTCACGAAGAATAATTCAACAAGTACACCATTTTCGGCGTACTCTTTGATGAAGTGATAGCGGACACGGATATGCTTAGTCTTTGAGTGATGAACAGGATTGCATGATATGGCTATGGCACTTTTCGAGTCACAATACATAGGTATTTTATCGAAAATAAAGCCATAATCTGTGAGTTGTGTTCTCATCCATAGAACTTGAGCACAACACGCAGATAGAGACACATACTCAGCTTCGCGGTTGAAAGTGCAGTGCAATCTTGTTTCTTTGAAGACCAACTTACTAACTTTTCACCCAAAAATTGTGCTCCTCTTGATGTACTTTTTGTTGTAACTTGATCACCTGCGTGGTCCGCATCCGAAAAGGCAATTAGATCAAATCCGGATTCCTTCGGATACCAAAGTCCCATGTGAATGGATGTCTTCAGGTACCGAAAGATCCGTTTAACCTCTTTGAGGTGCATTTCGGTAGGCTTTGCCTGAAACCGTGCTAATAAGCAAACAAAGCAAAATGAATATCCTGGTCGACTAGCATGAGGTACATGAGAGAACCAATCATGCTCCGATATTTCTTTGGATCAATAGGTTTCCCAAACAAATCGGCTCCAATTTTTGGTGAAGTTACCATTGGTGTGCCGACCGAGTCACAATTATCCATACCATGATTTTTCAAAATCTCAGTTGTGTATTTAGCTTGATTTATAAAAATTCCACGAAGGGATTGATGTATTTGTAAACCAAGAAAGAATTTTAGTTCCCCATCATGGACATTTCAAATTTACTTTTCATGAGATTTTCAAAATGTTTTGAAAGATTCGGATTAGTGGACCCAAAGATGATGTCGTCCACATAAATCTGAACAATCAAAATGTCGTTTTGCATTTTTGTGTAAACAAGGTAGGATCAACTGTTCCTTTGGTGAAATTGTTTTGGATAAGGAAAGAGGACAGTTCGTCATACCACGCTCTCGAGCTTGTTTCAATCCATAGATTGCCTTTTTGAGTTTGTAGACGTAGTCTGGATGTTCCATGTCTATGAAGCCTTCTGCCTGACTCACGTACACTTCTTCTTTCAGAGTTCCATTCAAGAACGCGGTCTTAATGTCCATCCGATAAACCGTGATGTTTTTGTGAGCGGCATAGGCTAAGAAAATCCTGACTGCTTCTAGTCTAGCTACCGCCGCGAATGACTCTTCAAAGTCTATCCCTTCCTCTTGTCTGTATCCTTTGGCCACAAGACGAGCTTTGTTGCGAATGACAATCATCTCTTCATCCCTTTTGTTCTTCCATAACCATTTGAGATCAATGATGCGAATGTCAATTGGTCTTGGAACCATATCCCAAGAGTCATGTAGACGGTATTGGAGAAGTTCCTCCTGCATCACTTCTATCCATGCGGATCTGCGCCATTGCCTCACGAATGTTCTTTGGCTCTATATTGCTAATTGAGCAAAGGTAAATGCATAAGTCGCAATCGGTGGCAAGTTGGCGTCTCGTCTGAATTGGCCTTGAAGGTTCACCAATAACTTGTTCAATTGGGTGGTCTTTTGTCCACTTCAGAGTAGAAGGATACCGTTGGTTAAACGTATGCGAGTTAGATGGTTCTCGTAAGCTTGAAGAAGATTCAGCTGATTCCGTAGCAAACGGGTTTTCAAATAAGTCTTCATCTAACGTTGCATCGTTCTGGTTTTGATTTTGCTCATCAACTGCTGGTAGAACGGGTGTAATAGCTGGAGTAGATGTAGATGATGTTGATGGAGTTGGTGCATTGGTTTCGACCGTTGTAGATGCATCTTCTGTTGGTGGTGGAGGATGATGTTGAGCGGGTGAAGCGGAATGATGGTTTGATGCATTTGTCGAAGTTCCACCATAGTATTCATCGAACATTAACTCGAAGAAATTCTCCCATTCTTGTTCTTTAGGATTGTCAAACGAAGTTGATTGAGCTCTTTGAGGTACGAGTCCTGAACTGATGTGTCCATAAGTCTGTCGGTTTAGTGCGGGTTCTAGAGCGAGTCTCTCAGAAGCCATATGTGAAAGTTCGTCAAACTTCACATTCATCATCTCCATGATCCTCCTAGTTCTTCTGTTATACACCCCTGAATGCCCTCGAGTTATCTGAATATCCAATGAAGATTCCAATATCACCTTTTGCTTTCAGTTTTCCAAGATCTTCTCTGTCGTTCGTAGGATAGCACAAAGCGCCAAACACGTGAAAGTAAGAGATATCCGGTTTTCTGTTGTTCACAAGCTCATATGGGGTTTTATTGAATCTTGGTTGGATAAGGGATCGGTTCGAGTGAAACAAGCGTGGCAACAACATCAGCCCATAGAAATAACGGTGCACTAGAATAGATTAGCATTGTGCGAGCGGCTTCCACAAGAGTTCTATTTCTTCTTTCAACTACCCCATTCTGCGTGGAGTTCGACAACGATGTCCGATGTGTGATTCCAACATCTTCAAAATAAGCTCTTAACTCCTGATTAGTGAATTCTTGCGTTTTCGTTCTTACAACCCTTACTGGAGTTTGAAGAAGTACTTGAATACGCTTCAGAAAGGTGATGATGATGCCTGGTGCTTCGTCTTTTGATCTCAGAAACTTAACCCATGTATATCTTGAATAAACATCGACAATGACAAGAATATACTTTTTCCCAGTAATGCTTTCAACTCTCATTGGGCCACATAAGTCCATGTGCAACATATGCAACTTTGCTTCCGAACTAGGTACGGTTTTGGGTTTATATGATGCTCTTTTGCTTTTTCCTTGTTCGCATGATGGACATAAGTGATCCTTGGTGTATTTGAACTTTGGAAGTCCGTTGACGATGTTGTCTTTGGCAATTTTGTTGATGGTGTCGAAATTGAGATGGGATAACCGTCTGTGCCACAACCAGGAGTGGGTTCCAATGCTCGTGTCATAAGACATATTGGTGATGAAGAGGCCATTTGATTGATGTCGATAGCATACAAGTTTGTATCACGATTCCCCGTTAAGAGATCAGTGCCATCCAAGTTTCTAACGAAGCAAGTATTTTTCCTAAAAGCAACCTCTATCTGCATCACAGAACTGCCCGACTGAAAACAAATTGTGTCCCAACCCTTTGACATAGTAAACCCGAGTGATCAAATAATTTCCAAAAGGTAGATCTCCATAACCCATGATAGCTGCTACATGATCATTTCCAAACCGTACGGTTCCCATGAATTTCCATCGAAATTGATCGCCAGCCTTCAGATTCCCTGGTCATGTGCTTGGAGCAACCCGAGTCGACGATCCAAAGACATATTTCGATAACCTGCCAATCAAAGAAGAAGAAGATTTTGGAAACCGTTTTGATTTTGGTTCCTTTGGGTTAGAGGTAAAATCCTGATCACACTCATAGAAGTTGTCTATATGTAAGACAGCTGCATCGCTCATTCTACCATTCTCGAGTGTGAAAGTTCTACCTGTGGTTTCCAAATGTCATCCCTAAAGTAAACATTATGCTCCCTATCAGTAGTGTAAAGCCTAAGTCTCGCAACTAGTCTTCCTATTCGTTTAGCATAAGTTCTTTTGGGAACATTCTTCTTAACAGGCTTAACAATCTCATTCTTAGAAACACAATCATCATGAACATTAGATAAAGATTTCTTGCAAGTTAAACAAACAGATTCAACAGATTCATTAAACTTAGCAGATTTCATAGGTTCATTACATTCAGATGAAATGTCTTTCTTATTCACAAACGGTAAATTCCTAGGGTGTTCTTCTACTTTCTTCTCTTTATTCAAGCGACTACTCTTAGAGGCCAGCGAGACTCTATTGTTCCTTGTATTGCTCTTAGGCTTTAGTCTGCTGCTCCTAGAGGTGCTTCCTAGCCCTGTAGAAGGTAAGGCACACTCATTAGGATTCACAATCTTATCTAGAGAAGTGGTTTCAGCTTTCCTAGTCTCTTTAGAGTGCTTTTCTAAACTTATGACGTTTGTTCCATATGTTTTAGATGTGGAGGCAGACGCATTAGTGGTACTCATCTTAAAAGGCCAGAGCTAAAACTGTTGGTTTCTCGATAACCGCTTTTCCCTTATCAACATTTTGTTTAGGTAGGGCAAGTGGAGTGACTGGTTTTGATGAAACATTTTTCTCATTGACTTTTGGAGGAGGCATAGAAAAAGACATTTTTGGTTTTAAAACCGGTTTGGGAACATTTGCTTTCTCCGCAGTCAATGGTTTTTAATCACAGATATCCACGCTTTCCTTTTTGACATTCCATGAGCCCTCAAAAGATCATTTTTTGCTTTCATGTCATTGTAGGCACGCTCATACGACAATTTGTCATATTTGCATTCCTCATTTTTCGATCAAGTTGTTTAAAATATGACACATTTTCTTTTTCAAGTTTTTCAAGGGTTTTTTCATATTTTGAAACAATTTCGGAGGTCTCAGATCGGAGTCTTTCATGATCTTCAACATAATATGTTTGCAAAATAATGGACATAATATCAGTAGTCAGAACATCTTCGAAGAGAGAGTCATTTAAATTTTCCAAAGCTTTGATTTGTTCAACACAGTCATTAGCTTGCTTTACCAGGGATTTATGGTCCTTGACAAAGTCACCTGTTTCTTTCAAAAACGCTTGTTCAAAATGAATTACCCTTGCTGATGGCATTCAGGCTTGAGGGGCAATTTGAGTTTCCAAAAACTTTCTTTGTTCGATGTCAAAACTAGAGAACCAGTTGTTAGGTGTAATAGTGGTTTTAGTTTTAACAGTGTCTTGAAGATCCACAATTCTAGTTTTTACATTTTCTAAAATACTTCTCGCATCACTTGTGTTAAAAGGATTGTTTGAAGACATTTGTTCAATGCTCGAAAGAGAATTGGAGACAACAACTGGTTTTGAAACAGATTTTGAAACAAGTGTTGACTCTTTGTTTGAAACACTTGGTGTGATTGAGAACTTTGACTTTTTTTTTGATTAACAAAAGTAATTCCGTTAATTTTGTTCCATTTGTTATAATCAATTGGTTTGATTTCCGGATTCTTTTGTTTCATTTTTGATCTACTCTCCTCAGATAGTTCTAACGTTTCAAGAGAATCACGAACAATAATGGGTTCATGTAAAGCTTTTCCATTGTTTAACACATTCTGAGATTTCTGAGCTTTCTTGAGGAACGAAGAAGGGTCGTTACCAAGTGCCATTCTATTATTAGTATGAAAACGCGGATTTACTTGATTAGAAAGCATCTTGATTGTTTGAGCAGAATGACCCGTTGTAAGAAGCAAATTTTCTAAAGTTTTTATCTTTTCATTCTTATCAAGAATTTCATCAAGAAGAGAATCTTCTCGTTTTGAAAAATCAGTAATCAACTGCTTCTTCTCTTTTTCAAGATTAGAAAACATGTCCTTTTGTTTGGAAAGTTGGTTATTTAAATCAGAAATTTCCTTGTTTAAAGATTTAATTTTCAAGTTCTAATTCACATCAAGTGTGTTATACTTGATTTGCAATTCTTTTTCTTTAGAAACCAAATTTCGATTACCAATTTCTAATTCTATTCTTTTGTTTTTCTGAAATTCAAAGGCTTTTGCGTTCTCCTTGTAACTCTCAAGCTCAGCCGTCAATTTGGCATTCGCGGCCTTAACATCGCGATTGACCTTTTTAACTTGCTCAATTTCAATGCCCACGTTGTTGATTAATGATTCAAAATAAGCACGAGTTTCCTCATCGGCCTCAGTATTTTGTGCCACACAACCTCCACTAGGATCCACATCTGGAGTCTCAGAGTTAGTATTGCTACAACTCGGATTGTCCAGGTATGTATCAAAAGTAGGTGCTGATGTGCACGAATCTGTTCGTCATGAGTAAACACATCAAATATGACATTGTTATAGCATGAATTAATGATTGGTACCTCAGATACTGCGTTGGCGTCATAGACAGGAGGTGCGTCAGAATCTTGTCGTACTTAGTCTCCTAAAGATTTGCCATGAAGATGCAGTTTGCATTGAGTTCCTCGAGGTCTTCCAAATCATCCATAATAGCCATGAAGTCATGTTCCTCATCACTCAATTGAAGTCCAGATTGTTCCTTTTGTACCAACAGAATAGCTTTTCAAGATACGCAAGATCCTTCTTTTTTAGCTTAGTTGGACAATTCCTTGCCATGTGACCCAATCCTTGACAGTTATAACACTTAACCGATTACTGATTCACATTTCCATAATTCCCAACTTCTGGAGCTGCAACATTCCCATTCTGATTACCCATCGTTCTATTTCCAACATTCGATCCATCTCGATTACCCGATTCGAAACCGCCCTGATTACCCATGCGAAATCTAGTAGCATATCCTTGCTGATTCCCAATAACTCCAACCATTTGACCTTGATTGCCCATGTTCACACCCGGATGTGCAATTTGCCTGCTTGCGAGTGTTTGATGAAATCCTTTGGTTGTTGTTAGTTGGTGTGGAATAGCGACCTCAATGCTTTACCCAAGAATACAAATGCTTGTGACAAAGCTTCTTCTGGTTCCATTTCAAGATCATTGATTCCTTGTTCCTGGTAATGTTGTTGTTCAGGTGGATAGTTTTGTTGTTGAGGGATGTATTCCTGCAAGTTGTTGTTAGTGGAAGATGATGAAGCTTGTTGTTGTGTATTCACTGGAGTTTGAGTCTTTGCAATGAGTGCTAATGGATCATGATTCTTTGCTAATCTTTCTTGCCTGACTTCATTCACTTCATTTTGGTTTTGTTTTAGAAAATCGTTGAGTTGATCAAAGTTCACTTGATGTAAGTCCTTTGTTTGGTTGACAATAGTGACATATCGTCCCCATTCTTCTCGTAGATTGTTCAAGAACTTGATGTTGCTCACGATAGTTCTGGGTGTCAACTTGTTTCGATCACTCATTCATTAAAGTACAAAACCTTCCATAGTAGGATTCAATGGATTCTCCTGGAGTAGATGTAAACTTCTCCCATGCAGTTAGCAACTTGTTCTCTGTGTCTTGTTGACCGATTTCTGTTCCATGACAAAGTCGTCTAACACGTTCCCACATGTCGAAAGCAGTTTCACAACTGTCTACAGCAGGAAAGATGTCTCTTGGTAAACCCAGTTGTATAATATGAATTGCCATGTCATCCGCTTCGACTTGTTTGATCCTCTTCAGTATTGATTGTCTTTTGAAGACGAAAAAATGGTGGGACGGAGGTGTTGCATCAGGATTTCCAGGGTCTTGGACTTGTCGAGGTATGAAGGGTCCATCCTGAATGTATTTGATCATCAATTTCCATTAGGTTTTGTCTTGATGTAACGAAGCATTCGACTTGTCCATTGAAGATAACCACCTTTTCCAACATAGGAGGACGGTTTTCAGCACCAGCTGCATGAATATCTTGTTGAGTTGCCATTGATGAAGGTATGATCTGATAAAGGTGATGTAGGATCGATTCAACGATAGAGGAGTTGAGGTTGATGAAGATTAACTTCAGTTGAGGTTTTTCTGAAAGTCGTACTCGTAACCTTGGTTCTTCTTAGAAAAAATTTTTCTCCCAAAATTTGAAATTCACTATAAAAATCAATTCTAATGTCGTATGAAAATTTTGAGTTATGACAATTTTGACGCCAAATTTGACCCGAAAAATTTGAATTTAGGACCAAAAATTTGAATTTTTGACCAAAATTTTCACAGTTAAACCAAAATTTGAATTTCGCGTAAAAATTGAACGTTTAGTCTCCTCAAAAATTTAAATTTTACTCAAGTTTTCCCGCCATAAATTTTTTTTTTTTTTTTTAAACCTTTATGCGTAGAAAGAGCTTAGGCGTAGAAACAGAAGTTACGAGTAGACGAGGCTTAGGCGTAGAGATTGTGCTTATGCGTAGGATCTTATGCGTAGGATCTTAGGCGTAGGATCTTATGCGTAATCAGCTTAGGCGTAGACAAAAAGTTACTCGTAAACCTTACGCGTAATTATGAAGTTATGCGTAGAGTTACTCGTAAGCTTTTAGCTTATGCGTAAACTATGGTTAAGAACCAAAAATCCTTTACACCGTCACAAAGCGTAGGGATATCCACAAGTCAAGTGTTCCACACACTTATCCAAGTGAGGGAAGCACGAGAAACCTTTGATGCTCAAGATTCTTAGCCAAAAGTTATGCGTAGGAACTTACGCGTAGAAAAAGGGTTTTGACTTTCTACGCGTAAAATTAGGGTTTTGACCTACGCGTAAAAAATTTCCATTGATTCAACCAATTTCACTTGCATGTATAGCCTTAAAAACACTCGAATAACCCAAAAATGTTGACCTTTTTCACCCAAAGTGCTTAGAAAAGTTACGAGTAGAAACGTACACCTTCAAAAACACGAGTTTAAAACGATGTAAAACGTGTAAAGCTTCAAACTTTTTCCAAAAACTAGACTCCTTAACACTATAATAACCTCAAACCATAAGAATCTTGAAGATTAAAGTGCAAAAAGTAAAGTTTTAAGCGTTTCACTTTTGAATACCGAGAGCTTTACGCGTAACCCTTCAAATCAAACACAAACACTCCTAAACCATTGTTAGGCGATAGATACCAATTGTTAGGACCTAAGATATATCAACCTTATCACTTTACCAAGCAAACCCAACACACGTAACCCAAGTTACGCGTATAAAACGTGAAACACAAACACAAACAAAGCTTAGATATAAAATGAGAAAGATGGTGACTTGATGTAATATTCGTGTATGTGAGAGGATAAAGATAAACACAATAAAGTTGTATATTCCTTGAGAGAGAAAATACACACACACACACACACTTTCAAGCACACCCCTCAAATGACCATTTGAGGGGTATATATAGGTGGAATACATGAAAACCTAAAAGGCTTTCCTATGGGATTCGTTGGACTTGGATTGGGCTTGGGATACTTAAGCTTATAAACGGCTAACATACCCTAAAGATTAACCAATTAGCTTAGCCCAATCCACGAGCCCGTTGACTATTCTATCACGATATCTAACACACGTTACAAAGTTCCTAAGTGTGAATGACCATCACTTCTAATAAAAACTATTAAGGCTAACAAGACCCTTTTGGTAGTTTCAAAGAGTTAGGGACAAACGCATACCCTACGACTTTAGACACACAACGCGATTAAGAATAAGGACGTGATAATTCAACCATCAATAGGAGATAATTAAGGAGTAATAAAACCTAAGTGAACACATCTTTAAACTATCATACGAGCACACAATAATTAGACATAGACTACATACACCTTAGATTAGATAATTAGACAAGTAGAGTAATCGGTAGAAATACCAACCCCCAAATCCAATCCCGAGATTCGTACCTTTCCATTTTCTAAAAAACATAAAAAGATAAAAAATTAATCTTTCTCAACCCCAACCTTAGCGTAGTAACTTCTCACTAGCATTCCTATTCCCCTAGAGAACGATATCAATACCCGTAGCTTACCCTAATACTACACTACAACGATTAGGTTCACTGCCTAGGGTGTTATAAAACTTGCTCGAAGAAAAGGAAGTTCCTTTGACCCCGAAGGACGCGTGTAGCGTTATCAAGAACCTGA
>OU343222.1:222557893-222661166 GCA_910596185.1 Chrysanthemum makinoi | reverse complement strand
GGAATGCTAGAAAGAAATTTACGCATTTGAATGTGGAGTTGAGGATGATTCTTTTTTATCTTTTTATGTTTTTTAGAAAGCAAGGGTAAAAATCTCGGGAAAATTGATCAAGGTGGTACTTCTACCGATTTTTCTACTTTATTAACATTATCTAATTTAACTAATTACTACTTGATAGCTATGTTTAATTGAGGTGTGCTCATATGATGATTAAAGATAAACACTTTAGATACTATTACTCCCTAATTATCTTTTATTGGTCGGTTGAATTGTCACGTCCTTTATCTTAACGCGTTGTATTCCTATTAGTCATAGGGTGTGCGTATTCCCTAGTTCTATGACGTTATCTCTCTTATAGGATTCACTGATCGGCAAACCAAGGCTATTTCCTCCGTACACCCTATCGTCCTCAAGCATACTCATGCATTAAAAATACAACGAAGCCTATTTGCACTCCTAAGCCTATATTAATTAAGACAAGAAACAACCTAACAACAATCAATAACTAGGTTTCATAGATCTAAGCAAATACACAATTAATTTAGCTAGACATGTTAGACAAGCAAGCATACACACAATCAATTGAACATGGGTTAGACATAATGATAAATTGGATTAACAAACTTATCTTGATGTATAAAATAGGGTATAGGACCCTAGAATACTGCCCAAGTCGGACTACAACCTGAAGAATTTGCTCTCCAAAATTCTACCTCTTTAAATACAGAAAAATCGAATTCTATATACAGATTTACAATCGCGACTGGCCACCTTTTGTTAGCTTATGCCGCCGTCGTCATTAGGGTTTCGTCTGGGCCAAGTCATCGATGGACGACGCCACTGAGTTGTGACGCCACGGCTTTAGTTGTGACGTCATTTGAGTTCTAGATCTGGGTCGTCTGGAGTGAAAAGTATGAGTGACGCCCATATATTAGGCGGACGCCGTAAGCTTTAGGACCGAAATTCTAATCGAGCCGCCGCGGCACATTTTGATCAAGTCTTCATAGAGGGACGGCGTCGCCTTCGGATGGGGCCGTCGTGTTCGGCCGATCGCCTTGAAAGTGTTCGATTTGACTTTGCTATTTTCTTCATATTTTTGCCCAAATATGCTTCATTCCAAAGATTTTGCTTCCAAAAGACCTAAAAGTAAAAGAAACGATTTTAAGGAGTAACGGATATAAAATGTGTTGAAATAGGGCTTAAATGACCCCCTAAAAGTGTACGTTTTAAATCCTTATCAGTCTCCTAACTCAACAACCGTACAATCTCACTTACTTTTTCGCAAGGCGAATTTTAAACCTCCAAGGTAACAAGAACAAGCTAATTCCATATGGAATGTTCCTGACACGCCTTTATCATCATGTCATGTACTAACATCCTCAATTTCAAAGTCCTTTATATATACTTGTGAACAAAATGATGGAACCATTGAACACATCTCTCATCACTTCATTCTTTGTTCCTGAATCATCTAATACTCACAACCCACTCGACGATCCATCAAACGAAAACGCTTGAGGAATTTAGTCCTTTGTTTAAATAAAATTAATCCCTAAGAATTGTCGTTTATCTTCCTTTGTAACTTAATCATAACATATGAAATGAATCGTTAGTTGATCATTTGATGTTCTTACATATCACTCTTACCATGTCTTGTTTGTGTAATTATTGTGGAGATTATTAGTTTCAAGACTTACCATCTAGAACAAATTATTGCATGTTCACTGTTGAGTAATCTGTCCCAGATGACCGGATCCCTAGCTTATAACTAACTGGTTCCCTCCTGTAAGGGATCCGTAGGATCCGGGCAGACAGAAGTAGATTTTTAAACATCTTCATTTCAATCCAATCTTCCAGACCTTATTATACCAGTTAAACATGATACTTTAGGATTACTTAAGTCTTCCTCAAGCTCAGTTGGTCTCACATTCACTCATAGATAACTTAGGATTACATTCAAGGAGCCTTTTGATTTATCACTTCATCAAAACTCACCACATTCCTCTTCAATACTCACACATTGTTTATCTCATCTCAAAACATCTAGTTTGATATTTCTCTCAATTTTAGCAAATTGATTTTAGTCATCTTTACCTCAAAATAGGCTAGAAACTAGTTTTTCGTTTCTTATAATTTTTAAGGAATTTTCTAAATTCTCTTTAGAGTATCATCTGATCTCTAGGATCATTTGACCCCACTTGACATTCTCAATAGTAAACATTTAGTTATCGTTACACCCATGGATTCAGGTCGGGTCTTTACCCACTGTATGCCCGTAGGGGGCGTTTTTGTAAGCACTATATAAGCCCTTTCCCACCTTGGGGAAGGGTTGGATGTTAATTTGCTTTCAAGCTAATATATTACATTTCTCTCACTATAACTCCCAACTTCTCTCTTTTCTCACTCTAACATTCTGCCTAAACACAAGAATTAAGTGTGTTATGATTATCAATATTTTACATGATGCGTCGCTAAACAGACTTTCATATGTAGTTACTCACTTACATATAGTGTATACATATTTTTTAGCATAAATCACCTTAAGATCATTATGCAAGCTCTGATACCAATTATAGGTTAATACAAAGTTCAAGAACACACACAATAATTTATAGGAGGTTTTAGAGAGATAAGAAAGTGGAGAGAAACTTATAATAGGAACTAAATACAAGACCTAAAATAAGACTCACGCCCCTTTCTTGTGTGAGAGAGGGAGGTTTATATTAACTACACAAGGGACAAATTGGGCTTTAACGGGCTAGCTAATGGACTTGGTCCATGGACCACATACATATACTATCTAGAATAGATCTAAGCCCATTAAACTATTACAACTATTACAAGGCCCGTACACTCTATAATGATCGTCACTTCAAAAGCCAACATTTATCATCTTTGAAAATGCTGATTTTAAGTTCAAAAATTAAAGTCTAAAGACGAGTTAATACCTTTAAAGATGAAAATGTGCTACAAGGTCGTCTTCAACTTACATACTAAATTCTCAGCAATTTCAAGCTTTAAAGAATTATATGACCCGAATATATTGAAGAAGCAAATATAGTCTGTTATTACATATTGTGAGATTGTTAGAATACAAAGTTATGATGTAAAGATAGATGATACTAGTTTAGGATAATTTTGATAAAGGGAAAATAGTCAAGGGACTATTCTTGTAAACTATAAAAATACTCAGTTTCAATACGGTTTCAAACCATAAGTTGTAACACTTGACATAAATTACTCTTAATCAAAAGATCTAATATTTAGATCAATACTCTCTCTCTCCCTCTCTCTCTCTCTCTCAATCACCATTTTGAACTCCTATTTAAAGTAGTGTTATTTTGATAGGAAACTAATTTATTGTTATTTGTGACTGTTTTTTATACTATTCAAAAACACTGAATGAAGTATAAGGGCCCGTTTGGTTGCGGTGTATGGGTATGGGTTTATAACTTTGAAAGTCATTAATGTTGTTTGGTTGGTTATAGGGCCTACCACAATGGATGAAGATACCCAAATGTGAAGGTTTTCTCATAAATTATGTGTGTGGGTAGTTTCTTCATACCCTCATTCCACTCTATAACAACACCCATACTCATTGTGATTCATAGCGACAAACCAAACGCACTCTAAAATTTTAAAGTGCACTGATTTTGTTACTCCATCCGTCCCAAATTAATAATCCACATACTACTAAAAGTGGAAAGGGAATTTTGATCGATTTTACCATATTACCCTCATTTGAGGTTATTATTACAACTTTAAAGAAGAATTTAATTAATTAGTTAAGGATAAAAGTGTCATTCTGAAAAAAGTAAAAGAGAGAAAGCAGTAATGATTATGGTTTTTTTAAATTGTGTGTTTTGTGTCAGGGTACAATAATTTTGGGACGGAGAATATGATACCTATATATGACTTACTAGTTTATTAATTTTTGAAAAATAAGTATTTTATAAAATAATGTGTGTATTTGGTTGAATTGGATGAATAAGATGCAAGACTAATGTACTAACTTTACTTAAATTAACATTATGAGTTTTAGGTATTGTCACAATTCTCAATTTCTGGTCATTTTGAAAACTTTAAAAAAATTTACTATTCATCTTGGGAATTTACTATTCATCGGTTACTATTCATCATTTCACTATTCATCGTTTTTGAAGTCGAGTTGATATTTTGAGAAGTTATTTTAAAATTTTACTATTCACGAAATACTATTTATCCCCGGAGAAAAATTTATATTTACGACCATTATCTGCATATTAGTACATGCATGGGTTTGCATATCTCATTAACGTATATTTCCTATTAAATAAACGCTATCGCACGATCATTTATTTTGAATAATTGATCCGACACTTTCGACAATTGTCCAGCTATATTTTTATACTCATTTTAAGACTATAAAAATTATATTATTAGTTTACCTGATGTTTTGAATTTATTTTGTATATAAATTGTTATGTATAAATATTTATGACGGTTTTCGTAAATTTAACTCGATAATTATTTATTCACTTAATTCTTGCGAGAAATGTATTTTTATAATTTTTATGACTTCAATATATTTTATTTTGCTCCGTAAAAATAGATTTCTAGTTAACGCTACAATAAATAATTAATTACATTTACCAAATACACATTATACTTAACATTAAAATACATTTAACTACAAAATACATCAAATTCCCCTAAATACCCATGGTAAGCCCCCTTAGTCACCATGTGTGATCAAATTGATCTTTGCAACTTAATGAACACATACGCTTTATTAATTATGACTAGGCCTTTTATTTCACAAAATATCTATCAAAAACACATACTCTATACTTTCAAAAGGTGAAACAAGATCAAACCTTCTCCTTTCTTCTCCTTGGTGGCCGGCCATACATAGAACACAAGAAGAATCCTTTTTTTTTTCAAAATCAAGAGTTACATATGGTTATTAGTGATCCATTAAAGGTTTAGAGTTATAATATTGAAGTTTAACTAAGTTTTCTATTATCAAACCTAACAATCATCACATGCAAGTTTCATGTGTATCTATACCACTTTTTATTGTTTTAGTACGTATTATTAGTTATAATCATCCTATAATTAATCCCTTGAAACATATCATTTTTTATGATGTCTAGGAACCTATGACACTCTAAGAAGGTGTATGGTAGGTTTAGAATAGATTTGGTGTTGATTTGAAGTGGTTAGAATAAGTATTACGCAAGAAAAATCACTTTCGACAACTATAAAATAGGGTCTGATCATTTTTGCAAAGTCTGGAAATTTCGACAGTTTATAAAATATTTTGGGCTAGATATTCAGAAAATATACTTTAAAACGAAACCGTGGTCGCTTGAACGGGTTAAAACGGATTTATAACGAAGAAGTTATGCTATTTTCAAGTTTAACGACGAAAACTATATTTTCCGGAAAAACAACATGCTGTCCAGATTTTTAAGGGTCAAAAATGAGTCTTAAGCGTTATCTAAATGAGTCGATTTATCAGAAATATATTAGTATACTTTAACACGAAGCTAAGAACATATAAAACGTAGAAAAAGAACTTATAACGACTAAATTACACGCGTTTAAATAAGGTTGTCGTAACTACTTTCACAAGTATAACACATATATATATATATATTTTCTAATAGCCAAACAAGTTGTCGCTAGTGACCATGTTGAGAGTCGTTTTTCACATCGATGGGATACTTTTTAGAAAACGATGTCTTCTAGTAAAAGTAAGTTCACTTAGCCTATTTTCCAAAATTTTCAACCGTTCGTCAAACGGAGTTGTAACGAATAAAATGCGGTCACTCAAACTTCGCCGAAAACTACCTTTAAACAATATTTTTGGTACAAGTACCCTACTTCACCTATGTTTTTCTCCATGATCGAGACCTCTATTATAAAAATTTAAAAGCTAAGACTTTGAGATAATGCTACAAGCTTTTCAAAACCGTTGAGTTTGTTTCCTAACACTCGATATTCACTATTTTATGACTAGATTTTCGAGGCCATTTAGTCACTTTCACGAATTATCAAAGTACATTATTTTGCGACGAACAACTATATTTCTTGATAAATCACTAAACGACTATCGTAGGATGTTGTTTCAACGTAAATACTTGTAAAGTATTCTGTAACTTGACAAGATGTCATAAACATATATTTCGACGATAAACTTTATTTTCAAAAATGTACAAGTGGTATGGATATCATATGAGTTTGCATGCACGACATTATTTCATGGCTTACATTAGAACATATCATTATTATTAGGTTGCAGATAGAGATTGCATCTCATTTCTGTGAACCCACTTTTGTCATCATAATCATTGCATCAGGTGAGTTCGTAGCCCCACTTTTACTCGTTTAATTATTTTATCAACTCTTTGGGGGAGATACATGCTCAACTATTTGCTTTTACTTTACACTTATATGAACTTAAATAACTGTTGTTTCACTACTTATGCTAGTAAGTAGATTTTGCCCGAACTAAATTGATCACTATGTTATGAACACCATTATTTGAACCACTTTCCTTGATTTTGAGCCCTTCGACATATATATATATATATATATATATATATATATATATATATATATATATATATATATATATATATATATATATATATATATATATATTTGAACTCTTTTAACTTGATAGGAACCTTTTGGCATATATTTGAACACTTTAACTTGATTTAATTCTTTTGACATACAATAAATCTCTTTTAACTTGATTTAATTCTTTTGACATGTAATTAATCTCTTTTAACTTGATTTAATTCTTTTGACATATAATTAATCTCTTTTAACTTGATTTAAAATATTTTGACATATAATTAATCTATTTTAACTTGATTTAAAACATTTTGACATATAATTAATCTCTTTTAACTTAGTATTGAATCTTTTGACTATTTTGAACTTGTTTAACTTAATATTGAACCCTTTGACTATTTTGAACTTGTTTGACATTATATTGAACTCTTTGACTATTTTGAACTTGTTGACATAACATTGAACCCTTTGACTATTTTGAACCTTTTGATATGTTTCGAGCTCTTTGACTATTTTGAACTTTTGAACTCGACTTAAACTCTTGAACTTAATTACGAACTTTTGAATGGAACACCTGAACTTAATTACGAACTTTTGAATGGAACACTTGAACTTAATTACGAACTTTTGAACGGAACCCTTGAACTTAAATACGAACTTATGACTTGTTTGAACTTATTGAACCGTACGTGCTATGACCTTGACCTAAAGTCTCCCATGATCGGAGCATCACTATAAAGTCTCCCATGTTCGGAGCAACACTATAAAGTCTCCCTATGTGAACGGAGCAATACTAAGTCTCCCTTGTACGGAGCAGTGCAAATTCTCCCATGTTCGGAGTGTTCTTAACTGTATATAATAGTTGTATGATGTACCGTTCGTACATTCGCATTGTTAGTCTCATATTAGTAGGTAGTATGGATAGCGCTATTAGAGGTCGGCCAACCTCTCGTTCTCTATGTTACGGAACGCATATTATTTATTCTATGGGCTTTGCTGGCATACATTATATATATACGTGGTGCTATACTATGAACTATTATGACAAATACGATACTCGACCACTAGACACAACTATATTTCGTGCAATGGGTTGTGAACAACAGTGTTGCAAGTTTTGTATGGGCGGAACTTGGAACTGAGTGGATTTACAATGCCTTTGCTTTCTGAACTATTATGATAATGTGTACTTGACTTCTAGACATACTACTTTTGGCAGTGGGTTGTGAACACACAGGTTGCAAGTTTTGTATGGGTGGAACTTGGAACTGAGTGGATTTATAATGCCTTTGCTTTGTGGACTATTCTAAATAACTAAGAACTTCGCCTTTGCTGCATGAACGTTCTTTAAAAGTTTTACATGTTTAACAAACTCTATGAACTCACTCAACCATTGTGTTGACACTTTTTAGCATGTTTTATCTCAAGTATCTAAGGCATTCACTTCATGGCATGCATGTGGACTTATCATAGAGTCGCGATGTCGACGCGTCTCACATATATTTTATGCACTTAACTATCGTTTGATTGTAACAAACTCCTTTTGGTACATTGGAAATCTTTTGGGACCTATGTTTTGTAAACTCTGATTATTTTACTTAATCAAACGATATTTTCAAAACGACACTTTAGGTCGTTCGATATAACTGTAACTTTGATGCTATGACAGTCATCCCCCAAGTATTCAATTCCGCTGCAAAACAGGTAATTTGGGGGTGTGACAGATTGGTATCAGAGCATCGGTTATAGAGAACTAGGTTGCATCATTGACCCTAGACTATAACTACATTGTCATAGCATCTCATCATATCATTATAAGTGCATACTCATTATACATGCGGGTTCATGACTCAACACCAAACATCATATGAGTCGATTAGTCCAAGCATTGCATAGTTACTCCTAAATTATACATAGCCTGATCACCTATGTCTAATTTAGGAAGAATCATGCAATGAAGGGAGTAGTAGTCTCATGTGTGTAAGCAATTCCGTAATCGAGCCAAATTTTCAAAAGATTTTCTTCAAACAACTTGTTTCCAGTTTGATCCGAGTGACAGTTCTTGTTTGATGAGTTGCAAAGATCAAGCTAGAAACAAGTTGTTACCTAAACCGATTTAGCCTAATCGTATGATAGTTCTTGTTTGATGAGTTGTGGGATTAAGTGAAAATCGGTTACCAAAAAGTCTTTTGAGGGTTTTGCTCGAGAATGGGAAAGCTTGCCTCATCAAACCTACCCATAAGAGAGCATGTCTTTAGAATGGGAAATGGTCACGATAGCACAAGAACGTACCTAGTTGGACGAGGAACCCATATGCATGAGCATTGACATAATCATTTAGACCATACATGAGCATAAACTTTTAGAACCCTTGTCGCGGTTCGGACTATAGTTATCATTAATCGAATCACGAGGACGTAATTCCTCTAACAGGGGAAGAATGTCACAATTTTCAATTTCCGTCATTTTGAAAACTTTTAAAAAAATTACTATTCATATCGGGAATTTACAATTCATCGGTTACTATTCATCATTTCACTATTCAACGTTTTTGAAGTCGAGTTGATATTTTGAGAAGTTATTTAAAAATTTTACTATTCACAAAACACTATTCATCCCTGGAGAAAATTTTATATTTACGACCATTATCTGCATATTAGTTCATGCATGGGTTTGCATATCTCATTAACGTATATTTTCCTATTAAATAAACGCTATCGCACGATCATTTATTTTGAATAATTGATCCGACACTTTTGACAATTGTCCAGATATATTTTTATACTCATTTTAAGACTATAAAAATTATATTATTAGCTTACCCGATGTTTTGAATTTATTTTGTATATAAATTGTTATGTATATATATTTATGACGGTTTTCGTAAATTTAACTCGATAATTATTTATTCACTCAATTATTTCGAGAAATGTATTTTTATAATTTTTATGACTTCAATATATTTTATTTTGCTCCGTAAAAATAGATTTCTTGATAAATCACTAAACGACTATCGTAGGATGTTGTTTCAACGTAAATACTTGTAAAGTATTTTGTAACTTGACAAGAGGTCATAAACATATATTTTGACGATAAACTTTATTATCAAAAATGTACAAGTGGTATGGATATCATATGAGTTTGCATGCACGACATTATTTCATGGCTTACATTAGAACATATCATTCATATTAGGTTGCAGATAGAGATTGCACCTCATTTCTGTGAACCAACTTTTGTCATCATAATCATTGCATCAGGTGAGTTCGTAGCCCCACTTTTACTCGTTTAATTGTTTTATAAACTCTTTTGGGGAGATACATGCTCAACTACTTGCTTTTACTTTACACTTATATGAACTTAAATAACTGTTGTTTCACTACTTATGCTAGTAAGTAGATTTTGCCCGAACAAAAATTGATCACTATGTTATGAACACCATTATTTGAACCACTTTCATTGATTTTGAGCCCTTCGACATATATATATATATATATTTGAACTCTTTTAACTTGATAGAAACCTTTTGGCATATATTTGAACACTTTAACTTGATTTAATTCTTTTGACATACAATTAATCTCTTTGAACTTAATTTAATTCTTTTGACATACAATAAATCTCTTTTAACTTGATTTAATTCTTTTTACATACAATAAATCTCTTTTAACTTGATTTAATTCTTTTGACATGTAATTAATCTCTTTTAACTTGATTTAATTCTTTTGACATATAATTAATCTCTTTTAACTTGATTTAAAACATTTTGACATGTAATTAATTTATTTTAACTTGATTTAAAACATTTTGACATACAATTAATCTCTTTTAACTTAGTATTGAATCTTTTGACTATTTTGAACTTGTTTAACTTAATATTGAACCCTTTGACTATTTTGAACTTGTTTGACATTATATTGAACTCTTTGACTATTTTGAACTTGTTGACTTAACATTGAACCCTTTGACTATTTTGAACCTTTTGATATGTTTCGAGCTCTTTGACTGTTTTGAACTTTTGAACTCGGCTTAAACTCTTGAACTTAATTACGAACTTTTGAATGGAACACTTGAACTTAATTACGAACTTTTGAACGGAACCCTTGAACTTAAATACGAACTTATGACTTGTTTGAACTTATTGAACAGTACGTGCTATGACCTTGACCTAAAGTCTCCCATGATCGAGCATCACTATAAAGTCTCCCATGTTCGGAGCATCACTATAAAGTCTCCCTATGTGAACGGAGCAATACTAAGTCTCCTTTGATTTTGCAAAGCAAATTCTCCCATGTTCGGAGTGTTCTTAACTGTATATAATAGTTGTATGATGTACCGTTCGTACATTCGTATTGTTAGTCTCCTATTAGTAGGTAGTATGGATAGCGCTATTAGAGGTCGGCCAACCTCTCGTTCACTATGTTACGGAACGCATATTATTTATCCTAGGGGCTTTGCCTGGCATACATTATTATATATGTGGTGCTATACTATGAACTATTATGACAGCGTATACTCGACCACAAGACACACTATATTTTGTGCAATGGGTTGTGAACACACAGGTTGCAAGTTTTGTATGGGCGGAACTTGAAACTGAGTGGATTTACAATGCCTTTGCTTTGTGAACTATTATGAAAATGTGTACTTGACTTCTAGACATACTACTTTTGGTAGTGGGTTGTGAACACACAGGTTGCAAGTTTTGTATGGGCGGAACTTGGAACTGAGTGGATTTACAATGTCTTTGCTATGTGTACTATTCTAAATAACTAAGAACTTCGCCTTTGCTACATGAACGTTCTTTAAAAGTTTTACATGTTTAACAAACTCTATGAACTCACTCAACCATTGTGTTGACACTTTTTAGCATGTTTTATCTCAAGTATCTAAGGCATTCACTTCATGGCATGCATGTGGACTTATCATAGAGTCGCGATGTCGACGCGTCTCACATATATTTTATGCACTTAACTATCGTTTGATTGTAACAAACTCCTTTTGGTACATTGGAAATCTTTTGGGACCTATGTTTTGTAAACTCTGATTATTTTACTTAATCAAACGATATTTTCAAAACGACACTTTAGGTAGTTCGATATAACTGTAACTTTGATGCTATGACAGTAATCCCCCAGGTATTCCATTCCGCTGCAAAATAGGTAATTTGGGGGTGTGACAGATTGGTATTAGAGCATCGGTTATAGAGAACTAGGTTGCATCATTGACCCTAGACTATAACTACATTGTCATAGCATCTCATCATATCATTATAAGTGCATACTCATTATACATGCGGGTTCATGACTCAACACCAAACATCATATGAGTCGATTAGTCCAAGCATTGCATAGTTACTCCTAAATTATACATAGCCTGATCACATATGTCTAATTTAGGAAGAATCATGCAATGAAGGGAGTAGTAGTCTCATGTGTGTAAGCAATTCCGTAATCGAGCCAAATTTTCAAAAGATTTTCTTCAAACCACTTTTTTCCAGTTTGATCCAGTGACGTTCTTGTTTGATGAGTTGCAAAGATCAAGCTAGAAACAAGTTGTTACCTAAACCGATTTAGCCTAATCGTATGACAGTTCTTGTTTGATGAGTTGTGGGATTAAGTGAAAATCGGTTACCAAAAAGTCTTTTGAGGGTTTTGCTCGAGAATGGGAAAGCTTGCCTCATCAAACCTAACCATAAGAGAGCATGTCTTTAGAATGGGAAATGGTCACGATAGCACAAGAACGTACCTAGTTGGACGAGGAACCCATATGCATGAGCATTGACATAATCATTTAGACCATACACGAGCATAAACTTTTAGAACCCTTGTCGCGGTTCGGACTATAGTTATCATTAATCGAATCACGAGGACGTAATTCCTCTAACAGGGGAAGAATGTCACAATTTTCAATTTCCGTCATTTTGAAAACTTTTTAAAAAATTACTATTCATCTCGGGAATTTACAATTCATCGGTTACTATTCATCATTTCACTATTCATCGTTTTTGAAGTCGAGTTGATATTTTGAGAAGTTATTTAAAAATTTTACTATTCACGAAACACTATTCATCCCCGGAGAAAATTTTATATTTACGACCATTATCTGCATATTAGTTCATGCATGGGTTTGCATATCTCATTAACGTATATTTTCCTATTAAATAAACGCTATCGCACGATCATTTATTTTGAATATTTGATCCGACACTTTTTGACAATTGTCCGGATATATTTTTATACTCATTTTAAGACTATAAAAATTATATTATTAGTTTACCCGATGTTTTGAATTTATTTTGTATATAAATTGTTATGTATATATATTTATGACGGTTTTCGTAAATTTAACTCGATAATTATTTATTCACTCAATTCTTTCGAGAAATGTATTTTTATAATTTTTATGACTTCAATATATTTTATTTTGCTCCGTAAAAATAGATTTTTTGATAAATCACTAAACGACTATCGTAGGATGTTGTTTCAACGTAAATACTTGTAAAGTATTTTGTAACTTGACAAGAGGTCATAAACATATATTTTGACGATAAACTTTATTATCAAAAATGTACAAGTGGTATGGATATCATATGAGTTTGCATGCACCCACATTATTTCATGGCTTACATTAGAACATATCATTCATATTATGTTGCAGATAGAGATTGCACCTCATTTCGTGAACCCACTTTTGTCATCATAATCATTGCATCGTGAGTTCGTAGCCACTTTTTACTCGTTAATTGTTTTATAAACTCTTTTGGGGAGATACATGCTCAACTACTTGCTTTTACTTTACACTTATATGAACTTAAATAACTGTTGTTTCACTACTTATGCTAGTAAGTAGATTTTGCCCGAACAAAAATTGATCACTATGTTATGAACACCATTATTTGAACCACTTTCATTGATTTTGAGCCCTTACACATATATATATATATATATATATATATATATATATATATATATATATATATATATATATATATATATATATATATATATATATATATATATATATATATATATATGTATATATATATATACATATATATATATATATATTTGAACTCTTTTAACTTGATAGAAACCTTTTGGCATAGATTTGAACACTTTAACTTGATTTAATTCTTTTGACATACAATTAATCTCTTTGAACTTGATTTAATTCTTTTGACATACAATAAATCTCTTTTAACTTGATTTAATTCTTTTTACATACAATAAATCTCTTTTAACTTGATTTAATTCTTTTGACATGTAATTAATCTCTTTTAACTTGATTTAATTCTTTTGACATATAATTAATCTCTTTTAACTTGATTTAAAATATTTTGACATGTAATTAATCTATTTTAACTTGATTTAAAACATTTTGACTATAATTAATCTCTTTTAACTTAGTATTGAATCTTTTGACTATTTTGAACTTGTTTAACTTAATATTGAACCCTTTGACTATTTTGAACTTGTTTGACATTATATTGAACTCTTTGACTATTTTGAACTTGTTGACATAACATTGAACCCTTTGACTATTTTGAACCTTTTGATATGTTTCGAGCTCTTTGACTGTTTTGAACTTTTGAACTCGGCTTAAACTCTTGAACTTAATTACGAACTTTTGAATGGAACACCTGAACTTAATTACGAACTTTTGAATGGAACACTTGAACTTAATTACGAACTTTTGAACGGAACCCTTGAACTTAAATACGAACTTATGACTTGTTTGAACTTATTGAACCGTACGTGCTATGACCTTGACCTAAAGTCTCCCATGATCGGAGCATCACTATAAAGTCTCCCATGTTCGGAGCATCACTATAAAGTCTCCCTATGTGAACGGAGAAATACTAAGTCTCCCCTTGTACGGAGCGAAGTAAATTCTCCCATGTTCGGAGTGTTCTTAATCTGTATATAATAGTTGTATGATGTACCGTTCAGACATTCGCATTGTTAGTCTCCTATTAGTAGGTAGTATGGATAGCGCTATTAGAGGTCGGCCAACCTCTCGTTCACTATGTTACGGAACGCATATTATTTATTCTATGGGCTTTGCCTGGCATACATTATTATATACGTGGTGCTATACTATGAACTATTATGACAGCGTATACTCGACCACTAGACACACTATATTTTGTGCAATGGGTTGTGAACACACAGGTTGCAAGTTTTGTATGGGCGGAACTTGGAACTGAGTGGATTTACAATGCCTTTGCTTTGTGAACTATTATGATAATGTGTACTTGACTTCTAGACATACTACTTTTGGCAGTGGGTTGTGAACACACAGGTTGCAAGTTTTGTATGGGTGGAACTTGGAACTGAGTGGATTTACAATGCCTTTGCTTTGTGGACTATTCTAAATAACTAAGAACTTCGCCTTTGCTGCATGAACGTTCTTTAAAAGTTTTACAAGTTTAACAAACTCTATGAACTCACTCAACCATTGTGTTGACACTTTTTAGCATGTTTTATCTCAAGTATATAAGGCATTCACTTCATGGCATGCATGTGGACTTATCATAGAGTCGCGATGTCGACGCGTCTCACATATATTTTATGCACTTAACTATCGTTTGATTGTAACAAACTCCTTTTGGTACATTGGAAATCTTTTGGGACCTATGTTTTGTAAACTCTGATTATTTTACTTAATCAAACGATATTTTCAAACGACACTTTAGGTCGTTCGATATAACTGTAACTTTGATGCTATGACGTCATCCCCTGTATTCCATTCCGCTGCAAAAACCGGTAATTTGGGGGTGTGACAGATTGGTATCGAGCATGGTTATAGAGAACTAGGTTGCATCATTGACCCTAGACTATAACTACATTGTCATAGCATCTCATCATATCATTATAAGTGCATACTCATTATACATGCGGGTTCATGACTCAACACCAAACATCATATGAGTCGATTAGTCCAAGCATTGCATAGTTACTCCTAAATTATACATAGCCTGATCACATATGTCTAATTTAGGAAGAATCATGCAATGAAGGGAGTAGTAGTCTCATGTGTGTAAGCAATTCCGTAATCGAGCCAAATTTTCAAAAGATTTTCTTCAAACAACTTGTTTCCAGTTTGATCCGAGTGACAGTTCTTGTTTGATGAGTTGCAAAGATCAAGCTAGAAACAAGTTGTTACCTAAACCGATTTAGCCTAATCGTATGACAGTTCTTGTTTGATGAGTTGTGGGATTAAGTGAAAATCGGTTACCAAAAAGTCTTTTGAGGGTTTTGCTCGAGAATGGGAAAGCTTGCCTCATCAAACCTAACCATAAGAGAGCATGTCTTTAGAATGGGAAATGGTCACGATAGCACAAGAACGTACCTAGTTGGATGAGGAACCCATATGCATGAGCATTGACATAATCATTTAGACCATACACGAGCATAAACTTTTAGAACCCTTATCGCGGTTCGGACTATAGTTATCATTAATCGAATCACGAGGACGTAATTCCTCTAACAGGGGAAGAATGTCACAATTTACAATTTCCGTCATTTTGAATACTTCTAAAAAAATTACTATTCATCTCGGGAATTTACAATTCATCGGTTACTATTCATCATTTCACTATTCATCGTTTTTGAAATCGAGTTGATATTTTGAGAAGTTATTTAAAAATTTTACTATTCACAAAACACTATTCATCCCCGGAGAAAAATTTATATTTACGACCATTATCTGCATATTAGTTCATGCATGGGTTTGCATATCTCATTAACGTATATTTTCCTATTAAATAAACGCTATCGCACGATCATTTATTTTGAATAATTGATCCGACACTTTTGACAATTGTCCAGATATATTTTTATACTCATTTTAAGACTATAAAAATTATATTATTAGTTTACCCGATGTTTTGAATTTATTTTGTATATAAATTGTTATGTATATATATTTATGACGGTTTTCGTAAATTTAACTCGATAATTATTTATTCACTCAATTCTTTCGAGAAATGTATTTTTATAATTTTTATGACTTCAATATATTTTATTTTGCTCCGTAAAAATAGATTTCTTGATAAATCACTAAACGACTATCGTAGGATGTTGTTTCAACGTAAATACTTGTAAAGTATTTTGTAACTTGACAAGAGGTCATAAACATATATTTTGACGATAAACTTTATTATCAAAAATGTACAAGTGGTATGGATATCATATGAGTTTGCATGCACGACATTATTTCATGGCTTACATTAGAACATATCATTCATATTAGGTTGCAGATAGAGATTGCACCTCATTTCTGTGAACCCACTTTTGTCATCATAATCATTGCATCAGGTGAGTTCGTAGCCCCACTTTTACTCGTTTAATTGTTTTGTAAACTCTTTTGGGAAGATACATGCTCAACTACTTGCTTTTTACTTTACACTTATATGAACTTAAATAACTGTTGTTTCACTACTTATGCTAGTAAGTAGATTTTGCCCGAACTAAATTGATCACTATGTTATGAACACCATTATTTGAACCACTTTCCTTGATTTTGAGCCCTTCGACATATATATATATATATATATATATATATATATATATATGGGACTACACATGCCACATGTATAATGCTTACTAGGCATTTAAATGTTGACATGGAGCATATATGATGACATGGAAATGCCACCATGGCACTACATCCGGCTACATATTAAAAAAAATTATCAGTTGCAAGATTCGAACTCGGGTTTCAACCTCCACAGACATGTGCCTCAACCAGTGGAGCAATCAACAACTTGTGATACAAAATGCAATCCTAAATTAATATTCAACCATGACTCTCTTTTCATTCAAAATTTTAAACACACCAATCAACTAATTTTAAAGCTGGTTGAAAAGGTCAAACACATAACTCCTCATAAATATTATCGACAAAAAATCCGGCTTCATCTAAAATTCAATTTCTCACAAAGATCCAAAACCCTCACAAAGATCCGACTATACCATCCACAGCAGTGATCCACTCAAAAAATCTCACCGGCTTCAGAATCATCTTTGGAGGTAATCTTTTATCTGATTTGTTCGGATTGAATCGTTTTAGGTTAGTTGTTCAAAATTGATGTATGACGATTTAGGGATTATTTTTGTTTGCAATTATGAATTTTAATTATTGATTTTAGTTTTGAAATCAACCATGCCTGATATAAGATGACTATATCACCCCAGATCGACACTTTTGATTTCAATTTTCTTACGAAATTCAAATTGTTTAAATGGCTTATTATGTTGGCAACTTGTGGCGTTGATGTTGTGATAAATTTGTGGCATGATTCTACTCTTGCAAATAAAGTGAAGACAAAAATGTTCATGGTTGCAGAAAGCTATTGTAAATTGGTGAGTTTAATACTCTAATTGCTTTTTTAATGGTTAACCAAGCGCATTAAAAATTATGACAAACAGAAAGTGTTGTGTTCCTCTATGGGTATAAGTTGTAACATTTGCTATGAATATGCGGTGTAACTTGTGTCACATGTTATAATGTGCTGTTGTAACATGCTTCTACCACACTTAAGTGAGCATATCTAAAACCTATGATCATCAAGCATTATTAACATATTATGCAGAATTATGGCTTCATTGTTTCATAAAGAAATCTTCAAGTTTTGATTTGTATGAAGTATTTTATCAGTTCATTCAAGCTGAACGCAAACACACTAAAAACGAACAAATGAACACGAACAAGTGAACGTGAATAAGCTGAATATGAACAAGCTGAACACGAGGTGAGTATCTTTGGGGTTTAAGAATATTTGTTTCACATTTTTAATTTCCAAAAAAAAAATAATGCTTTTCGGTTGATATAATTTAAATGGTTACTTGAATTGATTTGTTAATTAATGAGTTGTTCTTCATTAGTCATTACTATTAATTATAATAGATCAATCAATATGACGCCAGGGGTTCGATCCTCACTCCCTTGCCTCTCAACCGAGAGGTCAGGGGTTCGATCCTCACTCCCTACAAAAGGCCGGAGGTCCTTTCTTACCTTTGGTAGAACCGAAGCGCTCTCTACCTTTGGTAGGGTAAGGTTGTCTACATCTTAACCTCCCCCATACACCGGAAACGGTATTGGGTACCCATAACCCGTGGAAGACGGCATTGGGCGTTACTTTTACTTTTTTTTAATCAATATGACGCCATTTTTTTTTCTGGGCTTGGGATTATGTTTTCAAAACCGACTGCACCACTGTTATGTATACATGTGAAACCATCTTCAACACATAGCAAGGTAAAGCTAATGAACTCGCATCTTCAAATTACGTTTATGTAACATTATAATGCACCCAACAACCATCAATTATGCACGTTGTAAGTCAACAACCACCACCACGCAGTTAGCTAATACTAATACATTAGCAATCGTTCTATTATAGGAAAGCTTGGAAGAATGCTACCAGATGGTTGAAGGTGCAACAAGTGTCACAGTTTCAAATGCCGCAATTGATGTCGGTCATGCACAACAGCATTCAGGGACTAGATAGTACCCAACAACCACCAATTATGCACGTTGTAAGTCAACTGCATTATTTCTCAATCTAAGTTTAGAAAATTATAATTTAGTAGCCATAACTTGCGACTTTTGAAGTATTTTTGGAAATTTCTTTAGTTGTAATATGTTGTTATGCTATTTAATTTAGAAAACAACAACATAAATATACCAAAGATCGATGTTATTGTATCAGTTATGATACTCTTATTATATGTAACTTTGAGTTCGACTGGTTATATGTGACTTTGCATCCTTGTGGTTGACCCCGTTGCTTGTTAGACTACTTATGTGAATTGTAGTTAGGCTAAATAAAAAAAAATATGGCTCCCTGTAAGCATCGAGAATATAGAAAAGGGTGGTTCAGGGGGTTCGTTCAAGATGTGGGTTTAGGTGGTGGGTTACTTTAGGCGGATGGTTGGTTGTTGTTTGATATAACACGAGAATCCCGCAGGGTACCTCCAATTGGGGTTTTGAACTTTTGATCCACTTCTTTTCTTATCAAATTGATGTAAAAAAAATGCTACGAGTACAATTTGACTACATGATTGCTTCATAATATAGTACAGACTACTATTTTAGCTGTTTTCTAAACTAAGGTAAATCAGCAAGAAATGTTATCGGCAAATAGAGAAACCATACTTTTTCCTTAATTGAGTTTCACTCAATGCAGACCCTGGTTTTCTTGACTATGCATGGCTAGACACAGTGCGTTGAAGTGTAAGGTACTAGCATTATATATATATACTAGCTTATTCACGTTTAAGTCTATAAGTTCTCAAATGAAAATATAAATGAAATACTGTAAAAGTATTGGTGTTATATCTGATGGATTTGAATGTTGAGATTGGAGCATAAATGTAATTTTTCTATTATGTGGAAATATTTAGATGATGGTGTGAAGAAACTATAGCTGTAATGACCGAAATCGAGGAATTAGATTTGAACATCAGCAAAGGATTCTAATGGAAAATATTCGTATGCCACTCTTTGTTTGGTAAAACATTTTTTAGAACTTGGCATTTGCATTATTGTCATACTATATAATGAATTCATGCTAAAACTGCTTTGTTTGAGTGCATAAGTTTGTAACTAATCGCGCATGTACATAAGCGCCATGCCTAGCTAATATATTTTGATATGTGCCTAGAAAATTAGGATTACTTTGCGGCAATGATCGAGAAAAGAGTACCCAATTTGGAATCGGCCCATCTAGAAAAATCAAAGGAATTATAGACAAAGGTACTATTGTTTCGTATGAGATATAAGTAAAGGTCACATATTGATGCTATAAAATTGTTCACGTATGTTACAGGTTCCCACAAGCTATGCACTCGCTGGAGTCATTTTGCAGTCTCCACTATCACTCAACATGGACCATACGGAGATGTTTTCTTTCTAGTTTCTACCTATTCCCAGGGATGGTCTCATCAAAAAGGTTGGTTTTAAATATGTATGTTTCTTTTTTCTGTATTATGAAATGATGCTTAAACAGAAAAATAGATTTGCTATGATGCTAATATTTGTTATTCATACAAAAAGTGATTAGGAAGGAAGTGAATTTTGTTGTTGATATAAGTGGAAGCATGATGAGCAGGACAATTGACGCTACAAACAATGCGGTTGTTGCAACATTGTTAAATCTGGATCAATGGGACTCATGTATTGGCTTGGCATGTAATGACATCAAAAGAGGTAGCAATGTTTTTTTTTTGTCGTATTTATGATTTATGATTTAAAGACTTTTGTACCTAAGATCAATTTTATCTCTCTCATTCAGTCCAGTTCAGGCTTCTAAAAATCTAAAACCACCGTCAAATCTTCTGTTTGATGCACTATCAAAACAAGTAAAAGGTGTTAATTTAAGTGGTTTCGAGCAAAACGGCAGGCCAGGTAAGAAATATCTACTTATTGTTGTCAAAACGCTTTTAGAAAAACCGAAATAAGCTTACCTTGCTACCTACTTGCTTATATTTAATCCCATATGCACTTAGCAATTATGAGCCGTATATTTGTTTGTCTATAACGTTATGGCGTATTTGTAATTCACCCATATAGGTAATTAATTAGGTACTTTTGCGTAACTTGACATGATATTTGTCGAACCTAGAGAAAGGTTTAGAGATAACGGTAGGATGGGGTGCTGGTCTAAATATACATAACACTTAAGTAGGTTTCGTTGTGAAGAATATGGTGAGAGAGGAAGTGTGTTAGATAAATGAAAGGTTTTGCACAAACCTTTTTGCTTTTCATGAAATATGATTAATATGTGCTTTTACAAAGTTTACTTATTTAAGTAATGTATAAAATGATCATGGGGATTTCAGTTATTAAAAATACACGTTGGGCATTTTTTGACGCTTTTGTTTCAATCTAATTTCCCGGTTGTTATCTATCTCACATAGCTTAAAAAAGTTAGCTAAAAGGGAAATGGGTCAGTTAGTAGAATGACATGAAAGTCTGTGCAAATATATTCATAATGCATACAACCCCCTTAATTGTGTTATTCGAAGATTTATCATATTAATGTAGCGATGTTGTTTTGTAATCATAATTTAAGCATAAATTGTTTAATAAACACTCCAAAAGTGGACCAAAAAGTGTTGGTGAGTCATGCCAATCAGATTTGGCCCGTTTCCTACCATACTAAAACAGGACCGTTTCAGTCGATCTTTTTATCCATTACCTAAAACTTTATTAGCAGATCAGTCCCAAGTACCAAAAACTTGGTTTCCTGTGGGTCCTCGAGTTCATCCAGGTAATTCACCATTCAACTTAGTTATCCCAACAACCTTTTATTGCTTTTATCTTGAGATAACCAAATATATTTTGATTCCATATTGCAGTTGCTTGCTTGATTGGTCCGAACCATTTTACTGCCGGTTGATATTAAGGAGCATTTCTCGTGGGCGTGACCATTATACTCACTCGCATGGTTAGTTACTTATGATTGACACATAAAAGTCAAGCTTGTGAGCTCTTGACATGCGAATATTGATATATAGATATTGTTTTCCACTTTCGGATCATCTAGAATATGCAGTGATGAGGTGATGCTTGTGTTGGGTCCTAGGTCGAAGAAATTGCTAAGGTATTAGGATGTTAGTAGAGTGATCTTCATTTGGTGATCGCATACTACATGAACACTCTATGTATGCGTATTATGTTTAACATAAGTCCCAATATGAAGTTTTTTTGCATTGTAGATCCTTTCCATGAGGTGAAGAACAAACGAGAAAAGAAAAAGGAGGTGCGTGAGGCATGAAGAATCTATGTGGTTCTTTTTCTTTTTCTTTTTTTGCAACCAAATTATGTTTTCCTTTAACCGTTCTTTTTTTAAATTGAAGTTTGCTATTGTTTGTGTTCAGTCAAAGGATACAAAGAAAGGCCTGAAGGTACTTTGTTGGTGACAAATATGGAAACTGCACAAACTCCACAACAAACATCATGTCCAAAGAAGTTATATTTCGTGTTTGAACAAGTAGCATATAACTGTATTCGAAAAGCGGATATATTATATTTTTCAATATATAATGCACTGTTTGCTTTTACATACATATTTAGATTTCGGCATGCATTATCATGAAGCTAGCCGCCCATTCGGTGCTATTAAGCTAGTATATATATATATATATATATATATATATATATATATATATATATATATATATATATATATATATATATATATATATATATATATATATATATATATATATATATATATATATATATATATATTTGAACTCTTTTAACTTGATAGAAACCTTTTGGCATAGATTTGAACACTTTAACTTGATTTAATTCTTTTGACATACAATTAATCTCTTTGAACTTGATTTAATTCTTTTGACATACAATAAATCTCTTTTAACTTGATTTAATTCTTTTGACATACAATAAATCTCTTTTAAATTGACTTAATTCTTTTGACATGTAATTAATCTCTTTTAACTTGATTTAATTCTTTTGACATATAATTAATCTCTTTTAACTTGATTTAAAACATTTTGACATGTAATTAATTTATTTTAACTTGATTTAAAACATTTTGACATATAATTTATCTCTTTTAACTTAGTATTGAATCTTTTGACTATTTTGAACTTGTTTAACTTAATATTGAACCCTTTGACTATTTTGAACTTGTTTGACATTATATTGAACTCTTTGACTATTTTGAACTTGTTGACATAACATTGAACCCTTTGACTATTTTAAACCTTTTGATATGTTTCGAGCTCTTTGACTGTTTTGAACTTTTGAACTCGGCTTAAACTCTTGAACTTAATTACGAACTTTTGAATGGAAAACCTGAACTTAATTACGAACTTTTGAATGGAACACTTGAACTTAATTACGAACTTTTGAACGGAACCCTTGAACTTAAATAAGAACTTATGACTTGTTTGAACTTATTGAACCGTACGTGCTATGACCTTGACCTATAGTCTCCCATGATCGAGCATCACTATAAAGTCTCCCATGTTCGGAGCATCACTATAAAGTCTCCCTATGTGAACGGAGCAATACTAAGTCTCCTTTGTACGAAAGCAAAGTGCAAATTCTCCCATGTTCGAGTGTTCTTAATCAGATATAATAGTTGTATGATGTACCGCTCGCATATTCGTATTGTTAGTCTCCTATTAGTAGGTAGTATGGATAGCGCTATTAAAGGTCGGCCAACCTCTCATTCACTATGTTACTAACGCATATTATTTATTCTAGGGGCTTTGCTCGGCATACATTATTATATATGTGGTGCTATACTATGAACTATTATGACAAATAAGATACTCGACCACTAGACACACTATATTTTGTGCAATGGGTTGTGAACACACAGGTTGCAAGTTTTGTATGGGCGGAACTTGAAACTGAGTGGATTTACAATGCCTTTGCTTTGTGAACTATTATGAAAATGTGTACTTGACTTCTAGACATACTACTTTTGGCAGTGGGTTGTGAACACACAGGTTGCAAGTTTTGTATGGGCGGAACTTGGAACTGAGTGGATTTACAATGTCTTTGCTATGTGTACTATTCTAAATAACTAAGAACTTCGCCTTTGCTACATGAACGTTCTTTAAAAGTTTTACATGTTTAACAAACTCTATGAACTCACTCAACCATTGTGTTGACACTTTTTAGCATGTTTTATCTCAAGTATCTAAGGCATTCACTTCATGGCATGCATGTGGACTTATCATAGAGTCGCGATGTCGACGCGCCTCACATATATTTTATGCACTTAACTATCGCTTGATTGTAACAAACTCATTTTGGTACATTGGAAATCTTTTGGGACCTATGTTTTGTAAACTCCGATTATTTTACTTAATCAAACGATATTTTCAAAACGACACTTTAGGTCGTTCGATATAACTGTAACTTTGATGCTATGACAGTCATCCCCCAGGTATTCCATTCCGCTGCAAAACAGGTAATTTGGGGGTGTGACAGGTATACACTACTGATATATAGTTAAGATAGTAGAGAAATTTTCTTTTGCTTACTCTTATTTTGGTGCTTACCAAAGAACAAATCCCCACCATCCATCTAGTTTGATCTAATGGTGGAGATTAACCTAAGATTTAATCTCTTAAACCTAGTTTTTCACCAACTATAAAAAGTTTTATTTTATTTTTCTCATACCCCTCATTTTTAATACACACTTCATGTGTGTTTTCTCTCAACCTCTTCCCTGCTCTTATCTTCCCTCCATCTTCCCTTCTATCATTTTTACACATTCACCATGCCACAATGTTCCATATTATTCCGATCATAACCTCGTCACAATCATCAATGTTTCTTTTTATCTTTATTAACCTGTTGAATATGTGTTTTGATGATGAGTTTGTTATGGATGAATTTATTTAAGAATCTGGAGTTAGTTAAGGTTATTAGGTACAAGCTTTGATTAGAAAACTTTATATACATGGATGCACACCAAGTGTTTGATGAAATGTGTGAGTGAAAAATATTTGATAATCTTGTTATCCTCTCCTGTAATTTTGCTTATTAATTATGGTGTTAGTTGAATTTTGGCTTTTAAATACATTGGAATGATATTTCTATGTCTGATTGCTGCTTTAATTTGCTGTTTTAAATATCACCGTTGATATTTGAAGTTGTCTTATTGTAAATGTAGGTACGTTGTTAGGAGGATTTACTGAATGATTGTGACTTAGGTTTTGAGAAATTTAATTAATGTAGGTTTAATACGAGACATGTAATGGTATTGATGTGTTTGTTTACATGAAAGACCAAGATGTATTCATAGTTTCTTTGAGTTCTACCTTTACATCTTCGGTCTCGTCTTGAATGGTACAACATGATTGTTCTAGTATGCACATATATTTGTGAATTCAGTTCCCAAAAGGATTATTAGTGTACAGTTGGCTAAGATTTTAATGCTCTTGTCGTAATGTGGCTAAGTATCACCAGTGATATTTCTATGTCTGATTGCTATTTTAATCTGCTCTGTATCATATGTGTAGTATCACTTGTGATATTTGTAGTATCACTTATGATATTTTGTTTATTTCGATAGGTTTTGATGTTTTCTGGTTAAACACTATTTAGATGTCATGTATAGTACCATTTGTGATATTTCATTGTTATTGTTTTATAATCATTTTTTTTAAGTTGTGATGATACCCTATTTACTGTGTGTTTACCTTTCTTTACAGCTTCTAATAGTGTGAAAACACCTAAGTCATTTAATCATCATGAGTTTATTGACACTCCTGGAGGATAAGTTTTTTGGGTCCCTAGAGTTTCGATAGTGCTAGCTGCCAGATTCTCTAGGCATTGCCCCGGGTGCGGTGACCCCGGAGACGGGCTCCGGAGACGGTGTTCCGAAAGCGGCCCGTTGAAGGTGAATCTGCTGCAAGTCAAAGTCCGATTTTACCTTCTTTTTTTAATCTCTTTTGTTTGATGCATCGCTTGTAATTCATAGGTTTTCAATATTTAAAAATAATAATAATAATAATAATAATAAAAGGAAAAAAAAAACTTATGCTCAATAGTTTGAAATGATTTTTATGAGGATTTTTGTGATTCATACAATTCTTTTGTATCTGGTATCACTTGTGATATTCTGTTAAAAGTAATGCAACACTTGGTTTTGATTTTGATGTTTTTATCACTTATGATATTCTGTTAAATTTAATGCAACACTTTCTTTGATTTTTAGAATATGTCAGGTTTTTTATTGTGATAGTTTTTTTTAGTATTTTTATACATATTTGGTATATGTAATATGCAGTGTTATATTTTTTGCGATATGAAACATTTTATTGTAACACAAAATGCTAAGAGTAATATCACATGTGATAAAAGAATAAAAGGATTGCTTCTTGCTTAGTGATTCCCAAAAGTAGCATAAAATCCGGCACCATGCAATGTGGCTCTGGACCTAATAGAGCGCACCCTTCTTAGGTTACCCCCAAACTCGCATTGCATTTTTAAACTAAGCAACATAAGGATTGCTTCTTGCTTCGCCTGCTCCTTTTTCAGTCATCTTTGTTTCATCTATCATTCTCTTTATCTAGTCATCTTTATTTTTTTATATAGCAATCTTGTTTGCACAATCAGACATCATCTCATTTTTTTCGTTTACTTGATGTAGAATTATCTTTGTTGCAATTCTTCATAAAGTTCCATATGGATTATTTATCATCATGTGCCTCGCAAGCACGTCCCTTTGAAAATATTAATAGGTCATGATTATTAGAGACCAATATATACTCATTTATCATTTGTGATATTGTATTGCACTTAAAAAAAATATGCAACATGTTTTCCGGCTTTTGGAGGAACATGTGATATCGTGAATCATAGGTGATATCCCAGGTGTATCACATGTGATATCACAGGCATGTTGACTTCTTCTATTTGTTGAATCAATGGTGGTGATGAAGGAACATGTGATACGGTGTTAAACCTATCGAAACATGCACACTTTATCAATTAAGAAAATAACTGCATTACAAATCTAACAGAAGCATGTTACAAACTCAATACCTCTTGTGATTTATTATATTATCACAACATTCATCACATTATCACAACAATCCCTCAATAACTACTAACTACCACACTTTTATTGCTAATTTTTTTATGTATCTCATTCTCATGCTAATTAACTTTTTGGAGGAGAATTTGATAACACATGTGGCATCACAAATGTGTCGCCTTCTTCTATTTGTTGAATCACGTGTGATATCACAGATTTTATCTCTTGTGATATCACATATGTATAACATGTGTTTGAGCTTCTTCAGTTTGTTTGTAAAGATGTTGTGCTTTATTTAACCATAGCTTCTTCAGTTTGCTGATTCAACCATAGCTTTTTTTAAATCCCGTTGTAAAACCTATTGAAATACGCACAATGTATCCATTAGTTAGACAAATCCAATCACAACTTAAAAAATAAGCAAAATCACACTAAATAACTATGTGTTTAAAGCAAAATCAATCTTTTTAATCTAAAAACTAAAATAATAAGCAATATTGTACTATAATAAACAGCTTATCAATAACTAAAACACAATTATCATCCACAAAAAGAACATAAAACATCAAAATTATGATATAAAACAAAGGTGATAAAACACACAGTAAATAGTATATCATCAAAACTTTTAACAAAAAAAAGGTTTTTAACTATGATTATAAAACAATAACAATGAAATATCAAAAATGATACTATACATGACATATAATAAAGCTTAATACAAGTAAACGAATAAAAAAAACTATCAAATAAACAAAATTTCACAAGTGATAATACAAATATCACTAGTGATAATACACAAATACAGTTCAACTTCAAATATCACTGGTGATATTACACGTATGATACTTTCACTCACACATTTCATCAAACACTTGGTGTGCATTCATGTATACAAAACTTAGAGCAACTTAGTTCACATTACTAAATAAACTAAATACCACTCAAAACTACATTTTTTGTGATCAATAATGAACATTCTAATAAAAATGTCACAATAATTGGCAACAAAAACAAATAAAACAACATAAATACCAATCAATTACCAGATCTAATCACGAACATTCGACTTTATACTATACATTTAACGATTTTTTCAATCGGAGGCTGGATTGGTTCATTTTGACCCGTAAATCTTGCGGGAATCAACTTCCAAACGATAGATGCTTCCATTTTGTTGTGATTTAACAAGCTTTGATAGTTAATTTATGGTTAATCATGGTTGATTTTTGATTTAATGGCTAAGGTTTGAATATTAGTAGAGAGAGAAAGTGGGGTGCAGTGTGTGTGATTTGGGGGAAGGTGGGGTAATGATAGTTAGGCTGGATACAATGGTCTCGGTTGAGGCCGGTTGTCATCATCGGTTGAGGCCGGTTGCCCCATTGTGGGGTGGCCGGTCGAGCAAGGTTGAGGGGAGAGAAAGGGTGAAGTCGGTTGAGGAGGCAACCGAGTGTCAAGCTACAAAAATCCAAACTTATAATATGGTCGTTTGTTAAAAAAAATTAAAACTATACCACTTTTACAACTTTATAAATACCAATTTCAAACACATTTTTAAACACACAATTTCAAACAACTTCTCATAAACACTTTCAAACACATTTTGATAATTATGTCTTACGAGATATTTTTTAATTCTTCGTCTTCCGACGAGGAAGAAGTTATGAGCGAGTTTACGGAGTTTATGGAGTTTACGTAGTATGCTTGGGACACTTACTGCGCCACGCCAAAGGCTCAACGAAACTACACGGCTAGGGATCGTGAACGTACTCATAATCGTTTAGTTGCCGCTACTTCTCAGAAGAACCGTTGTATGACGAAAAAACATTCCGTTGGAGGTTCCGGATGCCCCGAGACCTATTCACTCAAATTGTGCAAGAGGTAACCAATTATTCTCCTTATTTTCAACAAACTCCTGATTGTAGAGGCCTACTTGGTATTTCCCCATTGGTCAAGTGTACCGCAATTCGTCAATTGGGATACGCGGCAATTCGATTCTCTTGATGAGTATCCGCAAGTGGGTGCAACAACAAAGACGCGATTGTCTCCGTAACTTTTACCGGTTATCATGGAGTTATATGGTGTTGAGTATTTGCGAAAACCCATGTATTCGGACCTTGAAAGATTATATGCTCATCACGAGCATAAGCATGGGTTTCCTGGGATGATGGGAAGCATTGATTGTACAGTTTGGGAGTGGGAGAACTGCCTAAATAGTTTGAGAGGTCAATATGCTAGGGGTGATCACGGGCTACATCCATTCATTTTATTGGAAGCGGTCGCCTCCCAAGATTTATGGATTTGGCATGCGTTCTTTGGTGTCTCCGGGATGAATAACAATAAACGTTTTATATCGTTCCCCTGTTTTCAATGATATCAAATCTGGGAGAGCAACGGAACTTGAATTCGAGGCTAACGATGTTGCTTACAAAAGGGGATATTATCTTATTGACGGGATATATCCGGAATGGTATGTTCTTATTAAATCCATTTCAAATCCTCCTACTGGTGATGAAAAAGAATATTGTACAAGAGGAAGCACGAAGCAGCAAAGGAAAGATGTGGAACGAAGCTTTGGTGTGTCGAAGAAGAAGTGGAAAATGCTTAAAGTTCGGCTCGAAAGCTGCATAAACAGGATCTCAAAAATATTGTGTATACATGCATCATATTACATAATATGATCATCAAACACAAGCAGCAGGCGATTTGTCCTACATGGTTTCCACAAGAGGGCCACCGTGATCATGATCCGGTAAGATCCCATGCAGAATCCTTAGTAGTTACTCAAGAGTTAACGGATCGATCAACTCATCTAAACGTAAAATCTGATTTGGTCGAACACATTTGGAGAAACCGTGGAAATGCAGGCAATCAAGAGATTGAAGGCGAAGACGAAAGTGACGAAGACGTAACTGACGATGAAGAGTTTTTGTGATGTTTTCAGTTTTTAATAAGTATTGTAACGTCTACGTTTTATTAGTTTAAGTTTTTTAATTATTGTTGTAATGTTAAGTATTTTTATTAATGAAGTTTAATTTTGTTTTTAAAAATATTTGATTAAAAAAAAATTGTCAGGTCACCACTGTGGCAACTAGGTCGTCGTCAGGTCGTCGGAGAGAGAAAGCTGATGTGGCACAGATGAACTAGGTTGCCACTGTGTTCAGCCTTATGATGTAATTTACACATCTAGTCTCTCCTTTTTTTGAAAAGTTTACATTATTAGTCCCCCTATGTTTTTTTTCCTTAATTTTTGTTATTTTGATCCAATGGTCAAGATGTGTCCAATTGTATGTAGGGAAAAGTAAGTATGCAAAATAAAGCAACTCTAAGATAATAAGTATCGTGTGTTGGGTTTGCGGTAAATATGTAATTAAATTTTGCTGATAAAATTTATTTTGCTTAAACGTTTAGTGTGACAATCTCATAATCAAATCTTATTAATGTCCAAAAAGTTGTCACAACATTTGTTAGTTTTAGGATATAATGGAACATTATGGTCGTATGAGTTGAGATTAATATATATGTCATATTTATCATAGATTTAATAAATCAATCTTAGTCATTCATTTTTTATCAAAATTAATATAAAACCCATTTTTCATCTTTTTTTTAAAACAACATATCTTGCAAACGGTAAATCTTCAAACTACAAAAAATAATCGCGACGAGAATTAAATTATCTTTGTATAGATATGCACTTCTCTATATTTTCGACAATTTTTTTTTCAAAAATTCCGCTCAGAAAAATCACATATGATTTGTAAAATCATATATGATTTGTGAAAATCACATGTGATTCGATTTTTACAAATCATATATGATTTTTTCAAATCATATATGATTTGTAAAAATCGAATCACATGTGATTTTCACAAATCATATATGATTTTTCTGTTTTAAACTTAAAAATCGTTAAAATATATGAAGTGCATATCTATAGAAAGATAATTTAATTCGCCGCTGATGGTATGATTTTTTCGCGTAACGATTAACGGTTTACGAGATATTTAATTTTTAAAAAATGGTGAAAGTTTATTTTTTTGTTTTGATTTGAAAAATGAATGACTATAATTGGTTAATTGGATATATGATAAATTTGAGATCTATATTGAACTTTTGCTATAAAATGTATAGTTTTTTTTTTTTCATCATTTGATCCTAACTCAAGTTAACAATATCACCAACGGGAAGAGATCTAGTGAGAAGAGAAATTGAAATAAGAAGAATGAGAAGAAATTTGAGCCATACATTTCAAATAAGGAGTAGAAATTTAAGGGGAGATGCATATATTTCTTTAAGTGCATCTGAAATGTGCGGTTGTGGTTTCTTCTCACTCTTTTCATTTTAATTGTACTTCTCATTTGATCTTTACACTAACACTATATTATAAGTAGTATAGACTAATACCGTTAAATTAACACATGAGTAATGATAGATTCACATAATTTTAAAAAAAGAAAATATCCATATAATGATGTGTCATGCTAACTTATGATATTATCTTTTTTCATTTTCTACTTTTTCTTTTATTTGCATCCTCAAATTAACACATACATTATTGTGTGGATATCTTTTAAGGCTAGCCCCAATGAGGGGATTCAATCCCCCTCATTTTCCCTGACACGTTAGCTTTCTCTCTCCAACGACCTTCAGGCGATTAGGTGCCCCAGTAAGGGCGACCAAGTTCAATTTAAAAAAAAAAAACATTTTTAACACAAAATAAAATTTCATTAATAATTAAAACGTTACATAATAATTCAAATAAAAATAAAACATTACGAAAATACAACGACTAAACTAGTTTTGATTCTGACGATGCCAAATGTCTTCCACCAAATCGGCTTTGAGGCTAAGATGAGCTGTTATGTTGCATATCTCCTTGGTAATTTCCAACGATTCCACATGCGTTCTTATGTGATCATAAGAACGGTCTGCTCTCGCGGAAAGAATACGGAGATATCGACCGTTTCCTGAATTATCATATTATGTAATATGATACATGTGTACATTATATGCGATAGACGCTCTTTGTTAAACCCTCTAGCCGGATATTTAATCATTAGCCATTTCTTCTTTAGTACACCAAAAGCACGTTTCACATCTTTTCTTGCCGCGTGCATCGTCTTATACAATATTCGTTTGTGATCATTCGTCCCTGGATTTTTAATGGACTTCATAATAACCGACCATTCCGGATATATCCCATCAGCAAGATAATATCCCCGTTTATAAGGCACGCCGTTAGCAACGAATTCCACATCCGGTGCTCTCCCTGTTTTGAGATCATTGAAAAGAGGCGATGCACGTAAAACATTTACGTCGTCATTCATCCCGGCGACACCAAAGAACGCATGCCAAATCCATAAATCTTGGGACGCGATCGCTTCCAATAAAATGAAAGGACTTTGCCCGTGATCACCCCTACAAAATTGAGCTTTTAAAGCAAGTGGGCAATTCTCCCACGCCAATCTGGCAATCGATGCTTCCTATCATCCCAGGAAACCCATGACTTTGGTAGTGATGAGCATAGAGTTTGTCAATGTCACTAACTGTCGGCTTTCGCAAATACTCTGCACCATATAACTCCATTATCACCTCACAAAATTTTTTGAGACACTCACGAATTGTTGACGCACCCATTTGCACGTATTCGTCTAGAGCATCGGCATTGACCCCGTATGCCAATTGACGGATTGAAGAAGTACACTTTATCAATGGAGAAATACCAAGCACGCCGCACAATCGTGTTTGTTGGAAATAAGGTGAATGATCGGTTATATCTCGGACAATTCGTGTGAATAGTCGTCGGCTCATACAGAAACGATCATGGAATGTCAGACGCCGTATCGCCGTATCTTGGGGTCTCATCAAGTAAGCATCAACTAAACGGTTATGAGCACCCACACGATCCCTACTAACTTGGGTTCGTGAGACTTTTTCTGATGCTTGAATAGCCTCCCAAAGACTCTTCCAAAACATCATAAACTCGGTACTAACTTCGTTTTCATCATCTGATGAGGAATCGGCAATGAATAGCTCGTAAGAATTAAAACTCATATTGTGTAAAGAATATAGAGAATGTGTGAAATGAGATTTGTGAGTTTAGTGTGTAAGTATGTTGTGTATTTATAGGGTGGTTTTAATTGTATATATATATTTTTTATCTCAAACGGTTATGTTTTTTTTTTTTTTTTTTATTTTGGATTGCAACGGTTTGGAAGTAAAGTGGTATGTTTTTGTTTTGTGATATCGATCGGATAGACGACCAATTCATTTATTTTTTGTGGCGATCGAATCACTCCACAACAAGGAGATCGATTTGGAAATCGATCGCCTACCCCTCGATCGACTCCAAATCTCGCTCACTGGGGCTAGCCTAATAAAACTTATGTAGATCTAGCATTTCTCTCAGTGGTGGCTTAAGGGTAAAACTACCAAAGTTATCGCTTTAGGCCCAAAATATTTAAGGCCCTCAATTTTCTTACGTTTTTTATGTATACAGTTCGTCACATAATTTCTTGGACATCATCATGAGGTCTTGATATATTAAAGCCCCTGTTTATTTTTAGGTCTATAAAAATAAGGCCTTATTTGAGTACAAAAGTTACTACTATATCTAGGTCCTTTTTACTTTTTTCTTTTTTTAACAATTTGATTGGATTAAGCTCATTTAATAATACAAATTCTTATGACTTTTAGCTAATATTGAAACAAGTTAGTTAAACGTTTCAAGAATTGCTTATATATAGTGCCTTAATGTACGAACAACAATAAGCTATTTTTTAACGAACAAACATCAACACAAATGTATGTTCATTGTCGTGTCAATATTTGTTCGTTAAACCTAAACTAACAAACACAAACAAGCCTCTTTTCTGTTGGTTGGGTTCTTTAGCCTTATTTTTAGATTTTCATAAAAACAAAGTTTGATGTCTTTTCTCCATCTTCAATCAACTTTTAGATTCTTATAGTGTTTTTTGGTTTGATGGTTGGAAGTTCTAATAATCCAATGAATCGAAAAACAAATATAAAGCAAAGAAAAAAAAGTCGAAAATGCCTCATTATGTATCTCGTTTTAGGCCTCTGAAAAGCTTGAGCCGCCCCTGATTCCTCTAAAGACTAATTGAGAAATTGAAAATTTAAATATTACTCCGTAACTGGTAGGCTTGCTTTATACGGTCCAGGTTTGCCACTCCAGGATCATTTAATATGGTCACTATTGTGAATCAACTGGGCTTTGCGAATTCAAATTTTGAGCGATAGAAAAATGCAAAATGTAGCGTTAAGGGTTATATTTAACTAACATGCATCATTTTGTTGAATCTTAAAACATAATTTACCCTCTACAAATAACTACCTCAAACAACTATTTATATAACTAATAATGCATGTTTTTTTCTTTTATCTTGAACCCTTAGGGCTACAATAGCACATCGTTAGATTAAACCAATGCTTTTATTATACTTGGTTGATTATTTAGTTATCTCTATGAAACCTTGATTGTGTTAACTCTTTTTTTTAGGAATTAATGTTAGTTTAATAGGATTATCAAAAATATAGTAGAACCAAATATAAAAACCTCTTACTTCATACAATACTAGCATGGTACCCGCGCGTTGCAGCGGCGGGTACCCTGAAATAAAAATTTTCGATGCATAATTTATTTTAGTTTATTATATTCTTTTTAACAATAAATTTACGGATATCAAGAATTTCGTATAGCCCGTGCTCGTTCGGGCTCGAACCCGTTGGCCGCTTCCGGCTCGAGCCCGTTTGGTCCGCGCTTGTTCGCTCAAGCCCATTTGGCCCGTCTGGTTCGGGCTTGAATATTTGTATAATGTGCTTTATTATTTATAGTAGTGAAATTTAATGCAGGAATTGTGTTTAATTTGGTTGTACAATATGCTTGATAATTGGTATTTCTTATGTAAATGGTATTTTAATAAATGTATTAATTGTATTTATTGAACAGTTAAATAATTGACTACATGAAATAGCATTAATGTGGTGTTTTGTTGTACACTATGCTTCTTGTCTTGTACGTCTGAAAATTATGTGCATTAAAGTGTTGTACACTATGTTTCTTTTTTTGTAAGTAGTAGTCATTATAGTCATTAATAACATTGACCACTTTAATAGTATTAATGTTGTAAGTCTGAAAATTACATCATGCTTATTTTGTTGTACAATATGCCTATTTTGTTGTAAAATATGCCTATTTTGTTGTAAATCTGAAAATTGGTTGCAGCTATTGTACATTGTGCTTAAATAGTTGTAATTTTTGGTGAATGAGTGTTTTTAATAGCATTAATGTTGTTTGATAGAATTTTGGTCTTAAAATGACACCACGCTTTATTTTGTTGTACAATATGCTTAATTTGTTGTAATTCTGAAAATTGGGTGGATTAAAGTGTTGTAAACCATACTTAATTTCTTGTACGTCTTAAAATTAAGAGTGAGGTGCCTTCGTGCACTATATGTAGTATAGATATACGCAGTTATAATCAACGATTCTTGCTAAGCTAAAATAAATAAATAAATAAATAATAAATAATAAAAAAACAACCTTTATGATCTAATTGAAAGTTTACGTAGCCAAAAACACCTTTGCTTATAGGAGCAACGATTGAACAAAATCACAATTCACGAACCTTGACAACGAAAACTTCCCAAACAAAAACGATAAAAAGACTCACTTCACATCAAATATCACAATGTCAAACAAGTCGACATCAAACACGCTTGTTATGTTTTTTTTTTGAACGGCGGTTATATTAACGAGCTTAGCAAGACGCTAAAACCCACAAAGAAACTATTACAAAAGAGCAGTCATTGGGCTTTTAAGCCAACCTAACCAATCTAGTTTTCTTCTAGCTCTAGCATTACACCAAATAAAAGACCGGGACACAATAAGATCAAATAACGACGCCTTAGATTGTTGCTCTGAAGAGAAAAGTAGCTTATTACGATAACTCCAAATGAACCACCAAGAAACACAAAACGTGGCTTCCAAGAACTCTTTCACCTCCTTCCTTAATCTCAACCCTTCGAGCCAAATAAGCCAACCTTGATAGGACGAAATACCAAGATCCAAAATCCCCACCACCTTAGAACCTTAGCCATGATAGAAGCAAAGAACCGAACATGAAAAGAACAAGTGGTCAGAATATTCAACCCCTTCGTTACATACTGGGCAAACCATAGACGGAATTTCCAAACCTCTAGTTGACATATTGAATCTCGTTGGAAGTTTATTTGAAGCTAAACGCCAAGCAAAAATATTGACTTTAATAGGGATTAATTTTACCCATCTCGTATGCATCCCTTCCATATCACATAGCCCCTCATCGATGAAGCGCCTAGCCGAACACACCTTGAACTCTCCATCTCTCTCGAGATTCCAAACCCACTTATCATGATCCTCAATAAACTCAAGCGAATCAATTAAGTTAGACAACTCTTCCATTTGAACACCTTCTGCTCCCCCCCTTGGCAATCTTCTAAACCCATGAAGGAGACCATTGTGAACTTTATCTCGGATAGACACCTCTTTGTTTTCCTCTAGAGCAAATAAACGCGGATATTTCACATCCAAAGAACCTTCCCCCAACCAATTTTCTAGCCAAAATAAAGAGTCACTACCATTTCCCACCTTCTTTTTCATACACATGTATAAATCGACACCTCTTTCTTTAAGCTTAGAAAAACATCGAATACAATTGAGCCAAATTGAAGACTTACCAACCTTAACGTCACGATCCAATTTACCCACACGCCCATGAATAGCCTTGATGACCAAAACCCACATTGCTTCAGGCTGCACCTTGAACCTCCAAATCCATTTAAAAAGTAAAGCACAATTCATAGCAAAGAAACTGGACATACCTAAACCTCCAACTTCTTTACTAGCAACAACGCTATCCCAACTGAACCACGACACCTTCCTCGTACCAGGCTCCATACCTCGAAAAAAATTGCTTCTACACGATTCAAGACGTTTAAGAATTCCTATCGGAACTTTGAACATCGAAAAATAGTATAGCGGAATAGAACTTAAAACAGATTTTGTAAGGGTAAATCTACCCCCAATAGAGAGAGTCTTCGCCTTCCATTTAGATAATCTAGCCATTACTTTATCGATAACTACATCCCATGAATGAAGACGGTTCATTTTACCACCCACCATAATCCCAAGATACTTGAAAGGAGTTTTTGAAGCTTCACATCCAATCATTTGAGCGCCTCTATTTACCTCGACATTCGTCACACCTCCAACACCCATAATACAACACTTATGAATATTAATCCGAAGACCCGATGCAAGATAAAAGCATTGTAAAATACTAATTAAGTTGCGTAAATTCTCTTCTCTCCATTCCCCAATAAACACCGCGTCATCTGCATAAAAAAGATGGGATATATGAACCGGCTCATGAGAGCCTACAGAGATTCCTTTAAAAAAACCTCCATCCATGGCACGAACAAAAGATATATGCAAGGCTTCCATAACCAAAAGAAATAAGAATGGGGAGAGCGGATCTCCTTGACGTAAACCTTTCTCGAAATAGAATTCCTGAGTAGGGCTCCCATTCACAAGAATCGAAGCACTTGAGGACTCAAGACACCCTTTTATCCACAACCGCCACCTATCTCCAAAACCAAAGCGGTTTAAGATCATGTCAAGGAATTCCCATCGCACCGAGTCATAAGCTTTTTCAAAATCGACTTTAAAAATCATGGCCTTACTCTTTTCTCGATTACACCAATCTATCACCTCACTAAGAATCAACGGACCGTCAAGAATTTGACGACCGCGAATAAAAGCAGATTGCTCTTTACTAACTAGGCTACCAATAACCGAGCTTAGCCTATTCGCTAGGATTTTTCCCACAATCTTATATTGACATCCTATAAGACTAATGGGACGAAAGTCCTTACTAATTTAGCGTCATTAACTTTAGGAATCAAAGCTATAAAGGATGGGTTACAGCCCTTAGGAAACGAACCTCGATCGAAAAAGCTTTTTTGCGCACATCTCCACCAATCACATCCCAAAACTTCCTTACAAACTCAAAGTGATGCCATCAGACCCGGAGATTTATTATTACCACAATCCCACACTGCTTTTTTATTTCCACGCCCTCAGTAACCTCTACTTCTATCATTTCTTGTTGACTTTGGTTAAGCGAAACTGGAAACATCTCATCATTATGGAACCGCATACGATGATTTGGATTACTAGAGAAACGGTTAGCGAAGTGTTGAAAGAATTCTTGGTTAACTTTATGTGGATCCATAACCCACTCTCCATTCACCGAAATACCTCTAATAGCCATTTGATTTCTTTTTTTGTTAATGATGCCATGAAAATACTTCGAGTTTTCGTCACCTTCTATAGCCCATTTCACCTTCGCCTTTTGCATCAAGTCTTTATCCCTCAAATCATCCAAAACCCGCAAATCCTTCCAAAGGTCCCTTCTAGAATTCAGCAGATCTTCTTGACCGCCACCCTGATCTATTTGTTTATCTAAATGATGTAGTTTTTCTTGGATTTCTTTCCTCCTGTCTTTAGCATTAACTATATTTTGTTGAACCCAAGAGTTGATCTTCTTTTTCAACATTTGAAATTTCTTCTTCAAATAAGACATCTCATTAATATCCACAACAACTTCATTGTGCCAAGCGTCTTTCACCATCTGATCAAAACCTACTATATCGAACCACGAGTGAAACATCTTAAAAGGAATTGGCCCATAATCAATGTCACATTCTTTGAGAATAATTGGTCTATGATCTGAAAGATGCCTCGTTAGAATAATGCCCGTCATAGCAGGAAATTGACATAAAAGGCCTTCCGACACCAGAAATCTATCCAACTTACTCATTTTCGTTGCATTTTTGACAGCCCATGTAAACGAAAAGCCACCAAGAGGCACGTCTATCAAACTCGAACTATTAATAAAGGAATTAAACCTCGAGGCCCCTTGCTTATTAAACACCGACCCATGTCTTTCTGAAGGAACACGAACCTCATTGAAATCTCCCATCACAATCGTCTCTCCTTGCCATCTGCTTATAACTCCATGCAGATAATTCCAAAGCATTCTTTTTTCAATTAAATCTTGAGGGGCATACACACCAATCATTAAAAGCTTAGACCCCGTTGGCTTCCAAACTCCCTCAACCAAAACAAAATAATCGACACGAAACATTAATTTTATAAAACAAAGATTTGTTCCAAACACAAAGAATTCCACCTGAATTCCCAACTGAGGGACTATGTCTGAATTCGAAATCCATGTTGCCCCAAAGAGAGCGAACAACATTGTCATCCATCTCCTCCATTTTTGTCTCTTGTAACGAAAGAAAATTAATTTTATTCTTACAACATAACTCCTGTACCCATTGTTTTTTCGCCTTAGGTCCAAGACCTTGAATATTCAATGAAAGAACATTCATTGATAACACCCATCATCTCCCTGTCTTGAAATGAGCTTCTCAATATCGTTAATACACCCTTCCATAGAGAAACCCATAGTTTGGCCAATCTCCACAAATTCGTTAAAATTTTCAAGTAAGGACGACTCCGTCCTCGGACACTTCCCCTTAGGTAACACAGGATCTTTATCACTACTACCTCCACCTTTAACTGAATTCGTATTGCACTCTGACTGTTGCTCCTTCTCCACTAGTTTATTTGTTTGTTTCGTATTTGAGAATGTCTCCTGTACTTGGTCAATATTATTCTCGTGTCCTTCATCTACTCCTCTTGCTACATTATCTTCTACAGCGAAGTTGGAGAAGCCAGGAGGTTTAGAAAGATCATCACTCACGACAGTATTAGCTTCTGTATTTTTAACATTTTTTTCCAACAAATTGTAGATTCCAAAAGGGTCGTCCGAATTTCCCTCTCCACCATCACCCTTCTTAGTATTCATCTCCCTCTTACCATCACTATGAATACTTCCATTACCTTTAACACCTGAGCAAATATCAGTATAGGGTACTGACTTTTCACTTTCATCATCTCCACTATCGGAATTGGTGTCATGTTCCTCCTCCATAAAATTTGGAATCCATCCTATAATTTCGCGAGCTCTAACCACTGTTACCTTACCTTTGATGATTATTTTGAAAGATTCCATTATGAAATCTTCAACTTTAGTCACCACACACAGTCGCTTACGCCATAAATTGTTATCATCTGAATCTTCAGAAAATACCAACTCTCCCCACCTTTTAGCAACTTTCATGAATGTCTTATTAGTCCAAGCAACTAATGGAATTCCTTCAACATCAACCCACAACACACGTTCATCCACCCTAAAGTCATTTTTCCATGGTTGAACAACAGAAAACCATGTATCCAAACCTACGTGTTTTTTAAAGCGATCACGTGCATCATCATCCATAAATTCCAAAGACACCCAAAAACCTCCAAGGTATCTGATGATAACGTTTTCGAAACCTTCATCTTTAAAAACAATACCAAGATTAGGTATGGAGTCAAACGACTTTACCTTAGCCACCAACATGAGATCATACTTCTTATCAGACAAACACTCATCATCAATAACCAACACCGGTTTATCCTCCATTTTTTTATGGCGTGCCTCATTAGAAACTGCAGCTGCATAAGAATGAGCAAAACTACAGGATGCAGAAGCATTTCGAAAAGGTTGCTTCTGTTCCACATTCTTAACCCCAACATATTTTGCACCCCTTTGAAATCTAGCTACATTGAACCGTAATTTGAACTTTCCAATCCAAACCGTATTGAGATTCCCAATAAGAACCTCAATGTTATTCACTTTTGAAAACCGCACGAAAGCAAACTTCTTACCTTCCTTAGAAACCCTGTCTGGGATAAACGAATCAACAACCTTACCATATTGTTCACATATGTCCCAAAGTTGTTTAGCCGACGTACCAGAAGGAAAATTCGTAACAAAAATCGAATGAGACACCTGATTTGCTCTTCCTTCAAACTCAGTCCTCCTCATCATGCAAGAAAAAACTCAGAATTGTGGATGGGTCAATCTCGGTGGAGGGGTTTGGGGAGTGTTTAATTGGTGAAATTGATTGGGGGAAATGAAAGATCAATGATTTTGAAAGTGTGGTTTTGAATTAATTGAAATATGGTGGATCAAAAAAGGATTAATTTGTTGGAAATGATAGGATCTTCCTACCGGAGGGAAAGGTCACCTGTTCTTGTTTCGGTTGGCCAAAAACACAGACGAATGTTTAATTGAACCATCACAAACACGCTTGTTATGTACCCACTAAAATTTTAAAAAATCTTAAGTTTCCATTTTTATAAAGCATAAAATTTTAAAAAATCTCACTAACTACACTATCTATCAATCAAACATCATATATACCCACTAAGATTATCTTCCTAGTGACTGAAAGTGTACAATTAATATGAGAGATTTCAACTAGCAACATGAACACTTATTTTGAGATAGAGGTAGTAAGGAAGTGTTTCTTTTTTATGTTAACGAGTTTTAGTGGGTAGATAGTGATGGGGGCACACATATATTAATATTTCTTTATCTATTAAATGGTCTGTGCGGCTAAAGAATGCAAAATGTGCTCCTCCCCAATAAATGGTAGCAACAGAAAGCTAAAGAGCCTACCGACTTAATTCAAAAAAAAAAAAAAAAAAAAATCCCGAATTATTCGACAAACAATGTATAATATTCCTATAAGAATACCTCAATTTTGTTTGTATTTTCTTTCTCTTTATAGTACTCTATCCGTTTCAAAATAATTGTCATGTTTTAACAGTTTGAAGTCTTTTCTTTTCAATTCTGATGTTAAATATTTTTGTTTGTGTTATATAATACTTGATTAAAATTATATTAATGAAAATAATTTCAAACCCAATCCACTTATATATGTTGCATCAAGTATTATATAACACAAAAAGAATAGTTAAGGTTAAAGTTGAAACGGTGAAAACTAAAGATACGCAACATAGTTTTTCAAAACAGACATGTACGCAATAAACTTTGAAAATTACAATATTACGCAAAATACTTTCAAATTTGGAACGATGTACGTAATATGACAAGGAACTAGTAGGTTACCAGGTCACAAAGTTTGAAAATTGGCAGAAATGGTCCATGTAGCTTGCGTTGACTTTCACCGGTCATCCATTAATTTTTTTTCAGTTTAAAAAATTACAGTAATAGTCCTTATGGTTATTGACTTTCAGATTTAGTCCATTTTTATACTTTTTCACCCGTTCTTTTACGTTTTTATCCGTTTTTTTTCGTTTTTCTTACGTTTTTATCGGTTTTCATCCGTTTTTGTCCGTTTTTCTTACATTTTTTTTAGATTCTTGTCCGTTTTTATCCAATTTTCTTAGGTTTTGTCTAGTTTTATTCGTTTTTGCCCGTTTTCATCTGTTTTTGTTACATTTTTGTCAGTTTTTCTTACATTTTGTCAAAAAATTTAGAAAAAAAAAAATTAAATTTTTTCAAAAATTTAGAAAAAAAAAAGAATTTGGAATTTTTTTACTAAATTGTTTTTTTTTGAAATTCTTTTTACAAAAATAATTTTTTCGAAATTTGGACATATTGAAAAAAAAAATTCGAAAATAATTTTTTTTTCAATCTTTTTTTTCACTATGTCCAAATTTCGAAAAAAAAATTTTGTTAAAAAGAATTTCGTAAAAAATAATTTAGAACAAAAAATTCCAATTTCTTTTTTTTTAAAAAAATAGTATTTACGAAAAAAAAAAATTGGAAATTTTTTTCCCAATTTTTTTTTTTAAAAAATAATTTTTTTTTTACAATTTTTTTTCAATATGTCCAAATTTCGAAAAAAAATAGTTTTGTAAAAAGAATTTCGAAAAAAACAATTTAGAAAAAAAATTTAATTTCTTTTTTTTTGAAAAGAAAGTATTTACCCAAAAAAAATTAGAAAATTTTTTTTTTACAAATTATTTTTTGGAAATTTTTTTTCCAATTTTTTTTTTCAAAATTTTTTGAATTTTTTTTTCAAATTTGCGAAAAAATTCCAATTTTGTTTTTTTAGAATTTTTTTTTCAAATTTTTTCAAATTTTTTTTCTTTTTGAAAAAATTTTCCAAAATTTTTAATATGTTGAAATAGTACAAAAACAAACAAAAACGTAAGAAAAACAGACAAAATGTAAGAAAAAACGGAAAAAATGAAACAAAAACGAATAAAAGTTGACAAAACGTAAGAAAAATGGGTAAAAATGGACAAAAATCTAAAAAAAGGTAAGAAAAACGGATGAAAACTGATAAAAACGTAAGAAAAACAGACAAACGTAAGAAAAACGGATGAAAACTGATAAAAACGTAAGAAAAACAGACAAACGTAAGAAAAACGGACAAAAACGGATAAAAAAAAGTAAGAGAACGGGTGAAAAAGTATAAAAACGAACTAAATCTGAAAGTCAATAACCATAAGGACCATTACTGTAACTTTTTTAACTGAAAAAAAAGTTAAGGGATGACCGGTAAAAGTCAACGCAAGCCACAGGGACCATTTCTGCCAATTTTCAAACTTTGTGACCGGTAAACTATTTCCCGGTCATATTACGTACATCATTCCAAATCTGAAAGTATTTTGCGTAAAATGGTAATTTTCAAAGTTTATTGCGTACATCGTTTGTTTTGAAAAACTATGTTGCGTATCTTTAGCTTTCAACCATGTTGAAAAATAAAGACTTCAAAAAGTTAAACACATGATAATTATTTTGGTACGAGTAGGGGTGTTCAAAATTCGGGTAATACCCGCATTAACAAAAAATCGAAACCAAACCGAACTGAAAAAAACCAAACCGAATTTGTCAAAACTAAACTGAACCGAATTAAATATTCGGTTTTCAGTTTGGATATGGTTTTGACTATTTAAGCCGAAAACTAAATTCATACATACATGTATATTTTTCTTTCTTATGTTATATACTTTAAAATGACCATTAAAATTCTATCCTACAATAAAAACACTTTTTAAGCTTTGAAATAATTTTGTTTTGCTAAAGATCTATATAAGTTTAAGGGGGAATTTCATATATCCCCACATACACACATATATTTACATATTTTCCCAAACACAAGTTTTTTATACATGATGTACAAGCCTGTTAAAGCACTGTTTGGGAAAATATGTAAATATAGGTGTGTATGTGGGGATATATGTAAATGTCCCTAAGTTTAAAAACAAATATATGATGTACTTCGGTTATTCGGGTCAACTCGAAAACCAAATTGAATTCAAATTTGGTTTTTGATTCGGTTAAATGAATTTGATTCTGTTCGACTTTCGATTTTACCAAAAGAGATTAATCAAATTAATCGAACCGAGTAAACTGAAAAATCTGATAATCAACACCCCGTAGGATCCCATGATGGAGGGAGTAGTAAATGACCACGGCTCCTTGACACTTGGGCTTAATTGGAACAAAATTTGCAAAGAAACCGGCTTTCATCGTATCAAAAAACAGCTAATCATATCATCCTAAAGACTTTGACAATTTCACCAACTCATCAATTGTCCTCATCTCAACTTCCATCAATATCAATATCTCTCTCATCCCCTTCATTTCTCCTATTTTTTTCTCTCATTTCCGGGCAACTGGCTGCGCGGTAAGCACCTCTTGATCCGCCCCGGGGGCTGCTAATAGCATGGGCTCGAAAGACGGACTTTACTGGTGCATGCTGCTTGTTTTTCACATTTTAGTAAGTTTCACAATGTTGTTATCAGATGCTAGTGAAATAACGTCGCTAATGACATTCAAAGCTTCGCTAGTGAACTCGGAAGCACTTAATGATTGGGACCCGAATGTTGCACCATGCAACTTGACAAAAGTGAACTGGAAAGGGGTTATATGTGGGAAAGATGGGAGTGTGTTTGGGCTACGTCTCGAGAACATGGGCTTAAATGGGTCTATAGACATGGACACGTTGGCTGGGTTACCTGGCATACGCACATTAAGTTTCGCGAATAATAGTTTTCAAGGCGCTATTCCAGATGTGAGTAAAATTGGTATGTTGCGCGGGATTTACTTATCCAATAATAACTTTTCAGGGGTTATTAGGGATGATATATTTTCGGGCTTGAAATGGATGAGGAGAGTTGAGCTTCAGAATAATAAGTTTACGGGTCGTATTCCTAGATCGCTTACGGGGTTGAACATTCTTGTTGATTTGAAAATGCAAGATAATGGCTTTGAAGGCGAGATACCAGATTTTGAGCAAAAGAGCTTGACTGTGAACTTTGCGAACAATAGACTTTCAGGTCCAATACCTCAGGGGCTCAAGAACCAGAATCCAACCTCTTTTGCAGGTATGAAATTTCGAATTTAACTTATCAACGTTTTAATTTGGGTGGTGCATGTGTCAGCTTAGACGCGCCAAACCAAAAGGTTTACAAGAAAATCGATCATGTCAAAAATGTTAATTAAACGGATCAAACAAGTTGTTTGTCGAAAGTTGTTCATACAACCCCTTAATTTTTTATTTATTTTTTATTTTTTTTTAACAATAGATGCTAATTAGTATAGTCTTAGCCATGCATTGGCCGATCAGATGTATGATGATGTTAATCAATACCTTTAAAACCGAAAAAGATACTTGCAAGCTAGCCAACCAAACTCTTTTCGCCATGTTACTTAAAAATTATTTGTTTTGATCGAAGCAGTTTAGCTTGCTAAACGTATAATTTTATGCAACTCTTATATTTTTCTGCTAGCAACTATATATAAGTTAGGGTGCGTTTCTTTTTTCTGTATGGTAAGAAAATTATAGTATTATAGGCACTGGTTAAGAAAGATTTTACTTTTGTTGCGTTAGTGATACATATGAAATAACAAAAGTTAGTGGGTTTTACACAAAAAAATAATATTATTAAATCAATAAGTCCTATCATTTTCCTTACCATACCAAAAAAAAATAAAAAAATAGAGAGAATTTCATATATATCCCTCATTTGATTCAAAATTTCATATATATCCAACCTAACTTCAAAATTTCATTTATATCCAATTTAAAACTTAAATTTTCATATATGTCCAAATACCCAATTTATATATAATTAAAATCTTAAAATACATATTTGTTCTCATTTAATGTTAAAATGATCATTATACCCTTTTGTATCTTAATGAAAATTTTAAGATTAAATGAGAATAAATATGTTTTTTAAGATTTTAATTAAATATAAATTGGGCTTTAATGGTCATTCTAATATTAAATGATAATAAATATGTATTTTAAGATTTTACTTAAATATAAATTGGGTATTTGGACATATATGAAATTTTAAGTTTTATATTTGATATATATGAAATTTTGAAGTTAAGTCGGATATATATGAAATTTTGAACCAAATGAGAGATATTTATGAAATTCTAAAAAAAAAAAAAAAAAAAAAAAAACCGTCACATTCACATCTTAGTTAAATCCCATTATGGATTGAGCAAACGACGTATTTATGGTTTTTATTATCATTAATGTTTTCTTATGCTACATTTTTGTAACCAAAACACAATCTATAAAGACGTGCGTTTAGAATCAAGAAAATATCGAAAGTAACTACTTACAATACCATAAAAAAACTCTCGTTATATTACAAACTCACAAGTCACAACATCTTTTTTATTGGTTTTAGAAATTATATATGGAAAAAGATCCTCTCAAGTTGGTTTTTAACATGATAGGTCATGTTGTTTGTATTGTGAGTAGTGAAAAAATAAGTGGGCCCATAATTTTGATTAAAAGAAAAACATTTATCAATTTTCTTTTTTATGATTGGCCAACATGACCTATCATGTTGTAACCAACTTAAAAGGATTCTAATCCATTATATATATAGAATCTTGAAAGTGGATATGTGGAATGCACGTTGTTCAATTTGTACACGTCGTTTTTGTCATTTCAGCATTTGACTTGTAGATGGCAATAGGTGATACAAGATTTGAAAAAGCCATAACTATATAACAAAGAGAGTTTTGTTTTACACATCATCATTTTGTATACATATACCATTAAAAAGCAAAATGATAATAATCAATTACTTATAAAGTATTTAACACCCTCTCTTTTAATGTGTTTTTAAGCATTAAAAAATACATAGTTTTTACTAACTTATCTTCCACAACATTTTAATGCTTCATTTATTATTTCTTTCCAAAACTATTATTATATCGTAAGACTGTTTCGAGAACTAATCTAAATAAATTTTGAATTATTTTAAATAAAATTAACCACAAAAGTAAAAAACGGTTTTTTGTAAAAGTCGAGACAATTTTTTTAATACAAATAGTGCTAAGTGCTAATTCAATGATTAATATATTAATTATTATATTTTTCATGGGTAACTCTAAATGATTGTTTAAACATGTAAGTTTTCTTTACATTATATTTTATTTACTTATTACGAGGTGTTGATTATTACATATATATTTCATAAAAAAAATGTTTCTACTTACTTGTGACTACGGACCACTATCAACTAATTTGACTATAACCCCATAACATTATTGACTACCGCAGTGCAAAATCACGCCATTTCAATTGTTTTTATATTAATTAGTTTGATATTATCCATCACTTTTTTTATAGTTACTCAAACTCATTATGTTTTCACTATTTGTAAAGTTATTGTTAGAGAACATAAAATTGAAAACATTTTTTGCCGAAAATTTTATTACTTGATACCAGCCGTGGCAACGCGCGGGTACCATACTATAATATTCTAAAGAGTTGAAATATGTGACATGAAACTTTTAGCATCCGCAAATTTATCGTCACATAAGACGTTTCAGATTATAAAGCATGTTTCATTGAAATTTTTTATTATAGGGTACCGCCGCCGCATCGCGCGGGTACCCTGCTAGTTAGATATTACAATCAAGCTAAAACTGATATAGCTTAAAGTGATAATCTTTTACTACGTATTATGGTGTGTAAAATTCGAGCCTCCCATCATACTTTTCTTTACAACTCAAAAATTTATTTAGTGCCCGATCAAAACCTGAACTAAGGGCCCGTTTGTTTTACATGTATGGGTATGAGGCTATGAGTTTGAAAGTCATTAAATGTGTTTGTTATACATATATGGGTTTAAGGATACCTATCAAGTGAAGGTATCTTCATAGATGGGTAATATATGGGGTATTCTGAAACCCATTTCCTCTGTACCTCATAATTAATGAATTTGATTTAAATTTTCAAAAGTGTCCCCACCATGCTTCGATTATACCAATGAAATTTGGTTTAAATATTCAAACTGTTCCCACTATGCTTATTTTAAATATATGTATACAACAAATTGATGTGGGGTCAACAAGAACAAACCCATATAGCAATATTCATCCAAATAAATGAATTGGAATCCTTATACCGATTGTCATTCTGCATCATTATCAAACCTATACCTATTGTGATTCCTGTGTACAAACCAAACGGGCCCTAAATATAAATTTGTGGTTGATGGGCTCCGCTCACATACCGCTAGACCAAATACCCTTTCATACGCGTTCTGGAACCAAAATAATTACCTTAGAGGAATTTCGTGTACTCAACAAGATATAATGACAAGATATGACTCAAATTTAAAAAAACCGGTGTATAGTAGAAGTACTAAAAATGTTTAACTAATTTTACCACCGTTCACTTATATGAACAATGCAGGTAACAACGTATGTGGTCAACCACTAACCACACCGTGCAGAATCCCAACAGGAAAACACACTCATAAAACATTAATCGTCTCTGTTGTAACCATCCTTGGAGTGCTTGTAATCGTTGGCATGGTATTAATCATCTGTCAAACCCGAAGAAGACCAACAAACGGATACAAAAACCAACAAACAACAAAACTAAGCAAAAACAATCCTTACAAAACCAGTAAAAAGGAATTACAAATGCATAGTGACGAAGAAGAGAATTACAAACGAAGTCCAAATGGAGGAAGGCTTCAGTTTGTGAGGAATGATAGACAACGATTTGATTTACAAGACCTTTTGGGTGCTTCAGCTGAAGTTTTGGGTGGTGGCAGTTTTGGATCATCATACAAGGCTGCATTGGATGATGGTCCAGCTGTGGTTGTCAAGCGGTTTAAGGAGATGGATAACGTGAGAAAAGAAGAGTTTTATGTGCATTTAACAAGGCTTGGAAGATTCTCACACCCTAATTTGCTTCCCATTGTGGCCTTTTATTACAAAAAGGATGAAAAGCTTTTGATCACAGATTATGCACAAAATGGGAGCTTGGCCAGTCACCTTCATGGTATGTTAATTGCTAAAACTGATCAACTTAAGTATTATCTTTAACGGGTCAAATGGGTAACTCAAGTAAAATAACTTAAGATAAAATGGGTCAATCTTGTCAAAAGTCTCTAAATGTTTATTTTAAATCCCCATAACCTCCTAAATCGTTGTTTATAAAAAAAAATTGTAACATGTATATTTATTACCATGGACTAATTATTTATAAATTTACAAAAAAATGGACCAGAAGTATTTTTATTCGACCCATTTTGACAGTTTAGCTCGGTTTGACTTGTGAGTTGTGACCCTTGGTTTTTGCTAACCCTAGTTATAGGAACAAACATTTTGAGTTCATATCATATACGTATGCATGTGTTGGCTCAGTTTATATTAAACGTCTTGTGCTCTTTTGACAACTTATAGGTAAACGAAAACCAAATGAGCCAGGCTTAGACTGGCCAACTCGGCTGAACATAATCAAGGGTGTCGCACAGGGTCTTAACTATCTATACAAGCAGCTTCCTCACCTATCTATGCCTCATGGTCACCTAAAATCATCCAATGTGCTTCTCGACAAGGCCTTTAATCCACTTCTTGCGGATTATGCATTGGTTCCCATAATTAACAAGCATCATGCTCGAGAGTTCATGGTTGCTTACAAGTCACCCGAGTATGCTTACCATGACTGTACAACTAACAAGACAGACGTATGGTGTCTTGGGATTCTCATTCTGGAGATTCTTACGGGGAAGTTCCCTGCAAACTATCTTAAACAAGGGAAAGGTGGGAGCTCGGATTTAGAGACGTGGGTGGATTCAGTGGTTCGAGAAGAGTGGACAGGTGAAGTGTTCGATAAAGAGATGAAAGTGACTAGGAACTGTGAGGGGGAGATTTTGAAGCTTTTGAAGATCGGGATGTGTTGTTGTGAGTGGAATGTCGAGAGCCGATGGGATTTGAAGATGGCGGTGGAGAAGATCGAGGAGTTGAAGGAGAAGGGTAATGACGAAGAGTTCTCGTCTTGTACAAGTGACGGGGATTCTTCTTCTTCAAGAGCTATGATTGATGATGATTTATCTATTTCAAAGTCCGTGGTTAAGCCCTAAATCTTAAATGCTAATTCGCATACAATATTTTGTTTCTCTTATATGATTTTTTTCTTCTTTGTAATTTATAATACGAGCTTGGTTATGATTTGCTTTAGTCGACAATATTGAGTCTTGTAAGTGGACATCTATTTGACCTTTCAACAAAGTCCAAAGTTGAATTTAGGCCCGATTGGTGTATGAGTGGGTTTGGATTTGGTATAGGATTTGGATTTGAGATAGTATTAAAAGAGAGAAATTAGATTTTTTCTAAATTTATTTTATAAAGTCAATTTATTAAAAATTATTAAAAAGTAAGACAAGTACATTTTTACTTAGTTATTTAATGATGATTGTGAGATAGTGTTGTAATGTGGGGTTCACAAATTGATAGAATTTTTCCAAACCTTGCTTACTCTTCCGGATTCGTTTTCATAGATGATGGCCCACTTTTGTATCCATTCATGCATACCAAACAATTAATAGTAGGAATGAACTTATTCCTTGAATACAAAAGATACCAACCAAACGGACCCTTATTGAATTATTAGTTGAATCATACTCAGATGACTCAAACACTACTGTGTTAGCACATGATATATGTGAGCATTCCAACTCACTATTTAGAAACACCACCCAGAAGCATTGTATTTATATTTATATATACTCTAATAGATGGGCGTTTTCCGCCACAGCACAATTTTTTATCCCGTTTTATTCATTGGGTTGGGCCCTGTGTTTCTCCCATGTGTTAGCAGTCTTGGGCCGTGTTTGGAGCCCGTTTGTTGGTCCTGGGCTGTTGCTGATGACCCATTCTTTCCTACTTTTGGTGATAAGGTTTCTAAAATGCCTCAAAATATGATACGTGTTATCTCTCACCCACGTGTTTTATGCTGGATTGATCCACCTCACAACATGATACATATACTCTTCATCAAATCCAGATGATGAAGACGATGTCCAAAATTTAGTGGGATTTGATTGTTTTAAATTTTTTTCGGGCAATTAACTTTTGTGTTATTTTATATTATGTTCACACGAATTGAATGGCTTAAAGGCGGAATTGGTTGGGTGGATAGCGTTAGTTTTTTTCAGCAAGCTTTATCAATAACACCGAGCTTTTCATCGGGATCCGAGATTAAAGGTACGAGTTGTTTTGTATTAGTTTGCAATTATTGTTTTTCAAGTTGTGGGCTAGGGTTTGATTGAAGTGGTGGTGGTGAAGCGGCGGAAATGGTGGTTGCTGAGATGAAGGTGTCTCATGGAGGCGAAGTCTAACAACCTAATCTAATATGTAATTACTGATTAGGACTATTTATATGCTTATGGTATTAACTATTTGCGAGTAAATAAGTGCTTGCAATCGTCATCTCAAGTAAGTGGTGGCCGTTGGTTTATATAAGGAAAGGATATTTTTTAGGCTTTAGGGAATTATACTAAGGGGTTGTTTGGGTAACCTTATTTTAATAGCTTATTTTAGTTTTGAAAAAATATTAAGCACTTTGAAGGAATTTGTTAAACCTTATGTCAAAACTCTTATCATTTTTGTGAACGGCAGGTTTTGCGCCACTTTTGACCACGCTTTTCCATTTTCTGTGAATATGTATATTGGTGATAAAATTTGTTTTTCTAGGTTACAGGTTTGTAACTTGATCGAGTCTTATAAGGGTACATGGTTTATATGTAATATGTTTATTATTAAAACATATAATAAACAGTATATTACCATACCATCAAAAGAGAAATATTTGTATAATTGAAGTGATGGTAGCGAGTTGTCACTGCAGTATCTGCCATCGTTCGAGTTGCTGTAAGATTAAGGGCTCGAAATGCCGACGAGATGGTAACGGAGCCGAATTTTGCAAATTGTGTGGAACTGCAAAGGTACGGAGCATTACTTTTTCATAAATTAAAACCTTTTATTACAAAACACTGAACTTTTTGCTCAGTTATTTATGTGACCCTTTGTCTTACTCTTTAGGATTCTGACCAACAACGCATTTGAGACCAATGATGGAAAGCCGCGGCCTCTTTACAAGAAAGTTTTGTGTGGGTTGAATACTGGAGCCATTTGAACCTCTGTAAGTAGCCCCGCTGATATGGCACTTATCCGTATGCACTCTCATGCAACCTTACTTGCTGCCCAACGAAAAAAAAGTGTGATTTTATTAATAAAAATTGTATACCTCTTTTGTAATTAAAATTTTTACGCCACACCCTCATCCGCACCTGTGACACAATGCATCTCTCATTAACAGGTTTTCGGGAATAATAGCTGAAGCTGAGTGATATGTGTTTTTCCAGGTTAAAAGTAAAGGTATAATAAAGTGGTTTTTATGTGATCGATATATTTCTTTATAAGAAAATTAGTAGCTCAAAAATTACTGGCAACGCAACATTGAAATACTTCCTGACACATATCAGTTTTATGGACAACACAGGTGTGACAGGGAACAGCAGCAGGTATGGTTTTTTATAGTGTGGTGTCCGTTATTAAGTTTCGTTAGTTCCTTTTGCCTTTAGTTGTTCGACGGTTGACACCAGATGGACGAACCAGTTGCTGCCGTTGCTGGTACTCATGTGACTGGTAACGGTTTGAAAAAGGGCGTACATCAACCACCTTATCCGGAGATTAGGTTTTATTGCATTTTGTTATATAATCATCATCAATTGTTGGTAATGTGGTTACAAGTACTTGATTTTTGCAACAGGTTAACATACACGATATGGGCCAGTCACGTTGGATTTTGGTGCCGGAATCGTACGCGAGGACACACCACCTTCTTCGAGTACCACTCGGTGCCATCTGTGACCGGCGGGTGACACACGGTATGGTCAGTATAGCGAAAACAACTCTGGATCTTCCAGCCACATGTACAGAACAACATACACGAAAGAAAAACACCCATCTGGAGGTAATATGTCTCCTATACTTTTGATCAGGTTCAAAGGTTATGATATGCTGACGCACCATTATGTGTGAAGGTGTGACAATTACTTTATTATATGCTTTGAAGTTGGAGCAGTGAACTCTATATATTCAGCGCCCGCGTACTGGGAAAACGACAAAAAAACACTGACAGCTTAACATCAGGTAAGATGACTTTAGGATTCTGCAGTTTCCCTCACACTCAATAAATCAGTGTGTGTAGTTGTACGATGAGTGCGACTTCCAAATCATAGTCACTTACACGAAAAGGTTTTTGAAGTTTGTATATTAGGAAAAATAAATAGGTTGGTTGACTTTTAAATCTCATTCCCACCCTTTCTGCTCTCCATATCAATCAAGATTCAAAATCTGTTTCACTATTCATTTAAAATGACTCTTGAATTGAAATAGTCGCTTACCGTGAGCTTTTTAGTAGGTTTTTTTGGGTGAATTTAGTGACGTTTTGTGAGTTTTGCAGGTTCAATTTACAAAAGGGGGGTTGATAGGATGCACAGAGGTTGTTCCGAAGGAGTTTCACCATATTATTTTATTTTAGAGATTTTTAATGTTAGTATTCAACTTAGTTGTGATTGCTTAATATGTGTATGAAAGTGTTTAATTGGATGACTATAATGTAATCTGCCTCGAATACAGGGCTGATATCGTAATACTCATTTTGCAGGAACATTCGAGCTTGGTCCTGTCGCGTCAAATGGTGGTTTTCAAGGCCGCTACTTCGGATAGTGTTGGGAATATTATTCTATTATCAGCTTCTGGAAGAGGTTCATCAACATGTATCGATGCTGGAAACCATATATACAACAACTAGAAATGGACGTAAAAAAAAGGGGTCTTTCGACACGCATTTTACACCTTTGTTTGCTATTTACAATCGAACATGTTACCTAACATGTCACCCACCCAGTTTTTCCCCATTTACTTTTAGAAAATGAAGTCCGTCAGTGTACCTTGATACGAATGTTGGCATGATGCATACTAAGGATGGAGCATTATACAATCCATCGAGATGGGAGGTAGGTTATATTGTATATGCAAACTTTCAAAGCAATGTTTATACTAGAAATATGTTCTTTAGATGAAATTTTTTACGTGGTAACTAATTGTTTTGTTTTTTTTCAGTTTCAGGTTTTAGGCTGCAAATCGAGGTTCCATATAGAAGATTCTATAAGATGGCACTCACTATAGGCCAAACCATTAACACAAGATGAAAGTAAAGAAGTTGTTGGTGGTAATATTTCACCTTTAAAAGTACACCTAGGTACCTATATTAAGAGCGGCTTAAAATATAAATGCCATATATCAATAGGAGCTGTATTTTATTTTTGCTATCAATATAAATGCCATAGGGTATGAAGGATTATAAGCCACATTCCTATGAACAACAAGGTCCGACCAATTTTTTAATCTAATGAAATCTTTATTTTTTGTAGGTCGCTGAATATAAAATGAGTTGATGTGCAAAATGTCGCAAGCTGCTCTCTTTTGTATAATTGCGGAAGTCCTGATGCCTTAGATGATCTGCGTGTATGTAAGTGAACTAATTATTAATATTAAGAAAAACCTTTAGAAACAGAATATACATATAGAGTATATACGCATCGATTTGAACTGCATTCGCTTTTTCTCAATGTGTTGCTGTTACAGCTGTTAAGGAAAAACCACATGAATGGTTGACTGACACACATAAGAATGCTAGCGAGCAATGTTCTAAGAATCATGGCAAGTAAATGTGATAGTTTTTTATAAAATCTGGTCGCCACATTCAAAGAAGCCTTTTTTTTATATAAATTTATTTATTCGCGTTTATGACACATGGTCTTAATAAGCAATCTCAAATGTCATCTAAAGTAGTGACCAGATTTGTCTACTAGAGAGGTACCTGATAAGTATTTATTCAAATATACTTAACACATCTATATAGGCTGAGAGGTAACAAACGATGAGCCTAACCCATTTAAGTATGATGTGCATTTTCAATTTCTCATGATATGTTGACAGTTGATACTTATTCTAAGGATGATGTGGTCGTCATGATATGTTGATGAAGGCTCAAAAGAAGTGTTCGTGATATCAACAAATGCAGGTGGCAAGATTAATAATTGATATGTGGTGTGGAAATTGAACATGCTACGGACCAACAACAGGGGTCGCACTATTGTGTAATCAGATCAATGGAGGATACGTTTTGTTGTAATACAGGCCATGGTTTATTTAATACGGGTCAAACAGCTAAATAAATGGCATACCTCACAGTTGATACTATTTCTGATCAATACATTTTACAACTATATTGCTTGATCAATACATTTTTAATGGTCTTACAAAGTGTGAGGTATGTATTCGTTGTACTTTGTGGTGCAGGCAGTGTGTGAAAATCATTGAGTTAACTGATTATGTGGTGTCAAAAGTGTGTGTAAAAATCAGGGTTATAGAATATATAGCTGTTAAATGGCTGAACGGGTATCAACGTTCAAAGAAGACCATGAACATGCTGTACTCAGGGAACAGTCTTTAAACGCAAACGAAACAATATCGCAATTAACAGCCACAAAGCACGGTATCGGAAAACTCCCGCCGCGGAGCGGCGGGTATTGAACACTTGTTTAATCAATAACTTGTCCAATTCAGAAAATGACCCAACACAAAAGTGGGTCAAACAAGTTAAACAGGTCAAGATTCATCATTCAGATGGAATTCTCTTTGTATTTTCATAACATAAGTTTATGTATTGTGTAATACATTAATAACGAGGAAAGATAGCACTCGCGCATTACGACGAAGCTTTTTGGTTGAGATATATGTATTTTTTGTGAGACGAAATTTTATGTATTTATTTTTTGTGCGGTGTTTTTTTTTTTTTTTGGGTTTCGTATAAATAGTTTTTATTAACTCATTTTCGTATGACTTATGCATTTGGCTTCTTGAGAGTTTGTTCTTGCATGTTGAGGCGGGATTTTTGAGTGTGCGCAAGTAACTTTAATAAAAGTCTTGTTAATATTATAACTACGCTTTCAGTTAGAAAATTTAACCTTTTATATCATTTTGCTGTCGTACTATTTTTTTCCATGGGTAATAAAGTTTATTTGTTATATACTCGATCTTAACACCGCAACACAATATCAAATCCTACACTACATATAACATATAAGACTAACTATACCACATCATTAATAGCAAAAACCTCAATGATGACATAGAACAAAGAATGTCACCTCAATGATGATATGATATGTAGCAAACAATGTAAAATTTTCGGTTTTGGATGTGTGAATTAAAAATGGAGCTCGAAAATTTGAACTTGGTATGCTTTCAACAAACAACAAACACCTCAACCACTTAGGCTGGTCGCATCCCAATGTTTTCACATCGGTTGGGGCACCACCTTTTTTCCATGAACATCGGTCAAATAGGTTGTGGAGATCGAGCATCAGATCGGTCGTGGAAGGAGAAAACACAACGTCGGGCTAAAAAGCAACCGATATCCAAACGTTTACATTTCACAATTTGCTCCAATTTGACCGTTGCAAAAAAAAAAAAAACTTTTATTTTAAAAACTTTACCACTCAATAAATACTAACTTAAAACATTTCTAAAACACACAATTTCATTAAAAAAAAAATCATTGGGTCATCGACTGGGGCATCCAGGTCATATCAGGTCGTTGGAGGGAGAAAACTGATGTGACGCTGCATGACCCAGGTCGTCCCAGGTTACGACTGGACCAGCCTTATAGAATTACAATGTTTGTGTTAAAATTCTCTCATCCAATCATGTTATGCTTTAATGCAAACTATAATTAAAGCATCTTTGACGAAAATTCAAAATAGCTACAATGCAAAAATAAAAATTACCTACAATCGAAGTATTTAAATGGAACAAATAAGACATGTTTAAATGTATTTAAATGATTTGTACAATTGATAATTAAGGGTTCGTTTGGTATGAGGGGTTAAACATGTGAGGTTAGGATTGTGTTTAAAATCAAGCATTTGGGCAATGGGTTTCGGATCTAGTAATGATGCCTAAATATTTTCTGTATGTAAACCTCAACTATATGACCTGTTTTTAATATTAGCTACACATTTTTCTACATTAGGAATTGGGTAAACACACTTCAACAACATATCGTTGCGTATTTTATTTATAACATTTTATTAACTTTTTAATCTTTAAAATATTATATAATCCTCTTCTCTTATGAAGAATTTTCATTTGCTTACCTTTATTTTGGTGCTTATCAAGGGACAAATCCCTATCATCTATCTAGATTAATCTAATAGTGGAGATTAACCTAAGATTTAATAGATAAACCTAATTTCATGTTTTTTTTCTTGTTTTTTTGTCTTTCTTTTTTATTCATTTTTTTGTCTTTTTCTTTTAATTCACGTTTTTTTTTTAATTCACGTTTTTTTTTTAAATTCACGTTATTCACGTTTTTTTTAATTCGCGTTTTTTTCGCTTTCATACGTTTTTGTCCATTTTCATACGTTTTCGCCCGTTTTCATACTTGTTTTAACGCTTTCATGCGTTTTCGTCCATTTTCATACATATTCATCCATTTTCTTACGTTTTCGTCCGTTTCATACGTTTCGCGTTTTCTTACGCTTTTGTTCATTATTCATACGTTTTCGTCCATTTTCATACGCTGCCGTCGCGTTTTCATACTCGTTTTTACGCTTTCATACGTTTTCATCTGTTTTCATACATATTCGTCCATTTTCTTACGTTTTTGTTCGTTTTTAAATGTTTTCAGACGTTTTCATACGTTTATGAATATCACAAGTGAGATTCTGTGATATTATGTGATATTCATATGATCACAAGTGATATTATGTGATATTCAGAATATAACTTGTGATATTCTAAATATCACAAATGATTTTCAACTAATGTTTTGTAACATCAAAATCACAATTGATATTCAGAATATCACAAAGTGATATCCAGAAAATCACAAGTGATATTCATAATATCACAAAGTGATATCCAGAAAATCACAAGTGATATTCAGAATATCACAAATATATAATTTGAATAGCAACTACATAGTTTGGGGGTAATTGTTAAATGGCTAATGATTTGTACACTCCAATTTCTTATTTGTACACTCAAATCTGTGCATTAAGCAGTTGTACATTTATCATATGCAGCTTTACCGGTTTGTACATTTGAGTGTACAAATAACAAATGAGAGTGTACCAATCAATACCCTTGTTAAATCTTATTTTATTTGCTTATGAGCTTATGTGATTTCGGTTTATGTTTCACAAGCTTAATTTGCTTATTTTGAAACTTATAAAAATATGTAAGTTTATATTTACCACGTATAAAGATAAAATGGTCAAATTTTGGTTTAGAGTTCATACATATTCGTCCGTTTTCATACGTTTTCGTCGGTTTTAAATGTTTTTGGCCGTTTTCATATGTCTCTGAATATCACAAGTGGCATTCTGTGATATCACAAGTGATATTCTGAGTATCACAAATAATATTCTGAGTATCACAAATAATATTCTGAACATCACAAGTGATATTCTGTGATATCCAGATGATCAACAAGTGATATTTTGTGATTTCTAAATATTACAAGTGATTTTCAACTAATGTTTTGTAACATGAAAATCACAAGTGATTATCAGAATACCACAAAGTGATATCCAGAAAATCACAAGTGATATTCATAATATCACAAAGTGATATTCTGAATATCACAAAGTGATATTCAGAATATCAAAAAGTGATATTCTGAAAATCACTTGTGATAGTCAGAAACGTATGAAAACGTAAGAAAACGGACGAAAATGTAAGAAAATGGATGAATACGTATGAAAACGGACGAAAACGTATGAAAGCGTAAAAACACGTTTGAAAATGGATGAAAACGTATGAAAAATTGACAAAAACGAAAGAAAACTGATGAAAATGAACGAAAACGTATGAAAACATATGAAAATGTATGAAAACGGACAAAAACGTATGAAAATGGACGAAAACGTATGAAAATAGACGAAAACGAAGAAAAAAACACGAATGAAAAAAAACACGAATGAAAAAAAAAACGTGAATTAATAAAAAAACGCGAATTAAAAAAAACGAATTAAAAAAAAAAGTGAATTAAATAAAAAAACGTTAATTTAAAAAAAAAGACAAAAGAAATATGTGAATAAAAAAAGAAAGACAAAAAGACAAGAAAAAAAATATGGACTTATGTTTGCCTTTTAAATCTTAGGTTAATCCCCACTATTAGATCAAACTAGATAGATTGTGGGGATTTGTCCCTTGGTAAGCAATAATTTATCGGTAAACAAAATAAAGTGCCTCCTCTTATTATATTATTTTTTATCTCATACATCAAATCTAAATCTAAATCCAAATCTCAATCCTAAACCATTTATAAACCAAACGGGGCCTTAAGAAACCTCAATTAATGATTTTAAATTAACGAATTCTGCTAAAATTATGCAATTCGGTTTTCAAAATCAATTGCCGAAACCTTAATTTGTAAATATAAATACACGTTTTATTTGATGATATATCACAAAGAAATTGATACTAAAGATAACAAAGGTACCAGAGATCAAAAGGTTTTCTCAATCCAAATGTTTTTCCCATGGTGTAAACGTATTCAATTTTTTTATATATTCAAATGTATATGTTTGAATGTTATTATGTGTTTTTTTCAGATAGTTTTGAATGCTTCTAACATGTTCAGTTTTTGTTATGAAGTAAACATATATTAATGAATCTGATTATGTGCTTTTTTTTTGCATCTTTGTCAATCAAAATCTTTAAGTGGCGGCATGAACAATAACTATCTAGGTATATTTCATGATCTAATCGGATTAAATTGATTGTAATTTATGTAAGAAATGTGACATGATTATGTCATGGTCCTTTTTAACATCTCATAATAATTTGTTTGTTACCAATCTTTTAAGGTGTAATCAATCAAATTCAATATTACGATGAATATTCTTAATGGTTCATTATATCTTAACCGTTGTACTTGTTAGCATTGATGGACATGCTAACCTAAAAGCCTATATAAACTAGTCATTTCCCTACCCTAACACACACAAGTAGAATCATTTTGCTATTCATCAAGCTCTCTACACTTAACTGGGTCAAGGGAGAGAAACTAGTTTGTGCTTTAAAGTGTTTACGATATCATGTCAACATCCGCTTTTGCTTCGGGTAAGTTTTACTTGTTCATGTTAATTATATCTGATAGCTTACATGTGGTATCTAGAGTCAACGTTTTTGAATTGATACTAATCCGTATATTAGATCAAATTGATAATTGTAAGACATTTGTTGTTATGCGTTAAAGACGTCTACATAGAAGATGTTTATTTATGTTGATGAATATCCAAACCTTGAAAAACAAAAGGCTGAAATAAGTTTGTTCGTTTACCAGTTTTGTTTTCTATGTGTTGGTTTTAATATGAATACAATAAGTTTAAGCGCTAATGCAAAATTTGTTCTCAACCTTGACTAACTTTAAATAGATGGAAAAGATAAAATCACCTTCTGTTTAAATACTGGTTCTTCTCTTTTGTTGTGGAACTCACGTTTATAACATATTATGCATAAATCCTTCTATCATTGTTTTATTAATCTGCTAAACCAATGATGGTTTTACATGAGAATTCAAAGATTTCTTTTCTCATTTTAAGTTGCACATGTTAATTCATCTACGTAGTTTATCCTTCATTTAATAAAGTTGATGTTTTATTTACAGGGCCGGCCCTGGTACCAGGCGAGCTGGGTGACGGCCCAAGGCATCAAGATTTTGGGGGCATCAAATTCAAGATTCGTGTTTGTCACAATTCACAATTTTCGGTCATTTCTCAAACTCACTATCCATCATTTTTCGTAAACTAGGTTTACGAGTATCAAGTTCGCGTAACCTTAGGGGGTTTAGTTGCGAATTCATGAACAATCATCAAGGACATTTCATATAGACTAGGTTTAGTCTACATTTCATTAGCATCATTGTCATCATATTAGTTCATGCATGATTTTGCATTTTACATTAAACGCGTAATTTTCATATTAAATAAATGTTATCGCGTAACTAATTATTTTGAACATTTGATCCGATACTTCCAAAAATTATCCCAACATATTTTTATACTCATATTAAAGATTATAAAAATAATATTATGAGTTTACCCGGTGTTTTAAATTTATTTGGTATATAAATTGTTATATTTATATAATTACGACGGTTTCGTAAAATTCTACGATAATTATTAATTCACTCAATTTTTGTAAGAAATATATTTTTATAATTTTTATGACTTCAATATATTTTATTTTGCTCCGTTAAAATTTACTTTTAACTAACGCTACCTTAAATGCTTAAATAAATACGCAAGTTATCAATTATCCTTAAACAATTACACTTCTACTTATACATAACTATTTAACTACAACAAAAACCATATAGTCTTTTTTTTTTTATGGATGTCGACCCATATGGGGTGACTCACACCATTTGATATCAAAATATCTAGCTAATACATACTGATGAGTGTGTAAATACTCATCATTTTTGTCTTATCTGAGCTGCCAAAACACTTAAAAACACTTAAATATGCAGGAAAATACAAAATATATCCAAGGATTGTATTTTATATGTTTCAGATGCAAAATTTTTAAAAACAGATGAAAAACGAGCTAAGTTTGCATAGTTGACAGTTTCAGTCCCTCAACTTTCAAATCTTGACAAAATCAGTCCCTGAGCATTTGTTTTGGAATAAAAGTCAACCCAAGCCCTTTTAAAATCAAAATTTATCAAAAATGATCCTTGGGTAAAAAGTTTGGAGAATTTACAAGTTTGGTCCTTCAAGTTTCAAAATTGGCAAAAATAGTCCTTGGAAGTTTAAAAATGGAAAATTATCTTTTATGGTCCTTGTACTAATGAAACTTGGCAAGATTGACCTTTGGAATAACTTTCAAATATTGACAGGTTCAACCCTTCATTTTTCAGAAAATTACAAAATGGTCCTTGTGATAAACTAAAAACCAACCGGACCTTAAATAAATAAAACCCAACAAACAAACCAGCCCAACAACCAACCCAGCCCAACCCCTCTTATGTATATACCGGTTTGACCTCAGTCAAACCCACTCCACCTTCTCCTTCCTCTCACATACCCCGCCAAAACCAAAACCACCCCTCCACCTTGCCTGGTTTCTTCACCACCTCATCATACCAGCTCATACCTACCCTTCACTCTCATCCCTTCCACCTCACAAACCTGCCCACAAAGCATTTAATGCTTCCCCACCAATTGAGCTTTACTGTTCCACTCACAAAACCTGTTTTTGCTTCCACATCACACCAAATTTATTAAAACTTCACCTTTTATGTCCCTTACACCTCCACAACATACCAAAGTGCATTAATTGTAAAATTTCGGCCACAAATTACATAAACTACTTTTGGCGCCAAAAGTGGATTTGAAGGCTGAGATTGTTTTGACTCATCCAATGGTCAAGATTGTTGATGGGAAATGTTCAGAGGCATGTGGGGAGTCTCTAAAAGCTATAAAGAAGGAAGTAGAAGTAGAGAAAAAAAGATCGATCTAGTGTAATTTTATTTTGCTTGGCTCGTTTTAATTAATTTATAATTTCCAGTGTATCTTTAAGCTTTCAAGTTATATTTCTAGCATTCTCAGTATATTTCAAACCTTGTTCAATAATCAATTTCAGTTTATGTTCACGAATTCAGTTTATGCAAGTTCTTGTTCAAAATTCTCATATTAGCTTAAATTTATTCGTAGTGGATGTTAAGGACTCAAAAGCTTACATAAGCTCCTTATAAAGCTTTTAAAAGCTTTTAGAAACTTTAAAATCCAGTTTAAAGTTAAAATTCAAAAATAAAAAAAAAATACCAAAGAAAATAGTTAAAAAATAAAAAAATCAAAAAAGAAGAAGAAAGAAGCATGGAGCAGGGTTGATTCTGGATGGCCTTTGGTTTAGAGCTTCTTGGGAAGCTGTAGGTTGTGTTTTTGGTCCTTGATTTCTAGTTTTAAGCCTGGTTGCATTTGTAAGCTTTTTCTTCAAATTTCTTATTCACTGTGACAATTGTTAATCTGTGCTATTTTCTGTGTTTCTAGGCTTTATTCATGCTTGTTAGTCATAATATAGTTTAAAATAATCAGTTTGTTCTTTAGAATTGGTAGTTGCTTTGAAATCTCATTTTCACAGTTTTAATAGCATAATGTTTGTTCTTAAGTTTTATGCTTGTATCACTGTTGTTTAATGCTCATGTGGACTTGTTATATGCTAATACAAAATTTTGAATCAGTGTTGAGGTCTAAATAAGGTAGTTGCTGTGAAATTCATGATTTTACTCTCTTGAAGGGGTGTTTGGATTAAACTGATTATGTGTGATTAAGACTGTTTGTGTTGTTATTCTTGTTTGATATATGGTACATTAAGGTCTAAAATCTCACTTCAATCATAAAAATCAGCTGCTCTTTGTGAGAAAAGTCAAAATCATCTTGAATCCATCTTAATGTTAATCTAAGCGAAGCAGTTGGTTCCATAATCTCCACATTAGCTTCTTAGTTGTTAATCTAGCTTAATTACATCTCTTTTTAGCTTAATATAACATAATCAGTAAGTAGGATTGATTCAAAGTTCATTAAAGTCAATTTGTCAAAACTCATAAAAAAAGTCAAAAGGGAAAAAAGTGGTTTTTACAAAACTTTGTGAATTTTTCATTTGCTCATTTCTGCTCTAAAGCTGTTGAAATTTTGGTATAATTAAGTTCAGTTGGTGAAGTTTTCAAATATATTTTTTTTGGAATTTTATGAATTTCATATAAGCACTAAATAAGCTGTCCAAACGGCCCAGTTTTGCCCTGCTTCTGTAAAAAAAAAAAAAAAAAAAAGTGAAAAACTGATTTTTGCAAAACTTTGTGGAATTTTCACGATTCATTTTAGTTCAAATCACTGAAATTTTGGATACCTGCACTTGGGTTGGTGGTTGTTAAGTAGGTATTTTTAGTTTATTTTTGTGATTTTTTCTAGCTAGCTTAATAGGGGCTTAAAGTAGCTGCTGTAGGGCCGTTTGGCATGTTGAGAGTTGAAATCTGGTCTCGAGCTTTTTTTCTTTAGCTTGTGCTTTTTAGGTCCCAATCAGTTGCAGTAGCTCATTTTAGGTTAGATTTAGGCTGTAGTACCTTATGGTAGCTTTTGGATAGCTTATTGCTTATTTCAAATGCTTATTCATATTAGTAGTGTGCCCAAATCATTGTTCTTGTGCTCCAAATTGGTTTCTGTTAATTTTCCCTTGTTCTCAGTAATATAAAATAATTTTAGGAAATTTTTCATAATTTTTACTGTTCATCTTCTATTTTCTAGAATTTAATTAGTTTAAATAGTTTTTAATTAATAATAATTAAATAAATAGTTATAAAAATAATTTAAATTTTCCAATAATTTTCTTTTATTATTAGGATTGTAAAAATATCATTTTCATATCCGTAGGTGTTTTATTCTTTAAAATTTACGTTTTAAATTTTACGTTTACGTAAAATTCAGTAAACGTACGCGTTTTAGGTTTTAATCGTTAAACGATTTTAAATATAAAATTAAAATGACTTCAAAGTCTTTATTAGATTTAATTTCCTTAGTGTAATCAATCATAACCCCTTTCCTGTTCAATATCCCCCGATCACTACGCGTTTAGCTATTTAATCGTACAGCTCGTTGGGACTTAACGACCCGGGGAAACACTAAACTCCTCTGGACTTAATTGCATTTTGTTCTGAGCTGTTTGACTTTTATGGTTGACCATTCACAAGTGGTTGACTAATAAAAGATAGACCGTTCGGAGCCAATCACATACACATATATCATTTTATACTTACAAAAACACATAGATATCAAAAACACAAAGTGAAAAAAATCAAACCATCCTCTCTTCTCTTCTCCATTGTGACCGGCCACCTTGAAAGACCAAGAAGGAGTTCCCAAAATTTTTCTTGTCAAGTTCAAAACAATCTAGACACACTCTTAGTTAAGGTTTTGAAATAAAAACCTAGGGTGTTTAGGATTAATCCTTTGTTCATAAAACATCATCAAGTAACTTGTAAGCATCACATATTCATTTTTATCTTTCATACTCATGTTATGTTCATATTATCATGTTTGGGTAAAACATACAAGTTATATGATGTCTATACCACTTAAATTGTTTATAAGCTATATAAATTTACATATGTTATCCTATAATTACTCCTTGAAACATATCACTTTTGGTGATGTCTAGGAACCCATGACACCTTAAGAAGGTGTATGGTAGGATTAGAATAGCTTTGGCGTTGGTTTGAATGGGTTAGAATAGGTTTTGCGCGAGAAAAACTCATTTCGACAACTAATTATAAGGGTCTGACCTTTTCTGTGAAATCTGGAATTTTCGACAGTGGATAAAAATTTTTGGGCTAGATATTTGGAAAATATACTTTAAAACGAAAACGTGGCCGCTTGAACGGGTTAAAACGGAGTTATAACGAAGAAGTTATGTTATTTTTAAGTTTGACGACGAAAACTATTTGTTTCAGAAAATTCAGGATGTATTCTTAACTTTTTACGAGTCAAAAATGATTCTTAAGCGTTATAAAATGTGTCAACTTATCAAAAAAATATTAGTATACTTTAATACGAAGCTAAGGACATATAAAACGTAGAAAACGGACTTGTAACGATTAAATTATACGCGATTTAACAAAATTGCCGTAACTATTTTATATAAGTATAACTATATATTTTCTAATAACCAAGAAATATAGGCCACGAAGGACCATGTTGAGGGTCGTTTTTAACATGGATGTAGTACTTTTTATAACATGATGTCTTCTAGTAAAAGTGAGTTCGCCTAGCATATTTTCCAAAATGTCCAATCGTTCGTCAAGCGGAGTTGTAATGAATAAAATGCGGTCACTTAAACTTTGCCGAAAACCACCTTTAAACAATATTTTGGATACAAGTACCATACTTTACCTATGTTTTTCTCCATGATCGAGACATCTACGATGAAAACTTAAATGCTAAAACTTTGAGATAGCTTTCCAAAACCATTGAGTTCGTTTCCTAACACTCGACGTGCACCATTTTACGACTAGCATTTCAGGGCCGTTTAGTCACTTTCATGAAATTGTCAAATGACATTGTTCTACGACGAAAAGCTATAATTTCATAATAAATCACTAAATGACTATCGTGGGATATCGTTTCAACGTAAATACTTGTAAAGTAATTTATAAATTGACAAGACGTTATAAGATTATTTTTCGACAATAAACTTTATTTTCAAAAGTGTACAAGTGGTATGGATATTATATGAGTTTGCATGCACGACATTGATTCATGACTTATATTAGAACACATCATTCATACTAGGTTGCGGATAGAGATCGCACCTCATTTCAGTGTATCTACTTTTGTCATCATAAACATTGCACCAGGTGAGTATTCATAGCCCCACTTTCACTCATTTTAATACTTGTTTTAAACTCTTTGGGGGAGATACATGCTCAACTACTTGCTTTTACTTGTATAAATACTCAAAACATTATACTTGATTTCATTACACTTGATTGCATTATACTTGATTGCGTTATATACTTGAATGCGTTATACTTGATTGTGTTATACTAAACTTGAAAGTCTCCCAAAGTACACGGAGCAGTCCCCTCGTTCGCATGATAAGTCTCTTTGGATAACACACGCATTGGGTTTCGGAGATGAAGTAAAACTAATGCTATTACTTTCCTTATGAGCAACACAAAGTCTCCTTGGATAACACATGCATTGGGTTTCGGAGATGAAGTAGAACCAATGTTATTACTTTCCTTGTGAGCATCATACCCATATGAGGTTTCTGGAGATGAAGTGGAGACTCATGGCTAATTGCATAAGTTTTGATGCACGTGTACGTGATCAATATACTAGTTACATACTTGAACATTTATACTTTTAACTACTATGATACATGCATACATAATTGACATACTATTTTTAGCAGTGGGTTGTGAACACACAGGTTGCAAGTTTTGTATGGGCGGGACTTGGAACTGAGTGGATTTACAATGCCTTTGCTTTGTGACCTCATTTGACAACATGTGCATGAACATAAACTAGACATACTATATTTTGTGCAATGGGTTGTGAACACACATGTTGCAAGTTTTGTATGGGCGGAACTTGGAACTGAGTGGATTTACAATGCCTTTGCTTTGTGGACTATTCTATATGACCAAAAACTTTGCCTTTGTTGCACGATCGCTCTTTAAAAGCTTTACTTGTTAACCAAACTCTATGAACTCACTCAACCATTGTGTTGACACTTTTAGCATGTTTTATCTCAGGTATCTAAGGCATTCACTTCATGGCATGCATGTGGATTTATCATAGAGTCGTGGTGTCGACGCGTCTCACCTATATTTTATGCACTTAACTATCGTTTGATTGTAACAAACTTATTTTGTTACCTTGGAAATCTATTGGGACTTATGTTTTGTAAACTCTGATTATTTTACAGAATCAAACGATATTTTCAAAACGACACCTTAGGTCGTTCGATATAACTGTAACTTTGATGCTATGACAGTCAACCCCCAGGAATTCCATTCCGCTGCAAAACAGGTAATTTGGGGGTGTGACGCTGTTACTTTTTGATAGATGGAAAAATATGAAGAAGCAGGTAGATGTAAAAATGGAGTATAAAGTTAAAGGTAGAAGATAGAGTTTGTGGAGAGAGAAGGAGAATGAATAAAATAATTATACGTAGGGCTGTAAACGAACTGAACGTTCAGTGAACATTTCATGAACGGTTCAGTAAAAAGTTCGTTTATGTTCGTTTATTTATTAAATGAACGAACATGAACAATATTTTACGATCGTTTAGTTAAATGAACGAACATGAACAAAAGTCACGTCCGTTTATTTATGTTCTTGAACGTCCGATTATGCTCGCTTATGTTCATTTATTTATTTATGTTCGTATATCAAATCTTTTAATTGTATAATTTTTAAATTAGTTTATTTAAACAAAACGACACTTATAAAACAATATTAGATGCATACTTTAATAAAGTTTATGATTGTTTGTCTATGTTCATTTATGTTTGATCGTTTATGTTCGTTTAGCGTTCGTTTAGTGTCTTAATGAACGAACATAAACGAACATGAACAACTCATTTTCTTAATAAACGAACATGAACAAGAAATTTTGTCCGTTTAAGCGTTCGTGTTCGTTTATTTGTCCGGTTAAAATTAAATGAACGAACATGAACAAGGCTCCGATCGTGTTCGTCCGGTTCGTTTACAGCCCTAATTATACATTAAATGGCTAGTTACCCACGTGAGTGGTGAGTCAGATTAAAGAGTTTTTTTCTTTTTTTTATGGCTCTAAATTTCTACTTGAAAATTTTGGCTTGTTGACTACATCTCTTGAAAAATCATTATTGATTTACTAATTGTTAATACGGGTAGTGTATTTCTTTTATTTATTTTTTATTATTTTTTAGTAACAATATATATTTTCAAATGTATCAATTTGCTACATGAACTTTAAAAAAGTTATCTAAATATAACGAACTGTCAAAAGTGTTTTAATTTGCTACGTGATGAATACGTGTCATACATGAATGTTTGATACGTGACACCATTTATAAACATGACACGTCACCATCACGTACCAAATTGAAACACACTTACGAAAGTTCGTTACATTTTTACATATTTTTTAAACCAAATCGATATATTTGAAAAAAAAAGATCGCTATTCGATGACATAATCCCTTTTATCAAGCATGCAGTGTAGTATGATTTTTTAAGAAAATTGTAGGATGACTGTTTACATTTTAATATGTCTTTTAGATTTCACTATTATCCAAGAAAACATTAACTTCTCACTTTCTTAAAAACGGCTTTTGTATTTTTCGCAAACTAGTAATTCAAAGTTTATCTTGGTGACATTTTGTTTATTAAATAAAAATAGATGTGAAGACGAGCCGTTTAACTTGACTAAGTTTCAAACTACTAAAAAATAATGTATTACTTGTTTATAAAGGGGCGTTTTTCGGCTAGCTCGCCCAAGATAGCAAAAAACTCAGAACCGGCCCTATTTATTTATGTACTTGTTTTATCATTTGGCATGCTAAATATGGTTGCTAAATCAGAGAAAAGTAATTTTAATTAAATGGCAAACTTATTGAATTTTAAATGTTATAGCTACTGTCATGTACACTTTCTTGTGTAGATATCTTTTTTCAACTTAATACTTTTAAGATAATAACATCAACTCTTAAGAGTAATGTTGTTGATATTGGATTAAGTTATGTGTATGTTTGACTAATTGGATGTTTGTAATATTTTGCGCTTCCGTCTAGTAGAGATATAAAAATATGGCAATGAAAGACTTCATGAAATAACTAATTTCTATCCTTACACTACTCTTCATTTACGTTTGATGTATTATCATTGATTGCCCATTATATTGAACTAGACGAGTACCCGCGCCTAGCGGCAGCTGTTTCTAGCCTCAGATAATTAATGATTTGTGATATTGTGGTGAGTGTTTTGTGTAGCGTTTAAAATAGAACGTGAACCGATGAAAATGCAATTGCAAACGGTTGTACTATACGATAATTAAAGTCTAGACAAAATTCTTAACATCTATCAAACAACATATAAAATCATTTAATGAAAATGAAAGTAAACATTACATCAGTTATAGGATAAAAACTAACAACACACGTTACTTGTTGCGTAAAAACTAACAAGGATGGGATTAATGGTGACTAAAATTATCGTGAATATGATTAGCCCAAAATAAAATAAAAATTGGCTAATTTTGGCTATTTTGTAAAAGATTTGGGCACATTTAGCCCCATTTTTTTTTATGAAATGAGCGTATTTAGCATATTGAAAGTTAAATGTGCACTAACGGGCACATATTTTCTCATAATTGTAAAACATTATAATTGTTTTTGAAGAAAAACTTATAGATAATATATTTATATAGTGACAGATCGTTTTGTGTTAAAAAAAGTTTATGGGTTCTAAACGAAAAATAAAAAAATTTTTGAAGATTTGGGGATTAAACATAACGTTTTGAAGCCCGGTTCGACCCGGTGGTTCAACCGTTGAACCGTTCCGCCGAAAAACGGGTCGATTTAAACCGAGTCAATATGACATGTTGGGTAAAAACGGGTCAAATTAAACAGGTCAACCCATGGATTTGAAGCGCACTGTGTCAACCCGTTTTCAATATGTGTTAATAGTTTCAAATTTTTACTTTTTACTTTTTGGTTTTTCCTTTATATATAATATAGCAAGGTACCCGCGCGTTGCGGCGGCGAGTACCCTATGACTATTAACCGGAGAAATAGATCTCGATGAGACCTGATTCACCAGTTTGTATCGGTTTTAACGGGTCCTCTCTAGTTCGTTTCGATGGCAGTATTGGTTAGCCGAACCGATGGCGACACCGGTTTCCGGTTGAACCCGTTGGTCCGGTCCGATTTTTAAAACTATATGTACCATCAACTTGTTAGCTTGTATGAAGCTTTGTGTGTTTTATTAATTTGTATAATAACATGTACTTTTCATTTTAGGGTGTTTTAAAAATAACATTAATTAGTTTGTTTAATTATTTTATATTTAGAATTATGTTGTAGCTTGTTTAAATTGTACATTGTGAAAATTTCATTGTACTTTTTAATAAGAGGTGTTTTAATTGGTTGTTTTTAATTTGGTAGATATGCTTTTAATTGGTTATACAATGTAAATAAATTATTGTACTTTTAAGTAATAGGGTGTTTTGATAAAAGTATTAATTACACAAATATATTTCTCTCTCATTTGACCATTAAACTTTTTTCACTTTTTCACTTTTCCACTTTGACTGTTTTTCCATTTTATGTAGTATAGATAATTAAATTTATTGACATATTTTAGAAGTTATATGTTACAATATTTGAAGCTATTGAAAGATGTATTGCTTGTAACATCTTTATGCTTTAAATATCCATCAATTACTTTTAAAGCTATTTATTTATTTATTATATGACATTTAATGAGATTAATTTGCTAGTCATCAAAGTGGTCAAATTGATCTAAACTTTGTAGTCATATAATGTTTATGTTTTATTAAAGAATCCTATTATGATTTATTTTATTTTATTTTATTAGTTAATAGAAATTATGAATTTTGCCCAAAGGAAAAATTGTTCTTCTATAACTAATAAATTTAAAGATGAAAAATAATGTACTTTTGTCTTATGTTATCCAAAGATGCTTATATATTTGACGAAGTATATTTTATTTTCTTGTAAAGTTTCGTTGCATTCTAATAATAATGAAAATATATTGTTGTGTTTACCCAAAGGAAATCAATAATATATGTTTCATTTATTTATCTCGTACGAATTTTTAATTAGTAAGCATATACATTTTTTGCATCAATTAACCTTCACTCCCAAGCTTCTTCTTTACATTGTTTACCGGTGTAAATTTCTCAGAATGGAGCGAACAAGTCACTTTCCATTTAAGTGCTTTGGATCTTGACTTGTCGTTACTGGAGGATAGGCCTACTGACCTTACTGATGATAGTACATATGCTCAAAAATCACACCATAAGGCATGGTCAAGGTCCAACAGACTCTGCTTGAACTTTATGTGGATGACAATTGCCAACAACATTCTCTTCCCGGCATTGTGTTGGAATCACTCCTAAACTAGAATTAAAGTGTTAGTAATTAATATGTAATAGTTAGCTTAATTATGGCCTTTATGATTATTATTAAGCTTAGACTTATGTAGAAGACCCATAAGCCTAGGCCCAAGCCTAGTAAGGAAAGGATAGGAACTTGGTGTGTTGCCCTAGTTCCCTCCTATAAATACTCTTGTAAACCCTCACTTGAGGGTTGGTTGTTCACTTTTATTCACTCTCTACGCATAACCTTTATCTATTCTTATACGTGTGTGTTTGTTATTGTTCAACCGACCATCTTGTCTTTCTTTCTTACATATTGAGGCTTGTGTTATAAATATGGGAACCTAACAAAGGGTATCATTCGCCAAATAGTTGGGTGAAAAGGTTTTTGTTTTTGAAGTTGGTTTTTGCTCTTACGCGTAACACACGAGTTACAAACTTTGTCATGCTTAGAAACTCAATTTTTACACTTTTCAATCCAAGATTCTTGTACTTTCAACGTTTTTAGGTGTTAAAATTTCTGTTTTAAGCAAAAAGTTTCAAACTTTACGTGTTATTCTTTGTTTTAAAGCTTGGTTTTATTCGTGGGAGCATTTCTACGCATAAGTTGTTTATAAGTTTTGGATCATCAAGTTTCACACTTTTGTGCTATTTTGGTGATATTGAAGCTGTTTCATCACAAAAATCTGGTTTATAATCATTTTGGGCTAAAAATCACTTTTGGTTAAATTTTACGCGTAACAAAACCCTATTTTTACGCATAACTTTTCCTTGGATCGATCTTCAGTTTTCGTGGTTTACTCAGTGTTTTCTTGCTTGGATAAGCCTGAAAACACTTCGACTTTGGATATCCTTTACACTGTGATAGTGTAAAAGATTTTTGGGCAAAACCCTATTTTTACGCATAAGATCAAACTTATGCGTATAACTCCTTACGCCTAAGATTTTTCTTACGCCTAAGCCTTGTCTTACGCATAAGCTAATCCTACGCATAAGTTTTCTACGCCTAACTTTCTGTTTACGCCTAATCTTAGTGTTTCTCAATTCTTACGCGTAAGCTAATCCTACGCGTAACTATTGCTTTTACGCGTAAGTTTGGTACTTTTACGCCTAAGTGTTACTTTGCCTAAACTTGGTTTTTCTACGCCTAAGGATACTTCATCAACAACGTTTCATTCGACTACAAAGATCCATTTAACAACACAAGTTTTCAACATGTCACAACCACCATACTCTAGCTACTTTCCTTATACTTATAATCAACAACAACAACAACAACAACAACTAAGTCCACAACATCAACAACAACAAATTTATCAACAACAATTCAATCAACAACATTATCCACAACAAGGAGCAACTCCACCTCAAATGGTTCAACCACCACCTAGTCTTCAAGTACAACCTTACACCAACGTTTACAATCAACATCCATCAAGGAATACTATGAAGGAACCGACTTGTTTTGCAAAGATGTGTGAAGCTTTAAGTAGCCAGCAATCAATTCATGAGGCAGGATCACTTGATAGACCTCCAATGCTCACTCCCGGCAACTATGATCAATGGGTAATTAGGTTCTTTAGGTTTTGTGATCTAAAGAAACCACATAGAAAGTTCTTAAAGAAGGTTATATTGGAAGGTCCATTCCAGATGCCTATTGTCGTTACACCCGGAGATCCTAATGCTATTCCACCAAGAGATGATCTCACAAACATTGCAACTGTTACTGACCTTTCTGGTGATGAACTTCTACACTACGAAGCTGATGAGCTAGCAATGCAATATATCCTTTTAGGATTACCAAACCCAATTATTCGAAGTGTTGATGCTCAAAAGACCACAAAAGCAATGTGGGAACATATTCATCTTCTCATGGAAGGCACTGCACTCAATCAAGAGGATATGGAATCCAAAATTTACTTGGCTTATAAACACTTCATGATTGAACCTGGAGAGACACTAGAGTCTTATCATCATTGATTCTCAGACATCATCAATGATTTGGATAAACACAACATCATCATGCCAAGAATTGCAGTCAATACAAAGATCCTAAGTAGTCTTGGTCCCGATTGGGAGAAGTATGTCATTTTCCTCCATCAAGCGAAGAATCTTCATCATGCTTCATACGGATTGTTGTACGACTATTTGAAGCCTCATCAAAAAGAAATTGATAAGGAAAGGGTTATCCGTGGCCAAATTGTTTCACCTTCACTTCTGGATAATCAACAACTTGCTTTGTGGGCTCAAACTGGTTATCCTCCTCAACCAGCTCCTCAACCAACTGCCACAATCACACCATATGATCCGTCACAACAACAATCTCAACAAACTCAATTGATTCCATACAACAACAACAATGATCAAGCACTTTACAGTGAAGCTAATGAGGACTCAGATGCTTTCGATGCATTACAACAAGGATTTGTTATGATTGCTAAAGCTTTTGGCCGTTATACAAACAAATCCAACAATCGCATTCGTTCCTCATCAAACACAAGGAATCAGGCTGTTGTGAACAATGGACGAGTTGAAGTTCAGATGGGCGTGGTCGTCAGATGGGCGGTGGTCAAGGGTTTAATGCTATGGGTAGGAATAACATAGGTGCTCCACAACAGAGAGCTCAAGTGGTTGAACAGGGTAATGCTCAGAATGGGATAAATGGTCTTCGCTGCTACAACTGTAATGAGAAGGGACACCTGGCTAATGCATGCCCAAAGCCGAGGACTAGGGGCAGTGCTTATCACAAGGAGGCTTTACTTTTGGCTCTTAAGGATGAAGCTGGTGGAACTCTCACAGACAAAGAACAGAGCTTTATGGCAGATATGGAGGACTTGCAGGCCAATGCAGCAGTTATGTTGATGGCTAATATGCACGAGCTACACATGAGTGACACAGGCCCAGTGTATGACACTGATGGCTTGTCTCAGGTACCCGAACAAACCATATTCATCTCTGCTCTAATATCTCCGCCAACATTAGAATCCGGCGAGGCTCAGAATGTTCAAAATGAGTCGTCCACATCTCATTCTGACGATTCTCAACTAGACCCAGTAGTTACATTTGACGATCAAGATGATCTTATGGTTACCTTTGATACTCAAATTCACTCCGTGGTTATACTTGAGGATCTAAATAGTGATCATGTTGTGACTCACGCTGAACACGCTGAACTTCTGCCTAGTCCAGATGTTGATCTCTTAATTAAAGATTTTCTATCCCAAATGGATGAATGTCGTTCATTAAATCAGCAACTACACAGTACAAATGCACTGTTAACCAGGGATATTGAATGCTTAAAACGGAAACTCAATTTTTTCAAAACTCAAGAAAACCGTGAAAAAGGTTTTGAAGCCGCTTTTGCTAAATCACATCAAAACAAAAAATCTTTAGAACGACAGATTCGTGATCTAGCCGCATCGAAGAATGCTTTGTTGTCTCAGATAGAACAACTGAAACATGAACATAAAAAACAACTTAACGCTCTTACTTTGGAAACTCAAAAGCCAATTTGAGTTGTTAACTTGTCAAAAACAGTTCTCTGCGTACAAAAGCATTCAACGAAATGAATAGATGACCATCTTGAAGAAATTGTCGGCTTACAACAAAAACTCAAAGAGTTTCGAAATGTTGTTTACAAACATGGTGAGTCAATCACAACTATTCAAAAGTTTACTTTAAAACCCAATCCCAATGGATATGGACCGAATCTTCGATTACAAACCACAGCTTTCAACCAAAGCATTCAAACCAAATGCTGAAGTTTCCGTGCAGAATATAAAATTGATGATTCTGTTATGAGTGTTGTGGAATATCATCGTCAAGAGGAATTAGATGCAGAAGACGAGAGTCGATCGAAATTAGAAAATGTTGTTTATAACAAACCATTTAACTATTCAAAGCGGTCACTTTCGTCACACCACATGATTCTTCTAACACACCCAGGATTATCACAAAAACGTCTGAGTCTTCTAATGTTGCTCCCCAACCAAATTATGCACAAATTTATGGTCCTTTACCTTCACTCAGTGAAGTACAATCAAAACCAGAAAATCGTCAAATTCTTAGATATTTTGACATTTTCACTTCTGACCTCAAACTTTTAGAACGTGAGATTGAATTTCATTCTGAAATAAAAGTTGAACATTTTCAATCGCCTCAGGTGCGAGAACAAAGAGATATTTTTCAGAAAAGAATTTTACCTCATGTTAAAAATTTGAAAAATTGTGCATTGTATTGGGAAAGGGAATTTCATAAGGAACTTGGATTGATGAAAGTCATTTTCGACAAAACAGAAACATCTATTTCTAATACAAAACGTAAAAAGAAATGTTACGAAAAGATGTTGATCGAATCTTGGAAGATGTTATCTGTGCTGATATCCATAATGTTGTGTTATTTCATTCTTTGCCATATGCATCTGATTATATCTCTGCTGATTCTGTTGATTCTATTGAAATTGTTGAGAATACTGATAATATGCATCAGATCGAGTCTTTAAAAGTTGAAAATGAACGAATGTTAAAAGAGCTTTCAAATGAAAAACGTCGTCTTCAATGGTGTTAAAAAGATTGTCATTCTCGTGAACTCTCTTGGCAAAACAAAATTGCTCAGTTGCAAGCAAAAGCCTTTAATTCAAAACCTGAGCAACTGGATGATCAAAACGCGTCTTTGAAATATCAAATCACAAAATATGAACAAGAACTTGAAAAAGTTAAAAAGGAATATGGTTTCATATTTGATTTACTCAAACAGACTCGTGATGAAGCATCAAACGAACTTGATCATTATCTTGCACACACTAAAGAAGTCATGAATATTTCTGGAAATCTTCGTTCTGAAAATCAAGATTTGGTGCACACTATCATTAAGTTAAGGGAGATGTTAGGAAAATATGAACAAGTTCAGCCTAGCATCATTAATAAAATTGCACCTGTTACACTTAGCAAACGTGACCCCAGAATGCCTACTGACAAAACACAAGATACTAATGTGCTTCCCTCTACTGAAACAGGAATAGTTGCCTCTTTTCCCAACGTCCGCACTTCACAGCCTAGGAGCAATACAAGGAAGAATAGGAAGTTGCGACCTAAGAAAAGAACAATATAGAATGCTGAAGTAGAAGAACACTCTAGGACTTTGAATAAGACCCGAGTTGCACCCACTTTAGATATTGCGTCTGACAAATGTAATGGAAAAAGTGTTGTAACGAATGCTGAACCTTTAAGTACTTTTGATATTAAGTATGAAGCTTCTTGTGTTATATGTCGTAAAAGTATGCTTTCTGATTGTCATGATAAATGTGTTGCTAAAGCTATCTTGTCTCTGTTAGTGCAAATATTACGATATTTAATCTATACAGTCTCGTTTGTTTTGATTGATGACAAACATGTAACTTGCAATACATAACGTAAAATGTACAAGTTACTTGTAATCACACTTTGTCTCAACATACATTCAACACCTCTCGATGTCTCAAGTCCTCATATGTTACAACACAAGTTCGTACATGTTTGTTATGTGGCATTATGATCAAACCCATTAACAAATCATTTAGAATGTTTAAAATACGTTAAGTATTTTAATAGGTTAACCATTCTATTTCAAACCTCATTTTACATTTTGCATTCACAAGTATTTTATACAAATACATCTTTTGTAAAATGTCTAACAAATATATACTTTTATTTGTACAAGTAAACTAACTATAATATTCATACAAGTACTAAAGTTTACTTACACTTGACAAAATATATATTATTTTGACAAGCACCTAACTAGATATTTTATTTTATAAAAGGCAACTAAACTTTTTATAAACTAATTACATAATACATTTTACAAGTTTATTTTCATGAACATTTTAATTTAAATGAAAATACAATTTTACATCACTTCATGCATCATCATATCTTTAGAAGATTTGGTCAATATTTGGTTAGATTTGCAAGATCTTGAAAGATATTCTAAGATATCAAATTTAATAAAGTATTATTTTTTAGATTACATTTTTGGCTATAAATAGAGCCCATTGTCTTCTCATTTCAATCATCCCTTCCAACATACATTCTCTCTAACATTCTTTCATCACTTAGATCTATAGATAAACATGTAGTAGCATCCATCAATCACCCTCACCATCACATGATCATAATGCTTCTAACATTCATCTTTGTTGTAAGCATATTCTACATTTTGATCAACCAAGGAAAGTTTAGAGATCTAGCCATCCTCATTCACCAAAGCATATCAACATATGAAGATTCAAGATCTCTTGATATCCTCATTGATTGAAGACTTCTTATTTAAGAAGATCATTTAGATTAGTCATTCATATCCATTAGACATTATGTCATGGATCATCATTGTAAACATTATTGCATCATCACAACACTTTCACCAAACTAGATTAGATGGGTTATGTGTTTGAACCATAAAACACAAGGTTTGTTATGTTGGGCCATAAAACATAACGGGAGTGGTTGTACCTGAAAAGAACTCGACATCTAGCATAGTGTCGGAAATATTGTATAGGCGACGTTAGGTTGGTTCTACCTCGAACTAGAACCCGGTATTTAGCTTTGTACCAGAAAAAGTGTAAGCGACGATTGTAAGGTTTTCTCCGCCGAGAAGGGAGGTTGTTGATTTAGTGAAGTAACTCTCGAGTTGGGTACTTGAGGAGTGGAGTAGGGCGGAGAGGAGATCCGTGACCGAACCACTATAAATCCTCGTGTTCGGTTTGCACTTTCCTTTCTTTATCTCTTTACTTTTATAATTGCTTGTGATGTGGTTTAATGTTTATGCTTGTGTGACAACTTGGTTTACTATGATTTATATTAGTCACAAATAATAATTGGTACTTTCATATTATAACAAGCTTCATAAACGGTTTGATACAAAAGATCTAACGTTTTTAAACGGTAACGTATTCACCCCCTCTACGTTTTCACAGTCTCGTTTACGGAATTCTAAGAAACGGAATATCTCTAGGCCCACTAATGCTTCTAAGACTGTGCTTGGTAAACCGCTCTCTTTAGATTCTAAGAAACGCATTGATGTCCCTGTAGTTCCAGTATTACCTCCAAGGAATGTAGTACCACCTAGTGCATTCACTAAGACTAAAGCAAAGACTAGTTGGAGATGGCAGAAATGGATTCATAATACACTAGGATTTAAATGGATGCCTAAAATCATTGATGTGTGTATTTCGACTATAACTGCTTCAGAACCCTCTAACACTTCGGGTTCCACATCCACTTATATTCCATCTGTGTCGTCTGTGTGTAATGCAGGTGATACAAATCATTCTTTGGATTGTTGATAGCGGATGTTTCCGACACATGACAGGCAATCTTAAACTGTTATCAAACTTTGTTTCAAAGTTCATTGGCACTGCTAGATTCGGGAATGATCACTTCGCAGCTATCATGGGCTACGGATATTATATCAATGGAAACATCGAAATTAGCAGGGTTTATTATGTGGAAGGTCTCGGTCACAATCTGTTTTCTGTTGGTCAGTTCTGTGATGGAGATTTGGAAGTTGCTTTTCGGGAGAAAACTTGTTTCATTCATGATCTACAAGGAAACGATCTTATGTCTGGCACTCGCAATTCAAGTCTGTACACAATCTCAATGCAAGACATGATTGCTTCATCTCCCATTTGTCTACTTTCAAAGGCAACATCAACAAAATCTTGGCTATGGTACCGACGTTTCTCACATTTTAACTTTCAAACCATAACCAACCTTGCTTGATACAAACTTGTTGAAGGTCTCCCGCGATTCCGGTATTCTAAAGATCACCTTTGCTCAGCTTGTGAATAAGGGAAAAGCACTCGTGCTCATTTTCCTTCAAAGGTGGAACACAACTCTCAGCATGTGCTTCATCTTCTTCACATGGATTTGTGTGGCCCGATGCGCGTGCAAACGATTAATGGCAAACGCTACATCTTGGTAAATGTCGATGACTACTCACGATGGACTTGGGTCTACTTTCTTCGAAGCAAAGATCAAGCTCCACAGATGATCATCACCTTTCTCACAAAAATTCAAGTTCAGCTCCGGAACACCGTCCGCCAAATAAGAACAGACAAAGGAACTGAATTTGTGAACCAAACTCTTCGAGAATTTTATGAGAAAGTGGGAATTGAGCATCGGACATCTATTGCACGTACACCAGAACAAAACGGAGTTGTTTAAAGATGAAACCGTACGTTAGTGGAAGCTGCAAGAACAATGTTAATCAATGCTAAACTTCCGGATTACTTGTGGGCAGAAGCTGTATCAACTGCATGCTACACTCAAAACCGATCAATGATTACAAAACGCCACAACAAAACACCTTTTGAGCTTATCCACAACAGAAAACCGAATCTCAAACACTTTCATGTATTTGGATCTCTTTGCTACCCAAATAATGATCATGATGACTTTGGAAAGCTCAAAGCCAAAGCTGACATTGGAGTCTTTATAGGATAATGTGAGAACTCTAAAGGTTACCGGATCTGGAATCGTCGTACAAAGCATGTTATGGAAACGATTCATGCAAAATTTCGATGAACTTACTGAAATGGCTTCTGAGCATAACAACTTGGAACCCGGTCACAACCGTTTAAACTTCCCTCATACCCCATCATCAGCCGACACAAGATCCCAGCTTACTCGTCAACAAATGGAAAAGCTATTTGCTCCTCTGTTTAGTGATGATATTGATGAACGTGCTCCAGGTGTATCCATTGTTTTCGCTGCTCAACTTGATCATATTCCAATACCTAATACACCTGCTACAACAACTACTGTTGCAGAAGCACCACCAGTTGACTCTACAACAACAGCTGAACAAACTGCATCCAACGACGCTGAACCAGCTGATGATGTTCTAAACAATGAAGTAACCCCACCTGCAGATTTTGATCCAAATGCGTTCTTCAACCCGTTTGCTAATGAAACTGCTGCACCAGATGTTGCAGAATCATCTACAAGTCATTTGAATCCTCCCAATCTGCAGAATGTATATCAACATCAACCATCCACTCATCGTTGGAAAAAAGTCCATCCTCTAGAGAATATTATTGGTAACCCGAATCAACCAGTCGTAACGCGACAACGTCTTCACACAGACGGTGAACATTGCATTTATGCACTCACTGTCTGCCAATCTGAACCTAAAAACATTAAAGATGCAATGACCAAAGACAACTGGATAGAATCCATGCAAGAAGAACTCAATCAGTTTAAACGTCTTGAAGTATGGGAATTGTTTGAAAGACCAACATGGGTCTTCGTCATTGGTCTCAAATGGATTTGGAAAAACAAATTAGATGCTGAAGGAACCATAATCAGAAATAAGTCACGTCTGGTGGCTAAGGGTTATAGACAGGAAGAGGGTATTGACTTTGAAGAATCATTCGCTCCGGTTGCTCGTCTTGAGGCTGTTCGGATCTTTCTCGCGTTCGCAGCTCATATGAATATAACAGTCTTTCAAATGGACGTCAAAACTGCTTTTCTAAATGGTCAACTAAAAGAAACGGTTTATGTTAGCCAGCTAGAAGGATTCGTTGATCCCGAGTTCTCAAACCATGTCTACAAACTGAACAAAGCTCTGTATGGACTCAAACAAGCTCCTCGGGCGTGGTATGATAAGTTATCATCCTTTCTTATCGCCAATAATTTTGTAAAAGGTTCGGTCGACCCTACACTGTTCATACAATATCACGGGGCACACATTTTAATCGTTCAAATTTATGTGGATGGCATCATTTTTGGGTCAACAAATTTAAAATACTCAAACGCTTTTTCAAAACTAATGAAAAAATATTTTGAAATGTCCATGATGGGTGAACTTACGTTCTTTCTAGGACTGCAAGTTCATCAATCACCCCGTGGTATTTTCTTGAGTCAGTCCAAATATGCCCTTGAACTTTTAAACAAATTTGGAATGCAAAACTGTGACACATATGCCACACCAATGGCTCATACCAAGAAACTAGACGCTGATTTACATGGGAAATTGGTGGACCCTACCAAATACCGTAGTATTATTGGGTCTCTCATGTATCTAACAGCTAGCAGGCCTGATATTGTTTTTGACGTATATCTCTGCTCCCGTTATCAGTCAAGACCAACTAAAACCCACCTCTATGAGGCTAAAAGAATCCTCCGATACATCAAGGGAACCATTAATTTGGGGATCTGGTATCCGAAGGATTCTGGTTTTGAACTAATAGCTTTTTCAGACGCTGATCACGCAGGATGCTTAGATTCACGGAAAAGTACTTCAGGAGCATTACAATTTCTTGGTGATAAACTGGTGTCATGGCAATCGAAGAAGCAAGATTGTACGTCGCTGTCCTCAACAGAAGCAGAATATGTAGCCATGTCGGCGTGTTGTGCTCAAGTCATTTGGATGAGAACACAACTTAAAGACTATGGTTACATATTTGACAAAATCCCAATGTACTGCGACAATCGAAGTGCTATTGCGATCTCGTGCAACTTCGTTCAACACTCAAAATCAAAGCACATCGATCTTCGATATCATTTCATCAAGGAGCACGTGGAAAAGGGTACTGTTGAATTATACTTTGTGGGTAATGAATACCAACTGGCAGATCTTCTCACCAAAGCTTTAGCTCCTGCTAAGTTTAATGAGTTGGTCCACCGAATTGGTATGCGGTGTTTGTCTCCAGATGAATTGGATGAACTGTTAAAACATTCTTAAAATCAGACAAACACCGAAACCTCTTTTGTAAATATTTTTCAAAAACAAAATACAAAAATATAAAATCTGATAAAATAACAAAAATATTCTTCTATCTATATTTCTTGTAACATTGCAAGTACAAATCTTCCGTCAACACTTTAATATTTCAAAATTCAGTATTTTTCTCGATCAAGTGTTGAGGGGGAGAAAGCAAATATTTTTCGGTTTCATAAAACCTTGTACTTGCATATTCCCTCATCCCGGTTGTTTCTTTATTAATGGTGGTCACATTTCTGGTTTACTGACACTCCTCAGACTAAAATTTATAAAATTTCATTATTTCTTAAGTCGAGGGGGAGTGTCGTCAAATTTCTTTCCAAATATCCTTCGTTTGGTAACCAAAGTATTTTTTAAGTCGAGGGGAAGTTATGGACTTGGGATGTAAAAGGTAAAGGTGGATGGACTAATTGTGTCAAAATGTCAAAGTATTTTTTAACAAAACACCTCCACCAAACAAATACTTCACGTTTATTACACATTTATTATATCACCTACCAAATCCTACGCATAAAAATCATCCGGAAAATTTGTGTTCTTGATCATCAATTTGTAAGTGGTTAAACGTTCTTTGCAATAATCTAAACATGGGTTTTGAATTTTTTTGAAAACCAACGGTTAGATTTTAACTTAGAAGTGATTTTGTGTTCTACGCATAAGCGTATGAACACCTAATCAAGTTTGTGTGTTTGTGGTTAAAATGATAGTGTCAAAACGTTTCTCTAACATCAATAATTCCATTTTTATCATTAAAACAAACCTAGAAACACGAATTGATTGATTCTTGAATTTAGGGTTTATGCGTAAGTTTGGGGATTTTCAATATTGAGTGTTTTTTGGTTTAAAAGATTGTCATATGATGTTGTTTACAAGGTTAATTGACCATAATCATGCTTGGAATCAACCCAAAAACAAGAATTGCCCTTAAATTGGAAATTAGGGTTTATGTTCTTAAGAATTGGGTATTTTTTATTGGCCTTGATTTTGATGTTATAACTTGGATAGAACTACTCACTATGCTTCTTAGACCTTACAGAACAAGTTTGGTGCAATTCCTATGGCTAGATAACTTACACGTAGAAATTAGGCCTTAGGGTTTAGGTTTATGCGTAACATATGTTCTACGCATAACTGCTTGAAAGTGTTTCCATGATTTGAACTGAAAAGGAATGAATGTAGATGATAATATTTGTGTTATGGTGAATTTATTTCAGGTTTCAACGTGTGTATAACTCAGAATCAAGGTTACTTGCCATCTACGCATAAGGATCACCTTACGCGTAGCACGTTATGCGTAAGAGAAATCTTACGCGTAACGTTTGCGCGTAAGGTTCTACATTGGGGACTACGCGTATCCTGTGAAGGATATGCGTAAACAGTAACCTCTACGCATAAGGTTGACTCTTACGAGTAAGCCTTACGCGTAAGGTTCCATATGCGCTTACGCGTAAGCTCTACGCATAAGGACCTCTTTTCCTACGCGTAATATTTCTTACGCGTAAGTCAAGAACCTACGCATAAGCTTACGTTTACGCATATAATCAGTCCTGTTTACGCATAAGCTTGCATTTTCTACGCCTAAGCCTAGTTTTAACCTTAATTATGAATTGTTGCGCATGCAAACTTGTAAATAAACAAATCATAACGCCACGAAACCAATAATGTCACTTATAAGCTTAAACGTTTAATAAGTTGTGAAAAATAAGTGAAAACTTGGACTTTAAAACTCAAAGTTAACCAACTCACGATAATTATCACGACGTCTTTGGACTATTGGATAAACAAGTGACATTGGACTCGTAACAATCATCGACATATCACATTCAAGAATTAGTGAATAAAATCAACTGTTGACTAATGTAATGTCTTTCGATATATTGGTTCTTTTGGCTAAATATCTTTCAGATCACGACATGGACGCTCAAATGCAAAACGTGGAAGCACCAAACATTCTCACCATTGAAGATCTCTTCCCTAATGGCTATCCAATGAAGATAGGAAAGAATAACCTTCGTGTTGATTTTGATAGTCTCACCTGCTCAGTGTCTTCTTGTCTGATTGCTGTAGACATTATGAAGAATCACCCTTATCAGAATATGCTCACCAACTCGCTGCTTGCCGGAGATCTACATTCACCAATTCTGGCATACAATGCAAAAGATCAAAGGTCAAAATGTTGTGACGGTGACACTCAACCACAAACAAGTCACCATCACACTAGCAGACTTAAGGTCTATTCTTCTCATTCCCGCCATCGAGCCAACTGAATATAATGCTACACTAACTGAAGAGGTTGTTCTGAAATTCATGATCGACATTGGTTATGACGAAGCTACAGGAGTAATCACAAAGCATTCATACGTGGATCTTAAGAATATTCCTCATCCATGGAGAACCCTCTACATTATCATCACCAAATCCATTTCGGGCGTGACAGTGGTTATGAGCATCCCAAGCTCATGGAACTACAGATCTTTTGGGCTTTGGTCAACATGAAACACATTGAAGTTGAAGCTTTAATATGGGACGATATGATGTCTTTCCTCAAAAAGCGTGGCTCCAAGATCCCATATATCAGATATACCAAATTGTTGATCCAAAGAGCTCTAAGGAATAATCCTGATATCCCCTTGAGACTCAATGACCCCAACAATCACTCCATGTTGTATGAGCCCACACTCACAGTCAGATTTAAGGAATCTACAACAAAGAAACAGGGTGCAGTGTTGCCAGATCACCTTCTACCTAATGCAGTCAAACAACTTTATTCATATGAAAGGTATCTGGTAGCGGTTGATGAAGGAAAAGTAGGTTTTCTTGATGAAAAGTCCTCCGGTACACCTACTAGGAAAACCAGGAGAGGCAAGTGCAGGAAGTGTTACAAGCAGAGAGTCAAAGAAAGTTTCCTAGAGGTCACATACTCTCAAAAGGAAAGTTCCTCTAGAGGAACTATTCTCTATCCCATCCTGAACCGCAACGAAAGCTACTGGATGAAAGCTCTGAGGAAACTGAATCAGACGAAGAGGTCACCTACTCTGAAACTGCAATCGATGACACTCCAACAGTAGCTAAACCTCCCAGTCCAATAGCTGAAAAAGGCAAAGGAAAGACTCCTGTGCTTGAGCATGATAAGGAAAGTTCTGAAGAAGAACCAGTTGACGAGGAAAGAGATTATCAAAAGAAGTTGAAGAACCTCAGACTCAAATATCTTGCCGATGAATTCGTAAAGGATCAAACTCGTGGCCCCGGAGGGTCAAGTGGTGGTGCACTATCTACACCAGTTCCTGATGCGGTTAATCAACCCGATAAGGGAACTGGTACCACCACCCACGATCCACAACAACAACGATTGGAAGATACCATCACCTATGAATTTGAGGAACCTAAAAAGGAGAAGTCTGAGAAAGAAAAAGCTGATGAAGAAGCCAAGATTGAGGCAGAACAATTGGCCAAGTATGCAAAAGATGACGAAGTTGAATATGATGATTTTCTTCTAGATAGTCCAGCACGCTCAAAAGAAGAAACTTCTGAACCAGCAAAGGATCTTGAGTCTCCTCATATCTCATCATCATCAGATTCATCCTTTCATTCATCTCCACCACCATCCAAAGGAACAACCAGATCCACATCTAAATCTGTGAAGAAACCAAATGACTCTTGGATATCCCGGGCTAAGACAAAGATAGTCAAAGCTATCAAACAAGTCAAGAAGAAAGATGTGATCAACAAAAAGCTGAATCAACTTGCTGACAGAATCAACTTTCTTCAAGACGGGATAAATGAGTTGTTGAAAGAAAGGGAGCATATCCAAAAGTTTATCAAAGGAGATTTCCAAAAGGAATTGGAGAAGACGGCAAGAGAATATACTGACAAGTTTCTTCTCGACACTGTCCCTGGTGTGACAAGAGAAGTATTTTCCGGACAACTTACCCCAAATATCGTCGCATTGGTTAAACATATAATGGCCAAAGAATATGATCTCTCTGAAACTGAGTTAATTGCTAAATTGGTGATGCAAATGTCAAAACGATCTGCAACTTTTACTTCGGATGAAGCTAAATTTTTTGAAGGTCTACTAGATTATCAACTCAGATCATCATGCAAGGAATCAGCAGATCAACCTAAACGACCAAGAGATGACGATGATAAGGACAAGGACTCTGCACCTAAACGTCCAAAGAAGTCTGGTAAATCTTCCTCAATGCCACCACCAACCCAAAAGACTCCAACCAAAAGAAGATCTCCACCAAGTTCTGCTGCTGCTGATAAACCTCAGGACTCTGAGTTACCACCTCAGACAGAGAAAACCGGTGATCACTTCGAGTACACTGGTGGTAACGATGAAGAGAAACCTGAGCCCCAACAACAACAACAACCCACCTCTCCCGCTTCAACAAAGAAACCAACATCCTCATCTAGGCCAAAGAAGAAGAAGAAGTCACCTAAGGCTGATGTCGTCTCATGGCTAGACAAAGATGACACCAAGTTTGAATGGTTCTCTACACTTGTTGATGCTACTCCCGCCCTAACTGTTGATCAAGATATGGTAGAAGGTCGAACATTGGAGCATGCTAAGTTACTTCAAGAGAAGTTTCAAGTGAAGAAGATGACCAAGTCAGAGTTAAAACGTATCAAGAATGAAGCCTTTCAATTACTCAAAGACAGCTCGAAAAGTGCTATCGAAGTTGAATACCATCTTGAAAACATAGCACGAGCCATGTCTAACAACATCGATTGGCTCAGCCCTGAAGCTAACATTGACTTCACATGAAAAGACAATGCTCTATACTACACCGATGGACCGACTTTACCAACGATTGGCCAACCAGATCAACCTAAGATTCCATTTCGCTACTTTTTCAACAAAGACTTGGAATTTCTTCTACACGTAGCGATGGTTTAAAGAAATATGCTACATCACTTACACTTCTTCCCTGGCCCATATACTCCAACTGTATAGCCATCGAGGAAAAGGCTACCCACATGTTTGCTAACAGCGTGGAACGGTATGACATCGATGCAATGTATGGGATTCACCATTGACCGAACGCCAAGAATCTACTACAAAAGTTGCCAGGTACGAAGGTCTAAACATGAAGTGTACAGTGATAAAGGGATCGTTGCTGTTAAGCATGTAGCTCTCTCGTCTAAATGGGATTACACTTTTCTCAACAAAATCATGGTCAAAAGACAAGACGAAAGGGACTATGATTTCTGTGAAGCGGACTTTCAGAATTTGTCTCTCAACGACATTGAAGATCTGTATCTTGCCAAGGTACAGGGAAGAATGAGACAATTCTCGACTGAAATCCAACGTGAATACATCAAGTCCTTGCTCATCTTCATCAAAAGCATAGTGATCCAAGAACGTGTAGAAGACTTGCAACTTGCCGTTGAATCTTATCGACAACGCGTCAACTCACTGCCTCAGCTAGAACTTCCGACATCAATCATCTTCCTCAATACACTCTCATCAGCAAACCGTTTAGAGTAGTCTACCATAGTGAACTACATCGCAACTGCTTGATGGCGTGTAGAGATCTTCATAAGTTTGGAGATCACACACTGAAGAAAGTCAGGGACGGCCTAGCTTATAGGTTAAAGCTGATACGCAAGGCATTGGTTCACAAAGAGATGGAATTTCGAGAGAGACAGATGTGTAGAGATCTTCATAAGTTTGGAGATCACACATCAAGAAAGTCGGGCCGGCTTAGCTTATAGGTCAAAGGCGATACAACAAGGCATTGGGTCACAAAAGAGATGGAATTCTCTGGAGAGACGGGATGTGAAGAGAATCATCACGCGGATTGATGAAAGGTTGTTTAGAAGGGACCAGCCGTAACTTTGGAGAGCCAGGTGGTCGCCCCGTGATTTCTCTCCAGTGCTATCAACGCCTACCGCATTCCCGAGTTATTGCCGACTACCCAACCTCCCCGTACCCCTTAACTGCTTCATTTTCTATATTGATTTGATGTGTTATTGCTTATGAATATGGCTTGTGCACACATAAATACTGTACAACCCGTACTTGTAATGAAAGGACCGTGGGTACGCTTCGCCACAATACTATAAAAGGAGCTTACTTTTGAGTAAAACTTATCAAAACTTTCATTTTTCAAAGTTTTACTCAAAAGAAAAAGTACTTCCCCTTATGATTTACAAAACCTCAAAAGTTTATATCACTTGTTGAGGGGGAGTATTTGACAACCAAAATCTTTGTTCACCAAATTGTTCTTCTTAGGAATCTTCCCACAAAACTCAAAATGGTCATATTCCATATCAAAATTTCATCAAAAATAATATTTATATGCCATTTTTGAGGGGGAGAAAAATTATGTGATAAGAAATATGTTGTGAAATTGCAAATAAATCTTTGTGCTATAGACTTAACCAATGAATTGACGAGATCTTAAATGTTAGTTACTCGAAAATACTTGTCCGGTAATAATTTCAAGCTAGTTCGCTAGTGATGTAAACGCAGTTCTCGCAAAGGACTTGTCCGAGTAGAATGTACCATTCGAGAAACTCTTGGTAGACATGAACTTTGACGGGTTTGACAACCTTTCGAGGCTTGTCCACACATTCAAGATAGTTATTAGAGCTAGTTGTCACCTAAAAACTGACAATGTAACTCTTTAACTATGCTACGTAACCGTGTCTCGCGGGGGATTGTCTATCTTGAGTTGATCAATTCAAAAAGTGCGCGCTCCTCCCTCACCATGCAAATTTATGTAAAAACACTTAAGCATGTGTGGAGGGGGAGTATTTATGCAAAATCTTAAACTCTCACAGTGGTACAAAATGTTATTACTTATAAATACTTTGAGAGATTTTCAATGAAATGGTTTTGTGGCAACATAGGTTAGTCATGGAGTTATAAGGTGACTAAGGTTAGGAATAACCATCCTATGATCAACCAGAGCCGGAGGGATCTACCCAAGGACACCACCAATAGTTATAATTAGAAGTCCTTAGGTATGATTATAAAAAGGAGAAAATGAGAATCGGAGAAAGAAGGAGTTGAAGAATTAAAAAGAAAAACAAAGAAAAGGGTGAAAAGAAATAGCCCTCCAGATTATTCAACTTAGGGCAGACACCGGGTTCAATTCATATGCTACTGGTTGTCACTTGATGACATCGGTATTGAAGATCAAAGTCGTCATGGACCCAGTGACGCATGCACTACACCTTCTTAGCCACTCAAGTTTCTCTCAATAGAAGCTTGTTTCATTCTTACAAGGAACCCTACGTAAAATCCATCTTCTTTAGAGATTGCTGGTATTGAAGAAGGAAACCCTCTCCCTAGTCTCCACTCAAGAAAACCAAAGTGCACTATTGAGTCTAGAGCCACGAGATTCATCAAAAGATCTTTTAGGTACACTTGACATTTTTATCACTTGACGTTCAACAATAAGGATGTAAGTGATACACTATCGTGTCCATCACATATCTTAGCAATCTGTCGAGAACATTTATGAGAGGATCACACATGTGATCCTCAATGATTGAATGGAAAATCCTGCCAGGGTCAACATCAAAATGTACCGACAGCAGTCACTTCGTAACTCCCCGTGGATTACGCTTAGTGTGTCTCAAACGGGGTCGTGAGGTGATGCTTCGTGTACCTTAGCGACTCATCCGAATCTGTAGGTGTACTTCGGTACATCGCGTTATCTCACTTGTGGGACTCACCAGAAACCTTTGTGAGAATTAGAGTTGTGTTTTCACACTATGCTGTTAACACTCTCGAAGTTCAAACTTGTAAGTTCTAGAACCGCTTATCACTAACCATTCTTATGTTCTTCTTATGGAAGCTCTGGAGCTGACTGATCGTGCAGATTCTTCACATGCTCATACCAACAACATCACTAATGGAAGTTCTCTCAAAAGGCAACACAAAGTCAGAATGATTCTTCATTATATCAAAGAATCTACAAAGTTTAAAGACTAAGAGAACTACATCAGATCGAATCCAACGCCAAAGAGCGGTGAGCATGTTGGAAAAAGACGGAGACACCGGAGCAACGAAGGCACACTGATGCGTACAACCACAACATACTATCACTTCCATCACAAAGAACAAAGATCAAAGAACAAAGAAAATGATGACGTCAAAGCAACTTTTCAAAGGAAACAATTTCTCTACATTGGGAGATTGTTCGACCAAGACACTTCTTCTCACAAGAAAGAAGAAGGTCAAGACGCAAAGCTACTATTACATCACACCTACAACGCGTTATATTATCAATCACTAACACTTAGGGGGAGATTGTTGGAATCACTCCTAAACTAGAATTAAAGTGTTAGTAATTAATATGTAATAGTTAGCTTAATTATGGCCTTTATGTTTGTTATTAAGCTTAGGCTTATGTAGAAGGCCCATAAGATGGGAACTTGGTGTGTTGCCCTAGTTCCCTCCTATAAATACTCTTGTAAACCCTCACTTGAGGGTTGGTTGTTCACTTTTATTCACTCTCTACGCATAACCTTTATCTATTCTTATACGTGTGTGTTTGTTATTGTTCAACCGACCATCTTGTCTTTCTTTCTTACATATTGAGGCTTGTGTTATAAATATGGGAACCTAACACATTGAAAATCAGAATGCAAAGATTTTCTTAAGCTTGTGGAAGAGAAATTTTGTTCTGCTCATAAGGCATTAGCGGGGACACTTATGGCTGAACTCACCATTATGAAATTTGATGGTATAAAGAGTATCCAAAGAACATGTCCTTGACATGACCAATACTGCAGCAAGACTTAAACACTAGGTATGAATGTGGATGACTCTTTCTTGGTGCAATTCATAATGAATTCACTTCCTTCTAATATGGACCGCTTCACATCAATTATAACACATTAAAGGATAAGTGGAATATTGATGAACTATCCAGTAAGCTTATTCAAGAGGAAGCAAGAATAAAGAAACAAAGAGTTCACTCCGTTAACCTGGTGAATCAAGGAGTTGACAAGAAGCTCAAACCAAATGTTGGGAATAATACTAACAGTTATCACTGATAGTCTTGTGGTTAACACTGCTAAAGATTACACTAGCAAAGGGAAACTCATTACCACTTAGCTACATAAATATTACCACTGCTGTTAAGATACATGTTTAGTATTCGTGTATTGATAAGTATAGAAAAGATCTTGTGTATATTCTATATTGTTAGGTTTATACTTATCTTGTAAAGGACTCCTTGTGCAATAAAAGGAGATCCTAGGTCATTGTTTAGAGTACGAAATACTCACGTAAGCTTCAAGGTGTAACCCTAGTGATAAGAAGGATCACTCGTATTATTTATTAATAGTATTGAAGCTTTGTGTTAAACTGTTCTCACTTACAATTTATCACATAATCCGTCTTCTAAGTATTACTAAGTAAATTCCGCGTGCTTATTAATATAACTCAAAATATCACTAACACAAGGTATGTGTTTAGATCCATCAAGTGGTATCGTGAGCGAAGGTTCGATATTTTGATTTAGAAGATCCAAGGAATAAGCTTAACATACTCATTCAATTCAATGGCTTATGGAAAACCACCAACTCTTCTACTCCAAGACTTCCTAAGCTCAAACTTAATGAGTTTGAGATGTGGAGGATAATGATTGAGCAATACTTTCTCATTCAAGACTATGCTCTATGGGAGATCATCTTAACTGTTGATTCTTTCAAGCTTGTGACTAGTACTTTAAGGTTGGTGACATGATGTTGTGACGTTTCGCGGCTCAGACTAATATTGAAAAAGCACTGAAGAAGAATGATTTGTTGCTGATGACTCTCCTTAGAGACCAGATCATAGCATTCAGCAAGTTCAAGACTGCTAAAGAACTCTTTGAAGAAATTTGCTCAGTGTTTGGTGGTAATGATGCTACAAAGAAGACACAAAAGACATTGTTGAAGCAAAGTGATGAAAACTTCTCTGCTTCAAGCAATGACTCACTTGATAGCATCTTCACCAAACTTCAGAAGATTGTTACACAACTAACGGTGTTTGGCATTGAGGTAGAAAAGGAAGACCTCAATTTGAAGTTTCTAAGAAGTTTGCCTTCCGAGTTTCATACTAATGTTACAGTCTGGGAAAATAAACCAGATATTGAAACTATGAAGCTTAATGATCTTTACAACAACTTCAAACTCATTGAAAAAAGATTGAAGAAGGCTGGGAAACTTGGTACAAGCTCAAGCAGCTTGGCTTTGATGTCAACCTCTGTTGATAGTGATGATTCAAGATGATCTGTGATGATGATATTGCCACCGGTTCTACAATTTCCACTGTAATGTTATTAGCGCTACCAATCGCAGTTTAAAGAAGAAGATTGCTGGTATTGGAGATCCTACCTTTTATGCTTTTATCTCCACTCAAGTCAATGGCTCTATATTAACTCATGAAGACATAGAGCAAATTGATGAAGATGACTTGGAGGATATGGATATTAAATGGCAAATAGCTCTTCTTAGCATGAGGGCTAGGAAATTCTACAAGAAGACTGGCAAGCCAATCCACGTCAATGGTGGTGAAACCGCAGTGGTTCACAAAAAGAAAGTAGAGTGCTTAAATTGTCACAAGTTGGGGCATTTTGCTAGGGAAATGAAGACCAAAGATGAAGGACAACCGTGCTACTTGGTACAAGCAAAAGAAAGAACCAACTGTGGAAGAACCAAAGGCAATGTTGGCGATTGATGGTGTGAGCTATGATTGGAGTTTCATGGCTGATGAACAAAAGGAAGAACCTTCAGATGCTGCTCTTGTATCTACTGAATTTGCTCTCATGGCTTTCTCTGACTCTGAGGTACAAAACTTTGAAAGTTGTTCTAAAACATGTAGGGATGCTAGAGAAGTTGAAAGGCTTAATGAATCTTATGAAAGTCAAAGAACAGAGTTGTTGGCTGCTAATTATGCTATGTCAAACCTTAGGAGAGCTATAGCTGTATTAGAAAAACAACTAGAGCATTATAGAGAAAATGAATCAAAATATAATGATGATATGATTCTTCTTAGAAGAGAGGTAGATCATAAGACAACTGTGAATGTGGCATACCAAGAAGAGCTTGAAAAACTTAAAAAGATAAATGAAAATGTCAATTTAACTTTAGACACCTGTTATTATCAGTCTAAGTCAATTGATAAAATTTGGAATGCTCAAATTATGAGTAAAGCTAAGTCAAGTATGGGATATCATACTGTTCCACCACCACTAAGAGGTGTTCCATCACCTCCAGGCATAGATTTAGCTCATACTGGCTTAGAATATTTTCAAGAATTTCAACGTAAATATGGTCCTCTAAAGGACACATTTGTGAAAAATGAGGAACCTAGGAGATAAAAAGAATGTAGAGGCTTCTATCCCAAAAGTTGTTAATACTATTACAGAGGAACCTAGGAGATAAGCTAATAAGCTTAGACCAACTGTAAAGTATGCAGAGATGCATAGGAACAAGTCATCAGCTCCTAGGAGTAACCAAAGGAGTTGGAATCATGTTAAATCTCAACAACTAGGTAGTGACTTTTTGATGTACAATAAAGCATGCTATATCTGTGGTAGTTTTGATCATTTACATGCTTATTGTAACTATCATGTTGGGAGAAGGGAAGTCCATGGGAATAAAAGGGCGGAGTCTAACAGGTTTCAAAACAATTTACACCCTAATTCTCACAGCAAAATGATCCCAAGAGCAGTTCAACTTAGAAGTGGTCTTAAATCTTTTGCCACTGCTAAAACTGTCAACACTGCTCATCCCAAATCACCTGTTACAAGGGCAAAATCCAAAACAACTTTTGCAAAATCTGCACAAACAGGGAAAAGAACTTTTCAAAATAAAAAGGTTCATTATAACCAACAATGGGTACCTAAATCCAAACCAGCAGTTTCCACTGCTCAATCAAAAGTTCCTACTGCAAGGGTTGTAAACAAGAAAAGGGGGACATGGGCAATGCTCTGAAGGCCTCAAAGACGTTGGGAATGGAAACCTAAAGGAATTAGCTCATCAACCAATCCCAATGGTGTATCAGCTTTGGAGGTGGAGTTAAATTGAAAAGTAAAATGGAACAACAAGTATGATGCAAGAGATTTAAAGCAAACAACATGGATTTTTATTAATATCAAACAAAACTGCACACTGCACACTAAGTGCAGAGGATACATCCATGAGATACTGAATACAAGCATCATTACATAACTTGAACAACTGAAAACAACCTACAACAACCCACTACAGACACAAGCTTCACATCCTACCCCACAACCCCAACCTAACCATCATCTACTACCTATGGCTTCTTTGGGAAGGCCCACCTTGGCATCACCTTAGGCTCCATACGCATATCAATCCAGTTATACACCTTAGGGCTTGCTAGCCCCATCACCACTGTTAATACAAATAAGCCGTAAAAATGTTTATTTATATTTTACGATCTTCTAATGTTTTGTCGATAACAAACGTAAAATCATATTAACGAAACAAATAAAATACGTAAATGGTTTGAACTAATAGTTTCTAACATATTCACATTTTCACATAAAACACTAAAACAAGTATAAGTGATTTTATGATTTAGTAATACATATGTACAAACTAGTGTTTACATATTTGGATAAAATATACACATAACTAGTATGTAGTATATTGGGTAATTTAAAAGGGTAGAAACTTAACAACCCACAAATACATTGAATGTAGGTGGGTACAACCCAAAGCCCATAACCCATGGATCTTGACCCATAACCCATTGCATGACATCATGCTTATATCACATATGGATAATTCCCATAACCCATGGATCAACCCATACCCAAGTGACTAAGTGCATTGCACCCAAAGATACATTGTATCTAGCCAAAGATCCATGGTTCAACCCATGACCCATGACCCATAACCAAAATACCTCATGGGTAAAGAGGATGCTCCACGGATCCCTAGCTTTGTGCTAGCCGGATCCCAAGTGGAAGGGATCCGTGGGATCCGGGAATAGTAGGATTTTTCCTCTATAAATAGTGAGCCATTTCTTCATTATTTATCATCTCTTTCTAAACACACTTTCCCCGAGTTAAATCTCACTAACCTTAGATCCAAGAGATCTATGTTTGTAGTTTTGTTTTTGTGTGATCTTTAGGTTCCTCTTAAAGGCAAGATCACCACCTTTGAAGTCAAGCAAGCTCAAGTCCATGAGTTGCCATGCTTCCTCATCATCAAGGCTACTGAAGTCTTCTTGTTGATGATTCCTTTCTTTTCTCAAAGAAGTGTAGTGTTAAAGACATTAGTGAAAGATGTCTCAAGTGTTAAGATGAAGATATTAGTGAAGGGTATCTATCTTCTATAGCATAAGCACTTGTGGTAGGTGCTTAGAAGACAAGACAAAGAAACACTAGTGAAAGGTGCTTAGAAGTCAAGACAAAGAAGCATTAGTGAAAGGTGCTTAGAAGTGAAGACACAAGACATTAGTGAAAGGTGTCATGTAGATCTAGTCAAAGGCATTAGTGAAAGGTGCCTTAGATGTATATTTGATATGGTGTGTTTCGATGTACAAGATATACTCGTATTAGATCCAAGGATATTGATATCCTTGATGATGTTGTAAAGGAGTAGATCTCCTTTGGGATTAGTCGTTGGTGTAGTGTGGTAGTAGTTCCTCCATTGCAATGGAACTAGGTGCTTAGCCTAGTACCTAATAAAGGGTAGGCCATGTTGTGAAGGTGTAGTTCACCTTGGAGTGAAAGAACTAGGTACTTAGCCTAGTACCTTATAAAGGGTAGGCGACGTTGTGTAGGTGTGGTTCACCTTGGAGTGAAAGAACCCGGTGGATAGCCTAGCACCGAAAGGGTAGGCTTAACGATGTGAAGGCTTTCCACATAAGGAGATTGTGTAGTGATTACGAACTCTCGAGTAGGTGACTCGGGAGTGGAGTAGGGCAAGGAAGGTGTCCTTGTAGCCGAACCACTATAAATACTCGTATTGTGGTTTTGTGGTTCTTACTCTTATCTTTTCATTACTTACCTTTATATGCTTGTTTATCAACATCCAACACACACATCCAAATAGATTGTCATAAGTCAATCTAAATAGATTAAAATGAAGTTTTAATTGGCAAAACTATTCAACCCCCCCTTCTAGTTTTCCACAATTGGCATCAGAGCTTCATTACCAAGTTTCTTGAAATATATTGTACTTTAAAAACTTGATACTATCCATGGTTAATTGAAAACTACAAAGAAGGTTTTTCATAAAAACAAACACCATGTCTTTTAAAACTATATGTTTGGATGTTGATTTGATAACAACATTTTTCTTATTTACTTTTTCATTTAATTGCACTAATCTTCTTTGTCATGTTGATTAGTCAAAGCTCATACCCACCAAGCTTTAGGAGTCGCTTGGTAACAAGAATACCTTTTTTAAGAAGGTATCTTAGTCGAAAGGAGCGGAATCACTAAGTGACATTTGTTGTGTCATTTGTAAAGACATTCCTAAGTGCTAGAGGTATGATTTTCTTTTTATTTTGCTTGATAATTAAGTATACCTATTTAGGTATTTATATGATTATCTTTTGTGCTCATACATGTTTTACATGAAGCTTCATTAGGAAGCCTTTTTTTTTCTCACATATGTTTTATTTCTCGCCTAAAGTCGTGGGTATAAAACTTTTGTTTTGTTTCTTTTATATCCAATAATAAAACAAAACATGAATTTGCAAAATTCCTCCTCTTCCTATAAAACCCCACCGTCGACCAATCTACCAAACCCTCACTTTTTCAAATCCTCCAATTTCAAAATTTTCTCTTATTCAAAAAACTTCATCTCTCCCTCATTTCATCTCAACCGAAACCAAGAAGGTCCATCATCAACATGGTTTACATCGCACTCGTGCTCATCGCCTCTAACACTCATCAGACTTGTGTTCCCTATGATGAAGTTCACATATGGAAACGTTTACTTTGGGTTGTTAATCTACATTGGGATCATATACCCAATCCTTTATATCATCCTTAGTATTGAAATGCAATATTATTAATAATCTAGTTTATCTAGGTTATTTTAATCATAATGTGTTTGTCACTTATTTTGATTTATATGTTTTATATTCTTTCGTGATACATTAGAAGTCATATATGCATGCTAAAAGAAAATGTAGGATAAAACATATTTCGTGGTATAAAAACTGTAAAATCTATGTTTTATCAAATCTCAAGCTGACATTGCATCCACGGATCCCGAAGATATAATAGCCGGATCCCTTTTGTATAAGAACCGCGGGATCCGGCCCTACTGAAAAATACAAATCATGCAAGATTAAAACCAATGTCTTTCTAAATGTAATAATCCACTAGAAAGTCAAAACCTTGAGTATGTTAAAGTGTTAAATACCATTGTTAATAAAAAACTAGTAAAAACATTAGATTATCATAGGTTGACCACAAACATCTCTTTTTATTAACTTATCATTTTTATAGGTTCAACTATGACGCATGAATATGAGTTTGACTTTTCACTCACTAGCTCACACTAACATCTCGAACCCAACACACCGCAATCATGTCCGTAGGTTCAATAATCACTAAAACCGCCACTTCCACGAAGGACGATTAGACACCTTCTACAATTCAAGAAGGTATCAATACCTCCTTCTGTGCCATAGGACTAGAATGTATTCTTGAAATCAACGAGAAGATATGTCCAAGGATCATAATGGAATTATTCATCAAGTCGAACTCGTTCGTAACGAGGATCGCTCTCTATCTCTTTGGTTTTATATCAAAACCAAAAGTTCACTCTAACCCTTGGGCATTTTGCTCACATCCTCCGGATTCCAAATCATGGACAATGTGCCTTCACCGAAGATTGGTCTCTTGATTCTCTCTTCAACTTTCGTGAAGAAAATAGTCCATATTGTTCAAACATACCCTCTCCGGAAGATTTAAATCGCATAATATGCAAACCGATATATATCTCCCATCCAAACATTATCTTTACAAGGGATATCCGAGAAGAGTACAAGCCTCTTGCACTCATCCTACGTGAAAATGTTTGGAGTCTTAGGGAAATCGAGAAATTCTTCCCGCTTGTTGTGCTCACATGTTGTATTGTTTGCTAACACAACAACCATACAATTCCGCCACGCAAGGCTTAATTGCAAATCTTCAAGGCTCCAAGAATAAACTCATCCCTTATGGAATGTTCTTGACATGCATCTATCATAATGTTATGCACTTCCATCCTCAATTTCAAAGTCCGCTATAATGCATTTGTAAACAAGATGATGGAACCGCTAAACATATCTCTTATGAAGACTTTCTTCATTCTTGATACCACCAACACTCATCAATCACATAATGATCCTCATAGCAAAACACTCAAGGAAACTAATAGTATTCCAAAATAGGATCAAATCTCTTGTACTCGTGCTTTATTAATGTAATCCAATTTCCTTCATGAAATAAAATATTTTACATTTGATATCTTAGTATTAGAACTCTTTTAGACTATCCTTGAGATATAATGCATTGTCAAGATCATTGCATACCTTTAGTAAAGGTCCCGCCGAAAGCGTATAGGCGGATCCCAAAGATTGTACTGGACGGATCCCTACTCTTAGGGAACCGTGGGATCCGCAAACGTAAAATGCAATTGCAAGCATTATATTTCAAACATATCCTTAGAACACCTCACACACTAAGCTAAACATAGTGTCTTAAGGCAAAATTAAGTCTTTATCAAAGATAGGTTGATCTTTCCTACACATACATAACCTCACCTAGACCACACTCTAAGACGATTGTAGATCTACCGTTTCGTCCTTAATCCATTACTCTTCCGCTCTTAAACTCACACTTCATTTTTTACTTGATCTCTCCCATCTAGCCTTAGAGATCTTTCGATTATGGCAAAATTGATCATTAATCATCCTCGCCTCAAAATTGATCAAAGTTGATCAAAATCTAGTTTTCCCATCTCAAAGCTTCTAGGATACTTTCCTAAAACACAACCTCGATCTCTAGGATCATTTAGCTTCAATTGACACTCTAAATCTTTAGTGTCATCCTTGCTCATCCATTGGTACTCTTGAAAGTTCCAAATCCTTCCATAAATAACAAATCATTAGCTACATCATTCATTACCTTCAAGTACTCAAGCACCCCTTCATTTAAAACACTTAGGAGGACTGCAACACTTAAGATGATATAGGTGTTAGATCTTAGAAACATCATTTCCACCCTTTCATAGCTGAAAGCTTCTGATCCCTAGGATTAGCCTAGACGGATCCCTCTCGAGGAAGGAACCGTGGATCCGGATGACAGCTTATGTCAAATCTTATAAAACAATCATTTCAACTCATCTTCCAACCAAACACTCCATCTCATCTTAAATGAGTTTCTAGATCAGTTCAACCTTTGAAGTTGACTCTTGTGCATGTCAACCATCACATTCCAATGAATCCTAGTGTCTTAAGGCTTAAATGCACTTGCCAAATCTCTTAGTTTATAAACCACCTTGTTAGGACCTCCATAGTCATCACTCTCATCCTAACTTTCAGCTCTTTCAACCTCTTGAAATCATTTCATCATGAGGAAAACCCCAAGTAGTAACTTATCCACCGAAGAACAACCCATGAAAAGGGCTCGTGTTATACACGAAATTTCTTCAACCGAATCATCTCCCGTCAAGCCATCAAATGATAGAATTCTTCATCATCCAATCAAACCAATTCCTAAAAGGATAGTACCCACAAAACTACCTATGCCAAACACCACCATACCTCCTAGGCCAAACAATATCATCTCCACTAAACCATCACCATTGGTTCCTAGAGCTATTTCATTTACATCCCCACTATCATCACCACACCTCTACAATTTAGAGGACTTGCCTCCTAAGCCATCTCATCCGCTCACAAAACATTCTCCTCATTAGGAGGAATAATGGTTCAAAATCAAGGTGTTGAGTCAAACTTGCTCCGCTTCCTTTTCGCTTCCATCATATAATCCCATTTGGATTATGAGAAATCATCAAAGTCAACCACCTGACCATATGGAAGTTGACACCTCTCTACCACCACCATCATCATTTTGGTTGAGTCATTCTCAAATGCACCTCCACCAATCCCTCCATCGTTTGAAGCTCCACAAGCCGCTTCATTTGATCCTTCGTGATCAAGCCATTTCACTTCTTCCACCACCACTACCTAGCCATGACAAAGATTGCTATCATTGTCAACATGTTGAAAGTTTGATACATGAAGCACGAGAAGACCAACGTTTCATGTTCTATCATCTCCTCGAACGTTTCGACGAGATCAAACCTAAACAAACTTGATCTAGAAGATTTTAGTGGTGTCCCAGCATCGTTTATAGTTGGTTTAGAAATTCCTAGTCATGTATTTTCTTATTTTCTTAGTTTTAGAGTCATGTATATCATAACTCTAGTTTTATTAAATGGAATTACATGCTACTTGTTATTTTGTTGAGCATATGATTACTTTGTATTCATATCTTATTTTTGTGATAACATTGCTTGTTATATCACCTTGGTCAGTAATTAAGCAACATGATCCTCTATTGTTCTGGACGGATCCCTACTAGAGGGAACCGTGGGATCCGTAAGATGTAAAGCTTTCTTCTACTAATGAACACATTTGTTGAAATTGTGAATTATACTTGCTTTCTAACCTTTGTTTTGTAGTAATTCAATTTAAATATGAAGACTTTGAAAGCTGGGCTTCTATGTCAAAGCAATACATTGCAAATTACTTGCAATACTAGGTTTACATTTCGTGACATCCCCATGCAAAATTGCAATCATCAGGGGCCATTTGCCTCTTAGACTATATTCAAGTAAAACTTATTGCAAAACAAAATAGATTAGTATCACTTACTTGACGCCTTCTTACATAGGGATGGACTCGTTAAGGGTATAAAACCTCCTTTCCTTATTTGCTCTCTATTTCCTTTTACTTTTAATTCTTTCACATGTTTTTCTTAAAAACGATGTGTTTCCTTCTTCAAACACTTTTGTTCTCGGACAAAAGTGGGGAGAAGAAAGTAAAAACTATTTAATTCAAACTTAATTTTAGCTTTTCCTTAAAATAATTTTATGTTTTGTCATCCCAAAAAGGGAGATTGTTAATACAAATAAGCCATAAAAACGCTTATTTATATTTTACATCTTCTAATGTTTCTCGATAACAAACGTAAAATCATATTAACGAAACAAATAAAATAAGTAAATGGTTTGAACTAATAGTTTCTACCATATTCACATTTTCACATAAAACACTAAAACAAGTATAAGTGATTTTATGATTTAGTAATACATATGTACAAACTAGTGTTTACATATTTGGATAAAATATACACATAACTAGTATGTAGTATATTGGGTAATATAAATGGGTAAAAACTTAAGTATCACAACCCATTGGGCAAATACATTGAATGTAGTTGGGTGCAACCCAAAGCCCATAACCCATGGATCTTGACCCATAACCCATTGCATGACATCATGCTTATATCACATATGGATAATATCCATAACCCATGGATCAACCCATACCCAAGTGACTAAGTGCATTGCACTCAAAGATACATTGTATCTAGCCAAAGATCCATGGTTCAACCCATGACCCATAACCAAAATACACATGGGTAAAGAGGAGCTGCCTAACGATCCTACCTTTGTGCTACGGATCCTGGAAGGATCCGTGGGATCCGGGAACAAGAGGATTTTTTCTCTATAAATAGTGAGCCATTTCTTCATTATTTATCATCTCTTTTCTAACACACTTTCCCCCCTGAGTTAAATCTCACTAACGTTAGATCCAAGAGATCTATGTTTGTAGTTTTGTTTTTGTATGATCTTGTAGGTTCCTCTTAAAGGCAAGATCACCACCTTTGAAGTCAAGCAAGCTCAAGTCCATGAGTTGCCAAGTTTCCTCATCATCAAGGCTCTTCAAGTCTTTGTTGATGATTCCTTTCTTTTCTCAAAGAAGTGTAGTGTTGAAGACATTAGTGAAAGGTGTCTCAAGTGTTAAGATCTAAGATATTAGTGGAAGCGGTATCTATCTTCTATAGCATAAGCACTTAGTAGGTGCTTAGAAGTCAAGACAAAGAAGCACTAGTGAAAGGTGCTTAGAAGTCAAGACAAATAAGCATTGGTGAAAGGTGCTTAGGAAGTGAAGACAAGACATTAGTGAAAGGTTTTTGTAGATCTGTCAAAGGCATTAGTGAAAGGGTGCCTAGATGTACATTCGATATGGTGTGTTTCAATGTACAAGATAGACTCAGTATTAGATCCAAGGATATTGATATCCTTGATGATGTTGTAAAGGAGTAGATCTCCTTTGGGATTAGTCGCTGGTGTAGTGTGGTAGTAGTTCCTCCATTGCAAT
>OU343222.1:222510364-222557793 GCA_910596185.1 Chrysanthemum makinoi | reverse complement strand
CACCAGCATTCCACGCTCATTATGTGGAAGATATGCATTCTGTCTTCCTTGCACATTTTCCACTACCTTTCGTATTTAATCATAGCATGATTGTGAAGGTTGGATGCGTTCGATATGATTGTTGGTGTGTGAATAGTTCAAGTTCGCTTGACCATTAAAGCCATTGATTAACAAGATGTTCCATGAATGTGTGCAGTGGAGGCTTATACCACGGATGCGGAATGAGTTTGTGATTGCCATTTCCAATTGGTATGACTTGTGATGCTTTGGTGGTAATTCCTACATTTGTGTAGAATGCAATTGAATCATTTGATGAGCTTGCATCTCGAGGTGGTCTTGAACTTTTCAAAATCATTCGTTCAAACCGGCGTGTTTGTCATTTTAATGCAAATATGCTACATTGTTCATAGTTGGTGTTCCTCAAACCTTTGTTAAGCTAATTTAGCGTGACAAATTTGTTCCATCGGGATTCATGTTTGTTATGAACTTAGATGAGTGAATATTTGGCATTGTCATTTATTATTTCATATCATTCATACGGCTTGTGGAATCTAACATGATATTCAACGACACTTTCACCTAGATTCATCTTAAAGTTCTCAAAGTCATCGAACCGGTGAGACTCTGTCTTCTTTTGTCAATTCGGAGCAGAAGCATCTTAACATTGTACCATCTTAGCCGGTGTTGTGATTGATCAACTTGTAGATATCCTTAGGTAAACCACACGAAGTATGATGTTTGAAGCCACGATGTCGCGCCATTATCTCTTCTTCTCCTTATCACGACGAGTTCATCGCCGTCTTTGGTCTATCCATCCTAATATTCTTGAACCATCGATGCGCGGTTTCAAGAATGTCTACGGTAGTCTAAACTTGGTATGGTCGCTTCATCGATGACTTAAGTATGTTAACCCATTTTCTTTCTAAGCAATACAGTCGATTGTTTGAGCCCAAGAGTTATAGTCGGTTATGTCACGCATGGGAGGGCGAGTGTAGATCTGCGGCTTGTACATCATCGGCCTTGAAGAGAGGTGATTGTAGACATGTGATTACAAATTCTCTGATTTCACATTCTTTGATTAAGCAGAAATAGATTCTTTCACGGGATTTTACTAAATCAAAGCGTAAAACATAATACGAAGAAACAATAAGTCTCAAAAGACAAATCGCTCACTTGACGAGTCGCCTTTGTTCCCGAGTCGCTTTAAGCGACAAATCGCAAGTTGACAAAATCTAGAAGCAGACAAATCGCTCAAACACACAAATCGACTTAAACATACAAGTTAAACAAGCTGGACAAATAGCTTAAATAGACAGCTAAACTTAAATAAACAAATTAAACTTAAATAGACAAATAACCCAACCAAACAAATGCCTTGTTTACAAGTGGATCTTGGATGAGAGGGTTTCCAATGATGTTGTCAATGGATGGTCATGTGTCCATTTTCTAAGGTGTTGGGTGGTTGTTGTTGAGGCGAGTAGCATAGTCGTTCTCTCCTGATGAAGATGGTTCTGATGATGGTTCAGGAGCAAATATGTTCTCAAATGGAGCTCCATTATAGGTGCCAGAAGAAATTCCATGACGTACACTCGAAGATTGAGGATTTGATGATGAGACTGAGTGATTAGCAGTAGGCGCTTCTTGACTCAATGATATAGAAACTGAAGGGTTATCTACGTTGAAAGGGATAGGAGCAGCCTCTGTTCATGGATTTGACTGATCATTAGCAATAGGCTCATAGTGTTCATCAAACATTGGATAAAACAATTTCTTCAAATCATCTTCGAAGGGGTACATATAGAGTTCTGGGGTGAGGATTTTGTACAAGAGAAGAAATAATGGGACTACTTGATGAAGGTTGTGATCGGGTCGAACGATTGTCTGGAGCCATTTGCCCGACACTGCTCATCGAGCGTGGCGTGAATAGTTTCCATGATATCTCGAGTTCGTTTTTTGTAGATTCGGTAACCCTTCTTGTTTGATGCATAACCTACAAAAACTCCAATTTCCGCCTTAGCTCTTAATTTACCTAAATCTTGACCGTCATTCGTTGGATAGCACAAAGCACCAAATACGAAGGTAGGAGATCAGGTTTTCGTTTATGGACAAGTTAGTATGGAGTTATTCCATGAGTGGTGTATATGAGGGAGCGATTTTGGGTGTATAGCGGTGGCAATGGCTTCAGCCCATAGAAACATTGGAACCTTCGAATAAATTAGCATAGTTCTTGTGCTTCAAGAAGGGTCCGATTTAGTCTTTCAACTACACCATACATTGAGGCGTCGTGGAACACTTCTTTGATGGCTGATTCAAATGCTTTCATAAAACTGACTTAGTTCTTTGTTAACAAACTTCGGTGCCATTATACTGTTAGAATAATTCCTATGATCTTGTTAAGTCGAACACAAACTTGTTGATAAGTTTGATGATGACATCCGGAGTTTCATCCTTTGTCCTCAAGAACTTAACCCAAGTAAATCGAGAGTAGTCATCAACAACGACTAAAACATATTTCTTCCCATATATTGTTTGCACTCTCATTGGTCCGCACAAATCCATATGAAGAACTTCCATAATTGAGTTTTTGGTTTGGGTTTGTGTGCATATTTCCCCGCTTTTTCCCAATTGGCATGTGAACACAAATGATCTTTTTCATACTTTAATGCAGGTAAGCCTCTTACAAGGTCCTTTACGGAAAGATCATTAATGGTGCCATAGTTCAAGTGATTGAGGCTAATGCGATGCCATAACCATGATTTTGTTTTGAAGCCTTTGACAACAAGCAGATTGGAGAAGACTTCATCATGTCTTCGATAGAGATGGTGTATAGGTTTGAACCACGTGTTCCTCTTAACGGTTCCACACCATCAAGTTCTCCTAACAAACAAGTATGTTTCAAAATGCCACCTCTAGATCGGAATCACAAAATTGACTAACAGAAAACAAGTTATGACCAAGACCTTCAACATAATATACCATGGAGATTACACTGTCACCAACAACATAATCTCCATAACCCATAATCACAGAAATGGTCGTTCAAGCATATGAGCATGCGGCGATCTCCGGTCATATGCTTGGAACAACCTGAGTTCAAGTACCACATAGCGATTTGAATGACTGCGGTTGAACACAAACAAAATGGATAAGCTGGATAGTTGGGATCCCCCTGCAAGAATGGGTTCCATTTGGTTAGTAACAGTGATTGGAACACCCACATTAGATGCAGAATCAATGGAATCATTAGGGATATATGTAGTACTAGTATGCGCATTAGACCGATTCAAAGTATGTTCACTTCTTAAAGGAATAGTTCTACCGGTAGGCATCCATTTCCTAATGGGCATTGACTTAGATAATTTAGGACACATCTCATTAAGATTAAATTTGCGATGCCGTGGGTATCCGAATCGATAACCTACATTACTAAATTTTCTTCTGTGGGTTTCAATGTTTTTAACCTTCTTCCACCATTGCTTTCTAGCCTTCTTAACTTGATTGTTGGCATTAGCGATTTTAAGTGGGTATTTACTGAGAATTAATAAAATCATTCACGCCACATACATGATTAGTAACAGAAACCAAGCAATCATCATTACATGTTTTGCCAAAGTAGCGAATTCACATTAATTACAGTACGCTTAGAGCTAACACTAGAATCAACACGATTCGTTTTATTCAACATAGTTTCATTCTTCCTAAGGTGATCTTCTACTTTCTTCAACTGAACATTTATAGCTTGCAAGGTCCTATCATTCTTTGTGTTGCCTTGAGGCTTTGACCTGCTCGCTTTGGTGTCACTTTTTACTCATGTAGAGGGAATGGGAACATTAGTTGGTATTGCTGCTTTTTGCTTTTCAGGTTTAAAAGTCTTTGGGATCTGAGCTACTTGAAGGCACATTAAAGGCATAGGATGGGTTGCATTCCTAGCACTAGGCATAGAACAAGGCATCACAGCTTTATCTTTCTCACATAAGGATTTAGGACATGTTTCTCTTAAACATTCTAACAGCTCCTAAGATCGTTTGGCCTGAATGCAAGCAAACCTAATTTCACTATCAAGGGGCTTATTTATGAAATCCTCTTCTACAATCTCATGGAGACATTCTAGACTATCCTTAAGGTGAAACAAATAGTTATAAAACACAAGTTCATTATTTCTTAGATGAGGAGGAATGTATTTAACAATCACAGTATATTTAGAGTCTGCAGATGACTTTGATGCAATATTCTCATTAAAGGCAAGTGGCATTTTCCCTTTTACCTGACTCTTCAGATTCTCAAGTTCCTTTGTAACGAAGTTATTTTTTCATTGTTTTTGTCACGGTGACTTTCAGCGAATGTATAACTCTTTGAAGTGTCGTTTGACCTTTTCATTTTCTTCCAGAAAACTCTCATTTTCTTGTTGTAAAATGTTAATGATGTTTTGAAGATGAAAGTTTTGAGAAAATTGAGAATCTAAAGGAGGAGGCATTTGGAAGCCAGTCACATTGTTCTTTTAAGCCCTTTAATTGTGAAATTTGGGCTTTCAACTTTCTGATGTGTTCTGATGAGCTTGAATACATTCGTCACGTTTGTTTATTTCAAAAGCGCATCAAACTTTGGAACATTTGAGGATGTCTGGATGTTTGAGGTTTTGACATTTTCTTTGAGATGTTGATATTTTAGTTGCAAATCAAAATGTTCAACTTCTAGCTTAGAAAAATGTTTTACCAAATTATCGTGATCATCCTCATCAATTTTCTCATTTAGTTTTGAGTTTTTGTTTTCAAGCTCAATGACACGATCATGGGAAACTTTCAAAGCAACAAATAATTCATGAAATTGAGAAGCAGAATGGAATGCTTAGTAACAAAGATAAAACACATCTTGAGCCACACAACTCATTACTAAGTTCTCATTTAAGATATGCAGATTCTTCCTTTCAATTTCATTATATTTGAGTTCCCGTTCATAATCATTGATCTCAACTATCATTGCATCAAATTCCTTTTCCATTTCTTTAATGTCTGAGTCTATCCCTTTTTGAAGACTCTCAAATTGACCTTTTAATTGTTTAAAGAGAGGTATGACTTCAGTTAAATAGCATTCTTTAGTTTGCTCAAATCCCTTTTCACCTTTAATTATCCCTGTAGGTGTGATTCTCTTCTTACATGTCTTCTCAAAATCAATGAATAGTTGATAAACAACATACAGGCTAATTAAGGTCTTGCTATTAGTGGAAATAGTTCTAGGAACTAAATGCATTGGTGTATTCTGAGGATACACAGAGTAGAGCACTTTCCTAAGGGGGTGTTTGTTTCAACAAGTACGTTTGCCTTTTGCTTATCCATGTCTTTCTTCCAAAAAATTTGTTCTGGGGTTAATTGAGTTTGAGGCTTAAACATGTTAAATCCAATTTTCTTTAGTGTAATCATGGGGTTTGATCGTTATGTTTTTCTTTTACACCTCGGATCTCTTAGCTTCTTTCCATTTTCTCCTAGAGGCATCTTCTATTTTTTTATCCTCTTCTGTGCTTCCAATACACGATGGTGTTTGCCTAGGCTTGAGGATCTCATTACCATCATATACAATCATATGGAAAGCTTTAGCCTTTTACAATACTGGATTTGGCTCCTCTACTATAGGAACACTATGCTTATCGCAAGACTCATTGCTTAGTGATCATGTGAGCAGTCTGAATGGTATTCCTTGTACGTACAACTTATTTTCAAGCTTGTTTTTCAAAGTTTTTAGATTGGAAAAGTCATTCAAAAGTTTTGATTCCTTAGCATTAAATTCTTGTTTAAGCATTTTAACATTATATTAGAGTTCTTGCTTTTGGTTAACAGTTTTAGAAAGCTTTTCTTGTAAGGAGTTTAACTCTTGTTTTAACACTTCTTCTCTAAAATTACTTTTTCTAATAGTTGTGCGATTTGGTCATCCATTTCCTGCTCACGGTAGTTAACTCAAACTTAGCACGTTGTTCATAAATGGCAACTTGTTCTTTATATGCATTCGGCCGTAGATCACGTAATCATCGAGGGGCACATGCAGTGTATTCATCAAAAACATAGTTATCATTGACTGCAGAAGATGCATCACTTGGTACAATTTCACTTTCACTTTGTGTCACATATTGATCATATGGGACAATATTACTATTACCCACGTTATCTATATCTGATTCATTAGTTTCATGTGATTGTACTTTGTTATGCATCTCCTGCTCATCAACTTCATCATATAGTTTTAATACCTCTGAAATGATTGAGTCTTTGGATGGACCAGCCTGTTGTGGTGATGAGACCTTTGGAGAGACTATTGGTGAAATGCTAGCCATGAAGATTGTGCTGGCAAGAGGTTCATCATCGACATCAAAGTCAAATGCATCACGCGGCAACTTGAAAGGCATTTTGATGATTATGACCTATTTCTGAATTGGTCGCTCATCCACATCGCATCATAGGTTTTCGCATTTCCCTCGAAGAAACAGCAACTCTTCTTTATCCAAACCCGCTCCATCGTCCGAGCTTGCACCACCAAATCTTGTCCCTGAAATACTCATTTTGAGGGTGTTTTGAGACGCGTGCATTACTGCAATATGTCCTTCACCCCACTTGTAGCACTTGATTAGCTTTCCTTGTCCTTGATTTGCATTCCTTCCATGATTCTGATTAGCCACATACCCTCCACCGCCGATATTACCATAACCTCGCTCCAATCATCCCTTGTTCATACCGTATTCCTTGCACTTTCTGCACCACTACCTTTCCATCTCTGACAGTAGCTTGATTGTGTGGATTAGATGATGTTCTGAGGTTATTGTTGGTGTGTGGAGTGGAATTCAGATTTTGACTAACCATGAGAGATAGTTGATTGATCAAGTTTTCCATGAGTGTGTTTGGATCTGGAGGCTTATATGTTGGATCTGGAATGAGCTTGTGGTTACCATTACCCATTGGTATGACTTGAGAAGCTTTAGTGGTTATTCCTACATTGGTGTAAAAGGTTGTTGAATCATTTGACGAACTTGAATTACCAGAATTTGAATTGAATTTTTCCAAGATCATTCGTTCAAACGTAGCATGTCTCTCATTCTGAAGCAAGTACGCATACAACTGCTCATAGTTAGTGTTCCTCAATCCTTTTGTTAGCTTGACTAAATTGACAAATTTGTGCTATTCGGGATTCATGTTGTTCACAAACTTTGAATTTAGTTGAATATTTGGCATAGTCATTTTGATATTTCTCATGTCATTCACAAGCTTGTTGAACCTCACATAATATTCAGTGACAGTTTCCCCTTGTTTCATCTTAAAGTGCTCAATGTCATCATACAGTTGAAATTCTCTATCTTCTTTAGTTAATTCAGAACCAGAGAGAAGCATCTTAATATTGTCCCAAACTGCCTTGGCTTCAGTGTTGTGATTGATTAGCTTGTAGATGTCTTTTGGAAGACCCTTGAGTATAATGTTTGAAGCCCGATATCAACATCGATCTCTTTTCTCCTTATCACTGAGCTCATCATACGTCTTTGGTCTGTCCAAACCTAGATCACAGTACCATCCGCAGCAATTTCAAGTGTGTCTCTTGTTGTCTCAATCTGATAAGGTCCTTCATCAATTGATTTGAGAATGTTAACCCCATTTTCCTTTCCCAAACAATACAACCTAATTCGTTGAGCCCATGAGTCATAGTCGGCCTGTCAAGCATAGGTGGATCGAGTATCGATCCAAATGCTTGAACGTCCCCTACTGTAAGAGATGATTGTAGGAACGTTGGTAGACATGATTACAGATTTCACGGGATTTTATAACTCTATGATTAAACCGGAAATAGATTCTTTCGCGGATTTTACTAAGTCAAGAGAAAACCGTATCGGAAACAATAATTAACCAAGTCGCTTCAAACCTTGAAGACTAGTCGCTAAGTCACCAAGTCGCTAGGTATACAAGTCGCTTCAATGGACAAGTCGCTAGGCTCACAAGTTGCTAGAGTAACAAGTCGCTAGATGGACAAGTCGCTAGGGACAAATCGCTAGACAAAACAATACGACCATTACTTTGTACTATTTGTCGCTTTGTCTCAAAAGACAAATCGCTAGAGCACAAGTCACTTCCCACAACAAAGTCAAGTCGCTGAAGAACGTAGAGACAAGTCGCTATGATGACAAGTCGCTAGCCAAAACAGTACGACCACTACTATGTACTATTTGTCGCTTTGTCTCAAAAGACAAATCGCTAGTGCTCAAGTCGCTTCCACAACAAAGACAAGTCGCTGAATAACGTAGAGACAAGTCGCTATGAAGAATGCAAGTCCGAGACACAAGTCGCTAGTTAGAAAAATTCAAAAACACCACTTTTCAATCCAAAACTAGCCCAACCACACTGATTCAAGCCTTCTAAATCAAAACCTAAGCACTTATGATGATTCTAAACACAAAAGTACAATCAAAATTCAAACTTTAACACTGGGAATGGTCCAAATGATGCAAATACCACTAAACTTTTTCAAACCCAAAAACCATATAAAACCACTAGAAATCCAAGAACATGTAAGAGAGATGATCAAACCATGGCTCTTGATACCATTTGTAACATAATGGATTTCACAAACACATCAAACCATGATACTAAGTGGCGAATACTATAGGTTTTAGAGAGAGAAAGGTTAGAGGTTTAGGGAACTTAGTGAGAGAAAGTAAAATCTTATTATGAGCTCCAACCCTCTACCTTGGGAGGTAGAGGGTATTTATAGTATCATACATAAAATACCACCAACGGGCTATGGATCAGGCATACAATGGGTAAAGACTCGTCCGTCCTCCACGGTGTTACTAAACTAAATACTAACTAACATTAAATAACTACAACTATGAGCTTTCTAATGATTACATATACTTGAGGTGACCGACACTTTAATAACTGGATTTATTAAATCCTAACACAATTTCACCACTACCACTTTCTTTCATCAGACCACTGCTGTACCTATGTCATCTCCACCACTTGCTTCATCACCATTAGATGTTCACAGTGAGCCCCAGCTACCACTCAGTGAGAGGAACTGTTTCCTCCCATCTTCATCAGATCTGTATGTGCAGGCCAAGACTGTTGATATCCACCCCAGACCTCATAATAAGGTCGATGCTGAGCGGTCTTTCGCTATCGGTTATGCACAGATGGAGATCAGAAGAGGGTACACCCAGCACAGTTGAGCTTGGTGAGTGTTGTTTTGCTCCAGTGAGGATTCTTCCAGTAATGAGAGAACCCATTCATCACTCCATCCCCTTGTTAGCAGCTCGACTAGTGAGGCAAGAGGATCAGTTGGATGAGATTATGGCATATGTTGACGAGATTCCACTGGTTCGGATAGAGAGTATCGAGGAGGAGGTGGAAAACCTCGTAGTTGGTCGTTGCTCCATGGAGATTGTCTTTGACATGATGAATACTCAGATTGTGGAGACTAGAGAGGTCATTGCAGATTTGACAGAGAGACTCGAGGTTGCTATACAGGAGGTTAGTGACATGATAGAGAGGCCCTACAGCTAGAGAGAAGGCCATGCAACAAGCTGTCGATATTACCTCTGTCAGTACCCATGCATCCACCCTAGAGCAAAGACTCAACGATCTTCAGGCTAGAGAGATAGAGCTAGAGATCAGCAGTTCGAGGAGTTGTCAGCCATGGTCAACGAGCTACGATGTCATCTGAGGGACACATCGAACGGCTCATAGATCAGAGTCATCTTTCATATAGCTTAGTGACATTTGAGCCCGCCATCTGTGGCATTAATATGAGGGCCTTATATCTTTTGGTTTGTGAAAACAATTAAACAAGATATTAATGTGGTATTGATTGGTTACAAATTATGCTATGTACTAATGTTAGTCTATGATATCATGGTTTTATTCTCATATTTCTTGTGTGTTGTGACTCCATTATTCATCGGTTATATAAACCGAGCAGATCATTACATGTCGTAATATTGTATGAGTTACTCTTGATTAGGATGATACTATTCCATTGATATTATGTGGTGATCTTGACTATTATGATATCTATAATATGTATTCACTTGTATTATTATCAATGATTCTGAATTCTGATGTTTATCTCTTGGTGATTTTAGAAAAAATTGTCAAGAAGAAAGCTACATCATTTGCTAACGCTACCATAACTCCGACCGCTATTCGCAAGATGGTCGCTGATAGTGTCAACGCTGCCATAGCCAAAAATACTACTGAAGATGGCGAGGCTGCTCGCATTGCTGAAGCTGAACATGTTGCCCAAGCTGCACGTAAATGTATCTCCCTTTTGAATAGGGACTATACCATCCGAGCACTTGCTCATATTGAATCTCTCAAGAATCTTATTGATATAGGCTTTTTAAGATAGTCCTAATAGACCTTCAGATCTGTCACGGAATATTGAAATACCGATCACATAAGATGCCTCACCCATATCTTTCATTTCTAAATTCTTTGAAAGATATTCTTTAGTCTTATTCAATAAACCAAAGTCATTAGTCGCAAGTAAAATATCATCAACATATAGAACCAAAAATATAAACTTGCTCCCACTGATCTTGCGGTATATACACCGATCAACGATGATTTTTTTAAAACCGCAAGATTTAATGGTATCATTGAACTTAATATACCATTGCCTAGATTCTTGTTTAAGTCCATATATTGATTTCTTCAATTTACACACCATCTTTTCTTTACCCTTCAGGTTGTTTCATATAACTTTGTTATTTCTTGTGTTTTGTTATTTTTATCATGGAGTAGTTTTTGAATATACTTGTGTGTAAGGATGTAGGAAATCATACTAGTGTTCTCATATGTGATGCATGTATATATGATCTTGTTTAAATAAGTTTGTTGGAAAAATACTAGTCTTGTTTTATTTGTCGGTAAAACATGTTTTAAGAAAAAGGACCGAAAGGATTTCTCTTGTGTTTTATTCCAAAAAGTTAAGTGACACACTAGTATGGGGATGTGGTGATTGACAACCATCATGTTTACTTATTAAAACAAGACTAGAAACATTTTCATCACGAAAGGTCGAAAGATTCGTAGGAACGGGTTTAATAAGAACATTTTACAAACAAATGGATTTTCTAAAGGATAATCATTAGGATAAGGACCGAAAGGATTACCTATATGTTTTTGTTCTTAGAATGATTTTTGCAAACATAAACCATGGTTGGAAATCATTTGCTTATAATTTGTGCATCACATCAATAGTTTACACCAAGCCTTCATGAACACTACCTATGATTGCCTATAGACTACGCACAAGTATATATATTTCTTTATATTGCATTTCACTAAAAACATCACTTTTGGAGGAAGCCTTGACAAAGCTTTCTTGTTACTAATCTTTTAAAAAAATTTCAAACACAAAATCCCTTGGGACGATCTCGACTTACCCACCTTTGCTATCGCGAACGAGTATACTTTCTCGTATGTGGTTATAGTATTAGACGGATAAATTGTGTTTATAAATTTTTAAAACCGGCAAACGCACCAACATCAAGTTTTTGGCGCCGCTGCCGAGGATTTTGGATTTCTAAGTAATTTGATTTTGTTAAGATTCTGTAAAATTGGTAGATTTAAAATTGAATTTCGTCAAGAAAAAATATATATATATTTTGGTTTAGAGGCTAACCGATCCGGTTAGTGCTCTCGGAAAATTTTTGTCTTTTGATTTTCATAGTTTTAGTTTATTCAGTGATTTGTGTTATAGTTTATAGATTAATTCTTGTCATTTTTGATTTTTATAGATTATCTCTTGGGTTGCTTATGCTTTTCTTAGATTTTTAGCTTTTCTCTTATTTTAGTTATTTTTAGTTTTATTTACTTTTCAGTTAATTGTCTTAATTACAGTAATTAGAAATAGTTAATTTTCAGTTTTTATGGTTTTAGTAGTCTTTATGAGTAGTCTAATAGATTAGTTAATATAGTTTTCATTTAATAACTTAATTAATTTTATAATTAATAAGGATGATGAGTAGTCTCAATTAATTAAGAGTTTAAGTACACTTAATAGTTTTTAATTTAATTAAATTTACAGGTTATATATATATATATATATATATATATATAAAAGGAAATCAATCTAACCGTTCGGTTGCAACTCGCAACCGGATCGGTTGGACGTTTTGGTTAAGATGTTTACTACTGTGACAACCCGTACTTTCAGGTCATTTCTCGACACAATTCATGTCTCATTATTTCAACATTTATAGTAAACTTGGTTTACTTGTTTCAAATTCGCGTGACCTTGAAGGTTTAGAGGCGAATTCATGATCATAACATCACGTACATTTCATATGGACTAAGATTAGTCTACATTTCATTGACATCATTTGCATCTCATTAGTTCATTCACGACATTTCATTTCACATTCAACGCGTAATTTTTATATTTAATAATCATTATCGCGTGAGTTATTATTTTAACATTTATCCCGTTACTTTCAAAAATGATCCCGATGTATTTTTAAACTTACATTTAGTTTATAAAAACTATATTTTTAGTTTTCCTAGTGTTTCAAATTTATTTGGTACGTAAATCGTTAAAGTTAAATTATTACGACGTTTTTTCTTAAAAATTATACGATAATTATTTTATCACCCAAATTTCACAAGGAATGTATTTTTACAATTTTTATCATCTCATTACATTCTATTTTGACCTATTAAAAACTTACTTGTACCAAAAATTCCCATTTACCTTTACTTGTACATTTTCTACACAATTACTTACACTTTTGTCAAAGTTTACAAATTATACACAAGTATATACAAGTTTTAGAAAAAAAAAATATATATCTATGCATACCTCCCCCCTTGGCCGACCAAGGGGGAGGGCTTGCATTAATTGGTGTATGGTCATTGATTTTTATGTCTCTACACTTCCTCAAAAGTCCTACTTAACACATATTTCTCATTCACTTCAATTATTCTCAAGTGTTTGTAAAAATCATTTTCTCTCTTCTTTGGGTCTTCTCCAAACCGGTTCCATCAAGAGATCACAAGGGATCAAAAACTTTTCAAGATCAAGTGTATTTACAATCTAGTATATACTCTATATAAGGTTTTGAAATAAAAACCAAGAGTATTTAGGCTAATCCTTGTTACTTTCACCTCATCATAATCACTTGTAAGCATGATTTTATCATTTTTATGTTTCCTTTTCATTTTCATATTCATCTTTTCATTTTTGGAGCAACATGCAAGACATATGTTATTTATACCATTTTTACATGATTTTAGAGTATATATATATATATGGTCATCCTATAATTATCCCCTTGGTATTGGTTGGTCTTGATGATGTCTAGGAACCCATGACACCCTAAGAAGGTGTATGGTAGGATTAGATTAGTTTTGGAGTTGATTTGAAGGGATTAGAATAGGTTTTGTCCGAGAAAAACTATTTTCGATAAGTATATATTGTGTTCTGTCCTTGTTTTGATTTTCTGGAAAATCCGACAGTAGGCACGACTTTTGGCCATGATATTTAGAAAATATACTTTAAAACGAATCCGTGGCCGCTTGAACGGAATAAAAGCGGAGTTATAACGAGAAAGTTATGGATTTTACAAGTTTGACGACGAAAATTATATTTTTCAGAAATTTCAGCAACATGTTTTTATCTTGTACGGGTCAAAACCGAGCCTTAAGCTTCACAAATTATTTCGACTTGTCAAAAATATATTAGTATACTTTGATACGAAGCTAAGGACGTATAAAACGTAGAAAACGGATTTGAAACGACAAAGATATGCACTTTTTCATAAACTTGCCGTAACTAATTTTCTGCACACAATTAGCCAAAACCACCATCTTTAACCCTTATTATCGGTATGTTCGAGACCTTTTGGACGAAAACTCCTGAACTGAAACTTTTAGATATCGATACAAACTTTCTAAAACAGTCGAGTTCGTTCTCTAACGATCGACGCATTAATCTTTTACGACTAGTTTTCCAAAGCCATTTTGTTAAATTCATGAATATTCGACGACATTGTTTTCGCGTCGAAAAGTGGTAATTTCTCTAAAAATCATTATAAAACCATTGTAGGATGACATTTTGACGTAAAAACATGTAAAGTGATTTTTGATTGGTCAAGACGTCAAAAGAGTATTTTTCGACGATGTGTAATATTTTCAAAACTCGTAAATGGTATAAATAACATACGGAATGCATGCATAACATTACATTGCAACTCATGACATATCATATCATTGATAATAGGTCCCGGTTAGCACATCACATTAAACCTCGGTGTACTCACTTTTGCCATTATTCCAGTTTACCAAGTGAGTTTTCATAGCCCCGTTTACATGCTTTCGATTATTTTCAAACCCACGGGGGAGAATACATTGCACTACATTTTATTTGTACGATACCAAGTATGTTAAATTCATTTACATTGCTTAAGTTACCGCATTTGCCAATTTGAAAGTCCCCATTACTTGAACATGAACCGTTAATCTTTGAAGCGAGGATGAGTGGATAGATCTATCGAGGGTGACGCCTCCATCCGGGTTGGTGAATCCCAACCGTGCAAACGGATGCATTTCATTTGATAACATTACGGAGTTGTCGGCAAACACTCTGGGGGGCATACATTATTGAACAGGCTAGTTTCGGGGTCATGGGCTTAGAGCAATTGTAACATTATTTTTACGTGACTTGATTGTCATGCATGGTCTATACTTGTGTAGTCGTATAAAACATTTACATAAACCTATGATTTCTCACCAACATTATTGTTGACCGTTTTTAGCAATGTATTTTCGTGTAATCGAGGCATTATCTTCATGACATGGTTTAGGGACCTACATTTTGAGTCGTGGCGTCGACTTACATTATGTACATTATGGCACTTCATTTCAAAACATCGTTTGGATTTGTAACATATTTGTATTTCCGCAAACTTTGTAAACCTTTTGGGACCGATGTTGTACTCTCAATGTTTTTATTATAATATCCAACGATGTGTTTTTAAAACGGCACTTTAGGTCGTTCAATATAACTGTGATGTGGTGCTATGACAGTCAATCCCCCAGGAATTCCATTCCGCTGCAAAACAGGTAAATTGGGGGTGTGACAACTACCAACCGAATTGGCTGGTGAGCCAACCGATCCGGTTGGAGATCTCGGTAAAACTTTTTCTACTTTTTAAATTTTGAGTTTTAGCTTGTGTTTTCAGTTTTGTTAAGTGTCTTTACTTACTAACTCTAACGCTAATGATTTGGATTTTTTTTGGTTTTGTTTTGTCTTGTTAGATAGTTATTATGGATAGTTTAAGCGGAATTTCTGAGTACCTTTGTAACTTGGATGAGATGTTCAAAGACACCGGGAGTTCGTTGGAGAAGATTGGAAATATCTTAGAAGGGAGTAAGAAGGATTTGGGGATTGAAACGGTTAGTATGGAAGAAACGGGTGAAAACAAATTTCAACTTCCTAAGGAGGGAAGAGTTGTGGTATTCACACAAGCACCGCTAACGGAGTATGATTCGCCACTTATGAAGTTTGGTACACCTTATAGTGTAGAGGGGGTGAGTTCTTGGGACGCGCAACTAAACATGGCCTATGGTGAAAATTACATTGTGGAAAAAGTTCTTGATCAAATTGGTCATGTGCGTTTGGATTACGAAGCTTATGGAAGAAGAATGGTTAAGAATCTTAAGGTTAACATTCATGGTCACATTTTTGAAATGGATTTTGTTGTCTTGGAAGAAGGGAACGCCGATGAGCCCAATGTATGTTTTCGGCGGGATTTTCTTGTAACAACCAAATGCCAAGTGGATTTTGCCTTGGGGGAAATGAAGATCAATATCACCGATTTAGAAGAAGAAAAGGGGGTGAATGAGATGCTTGTGGAGTTATGTGCTAATATGGAAAAGGAAAATGTGGAAGTCGTAAAGATGGGGAAGGCAAATAGGAAGAAAACCTCATCCAACAAATTAACTCCTACCACATCCACCAATAAAACAAATGATTACACACCTTCACCACCTACTACACCAAACACCTTCAAACCATTAACCCAAGAACAAAGAGAAACTATTTTGGAAAACCTTGAACAAAAGTTTCCTGAGCTAAATGAGAAAAAGCCGGTGATTGAGGTACTACAAGATTACGTTCTATACCGCAAGAAACTAGATGCGGTGATGCTATCAAGAGCAAGATTGGAGGATAAAGATCTATCGAAGGAGGATAGAGATAGGATTTTGTTTAGAGGTATGCCACGTAAGGAGAAAGATCCGGGGAATTTTGTTTTCCCAATTAAAGTAAACGGGACCACACCAGTGTATGCCTTATCCGATACGGGTTCAAGCGTTAATGTTATGCCCTATCCATTGTTTAAGACGTTGGGTCTTAGTAAGTGATGAGTGTCTAAATACTCATCATTTTTGTACAATATAAACTGCAAAATCATCTGAAAACACTCAGAAACGCATCAAAATGATAAAAATATCACAAATCAGTGTTTTATGTGTTTTAAATGCAAAAATATCAAAATCGGATGAAAAACGTATCAAATTTGCAAAATTGGCGTTTGAGTCCCCAAGTTTCAAAAGTTGTCAAAAAGTCCTCGAGCACATAATTTCAAAAGTAAAATCACCAAAGGTCCTTTTAAATCATAACTTGTCAAAATTAGTCCTTTGGTGAAAAATATCAAAAGTTTGAGAAAATGACAAGTTTGGTCCTCCAACTTTGAAAATTGGCAAAATGGCCCCGGAAAATTGGAAAATGGCAAGTTTGGTCCTTATACTTTTGGAGATTGTTACTTTTGGTCCCTTGAAACATCTTTGATGATTTGGCAAGACATTGGCCCTCCCAATTTCAGAAATTACACTTAAGGTCCCTATATTTATTAAGCCTAATACCCATTTTGGACCCTACCACCCAAGTGACCCCCTGCCATATAAGCATTTTGAACCCCCCTTTTAATAATACTACTCTGGTCAAAAGGACCCTACAGCCCTTTTTGTTTTCTTCAACCTCTAGCCTGCTTCACCCCTAGCACACTCAAACACCGCAACACTCCATCTCCCCAGCTCATCCCACTCATCTTGTCCCCTCCTCATCATCATACCTACCTCCAACCCTTACCCACACTCAATCTCACATAACTGTTAAATCTAAGTTTCCCGCCAAAATCAGTTTTAAGGGCCATGATCATTTTAATCAATCCAAGGGTCAGAAAAATGGTGGGATTTGGTGAGGAGAGAAAAGAGAAAGCAATTGGGAGCTATAAAAAGAGAAGAAAGAAGCAAGTTTGAGGAGTTAGTTAGTTTTTAAATTTTCCTTGTATGTCGTTTTTTTTTTAGTTATCTCAATTAGTGTTTTTAAAATGTAATTTTAAGCTTTGGTGTATTAAACATAAGCAACTTCATCATTGTAACTCACATTCAGTTATTAATTCCAAGTTTGAGTAATTTTCATAATTAGTTAACGAAAGTCAAACCAGTTTTGTTTACATTCTGTTTTGAAATTGTTGCTTGATTGAAATTTGTGTTTGTTTATCATTGTTGATTCAGTATTGGTCTAAATTCATCAAAGTTTTAAGGTTTAAGATGCAATTTGCTACTCTAAAGAGGTGTTTGGTTTATGGGTTAGAATGGGTCAAAAGAGAGTTTTGACCCATCTTTGGGTTGAAAATCAGTTTAGTACAAGCAATTATGTAAATGTTTAGAGTTGGAAAAGAGTTTTGCAAGGATTTACAAATTTTGAGATTTAACTAGTTTTAAGAAAAGAAAGAAAAATTTGTAGTTTCCTCAGTTTTTGGCATAACAATTTAAGCAAGTTTAGTTTAAGATTGAAATTTAAAAAAACAAAAAATCTCAAGTTAACCAAATTTGTTTAGCTTGGGTAAAAAGAAAAAATCAAAAATTGTTTTAGTTAGGTCGCAAGTGGGTTGAAGTGTGTGGATTGGCCAACTAAGCGTGTTGCGGTGCCTGCAGTCACATCCAAAGCTTTGCGTAGCTTGTTAATAAGTCGTTGACGTTATTCGAGTCGTAGTGGGGGCAAAAGCTAGCCACCTTGGTGAACTTCAAGAATCTAATAAGCTCGAAGCTTATTTCACCGATACTCATCTAGAATTAGCTTCTAACTTACCCTGTGGTTGTTTGGGATGCAACCAACAAAGCAACATTGCCCCTTGGTCAGTGCTTATTTGGTTTTCAGCTTATTTAGTTTGTTTTTAGCTTATTAGATTAATTAGCATAGGTAAGGTGAACTTGGCTTATTTCAGCTTAATTGCTTATTCTCCTTCATTCTTAGTTTTTAGGATCCCCTTAGCTTGTTCCTAGACCAACTGCTCTTTCTCTTTTTTTAGCTACACAATCCAAACTGCTTATTTGCTTTTAGTTTTCATAAGCTTATTTCAGATTTATTTAGTATTCAAGTGCTTCATTCCAGTTTCCTATTGCTTATTTATTGCTTATTGGTTGTGCTTGGCTCAAAAATCTGTTAAGGTGTTGGTTGAATTTGGTGGTGTAAATCGTTGTGGAAATAAGTTGCTGACTTATTTGCCGTTATAAAAGTTGAGTTTTCAAAAAATGTTTCTGTTTTGATCTCATCTTCAAGTTTCAAAAGAAAAATCAAGAAAAAAAAATAGAGAAGCAAAAGGGAGAGGCAGGGTCGAACTGAGACCTCTCCCTTGGATGGGAGTGATAGCAAGTACCGGATGCCAAGCCTAGGGACTTTTCATTATTTTCTTGCAACATCAATCTATTAAATACGTTTTGGCATTTAGAGCAATAAGCCATTAGAGCTTATTTCGTGGCTTATTTACGAAGTAACCTAGCTGTTCTTAATTTTTCTAGGTGTAGCTTAGTTAGAAGCACTTTTAGTGAATTTTCCAGATTTTTCTTAGGTCGTTTAATATTTTTTATAATTTAATTAGTGTTAAATAGTTTTTATTGTAATAAATAAAATAAAAGTCAAAAATACCGACTTTTTCCTAAAATTTTCTTTTATCATATAGCACGTAAGAAAATTGTTTTACACTCGTAGGATTTTTATTTCACAAATTTTACGTTTTATCTTAGCTCCAAGTAATTTTTGTACATAACGTACGTTTTTATTTTAAATCACGTTTTTAGATAATTTAAGTTTACGTTTTAGTTAAAATAGTTTATTTAAGATATTTTGTTTTATAAAATCAAAAACATCATTTTAATTATAGTGATAGCGTTTATTTAATAGATTTTATCTTTTTAACTTTCTTTAATTTGCATTTAAGCCGTTGTAATTTGTTGGCTTTTTACGTAGTTATAATTAATTCACAATCTCCTTTCCCGCTCAAATCTCCGATCACTAAACGTTTGATAATCCATTGCATAGCTGTTTGGGACATAACGACCGGGGAGACTCTATACTCCTCGGATCTTCATTGCATTGGTGTGCGAGCTGTTTTAAGTCATACGGTTGGTCATTCACAAGTGACCGTTTGTGTGATTAGACTTGGACGGTTTCTTGCGATCAAATTTTTGGCCACGGGGGAGTGTGTGTGCTTGATTATCTTCCTCTAGCGATTAGTGATTTGGATATTCACTCCTTGTTTATACCATCTGTATGTGTTTATATTCTCTTTTAAAAATCAAAACCCAAAAAGATTTTCATTCTTTGTTTTACATCATGTTTTCAAAAATACCAAAAATATTCCTCTTTACCCTCTTACCCTTTTTGATTCTTTATCCCTTTACCTCTATCCATTTGATTCTAACTTCTTCTATTCTGATGGAATCATCGATTCCTTGTGTCGGTTGTGGAGAACCGCTTTGGGTTTACCGTGTCGTTGGTAATGCGTGCGAATCGATGCGGTAATGACATTCATAACGAAGTTGTTTGTTTTATGGTTCGAGGAATTCATGTTCTTATGATCAAAAATTTTTCAATGAGCCGAAAAATTTCTCCGACTACCCACCCCAACCCCAAAATTTTTCGTTCAATCGGCAGTATTGCTATGGTTGTGGGGATCCGTTAGTTGATTTTCGATGTCAACGATGTTCTTGCGAGAGGTGTGGAAATGATCTTACGGATGGATTTTGTTCGTTTGTGCTTGAAGTGAAAACTCATGCACTTATCCGAACTTTTCCAATTATCCTCAAAATGATTTTAGCCACCCTCCTCAGTATTCATTTGAGCAAGAACCGTGCTATCAAAGTTTTAATGACACATCGTTTCAGAATGTACCGAATTGTTCTTGCACAAATTGTGGAGGTCCTCTTCAATGTCAACCGTGGAATCAAAATTACTATACTTCCGGTTTTGACAATTTCCAACCTCCACAGAACCATACGGTTCAAACTCCACCTGAGCCGTTGTCTCAAGAAATCTCCCATGATTTTGAAACCGCAATGAAAACACTTGAGGATATGATGATTAACTTTAAGAATCAAGTGAGTGGTGAAAAACCATTGGAGAATTGCTAGTCGAAGAGCGAGAGGCCCGCCAATCAAGGGAAGAATTATTAGCCCTAGAGCATGCAGCTCTAAGGCGTTCCCAATTCCTTAAGGCAGCTCTATATGATGATGACGAGGAGGGTCTTTATCCTTTTAGAAATAATATTTCTCAACCTCCTCGGTCGGTTGATATCCCATAGCTTGAGATTCCATCTCAAACAACTGCTATCACACTGATATTCCCACTCACTCTCGAACATGGGGACGAGCATCTTGACACTGTTCTTGAAAAGGAATCGGACGACTTCATAAAGTCTAGTGTTGAGAACCTTGTCCCAATCCCGAGAGAGTCACTGGGAATTTCTGATCACATGTGTGATTCTTCTTCCCCTCTTGAGTGTTCAAATGATCATTTGGAAACTTTCTCCGATTTTAGCGATGATTGTGCTTCCCATGGAGACATTGAGTATGTCGAGGCATCACTCCCACAGATCGATCCTCTCTTGAGGAGTTCACCGATGAACTCACTCACATCAATCCACTTTCATCAGAAAGTGATGATGATATCTTTGATTTCGAAGCCGATCCGGGAGAGACTGAAAGTATCCTTGATAATGATCGTTCACTCACTTCTTATCCCAACAATCCAATAGAGAATGTTGATCACTTTGTTCCCGAAACATTCAAAGCTACTTTCACCAATCCTCTATTTGAATTCGACTCGGAATTCACTTTAATTTCTGAGAATCCACTCTTTGATACTCAGATCGAGGATAGTGATGAGTCCACAATGGAACAAGAATTCACAAATTCACATCATGTGAATGATTCTCTTCTTGAGGAGTTCGCCGGTGAACTCACTCATATCATGACTCCGCCGGAGTATGATCGCTGGGATGGCAAAAATCATGATCGGGGGGAAAAGTTCTCAATCATGAGAGTTTGTATTTCTATGACAAATTTTCCAACCCTCCCTCCCGAGATGCTTTCCAAGCCAAAGAGCTCAACCAACAAAATCCAAACGAGTGCAACTGCACTTGATCATGAGGAAGAAGATCTTATCATGATCGTCATCATGATTTTCCTTCTTTTCTTCACCTACCGGGTGACTTCCTCTCTTCTTCACTCGTTCGGGAGTGAGGACACTATCTTTGACCCGGCATTTTCATTTATCATTTTTGAGCCGGTTCTATGTATATCTCATCGGTGTGGAACTTTCACGTGCTTCAAATGTTTGTCCAAACATCTTGAATGAAAGTCCGATGGAGATTGTCTCTTCCACTTACTTCCCCATGAACAAATTAATTCGGGGTCGAGTCAAGCTAGCGACTCGGAAATCAAAAACAGTAGCACACACAATATGGGTTTTCACCCATATTTCTGACTTCTTTCTATTTTCTACCACCCTAGTGTGGGGGGGTTGCCCCACATGTTGTGTATATATATAAGTTTCAAAAAAAAAATAAATAAAAATAAAAATAAAAAAAAAATAAAAATCTTGCTAAATAATGGCCGTAGTATTTCCCTTTTACGTTCTTTGTTTCGGCATAACCGCCGGTACTTTGAATATTGAGGGCAATATTCATTTCTAAGTGTGGGGGGGAATTCTCACGAATTTCATGTATTATCTACCCAATTCCCCCGTTTTTGGCCAAATTTTTTTTTGGAGTAAGTGTTTTACACTTACTCATTTGGTTATCAGTCCGCCATGTTTGATAGACTAAAGGATTGGCTAATCCAGGAGCAAACGGCTCTTGGTAAAGATTTCTCAAATCCGTTTATATGGCTTGCAATTTGCCCAAAATTGTATGGTTCTCAACTCACCATATCCTAAAAAGTGAAGAGTTGGCTAGCCAGCAAGATTATGGCTTGTGGTAAAGGCAGTGGAAAATCCATAATTGGTAATCAGCTCACCAAAGATAATACTGATAATTTATCTAAGAGTTGGCTAGTCCGGAAGGGTACGGCTTCCGGTAAAGACAAAATCAAATCCGTTCTGACTTATGATTTGCTCAAAATTATTTGGTTATCAGTGTACCAAGGTTCTTACTTGAACTAAAACATTTGGCTACTCCATAAGTAATGGCTTTTGGTAAAGAGATTAAAATCCATTATGTTTTCTCAAATCATTGCTAGGGACTAGCAATATCTCAGTGTGGGGGATTGATGAGTGTCTAAATACTCATCATTTTTGTACAATATAAACTGCAAAATCATCTGAAAACACTCAGAAACGCATCAAAATGATAAAAATATCACAAATCAGTGTTTTATGTGTTTTTAATGCAAAAATATCAAAATCAGATGAAAAACGTATCAAATTTGCAAAATTGGCAGTTTGAGTCCCCCAAGTTTCAAAAGTTGTCAAAAACAGTCCCTGAGCACATAATTTCAAAGGTAAAGTCACCAAAGGTCCTTTTTAAATCATAACTTGTCAAAATTAGTCCTTTGGTGAAAAATATCAAAAGTTTGAGAAAATGACAAGTTTGGTCCTCCAACTTTGAAAATTGGCAAAAATGGCCCTTGGAAAATTGGAAAATGGCAAGTTTGGTCCTTATACTTTTGGAGATTGTTACTTTTGGTCCCTTGAAACATCTTTGATGATTTGGCAGCATTGGCCCTCCCAATTTCAGAAATTACACTTAAGGTCCCTATATTTATTAAGCCTAATACCCATTTTGGACCCTACCACCCAAGTGACCCCCTGCCATATAAGCATTTTGAACCCCCCTTTTAATAATACTACTCTGGTCAAAAGGACCCCTACCCGCCCTTTTTGTTTTCTTCAACCTCTAGCCTGCTTCACCCCTGCTACACTCAAACACCTGCAACACTCCATCTCCCACTCATCCCACTCATCTTGTCCCCTCCTCATCATCATACCTACCTCCAACCCTTACCCACACTCAATCTCACATAACTGTTAAATCTAAGTTTCCGCCAAAATCGTTTAAGGGCCATGATCATTTTAATCAATCCAAGGGTCAGAAAAATGGTGGGATTTGCAGAGAGAGAAAGAGAAAGCAATTGGGAGCTATAAAAAGAGAAGAAAGAAGCAAGTTTGAGGAGTTAGTTAGTTTTTAAATTTTCCTTGTATGTCGTTTTTTTTTAGTTATCTCAATTAGTGTTTTTAAAATGTAATTTTAAGCTTTGGTGTATTAAACATAAGCAACTTCATCATTGTAACTCACATTCAGTTATTAATTCCAAGTTTGAGTAATTTTCATAATTAGTTAACGAAAGTCAAACCAGTTTTGTTTACATTCTGTTTTGAAATTGTTGCTTGATTGAAATTTGTGTTTGTTTATCATTGTTGATTCAGTATTGGTCTAAATTCATCAAAGTTTTAAGGTTTAAGATGCAATTTGCTACTCTAAAGAGGTGTTTGGTTTATGGGTTAGAATGGGTCAAAAGAGAGTTTTGACCCATCTTTGGGTTGAAAATCAGTTTAGTACAAGCAATTATGTAAATGTTTAGAGTTGGAAAAGAGTTTTGCAAGGATTTACAAATTTTGAGATTTAACTAGTTTTAAGAAGAGAAAGGAAAATTTTTAGTTTCCTCAGTTTTTGGCATAACAATTTAAGCAAGTTTAGTTTAAGATTGAAATTTAAAAACAAAAATCTCAAGTTAACCACTTGTTTAGCTTGGGTAAAAAGAAAAAAATCAAAAATTGTTTTAGTTAGGCTGCAAGTGGGTTGAAGTGTGTGGATTGGCCAACTAAGCTGTTCAGCGGTGCCTGCAGTCACATCCAAAGCTTTTTGCAGCTTGTTAATAAGCTGTTGACAGCTTATTCGAGTCAGGTAGTGGGGGCAAAAGCTAGCCACCTTGGTGAACTTCAAGAATCTAATAAGCTCAGAAGCTTATTTCACTGATACTCATCTAGAATTAGCTTCTAACTTACCCCTGTGGGCTGTTTGGGACTGCAACCAACAGCAACATTGCCCCTTGGTCAGTGCTTATTTGGTTTTCAGCTTATTTAGTTTGTTTTTAGCTTATTAGATTAATTAGCATAGGTAAGGTGAACTTGGCTTATTTCAGCTTAATTGCTTATTCTCCTTCATTCTTAGTTTTTAGGATCCCCTTAGCTTGTTCCTAGACCAACTGCTCTTTCTCTTTTTTTAGCTACACAATCCAAACTGCTTATTTGCTTTTAGTTTTCATAAGCTTATTTCAGATTTATTTAGTATTCAAGTGCTTCATTCCAGTTTCCTATTGCTTATTTATTGCTTATTGGTTGTGCTTGGCTCAAAAATCTGTTAAGGTGTTGGTTGAATTTGGTGGTGTAAACTGTTGTGGAAATAAGCTGTTTACAGCTTATTTGCCAGTTTATAAAAGTTGAGTTTTCACAAAATGTTTCTGTTTTGATCTCATCTTCAAGTTTCAAAAGAAAAATCAAGAAAAAAAAATAGAGAAGCAAAAAGGGAGAGGCAGGGGTCGAACCTGAGACCTCTCCCTTGGATGGGAGTGATAGCAAGTACCTGGATGCCAAGCGCCCTAGGGACTTTTTTCATTATTTTCTTGCAACATCAATCTATTAAATACGTTTTGGCATTTAGAGCAATAAGCCATTAGAGCTTATTTCGTGGCTTATTTACGAAGTAACCTAGCTGTTCTTAATTTTTCTAGGTGTAGCTTAGTTAGAAGCACTTTTAGTGAATTTTCCAGATTTTTCTTAGGTCGTTTAATATTTTTTATAATTTAATTAGTGTTAAATAGTTTTTAATTCGTAATAAATAAAATAAAAGTCAAAAAAATACCCGGCTTTTTCCTAAAATTTTCTTTTATCATATAGTACGTAAGAAAATTGTTTTTACACTCGTAGGATTTTTATTTCACAAATTTTACGTTTTATCTTGCGCTCCAGCGTAATTTTTGTACATAACGTACGTTTTTATGTTAAATCACGTTTTTAGATAATTTAAGTTTACGTTTTAGTTAAAATAGTTTATTTAAGATATTTTATTTTATAAAATCAAAAACATCATTTTTAATATAGTGATAGCGTTTATTTAATAGATTTTATCTTTTTAACTTTCTTTAATTTGCATTTAAGCCGTTGTAATTTGTTGGCTTTTTCTGTAGTTATAATTAATTCACAATCTCCTTTCCCGTTCAAATCTCCCGATCACTAAACGTTTGATAATCCATTGCATAGCTCATTTGGGACATAACGACCGGGAGACTCTATACTCCTCAGATCTTCATTGCATTGGTGTCTGAACTGTTTTAAGTCTGTTACGGCTGGTCATTCACAAGTGACCGGTTTGTGTGATTAGACTTGACGGTTTTTGCAGATCAAATTTTTGGCGCCACGCCGGGAGTGTGTGCTGATTATCTTCCATCTAGCAGATTAGTGATTTGGATATTCACTCCTTGTTTATACCATCTGTATGTGTTTATATTCTCTTTTAAAATCAAAAAACCCAAAAAGATTTTCATTCTTTGTTTTTACATCATGTTTTTCAAAAATACCAAAAATATTCCTCTTTACCCTCTTACCCTTTTTGATTCTTTATCCCTTAACCTCTATCCATTTGATTCTAACTTTTCTATTCGATGGAATCATCGATTCCTTGTGTCGGTTGTGGAGAACCGCTTTTCAGTTTACCGTGTCGTTGGTGTATGCGTCGCGAACGATCGCGGTAATGACATTCGTAACGGAAGTTGTTTGTTTTGCGGTTCGAGGAATTCATGTTCTTATGATCAAAATTTTTTCAATGAGCCGAAAAATTTCTCCGACTACCCACCCCAACCCCAAAATTTTTCGTTCAATCAGCAGTATTGCTATGGTTGTGGGGATCCGTTAGTTGATTTTCGATGTCAACGATGTTCTTGCGAGAGGTGTGGAAATGATCTTACGGATGGATTTTGTTCGTTTTGTGCTTCGGAAGCTGAAAACTCATGCACTTATCCGAACTTTTCCAATTATCCTCAAACCGATTTTAGCCACCCTCCTCAATATTCATTTGAGCAAGAACCGTGCTATCAAAGTTTTAATGACACATCGTTTTAGAATGTACCGAATTTTTCTTGCACAAATTGTGGAGGTCCTCTTCAATGTCAACCGTGGAATCAAAATTACTATACTTCCGTTTTGACAATTTCCAACCTCCACAGCACCATACGGTTCAAACTCCACCTGAGCCGTTGTCTCAAGAAATCTCCCATGATTTTGAAACCGCAATGAAAACACTTGAGGATATGATGATTAACTTTAAGAATCAAGTGAGTGGTGAAAAACCATGGGAGAATTGCTAGCCGAAGAGCGAGAGGCCCGCCAATCAAGGGAAGAATTATTAGCCCTAGAGCATGCAGCTCTAAGGCGTTCCCAATTCCTTAAGGCAGCTCTATATGATGATGACGAGGAGGGTCTTTATCCTTTTAGAAATAATATTTCTCAACCTCCTCGTCATTGATATCCCAGCAGTTAAGATTCCATCTCAAACAACTGCTATCACACCTGATATTCCCACTCACTCTCTGAACATGGGGACGAGCATCTTGACCTGTTCCGAAAAGGAATCGGACGAATTCATAAAGTCTAGTGTTGAGAACCTTGTCCCAATCCCGAGAGTCACAGGGAACTTCTGATCATATGTGTGATTCTTCTTCCCCTCTTGAGTGTTCAAATGATCATTTGGAAACTTTCTCCGATTTTAGCGATGATTGTGCTTCCCATGGAGACATTGAGTATGTCGAGGCATCACTCCCACAGTCTGATCCTCTTCTTGAGGAGTTCACCGGTGAACTCACTCACATCAATCCACTTTCATCAGAAAGTGATGATGATATCTTTGATTTCGAAGCCGATCTAGGAGAGACTGAAAGTCTCCTTGATAATGATCGTTCACTCACTTCTTATCCCAACAATCCAATAGAGAATGTTGATCACTTTGTTCCCGAAACATTCAAAGCTACTTTCACCAATCCTCTATTTGAATTCGACTCTGAATTCACTTTAATTTCGGAGAATCCACTCTTTGATACTCAGATTGAGGATAGTGATGAGTCCACAATGGAACAAGAATTCACAAATTCACATCATGTGAATGATTCTCTTCTTGAGGAGTTCGCCGGTGAACTCACTCATATCATGACTCCGCAGGAGTATGATCGCTTGGATGGCAAAAATCATGATCGGGGGGAAAAGTTCTCAATCATGAGAGTTTGTATTTCTATGACAAATTTTCCAACCCTCCCTCCCGAGATGCTTTCCAAGCCAAAGAGCTCAACCAACAAAATCCAAACGAGTGCAACTGCACTTGATCATGAGGAAGAAGATCTTATCATGATCGTCATCATGATTTTCCTTCTTTTCTTCACCTACCTGGTGACTTCTCTTCTTCTTCACTCGTTCGGGAGTGAGGACACTATCTTTGACCCCGGCATTTTCATTTATCATTTTGAGCCGGTTCTATGTATATCTCATCGGTGTGGAACTTTCACGTGCTTCAAATGTTTGTCCAAACATCTTGAATGAAAGTCCGATGGAGATTGTCTCTTCCACTTACTTCCCCATGAACAAATTAATTGGGGGTCGAGTCAAGCTAGCGACTCGGAAATCAAAAACAGTAGCACACACAATATGGGTTTTCACCCATATTTCTGACTTCTTTCTATTTTCTACCACCCTAGTGTAGGGGGGTTGCCCCACATGTTGTGTATATAAGTAAGTTCAAAAAAAATAATAATAATAAATAAAAATAAAAAAATAAAAAAATAAAAATAAAAATCTTGCTAAATAATGGCCGTAGTATTTCCCTTTTACGTTCTTTGTTTCGGCGTAACCGCCGGTACTTTGAATATTGAGGGCAATATTCATTTCTAAGTGTGGGGGGGAATTCTCACGAATTTCATGTATTATCTACCCAATTCCCCCGTTTTTGGCCAAATTTTTTTTTGGAGTAAGTGTTTTACACTTACTCATTTGGTTATCAGTCCGCCATGTTTGATAGACTAAAGGATTGGCTAATCCAGGAGCAAACGGCTCTTGGTAAAGATTTCTCAAACCCGTTTATATGGCTTGCAATTTGCCCAAAATTGTATGGTTCTCAACTCACCATATCCTAAAAAGTGAAGAGTTGGCTAGCCCGCAAGATTATGGCTTGTGGTAAAGGCGGTGGAAAATCCATAATTGGTAATCAGCTCACCAAAGATAATATTGATAATTTATCTAAGAGTTGGCTAGTCCGTAAGGGTACGGCTTCGGTAAAGACAAAATCAAATCCGTTACTTATGATTTGCTCAAAAATCATTTGGTTATCGGTGTACCAAGGTTCTTACTTGAACTGAAACATTTGGCTACTCCGGAAGTAATGGCTTTTGGTAAAGAGATTAAAATCCATTATGTTTTCTCAAATCATTGCTAGGGACTAGCAATATCTCAAGATGTGGGGATTGATGAGTGTCTAAATACTCATCTTTTTGTACAATATAAACTGCAAAATCATCTGAAAACACTCAGAAACGCATCAAAATGATAAAAATATCACAAATCAGTGTTTTATGTGTTTTTAATGCAAAAATATCAAAATCAGATGAAAAACGTATCAAATTTGCAAAATTGGCAGTTTGAGTCCCCCAAGTTTCAAAAGTTGTCAAAAACAGTCCCTGAGCACATAATTTCAAAAGTAAAATCACCAAAGGTCCTTTTTAAATCATAACTTGTCAAAATTAGTCCTTTGGTGAAAAATATCAAAAGTTTGAGAAAATGACAAGTTTGGTCCTCCAACTTTGAAAATTGGCAAAAATGGCCCCTGGAAAATTGGAAAATGGCAAGTTTGGTCCTTATACTTTTGGAGATTGTTACTTTTGGTCCCTTGAAACATCTTTGATGATTTGGCAGCATTGGTCCTCCCAATTTCAGAAATTACACTTAAGGTCCCTATATTTATTAAGCCTAATACCCATTTTGGACCCTACCACCCAAGTGACCCCCTGCCATATAAGCATTTTGAACCCCCCTTTTAATAATACTACTCTGGTCAAAAGGACCCCTACCCGCCCTTTTTGTTTTCTTCAACCTCTAGCCTGCTTCACCCCTGCTACACTCAAACACCTGCAACACTCCATCTCCCCAGCTCATCCCACTCATCTTGTCCCCTCCTCATCATCATACCTACCTCCAACCCTCCCCCACACTCAATCTCACATAACTGTTAAATCTAAGTTTCCCGCCAAAATCAGTTTTAAGGGCCATGATCATTTTAATCAATCCAAGGGTCAGAAAAATGGTGGGATTTGCAGAGAGAGAAAGAGAAAGCAATTGGGAGCTATAAAAAGAGAAGAAAGAAGCAAGTTTGAGGAGTTAGTTAGTTTTTAAATTTTCCTTGTATGTCGTTTTTTTTTTAGTTATCTCAATTAGTGTTTTTAAAATGTAATTTTAAGCTTTGGTGTATTAAACATAAGCAACTTCATCATTGTAACTCACATTCAGTTATTAATTCCAAGTTTGAGTAATTTTCATAATTAGTTAACGAAAGTCAAACCAGTTTTGTTTACATTCTGTTTTGAAATTGTTGCTTGATTGAAATTTGTGTTTGTTTATCATTGTTGATTCAGTATTGGTCTAAATTCATCAAAGTTTTAAGGTTTAAGATGCAATTTGCTACTCTAAAGAGGTGTTTGGTTTATGGGTTAGAATGGGTCAAAAGAGAGTTTTGACCCATCTTTGGGTTGAAAATCAGTTTAGTACAAGCAATTATGTAAATGTTTAGAGTTGGAAAAGAGTTTTGCAAGGATTTACAAATTTTGAGATTTAACTAGTTTTAAGAAAAGAAAGAAAAATTTGTAGTTTCCTCAGTTTTTGGCATAACAATTTAAGCAAGTTTAGTTTAAGATTGAAATTTAAAAAAACAAAAAATCTCAAGTTAACCAGCTTGTTTAGCTTGGGTAAAAAGAAAAAAAATCAAAAAATTGTTTTAGTTAGGCTGCAAGTGGGTTGAAGTGTGTGGATTGGCCAACTAACTGTTCTGTGCAGGTGCCTGCAGTCACATCCAAAGCTTTTTGCAGCTTGTTAATAAGCTGTTGACAGCTTATTCGAGTCAGGTAGTGGGGGCAAAAGCTAGCCACCTTGGTGAACTTCAAGAATCTAATAAGCTCAGAAGCTTATTTCACTGATACTCATCTAGAATTAGCTTCTAACTTACCCCTGTGGGCTGTTTGGGACTGCAACCAACAGCAACATTGCCCCTTGGTCAGTGCTTATTTGGTTTTCAGCTTATTTAGTTTGTTTTTAGCTTATTAGATTAATTAGCATAGGTAAGGTGAACTTGGCTTATTTCAGCTTAATTGCTTATTCTCCTTCATTCTTAGTTTTTAGGATCCCCTTAGCTTGTTCCTAGACCAACTGCTCTTTTCTCTTTTTAGCTACACAATCCAAACTGCTTATTTGCTTTTAGTTTTCATAAGCTTATTTCAGATTTATTTAGTATTCAAGTGCTTCATTCCAGTTTCCTATTGCTTATTTATTGCTTATTGGTTGTGCTTGGCTCAAAAATCTGTTAAGGTGTTGGTTGAATTTGGTGGTGTAAACTGTTGTGGAAATAAGCTGTTTACAGCTTATTTGCCAGTTTATAAAAGTTGAGTTTTCACAAAATGTTTCTGTTTTGATCTCATCTTCAAGTTTCAAAAGAAAAATCAAGAAAAAAAAAATAGAGAAGCAAAAAGGGAGAGGCAGGGGTCGAACCTGAGACCTCTCCCTTGGATGGGAGTGATAGCAAGTACCTGGATGCCAAGCGCCCTAGGGACTTTTTTCATTATTTTCTTGCAACATCAATCTATTAAATACGTTTTGGCATTTAGAGCAATAAGCCATTAGAGCTTATTTCGTGGCTTATTTACGAAGTAACCTAGCTGTTCTTAATTTTTCTAGGTGTAGCTTAGTTAGAAGCACTTTTAGTGAATTTTCCAGATTTTTCTTAGGTCGTTTAATATTTTTTATAATTTAATTAGTGTTAAATAGTTTTTAATTCGTAATAAATAAAATAAAAGTCAAAAATACCCGCTTTTTCCTAAAATTTTCTTTTATCATATAGTAACGTAAGAAAATTGTTTTTACACTCAGAGGATTTTTATTTCACAAATTTTACGTTTTATCTTATGCTCAGCGTAATTTTTGTACATAACGTACGTTTTTATGTTAAATCACGTTTTTAGATAATTTAAGTTTACGTTTTAGTTAAAATAGTTTATTTAAGATATTTTGTTTTATAAAATCAAAAACATCATTTTTAATATAGTGATAGCGTTTATTTAATAGATTTTATCTTTTTAACTTTCTTTAATTTGCTTTTAAGCCGTTGTAATTTGTTGGCTTTTTCTGTAGTTATAATTAATTCACAATCTCCTTTCCCGTTCAAATCTCCCGATCACTAAACGTTTGATAATCCATTGCATAGCTCGCTGGGACATAACGACCCGGGGAGACTCTATACTCCTCAGATCTTCATTGCATTTGTGTCTGAACTGTTTTAAGTCTGTTACGGCTGGTCATTCACAAGTGACCAGTTTGTGTGATTAGACTTGACGGTTTTGCGCAGATCAGTAAGACACAACCAATTCATTCAAAACTTACCATGGCGGATAATTCCCAAGCAAAAGCGATGGGGGAGGTGAAAAATGTAAGAGTTCAAATTGGTTATCAACCCTATTTGGCTGATTTTCTAGTCCTAGACATTCCGGTGGATAAGAGTTTACCTCTTCTGCTAGGAAGACCATTCCTACGCACATGTGGTGCAATCATAGACATGGGTCGAGGTACGATGACTATCGATGATGGAATCTTAAAAAAAACCTATTATCCCAAACCAAGGGGACCAGTTGTGGAATTCATGGAAGATTTAGAATTGATGGAAGCGGACGAGGACTTGACTTGTTTTGAAGTAGGACGTGATGTCCATGGAAACCCGATGTATGGACCACTAGCTCCACCATACTTTGATATTGAGGATGAGATGGAACGCGCACTAGCGGTGGAAGCATTTTACAATCCATTAAAAAACATCCTTGTTTACAAGAAGCTAACCGATTTCTTAGGTTCTTTACCGGTTCAACTCAAGAATTTGGAATGGGGACCCGAGGGGTCGGGTATTTATAAGAGACAGGATGGGGATGGAGAATGGCACGTCAAATTTGATATACTATGTCCGAATGGGAGAAGATTTATAAGGAAGTTCAAAACTTTTGAAACACACCGTGAATTGACCGGGAAATTTCTAAGTGAGGACATCTTAAGGCATGAGTATTTCGAGGAATTCTGAGGAGAAACAAGGCACCATAATAAACAAGCAATTTTTTTTCATGAACTTTTTAATTTTATGCATTTAGGATTTCTTGTTTTTCATTTCAGTTTTATCTTTATTATTATGTTGAGGTTATTTGATTAATGCATTATGAGTTTGAGTTTTAGTTTTAGTTTTAGTTTAAAGTATGATGATTTTAGTTTTGAGATTAGATGATTGTTGAAATTTCCAAATGGTGGATGAATGTTGTGTGCATCTTTAATAGGATTTTTGAGTAAACGATTGTTGCTTGGAAGGTAAAATGCCTAAGTAACGAGAAAAATGCAAAATTTGGCAAAAATGCAAACCGAAACGGTTGTCTCCATGACTGAACCGGTTGCATACAAGTATATATACCAAAAATTCAATTTTTCCAAAAAAACACACACACACACTAATCCTCCAGCTGGGCTTCTCAAAATTCGACCAATAGAAGCTATTTGAAGGCTGTATAAGTTGTAGAAGATCATCATGGCACCCAATCAAGTAAGCATCTGCATTCAATTAACTCAATTAAGGTTTAAGTAGAACATTTGATTCGAATTGCAAATTAGGTCACTAATTTGGGGGTTTTGGATAGAATTCGAATTAAGTTGTAATCTTTTAGGATTAAGTGGGTAATTGATATAGGAATGCATTGCAAAAAGAATTGTAGTGATTGATTCAACATGGAATGAGTATTAGATAATTGAATTTTCGGATTTAATTAGGTTATGTCATTGAATCAAATTAAGTTGCAATTGGTGATTCCTAGTTGGTAGATGACGCGTTCTTAATGAATAATAGATGCACATTGTTGATTAGAACTAGTAATTGAAAGAATTGCGGTCTAATTTGTTGAGTTCTAAGCAAATGAAAATGTGATGATTAGAGGTTTGGAAAGTGAATTTAGAGTAATCTTAGGATGTAGAAATCATTGATGATGTTAGAATGCAGTCTAGGAGTGAATTGAACTTAGAAAAATCGAGTGGGAAATGGATTAGAAGGCAAAGCCTTATGCAGGTTGAGGAACCGATCCGGTTGCGAAGCGCAACCGAACGGTTGGAATAGGTCAACAGAGGAACCGATCCGGTTGCCCTGCAGAGGAACCGAACCGAACGGTTGCCCTGCGAAGCGCAACCGAACGGTTGGAATAGGTCAACAGAGGAACCGAACGGTTGGAATAGGTCAACAGAGGAACCGAACCGAATTTTTCGAATTTTTTAAGTGGACCTTAGAGGCTTCCATAGACCTTCCCGTTTGTTCTAACACTCTTATATTGACTTATATTTATGATTTCTACAGAGAATTGTTGTAGGTAGTTCAAGCTCGACACGGGCTCCACTAAACCCGATTGTTACCAAGTTTTGCCAAAAGGAACGAAAGGAAGAAAGTCACGTATAGTGTGAAGACGGAAGCAAATGCCAACCTGAAGTTCAAAGATCTCACCAACGAGGAGAAACATGCTTTCCGGGAACGATTATCAAAATTGCAAAATAGGACATGTTTGGTTCCGAGAGTGATGATGATGACGAGGATGATGATGATGAAGAAGGTGATGAGATGAGTGAGGATGACGAATGATCGTGGATCATTCTTGATTTATGTTTTCAAAAACAATGGTTATCATGTGTTAAACAATATTATCTCTATCTCTTAACTATTTCTCTAGGATGATTATCATACTTTGTTTATTTTTCATATTTTTAGTAGCAATTGGATTGTTTTGTGTATTGTGTATTGCAGTTTTGTTTGCAGGATGGATTTGTCGGAAGCTTATTGATGGTCAAATATTTGGAGTTGGATAACTCACATGCATGCTTATGACCCAATATACGTATTGCATATTCTATCCCGTGGTATTTTTTGACTATTTCTTTTTCTCATTTTCTTTACTTTGAAGTTTATTTTCATTACATTGAGGACAATGCAAAACTTAAGTATGGGGGAGGGAATAAAATAGGAAAAATGATACGATTTTTAAATTTTTAGCTTTTAGTCGTATTTTTAGATAAACTTTTGGATGCAAGTAATTAGCAGGAAATCGCCCTTGATTGTCTAGTTGTTTTCACACATTTTTGGGATATATTAAAAACAACTTGGGTATTTCAATGTTAAAATGAGGTTTTTGAAAAATTTTTGATTTGAACCAAATTACGGAAGTAATTCATTCTGGATTCGATAGCATTTTCTAGCGCGCATTATAGCCTTTTTCCATTTAATTGTGAGGTTTCTTTTTCATATAAAACACATCTTTTGTTTTATATTTGCTATGAGTGTGCCCGTGATTATGTCGATTCTAGAACTTGTACTAGTAATGCATTACGGTTAAAATCACTCTCGAGTGATAAAAATATGTTCAAGTGATAAGAGGCATCATAGGATTTAACCCAAATGGCCTTCCATTTTATATCTAATGATATACTTTGGTTAGTTAACCACCTTATATGGACCCATTTGTTAGTGCTCATCTTTAGCACTAGATACCCTTAGTTACACCCTTCGATCCAATCTTTTCATTCTTGTTTAAATCCAGAAAAATACAAAAAGATTTTACACCTTAAACCTTTAGCCAACCCATGTCATTTTGTGGAAAACTAGAAGGGGGGGTTGAATAGTTTTACCAATTTAAAACTTCATTTTAAATATTTAGATCGACTTATGTCAATCTATTTGATTGTTTATGTTGGACGTTGATAGATAGATATATAAACGTGTAATGAAATATAAAGAGTAAGAAGCACATCACCACGACACAAGTTATTTATAGTGGTTCGGCTACAAGGACACCTTCCTTGCCCTACTCCACTCCCCGAGTCACCTACTCGAGAGTTCGTAAGCACTACACCAACTCCTTGTGGCGGAGAAGCCTTCACAACGTCGCTTAAACTTTTTCCGGTACAAAGCTAAATACCGAGTTCTTTTACACCAAGGCGAACCACACCTAAAACAACGTCGCCTACCCTTTATACGGTGCTAGGCTAACCACCGAGTTCTTTCACACCTTAGGAGAACTAATCCTATCACAACGTCTCCTACCCTTTATTAGGTACTAGGCTAAGCACCTAGTTCCATTATAGAGGAACTACTACCCTTCACAACACAACACCTAATATCAAGGAGATTAATTCCTTGTTACACCTTCATCAAGGATATCACCATCCTTGGAAACAAACAAACAAATACTTATATGTATAACGATGCACCTCATCGATTATACGACCTAGGCATTCTTCTCAAATGCGACTTGATTTGATTCTTCGGCATCCTTTACTAATGCCTTTGACACAACGCTTGGCACCCTTCACTAATGCCTTCGTCTTGACAGCTTTAGCATTCTTCACTAATGCTTTGACACGGATGATGAACATCTTTCACTAATGCTTTCATCTTGACACTTTCGGCATTCTTCACTAATGCCTTCAACCCAACATCTATGGAGAGAGGAAGAACTATCAACAAGAGAACCTTAGTTGTCTTGAAGATGACGAAGCATGGCAACTCACGGACTTGAGCTTGCACGTCTTCAAGAAATGGTGATCTCTCCTTTAAGAGGAACCTAGAAGATCACACATAAACAAAAGACAAACTACATAGATCACTTAGATATGAGGTTAGAGGGTTAGAATACTTTGAGGAAGTATGTGTGTAAAGTGATACCTATAAAGGAAGAAATGGCTCTCTATTTATAGAGAAAATTCTCTATTGTTCCCCGGATCCCACGGATCCCTTCCACTTGGGATCCGGCTAGCACAAAGCCAGGGATCCGTGGAACGCTCCTCTTTGCCCATGGGTATTTTTGGTTATGGGTCATGGGTCATGGGTTATGGGTTGTGTCACACCCCCAAAATATTGCAGCGGAACGATAGTGTCTTTGGGGTATGATGTCATAGCACAAAGCATGGATACAGAAAATGACCTCTAAAATGAGACGTTTTGAAAAGTTTACCATTCGATTAAATAAAGTTAAAGTTTACAAAACATGAGATCCCAAAGTTTGATAATACATAAAGGGTTACAAAACATGTCGAATGGTAATTGATAAAAACACAAGACTCCAATGTATGCCATGTGACCCAAAAGCTCCATGAAATGCTATCGCCTTATGACCTGAGATAAACATGCTAAAAAGTGTCAACACAAAGGTTGGTGAGTTCATAAGTTTGTTGAAAATGATTTGAAAAAGTCTTTAAAGAATGTTGATGCAGCAAAGGCATTGTAAATCCATTCAGTTCCGAGTTCCGCCCATACAAAACTCGCAACCTATGTGTTAACAACCCATTGCCTAAAATAGAATTGTCAATCTTGTTTGTAAGTAGGACATATGTGCATACGATATATACAAGTACTTAATGCAAAGAATCACAACCAACTGAACCTCTAAACAAGTCTACATTGTTTGTTGTGTCTCATTGAATAACGGATTATATTCACCCCAGGTCAAGTCATCAGGGACACAAGGGTGGGGTCGACAGCCCGATAGTACTATCAATACCTCTCCGCCGCTCCGCAGAGTTAACTGCTAAAGTATGTATGTTAGAAGCATAATTGAAAACAAGTTTAGCACATTAAGGCACATATCGCAATAAACCACACATAATGTCCAAAGAGTATAAGAAGTATAGTGTAACACTATTGTATAAATGGTTTGAGTATTCGCAAGAGTAAAAACAAGTATTTAAGCATGGATCTCCCCCAAAGAGTTTGTAAGAATTTAAACGAGTAAAAGCGGGTATGAACTCACCTGTTGCAATAGTTATGATGACAAAGTGGATGCACAGAAATGAGACGCAACTCTCTAACCGCACCTATTATGAATGATATGATATATGATAAGTTACAATGTAATGTTATGCATGCAATTCGTATGATATCTATACCACTTGTGAATTTTGAAAATAATACTTATCGTCGAAAAATAATCTCATAACGTCTTGACCATTTTTAAATTACTTTACAAGTATTTATATTGAAATGATATCCTACGATAGTCATTTAGTGATTTATTATGAAATTATAACTTTTCGTCGTAAAATAATGTCGTTGAAAATTTCATGAAAGTGACTAAATGGCCTTGAAAAGCAGTCGTAAAATGGTGCACATCGAATGTTAGTAAACAAACTCAACGGTTTTGGGATGCTTATATCATTATCTCAAAGTTTTAGCATTTAAGTTTTCATCCTAGAGGTCTCGATCATGGAGAAAAATATAGGTAAAGTATGGTACTTGCGTCCAAAATATTGTTTAAGGGTGGTTTTCGGCAAAGTTTGAGCGACCGTAATTTATTCATTACAACTCCGCTTGACGAATGGTTGGACATTTTGGAAAATAGGCTAGGCAAACTTACTTTTACTAGAAGACATCATTTTATAAAAAGTACTCCGTCATTGTTAAAAACGACCCTCAACATGGTCCTTCGTTGCCGTAGTATGAGTTTAATAGAAAATATATTAATGTTGCTTATATAATAAAGTTACGGAAACTTTGTTTAACGCGTGTAATTTAATCGTTACAAGTCCGTTTTCTACATCCTTAGATTCGTATTAAGGTATACTAATATATTTTTGATAAGTCGACACATTTCATAATGCTTAAGCCTCATTTTTACTCGTAAAGAGTGACATTTACATGCTGAAATTTCTGAAATTATTAGTTTTCGTCGTCAAACTTTAAAAATTCATAACTTCTTCGTTATAACTCCGTTTTAATCCGTTCAAGCGACCACGTTTTCGTTTTAAAGTGCATTTTCCAAATGTCTAGCCCAAAATTTTTTATCCACTGTCGAAAATTCCAGATTTCACAATTTTGATCAGACCCTTAATTAGACTTGTCGAAATGAGTTTTTCACGCGCAAAACCTATTCTAACCAATTCAAAACAACTCCGAAGCTATTCTAATCCTACCATACACCTTCTTAGGGTGTCATGGGTTCCTAGACATCACCAAAAGTGATATGTTTCAAGGAGTAATTATAGGATAACATATATGAATTTATATAGTTTATAAACAATTTAAGTGGTATAGACATCATATAACTTATATGTTTTACTCAAACATGATAATATGAACATAACATGAGTATGAAAGACGAAAATGAATATGAGATGCTTACTAGTTACTTGATGAGGTTAATGAACAAAGGTTAAATCATAAACACCCAAGGTTTTTATTTCAAAACCTTGCTTAAGCGTACACTACGGTTGATAAATAAACTTGTCTTTGAAAAATAATGAACTCCTTGCTTCAATCTTGCCCTTGGCCGGTTCATGGAGTAAGGTTGGAGAGAGTATTATTTTTTTTTCACCAAAGATATATGTGATGTATGTGTAGTAATATTATATTATAACTAGTAAATATTATTGTAGTAAGATATTTGTACATAAAGTTGTGTGACTCATCCATTTATGTCGACATTCACATGTAAAAGAAAAGGCTTGTGCATTTTGAGTACTTAAATATGTATAGGTAGAAGTAAAGGTATAATTATTTAAGGATAATTGGTAACTTGTGTACATATTTAAGCATTTAGGGTAGTGTTAGCTAAAAATAAATTTTAACGGATCAAAATAAAATATATTGAAGTCATAAAAATTATAAAAATACATTCCTCACAAGAATTGAGTGATTAAATAATTATCGAGTTGAATTTACGAAAACCGTCGTAATTATATAAATATAACAATTTATATACAAAATAAATTTAAAACACCGGGTAAACTCATAATATTATTTTTATAATCTTAATATGAGTATAAAAATATATCGGGATAATTTTTGGAAGTGTCGGATCAAATGTTCAAAATAATTAATTACGCGATAGCGTTTATTTAATAAGAATTTATACGTTTAACGTAAAATGCAAAATCATGCATGAACTAATATGATGATAATGATGCTAATGATATGTAGACTAAACTTAGTCTATATGAAATTTCCTTGATGATTGCTTATGAATTCGCAGCTAAACCCCTAAGGTTACGCGAATTTAATATTTGTAAACCTAGTTTACGATAAACGATGAAATAGTAAATGTGAGAAATGACCGGAAATTGAGAATTGTGACAGGTTGATCCATGGTTTTCTATCTAGATACAATGAACTTGGTTAAGTTGTATATATAAAACCATGGGTTATGGGTCAATACCATTTGCTAGTTTATTACCCATTTTAGTATTTACATGTTTTTACCCATTTTAGTATTTACATGTTTTTACCTATTTTAGTATACTTAGTTTAAGTATATGTTAACCCAATATGTAAACACTAGTTGTTGTACATATGTATCTAAATCATAAAATCACTTAGGCTTGTTTTAGTGTTTTATGTGAAAGCGTAAGTGTGTTAGAAAACTATTAACTCAAACTATTTACGTACTCTATTTGTTTCGTTAAAATGATTTTACGTTTGTTATTGACAAAACATTAGAAGATCGTAAGATATAAATAAACGTTTTTACGGCTTATTTGTATTAACAATCTCCCCCTTTTGTTGATGACTAAACATAAAATTATTTTAAGGAAAAGCTAAAATTCGTAAAAGTTTGAATTTGTAGTTTTACTTTTTCTCCCCTTTTTGTCGAAACAAAAAGTGTTAAAATAAACTAACACAATTTTTATAAGAAAAGTTATGTAAAAATGTAAAGAAAGCAAGTGACGGGAATGGTACTCGTCTTGACTCCCCCTTGACGAGTCCATCCCTTTAAAAGGGCCAAGGACATAACGTAAAATATCCTAATTGTGTTTACAATTAAGTTTGCAAATGGTTCGTCTAAGTGACGAAAGCGTGCTCCCCCTTGAATATTGCAATGTTGCAATAGGGTGTCATGAAGTGTAATCCAAAATTGGATTAAGTTGCAAATGTTTTTGCAATTTTGTTTAACACAAAGCTCCCCCTAGCTTTATGGTGTCAAAATCTTCATGTGTATTTTGAAAATCTACAAAACAAAGATTAGAAAACAAGAGTATAGTGCGTAATTTCCTGCAAATAAGACTCATGTTAGTAGTAAATTGTGCTTTTGATCCACGGATCCCACGGTTCCCTTCAAGAAGGGATCCGTCTAGGTGTTTTGGAGGGATCCGGCTATCTGATGACAGTTTCTTCAGCAGAAATGTCAAGCAATGCAAAAAAAATGATATATATGTACAATATAGCAAGCACAACACACAATAATCATAGCATATAAGTATTCATTCAGTAAAACAAGAGATACACAACCAAATCTCTAAAAACTAAGAGAATGAACTAGCCAAACAAGTGCTACTAATGCTAAAGAGTTACCCAAATTCAAGGTTCAACTAAGACTAAATGATGATCAAGGATGAGAAAGGTTTCCTAAACGTTCTAAGTTTGAGCTTTTGAATATGATGCTCATGGTAGTTTAGGCTTGTTAACCTCTTCGAAACGTTCGAGGAGGTGATAAAACATGAAACGTTGCTCTTCACGTAGTTCATGTATCAACCTTTCAACATGTTTACAATGATAGCAATCCTTGTCATGGTTTTGAGTTTCTTGAAGTGAAAGTTCAAGTGAAGTGGGTTGAGGATCTTCAAATGAAGGAGGATTTGGAGGAGGCTCATTAAGTGGTGGCTCTACAATGTTTGAGGGTAGAGGTAAAGAAGCATCAACTTCCGTTTGGTCGGGTGGTTGCCTTTGATGTCTTCTCATAATCCAAAATGGACTATTGGGAGGAATGATAGAGTTTTCTTTTGGAGAAAGTGTTGATTCAACACTTTGATTTTGTTGCTCAATCTTTTCAAGTGAATTAGTTGGTAATGGTGAAAGATGAGATGGCCAAGAGGGTAAATCTTCTACATTGTGAGAGTGTGGAGATGATTGTGAGGTGGCTCTAGGCACTAATGATGTTCGTTGAGTTGTGGAGGGTATGTTTGGTATAGTAGAATTTGGTGATGAAATCTTAGTGGGAACACTCTTCTTGGGGATTAGTTTGATTGGTTTCCTGTAGGAGATCCTAGCATTGGTGGACTTAACCGAGATGATTCGGTTGAGGAAACTTCGTGTATGATTCTAGCAAGTTTCTTTGGTGGTTCTTGAGTGGATGAGTAAGTACTAGGAGCTTTTCTCATGATGAGATGACTAAGGAGGATGATTGCAATTGCTGATAATTATGTTTGTGTTTGATGACTAAAGTGTTCTTAGCAATATGGGTTATAAAGGGAAGAACTTTGCAATTGCATTTAAGACTTAATCCACAAATGTTCTTGGAAATGTGATGATTAACATGCACAAGGTTGAGATTCAGAGTTTCATTGATCTAGGAACTCATTTAAGATGAGATGGAGTGTTTGAGTTAGGAAGATGAGTTGAAATGATTGTTTTAGTAATGTTTGACATAAACTGTCACCCGGATCCCACGGTTCCCTCCTTGGAGGGATCCGGCTCTCAGCAGTTATGACAGGTTTGAAATGAGGTTTCTAGGAGCTAAAACCTATCTTATTTTGAATGTTTCGGTTCTCCTAAGTGTTTAAGACAAAAAGATACTTGAATAATTAAAGGTAATAAGTGTTATAGCAAATGATTGCTTCTTATGGATGGAGGATGGGACAAGATGACTACCAATGGATGTCCAAGGATAACACTAAGAGTTTTGGAGGTGTCAAGTCATAATAAATGATCCTAGTGATCAGATTTAAGCTTGTGTTGATATTTAGAAAAATTCTTAAAAATCACAAGAATTGAAAAACTAATTTTTGTCATATTTTGAGATAAAAATGACTAGAAACAACTTCCTAAAGTTGTTAAATATCCCCACTTAAGTGTTTTGAGAGATGAGAGATAGTTTGTGAGTATTGAAGCGGAAATATGGTGAGTTTTGATGTGTTTGATAAATCAAGAGGCAATTAGACTAAGATCTTAAGTAAGCCTTTAGTGAGTCTAAGCCTTTCTCATCCTTGAAGTGGACTTAGTTGGGTTCTAAAATCATATGCTTAGCTAGTGTGATGTTATCTAGAAAGCTATCTTGATGTAAGGAATGTTGTATTGCTGATCTGATGTCACGGATCCCACGGTTCCCTCAAGGAGGGATCCGCTAGGCTAATCCAAGGGATCCGGCATCTGCAGACGAACCTACAGAAATAATGCTCAGTTTATGCATACTAGTAAATCCAAAGAAAGAAAATAGAAACAAGCATGTTTATCACAAAACACTAGTTATAGAACCATGATAAAAAGACAATATCCAAGTTACCATAAATGGAAAGTGCTAAAACGTAATCATCCAAACATAAGACAAAGAAAAATAAGTATATTCCTATTGTCTCTTTCGTCAATCCTTTTCCCTTTTGACGGCTTAGTGAGGTTGTATGCGAGGTTTTGAATCATGCCCCTCAATAGCTTAAATTCCGCGGTCTCGTTTGGAATGGTTGGAAGTTGTTCGTGGTATTCAAGAATTTCCAATTTGATGTTGGCTACGGGATCGACGTCTTCTTCATCTTCTTCTTCTTCACCTACCGAGAGTCCTGAGAGAGCTTTAGGTTTCTTTCCGTTGACCTTGAAGCATTTGAATGGTATTTTGGTAAGAGGTACCATTACATGATCGGCAAAGAAATGATCATCGTTGATAGGAGATGGTTGCAATTCACTAACGTACTTACAAAGTCGTGTTAGGAGAATACCATATGGAAGTACCATGTTGGAAACTTTGAATACCCCAGCCATTCTCCTTACCATGTAATAGGCGAGATTAAATGGCTTTTGATGGATAAGACAATAGATCATTTGCACAAGGCATGCGTTTGGATGATCTTTGTTTCCAACTAGGCTTATGACGTTTCCCTAAGAATTTCTTCCCATTTTCTAAATGTGAGATGCATTTCAAAAAGTTCCATTTGAAAGGGATCACGGTGAATGAGCTCTTTTGTTACGGTCGTGAACTTGATTGGTCGGTCCTAATTTTAAAGATTGTATCTCGAATGGTTTCGGGATTGTCGAGAGGAATATTGTAGAAAGGCTTAGGATCAAGAGCAAGGTTTTGAGCATTAATTGCCCAATCTTGAGATATACATAAATTTCTTCACATGGAATGCAAGAATTTGAGCAAAGGTATTGAGAGGAAAAATGAGGTTTTGTGTGTATTGATGAATGAAGGCATTGAAATGCTATCATCGGCGTTTCTAATGATCCTAATGCTTTTGTAAAACTCAAAAATGAAGACCGGACAAATTTGTTCATCAATGTCAAGAAGACAATCAAAATTGATTGTCGAGAAGACATGACAAATGTCGGTATCTTCAAGGAAACATTCCTTGATTACACGACCGTGGATAAAGTCGCTTTTCTTTTGAAGACCTTATGTCCGATTTTTGAGAAATCATTATTACGATAATAATGAGTAAGGTAATGGACGGTATCATGATGATCTTGTTGAGTGGCTTTAGGCATAATTGGTCCTAAAAATACAAATTTTCAATTAGGTAAAATTAGTTGGGATGGGTTTATGGTTTTGATTTGTATTAACAATGTTGTGAACACAATGTGATTTTGTTAAAAGCCCCTTTTCATGTTTAATTTAAAAATCCCTAATTAAATTAATTAATTAAAAATTAAGAAACCATAAACCCTAGGATGAGGATGATGAAAATTAGAACAAGTTAATGTAATTGCTTACAATGGTGTTCTAGGAAGGAATACTTGAGAGTATGGAAGCCAATGAGGATGGATTCAGTAGCTTAGTCGTTTTTGTGGTATGTGAATAGAGGGAAAAAGATCAGTGGTGAATTTTTGAAAGCGTATAGCTGAGTTCTGTTCCACGGTTCCCCGATCCTTTGCATTTGGGATCCGCTAGTACAACTAGAGGGATCCGCTACCGTGGGACGAAAAGGAGTTGTTTGGCATTATTTTTGTAGTAGGCTTATAAATTATCTTGCCAAAAATTTGGAGGTATTAGATGAAGATTGTTTTTGAATGACGACTTTTGATGAATTACATATCGAGGGTTCATATGTGATGACGGCTAGTTTGACTAAAAATAATATCATTCCGCTGTTGTAAAAGACTAAAAGGTGACGAAAGAGACTTCTAATGATGTTAGTGATTAATAAGCAAAGAGAACTTATGACAATAAATGGAACTCATGTAACCTATCTAATGAAGAGTAAAACATACCTCTATGCTTCTTGATTCGGTCATAATACTAAAAATACTTCATGAGCTTTTAAAGCAGTCCTTTGTACTTGGTGTACGTAAGTAGTGATTACCTTTTAGCTCCTTCCTTGAATGTTGACTTCATTATTCTTTGAATGAAGATTTTGGAGAGATTCTAGCATGAAGATTTCTTAAGAGCAAAAGTGGTTAGAATCATCTATCAATGTCCAACAAAATGATTTAAAAGAAAATATGACCAACAAAAAATCCTTCTTTGTAGTTTTCAAACATACACGGATCGTATCAAGTTTTAAAGTACAACATACTTTAAGAAACTTGGTAACTAAGCTCTCATGCAATGTGGAAAACTAGAAGGGGGTTGAATAGTTTTACCAATTTAAAACTTCCATTTAAATATTTAGATCGACTTATGTCAATCTATTTGATTGTTTATGTTGGACGTTGATAGATAGATATATAAACGTGTAATGAAATATAAAGAGTAAGAAGCACATCACCAAGACACAAGTTATTTATAGTGGTTCGGCTACAAGGACACCTTCCTTGCCCTACTCCACTCCCCGAGTCACCTACTCGAGAGTTCGTAAGTACTACACCAACTCCTTGTATGAGAAGCCTTCACAACGTCGCTTAACCTTTTTCGGTACAAAGCTAAATACCGAGTTCTTTTACACCAAGGCGAACCACACCTAACACAACGTCGCCTACCCTTTATATGGTGCTAGGCTAACCACCGAGTTCTTTCACACCTTAGGAGAACTAATCCTATCACAACGTCGCCTACCCTTTATGAGGTACTAGGCTAAGCACCTAGTTCCATTATGGAGGAACTACTACCCTTCACGACACAACACCTAATATCAAGGAGATCAATTCCTTGTTACACCTTCATCAAGGATATCACCATCCTTGGAAACAAACAAACAAATACTTATATGTATAATGATGCACCTCATCGATTATACGACCTAGGCATTCTTCTCAAATGCGACTTGATTTGATTCTTCGGCATCCTTTACTAATGCCTTTGACACAACGCTTGGCACCCTTCACTAATGCCTTCGTCTTGATGCTTTAGCATTCTTCATTAATGCTTTGACACGGATGATGAACATCTTTCACTAATGCTTTCATCTTGACACTTTCGGCATTCTTCACTAATGCCTTCAACCCAACATCTATGGAGAGAGGAAGAACTATCAACAAGAGAACCTTAGTTGTCTTGAAGATGACGAAGAATGGCAACTCATGGACTTGAGCTTGCACGTCTTCAAGAAGTGGTGATCTCTCCTTTAAGAGGAACCTAGAAGATCACACATAAACAAAAGACAAACTACATAGATCACTTAGATCTGAGGTTAGAGGATTAGAATACTTTGAGGAAGTATGTGTATAAAGTGATACCTAGATAAGGAAGAAATGGCTCTCTATTTATAGAGAAAATTCTCTATTGTTCCCCGGATCCCACGGATCCCTTCCACTTGGGATCCGGCTAGCACAAAGCCAGGGATCCGTGGAACGCTCCTCTTTGCCCATGGGTATTTTTGGTTATGGGTCATGGGTCATGGGTTATGGGTTGATCCATGGTTTTCTATCTAGATACAATAAACTTGGTTAAGTGGTATATATAAAACCATGGGTTATGGGTCAATACCATTTGCTAGTTTATTGCCCATTTTAGTATTTACATGTTTTTACCTATTTTAGTATTTACATATTTTTACCCATTTTAGTATACTTAGTTTAAGTATATAAAACCCAATATGTAAATACTAGTTGTTGTACATATGTATCTAAATCATAAAATCACTTAGGCTTGTTTTAGTGTTTTATGTGAAAGCGTAAGTGTGTTAGAAAACTATTAACTCAAACTATTTACGTTCTCTATTTGTTTCGTTAAAATTATTTTACGTTAGTTATCGACAAAACATTAGAAGATCGTAAAATATAAATAAACGTTTTTACGGCTTATTTGTATTAAGACATGTTTATCGGTTTGTTGCTAGTTGTTTGGAGTGTTGGATTGTTTTTGATGATTATGAAGAAGCTACACTTTGTCTATAGTGTGTACCATTCTCCAACAAAGATGAAGGAGACGTCTTTCTCATTTGTATTTTTTGTGGTGTATGCTTACACTAAGTGTGGGGGAACTTGTTAAAAAAATGGTTATAGCCAATGAGCTATATGAAGAATATTGATTAGCCAATCAGCTAAATTGAGTTATACATATGTTTGGAGATCGATATGTGAAGAGGAAGAAGATATAATCATTTTTGGGATTGTGGTTTGGCTAGCAACATGGAGGTTTAGACTTGACTTTATTTTTCTTTTAAATCCAATTTCATAAACCATCCCATGCCTTATCCATGCCTTTTATAAACCCGAAGCCTTAACGATATAACCCGAATAAAAGCCCTCTTTGATGAATTTATTTTCTTTGTTTTGATACTTGTACAAGCTTATGGTAAAAAGCAAGGTTGCAAAAATCGCTAAGTGGTAGTTGGGCGGCCAGGTAGGGCCTAGCGATTAATCAGTTAGGCGGGGATTAATCGGGGGTTAATCGGATTGGATATTTTATATATAAAATTTTAAATTTTTGAAACTATATGCTCGATGGCCGACGAGCCGATGT
>OU343222.1:222473500-222510264 GCA_910596185.1 Chrysanthemum makinoi | reverse complement strand
GAATTCTTTGGTTTGTCCCCAATAAAAGTCGGGCTTGCCCTTCTATGCTTCTCGGGCGTCATTAAAGTCCTAGGTAGGGTGTTGTGCAAATGCGCGTTTATGAGGACCACTAAGGCTCACACAAGGAAGAAACTTTGTTCACTTGGTGAAGACTTAGGATTTCGTAGGAGCTCATTAGGGTGCTTGATCTTCAAGCAAGGCATCCTACGATTGGAAGATTGTGAGTCAATGGGAGGAAAGGAATTGCCTACGGTTTTGGGCAACTCACGGGGGTCATTACAACTTTCATTGTCATAGAGAGAAAGGTCCTCTATTATACCTGATTCTTCCAAGTGAGATCACTAAGTTTCCACGACGCTTGGTCAATGGATGCTTAGTGGGAAGTTGACTGATCATAGAAGTTGGACTTGAAGCAGATGTCGTGATGAGGGACTCATGGAGTAAGTCCTTGAATCGAGTCCATGCTTCGTAGAGAGATTCACCTTGACGTTGTTGTAACATCAAGATTTCATTCCTAAGCTTAGTAGTTCTCCCCGGTGGAAAAATTGAGCAAGGAAACGAGAGGTGAGATCATCCCAACTTGAGATGGAGTCGGCGGAAGTCGCAAACCATTACTAGCTTGGTCCGTAGAGAGCTGTAAGAGCCTTGACGCGTGGGTCTCCCGAGTAGTAGCATCGAGGTCGATGGAATCGACAATTTAAGAAATCCTTAAGATCTGATTAGGATCTTGAACGAAGTCCATGGAATGCACATCCGTTTTGCACCAGATGGTGTCGGATCGAGGGCCGTTATTTTGGCTTGGTCGGGAAGCTCATGGTGTTCCTATAGCCTAGGTGGCTTTGTGCCGGTATTCACCAAGAGTACGCCTCTGGTGGGTCATTTGGTGGTGGGTTGATGAGTGGTGGTTGATTATCACCTTCCATGATGAAAAGTGATGGGGTTACTAACAAAGTCACGAAGAAGGGGGATAGACTACAAGGAAGCTAAAAATGGAAAAAACACTTGATAGGAACCAAGCAAGGAAACCTAAACGAGGTGAAATCTAACTAGCTATTCTATTCGGCGGTATAAAAACTTGATCGCTGCAACGCGCGTTTGGGTCAAAGGAACTTCCTTTTCGTTGAGCAAGTTTTTCAACACCCTAGGCAGTGAACCTAATCATTGTAGTGTAGTATTAGGGTAAGCCTCGGGAATTGATATCGTTCTCTAGGGGAATAGGAATGCTAGTGAGAAATTACTACGCTAAGGTTGTGGTTGAGGAAGATTATTTTTTATCTTTTTTTATATTTTTTTAGGATATTGAAAGGTACGAATCTCGAGGTTTGGATTTGGGGGTCGGTATTTCTACCGATTACTCTACTTATCTAGTTATCTAAACTAAGGTGAGTGTAGTCTATGTCTATTGTTGTGTGCTCTTATGATGATTAAAAATGTGTTTACTTAGATGTTATTACTCCCTAGTTATCTCCTATTGATGGTTGAATTGTCACGTCCTTATTCTTAATGCGTTGTGTTTCTAAGGTGGTAGGGTATACGTTTATCTCTAACTCTTTGAAGCTACCTAAGGTTAATGACTACGAAATCTCTAGGATTCATAAACTTAACACTAAGGTTATCTTTAGATATTTAGCCTACAATTCCACTAGTAACTATAACCTAAGGTTCAACAAAGATTAATCAAGCATTAATAACACAACGAATGACCTATCGCTATACTAGGTCAATCACAATTAAGATAAGAGACAACCAATCAATATTCAATAACTAGGTTTCATATTATCTAAGCAAACACACAAGTAAATTAGCTGAACATGGAGAACATGCAAGCATACACACAAACAATTGATGTAACACCCTAGGAAAATCCTACATCGGCTGTGGCCTGGAGAGATGTTGGGCTCATAAGATAACATTCGCCTACCACAGCGTTTTGTGGTCTCTGCGAGTGGAGTTAAAGGAACGGTTAAGCGTGCTCATGTGAAGTAGTACTGCTTGGGTGACCTGCCGGGAAGTCTTCAAATGAGGCCACAAAAACAAATCCGTGAGCCTACGGGCAAAGCGGACAATATTGTGGTCAGATAAGGCGGGGTGTTACAATTGAAGACATGATTGAATCAATGAAGTAAAATACTTATCTTGTTGTAAAATATGGTATGAAACCCTAAGATACTGCACAAGACAGCCTTGGTTCGGTTTAGGTTATTACTCCACAAAACTACCTTTTTAAAAACTGAAAAATTCGGATTCTATATATAGTGTTACAAAATGCGACGGCGTAACTCTTTAATTGTGACGCCGTTGGGTTGCCGCCATTAGGGTTTCGACTTGGCCACGTCAACTCTGTGACGGCATCACCTTAGGCTTGTGACTCCGTCGGATTCAACGTCTGACGCCTTCTGGATCCAAATCTAGGTCGTCTGAGTTGCGACGCCCTACTCTTTAAACTGATGCGTCACTTGTAAAATAGCAATTTGGCTACTGAGTCGTCTCAAGATGTGTCGCGACGGCATCGCAGTTAAGCAGTGATGCCGTCCCCTTCAGTTCCAGCAGCTTGAGTGTCTCGATTCTTGAGTTTGGCCATTTTATTCGTATATTCGCGCCTTTTCATCCGAATAAGTTTCATTCCAGCAATTTGCCTTCAAGAGACCTAAAAAGTGAAAATGAACGAAATTAAGTAGTAACGGATACAAAATTGATCAATTAAGGGCTTAAATGACCCCTCAAAAGTGTACCTTTTAAATCCTTATCAGTGCTCCTCACTTTACAACATTCAACATCAATGGAGATTAGCAAATGGATTAATCCCTTTCACCCTTTTATTTTCGCTTCATTCCAGGACCCAGTCAACCCAACGGCTAGGTCACTATCATCTTTCTTCCCTCCCCAAGTGGTATCACGAGACTTATTTGAGATTGAGGAAGGATAGTGAGTTTTACTAAGAATTTCTATCTCACAAGATCGATGCAAAGAAAGATGGTTTAACTTTTCTTTTTTTTCTTCATTTTAATCCACCAACGATCCAAAGGAAGCTATACATCTAATTCGTTATTAATAATCAAAAGGGTAAACGGTGGTGCTTTTCTGCTTGGAATCAACTTGGGCTCGCGTATATACAAATCTATATTGGTTTTGTATGTTTAAATCGAACCATACCATTGTAAGGCTTTCAATCTCTTTGTTAATACAAATAAATCATAAAAATGTTTATTCATATTTAGCAATCTTTTTGTATTTTGTTGATAACAAATATAAAGTTATCATAAGTAAAATTGTAAGGATACATGTTATTTTTGTAAAGCATTTACATATATAGTCATTTAACATAAATTTTTGTTGAAATTCATTTGTTGTAATAGTTTATTAGGATGGGTAAAAACCATAACCCATGACCCATACCCATGGAGCATATCATAACCCATGCAGCTAACCCATGACCCATTGACTAGATGCATTGCATCTTCTAGATACATTGTATCTATTTGGATACCTATGGACCAAATTCTATGACCCATGACCCATGATCCATGACCCATAACCCATTTAGGGGGAGCGTCCTACGGATCCCCCAGTTTACACTGGACGGATCCCTCACGTAAGGGATCCATGGGATCTGGGGAACAGTAGTGAATTTTTTCCTATAAATAGTGAGCCATTTCTTCATTGTAACTCACCCATCTTCTTACAAACTCTCACATATACTATTTCTCTCTTCTAATCTCATATCTCTTGATCTATATAGTATTTCTTCTTTCTTTTGTTGTGATTCTCATATAGGTCCTTCTCTAAGGCTAGATCACGAGATTCTACAAGTCATCCAAGCAAGGGGTCCTTGATTGATTTTTTACTTCACAATATTTCTGTAGCAAGATCTTGTATTTCATATTTCACATAGTTGTTGTGTTATAGTTGTGTTGGTTTGGTCTTCCGTGTTAAGGACTCGGTATTTAGCTTTGTACCGGAAAAAGTGTAAGCGACGTTGTGAAGGCTTCTCTGCCAAGTTGAAGGAGTTTGTTGACATAGTGCTTGAACTCTCGAGTAGGTGACTCGGGGAGTAGAGTAGGGCAAGGAGGGTGTCCTTGTATCCGAACCACTATAAATCGGTTGTGTCATTTCTATCCTTACCTTACTTGCTTTCATTACTTATTGATCTATACTTTTTATCCATCCATACGATTTCACATAACATCGAATCTAAAGTTTTTGAAACTAACTTAAAATCGGCAAAACTATTCAACCCCTTCTAGTTTTCCACACTCTTTTCAATCAATTAAATTTATTATGTTAGTTCGTGATTTGATCTACTTTTACAAAGTTGTGATGGATTTGAATACATTTTTTATCACATCGATCTGTCAATCTATGAAATCTGTGGGTAATTCATAATTGTTTTTGTTCTTTGTCATTGTTGAATACATTTAAACACATACAACCATAACTAGATTTGGCAATGGCTCTTGTATTGGAAGTTTAAAACTTTTGGTTAACTTATTTTATGCTTCTTAAAATTTAAGGGGTCGCGTTTGGTTTTTCTTGACGATCGAACCCACTGTGAAAGAACCACAGTGGTGAGCCCTTGGGTGAGTCGTAATTGTGTAAGCTTGTAAAAGAAAAACAAACCTCACGGGGAAATCAAGCATTTGAAATACTGGTATCAAGAATGGACACCGCGGGGTGTTTATTGTTGTTTCGGCTCAAAGGAAACCACCTCCTAATGAGGTGGGTTTGTTTTTGTGCATATCCTACCACCACAGAAACCGTAAAAGTATTGGAATTTGTTTTGTCGCGTTGAGGCTAACCCATATAGGGTGTGTCGTGCTTGTTTAGTCGTGACTCATGGCTTGACCACATAGGGTGATTGTTTGTTTGGGTGTTAAGAAATTAAGTGTATTAAAGGGCTTGTGGTGTTTGTGTTGCGTTGTTTTGCTTGGTGACGAGGCCCCTCCACTATCTAAAAGTTAGGTAGTATCATGTCCTTGTTCCTTTTCGCACCAATGGCAACCACCATGGATAAGTTAATCATTGTTAGAAACTGGTTACTTATTGTTTTACTAGTCCAACGCTCGAGACTTTTTGCGAGGTCGTGATTTGGCTAGTGAACGTTTGGTTTCCTTACTCATCATGTTTCAAAACGTCACAACTGTTATAACACTTCTTTCCTTAAAAGAGTACTGTTGTGTAACCTTGGGCCACAACCCACTTTTCCTGATATAAACCAAAAGGGTGTGTGGTATATAAGTGTCACCATGTATACACTCTCTTGCGTGACAATGACAAATCTAAGCCAATTTTGTGATCTTTATGCGTAGTTCGTACTCGACTTAAGCCAAACTAATTCCGACCCATTCTACTTTCCACAACAAGAAACTTTACACCATGTTTTATAACAATTTTATAAAAATGTACCTCGGGACTCAAGACTTTATATATACACATGACACATTCAACCATAAACTACTTTACAAATTTATAAAAACTAGTCAAAAACTACATTAAACTCATAAGTCGAAACACATTTATCCAATCAACTAGTTGTTTTACACATAAACTTGATATATTAATAAAAACTAATATGAGTTTTATAAACTTTTAATTGGATATATATTTAAACATATTCACGAGTCATGCCCATCTTTTGTGAAAATATATAATATACTTACATGTCTTTTAGAACCAATAATGAGAATTCTCATTCTTAACTACAATACTAATACTCAACTATTTTAGATATTTTTATTTCCCTTTTAACAATAATGTTTTCATAATCCGTCAACACTTAATATTTAATAGTACTTTCCCGTATTTTGACTTTCGGATATTGTTGAAACAAGATTTAGTTTGACTTTGATACTTTTATTTTTGTATACTTGTACGCTTATTCACTTCCAAGAGCCAATACTTACAAAACGGTTTTAAACTTAAGTGCTGCCACACAAGCAACAGCAAGACAGACATTGAAAAAGTTATAAAGTTATGTTAAACTTTAGCGAGTCTTAAACAATGAATAAAGACTAAACTTGCCATACTAAATTAGGTTGCGTGTTGGAGCCGTGCACTACCACTAATTAATTGTTCACATCAAGCGACTAATTGTTGAGGTGAGTTTCATAGCCCCAACTTTTAAACTGTTATATATTTGTTTTGGGGGAAGATGCATGCTCGCTTTACTTAAACTTTATAAATTGCTTTACTAAAAATGTGCATTTCCTTGCAAACTGTGCTCCATGATTGACATATATGATTATTTAATACATGATGTGTTTACCAACCATACTGTTAAATGTTTTCTTGCAAACTTAACTACTTTAATTTTTATACGTGAGAATCACGCAAAGAGGTTTCCTGGACCACACAAAATGCTTTAAACTGGTACACAGCTTAGCCTAAGCCCTTAAATCCCAAAATGCCCAAACTCGTGAACCGTCAATTCCTACTGGGAAGCGCGAATGTTATAAATAGATCTACTGGGGGTGACTCCATCGTCTGGTTGGCCATACATGGGTCAAGTCGAAACGTATAGCATGTCGGAATCGAGTGTAACGGGATAAGCACTCGCAATGGGCTCTGCATTAGTATGACTACATTTTGCATACATAACTGTCATAGCTTCGGTTGCATGAACTTAGTGCTAGTGTAATAGACTCACTATATGGAATTATATTCGTTGTAATGTGCATATACCCTACACACGGTCCACAAATGAAGTTTTATTCTAAGGTAACCACGAACTTTCATGACATTGTGCGAGACACAATGGTCACAAAACTGAATGTTTTAAACTCACATAAATGATACTCTGAAATGTTATTTGAACAAACCTATGAACTCACCAACCTCGTTTTGACATCCTTTAGCATGTATTTGCAGGTTATAAGGCGATAGCATAACATTGGAGGCGCAAGGCAAGGGCATGGCATGGTCATAGATTCTATGATAAACCTAAATGAGGACCGCTTTATTACGGGCCTGTTTTCCGTACTAAACAATTATGTGAATATTGTTCTCAACACTGAATGAATATTTTATTAATAACAAACAGTTATCATATACTTGTGTTGTGGTATCGATTTAGTAGCACTCAAGACATGTGTACTTCCGCTGTACCATTTTTGGAGGTGTTATAGATTGGTATCAGAGCCTAGGTTATAGAGAACTTGGTATTTTAAAAACCTAGACTATAACCTCTTTTACAAAAACTAAACCCTATGACCGACACGTGCCTGCCTGCCAAGCTGATGCCTCACTCATGATCCTGTTTTGATCATACTTGATAAGATATATGTTTTACTCACCTAATTTCACTATATTTTATAATTATTTTTCCTATACGTATGTTTACGTATCACAACGCTACGCCTTTTCCCCTCACATAAATGGAACACTTGTTTTATGTCTTTCAAGACAACTTTTAAAACCATCGGGAGATATTACTAGCGTAACTGAGCTAAGTATTTCAAAATTCATTGAACCTCGGTTGAATATAGACTGATCACCTATATTCAACCAGGGACAGTGGGACATAGCCTGATCACCTATGTCCGACTCCGAGGTGAACTTTGCGATACTTGGAGTAGTTTTAATAGAATTATGTCCGGCTGATTTTCAGCTGATTTCAGAAAGTGGAAAAGTTTTTGGTGCGTCTAAACAAGCATGGAATATCATAAAAGTTCACCAAACACACGACCCACTATCATCACAATACTTTCTAATCACAATATTTATTTTTTCTTATATGGAATATTTTCTCATCACAATTGGGTTATGTTATAGTCACCTCTACCCCAAAACTTACACTCAACAGATGAATCAAAGTACATCACTAGCCGTTCTAGGAGAAACCTTCCCTAGCACCTATGAGAAAGATCTCTTAGTGGGAGTAGGCAACGAAAAGAACAATAAACCTTTGACAGGATCTAGAAAGGCACGATAAGTGACCTGTAACCCAACAGAAACTTGAAAACTTTACGGCCCTATCTTGAAATCAGATACCTAGAATCTCCACCCACCTCTTAAGAATAACAGTGCCTACCTTGCTACCCTCTTACAATCAAAATAAATGAGTCGCCATACAAACTGTTTCCAATTATCTCACGAACCATTTTACGGTTATTCTATGAAATGTTTTGCTGCTGTATAGTAAAATCAACACTTTGACCATCGTATTATTTTATAAACAATGAGCTGTTTTCGTTTGTCCTATAAATTGTTTTACGAATCATTTCACGAATTATTTTACAAACCGAGTTGCCACCTTATCACTACACCATAAAGTAAACTACAATTTTACTACTACCTTACAAAAATAAAGTGTTTCTTAATACTTTAAGAACTATTTTACAAATTATTTTATAAACTATTTTGGAATCACTTTGTTAATCATTTATTCCCTTGAAAAGTGTTTTTAGGTTAATACCTCATAAATAGAATGGCCAATGTTTTCCTTAGTAACTAAGCCAAACCTTAGGGTGTATCCCACCCCTCTGCCTAAAACTATAGATAACAATGAGGTTCACCAAATGTTAAACCTCTAACCCTACCCAACTTAGACAACTAAACTCTAATCTTAGATATTTAAACATATGAAGATGTTTATATCCTATTACACATCCTTCTCCGGTAATGCTCTTATTTTAAGAATTCCTATTTAAAACTCATACTGATATTTTCTAAATTACTCATGTAGATGAGACAAAACACTCTGGTTAGACTATACTAAACTTTTTAAAGCAGAGAAATGACTAAACACTAAAAGTTTTGCAAAATCATCTTATCCATACTACAATTAAGAACATGTTTTACAGAATTCAAATCTTTTGAAACCGTGCAGTTTTTACGCAACCATTGATTTCAAACAAATAGATGTCTACTTCCTGAAATTGGTTTTGGTCAAACTCGTGTAAACAATTACTCAAATGAAGGTTTTGGAAACAAATGTCTCTTCATCCCTTAAAGAGGAAAACACACAAACCCGTAGCAAATCTTAAGAATCAACCACCACGCTTTAGTATCACTAAACACCAGAACCAAGTGGGTTTTGATCATATGTTGGATAAAACCATGAGAAATTAGAGGTGCCCGCACTAACGTAAAAATGAAACATCATTAGAACCATCACCCAATGAACTTACCTCAGAAAATCCTTGCACCTCAGATAGAGGATGTGCTACTGGCAGAACACTTAGGTACCCATACGCAAAGGGAAACCCTGAAACAACCTAGAGAAACTCAAAACGTGTTTCAAATACCATCACCTCTTTCCAGACACGCTATCGGGTAACATAAACTAAGATCCGGGACAGATCTCCTGTAAGGTGGGTAGACTATAACAACCCGTAAATTTTTGGATTATTATAATATTATTTATTACGTCAGAAAATGAAAATCGATTATTATCTTATAGTTATGGATATTTTAAAATACAAAAATGAGATGTCATCTCGTTTTAACAGATTTATGACACCGCACGCACGGAAATTCTTCAATGATTATTTCAATAATAAATATGAATTTATTATTTCCTGGTTGATAATTTTAAGCATTACGTGAGCTTAAATTGTTGTTTTGGGAAGTTATCCCACACTACAGCACGCAGTAACACACAGAACTAATGTTTCTCTTTGAGAAAAGTGTAATTATCACTTTTTAACACTTACTGTTGGTTTACGAACAAAAACGAGAGGTTGTCTCGCGACTTTAGAAAAACATAGCACCGCACGCATACCAACTCCAACTTAGTACGACAAAACTGTTATAATTAAATTTCAAAGTAATAATGATACCTTATTGTTACACTCACAAAATCGTTTCCAGAAATGTATTTTTCTAATTCTCCGCGTATCGTTACATTACGTTAGCACGGGAACACGACAGAACACAGAGTACACACAATACACTCATTAATAATAAAACAAAAACCACCTCTTTCCTATAACCTACTATGCCGCCCTATTCCACCTCACTTTAATCAGAAAATAGTTTTTTCTTCTTTCTTTCTCTCTGCTCCTCACTTTACAGCACTCAACATCAATGGAGATTAGCAGATGGACCAATCCCTTTCACCCTTTTATTTTCGCTTCATTCCAAGACCTAGTAAACCCAACGGCTAGGTCACTATCATCTTTCTCCTCTCCCCAACTGGTACCACAAGACTTACTTGAGATTGAGGAAGGATAGTGAGTTTTACTAAGAATTGCTATCCCATAATATCGATGCAGACAAAGATGGGTTAACTTTTCTTTTTTTTTTCTTCCTTGTAATCCACCAACGATCCAAAGGAAGCCATACATCAAATTTGTTATCAATAATTAAAACGGTAAACGGTGGTGGTTTCCTGCTTGGAATAGGCTTGGGCTCGCGTATATACAAATCTATATTGGTTTCGTATGTTTCAATGAACCATACCATTGTAAGGCTTTCAATCTAATAATTTTATTATGTTAGTTCGTGATTTGATCTATTTTTACAAAGTTGTGATGGGTTTGAATACATTTTTTATCACACCGATCTGTCAATCTATGAAATCTGTGGGTAATTCATAATTGTTTTGGTTCTTTATCATTGTTGAATGCATTTAAACACATACAACCATAACTATATTTGGCAATGGCTCTTGTATTGGAAGTGTAAAAATTTTGGTTAACCTATTTTATGCTTCTTAAAATTTAAGGGGTAGCGTTTGGTTTTGATTGACGGTCAAACCCACTGTGGAAGAACCACAGTGGTGAGCCCTTGGGTGAGCCGTAATTTTGTAAGCATGTAAAAGAAAAACAAACCTCATGGGGAAATATAGCATTTGAAATACTGGTATTAATAATGGACACCGCGGGGTGTTTATTGTTGTTTCGGCTCAAAGGAAACCATCTCCTAACGAGGTGGGTTTGTTTTTGTGCATATCGTACCACCATAGAAACCGTAAGGGTATTGGACTTTTTTGTCGAGTTGAGGCTAACCCATATAGGGTGTTTCGTGCTTGTTTAGTGTCACACCCCGCCGAAGGCGGAAACACGAGGTGTAACTGAAAAGGAACACAAGCAAAAGATAATAGAACATACCAACGTTTAAGATTCAAAAGAAAAGATACATCATTACAATACCAGTTTAGCCGACATCGGCAAATATAATATAAAGTTTAGATCCCAAAAGATTGCGTTTTATTACATAATGATTAGTAGTGACATGTGAAAACTTCATTATGCAAAGACCTTGAGGAAAAGCTTACAAACGATCACCTGAAATGCATGAGAGAAAACGGGTCAACTATGAAAATAGTTGGTGAGTACACACGTTTCATATAATATGAAAATTCTTAAGAGAGAGGGTCAAAGGGGGTTTCGGTCATCGAGAATAGTCTACAAAGCAAAGGCATTGTAAATCCACTCAGTTCCAAGTTCCGCCCATACAAAACTTGCAACCTGTGTGTTCACAACCCACTGCTAAAAGTAGTATGTCTAGTAGTCAAGTATAAGTTGTAATAAAAGTTCACAATATAGCACCACGTATATAATAATGTATGCCAGGCAAAGCCCCTAGAATAAATAATATGCGTCCCGTAACATAGTGAACGAGAGGTTGGCCGACCTCTAATAGCGCTATCCATACTACCTACTGATAGGAGACTAACAATGTGAATGTACGAATGGTACATCATACAACTATTAATATACAATTAAGAACACTCCGAACATGGGAGAGTTTGCACGCTCCACCAATAAGGCGAGACTTTTAGGTCATAGCACGTACGGTTCAATAAGTTCAAACAAGTAATAAGTTCATAATTAAGTCCAAGAGTCTAAGCCAAGTTCAAAAGTTCAAGTCAAAAGAGTTCATAAAAGTAGGAATCAATTTAGTTCAAGTATGGTTCATGCATTTCGCCCCAAAATATAGTAAAAACGGTAAAAATGGGGTCGTGAATACTCACCTGATGCAATAACTATGATGACAAAGTGGATACACAGAAATGAGGCGAATACTCTAACTGCAACCTATATGAATGATATGCTCTAATGTAAGTCATGAAATAATGTTATGCATGCAACTCATATGATATCCATACCGCTTGTGCATTTTTGAAAATAAAGTTTTATCGTCGAAAAATAAGTTTATAACGTCTTGACAAGTTATAAATTACTTTACTAGTACTTACGTTGAAATGATATCCTATGATAGTCATTTAGTGATTTATTATGAAATTATAGTTTTTCGTCGTAAAATAATACACTTTGACAATACATGAAAATGACAAATTTTTGAGTGATCGTAAATTATTCATTATACCTCCGCTTGAAAAATGGTTAAACATTTTGAAAATAGACTAGGCGAACTCACTTTTACTTGAAGACATCGTTTTCTCAAAACTATTCTATCGATATGAAAAATGGATCCAAACACGGTCACTTGCGATAACCATTTTGGCCTAATAGAAAACATATAAGTGTTATACTTGTATAAAATAGTTACGATATCCATATTTAAAACGCGTATAACTTAGTCGTTATAAGTCCATTTTCTACGTTTTATATATCCTTAGCTTCGTGTTAAAGTATACTAATATATTTTTGACAAATCAACTCATTTAGACAATGTTTAAACTCATTTTTGACCTATTAAAAATTCTGGACAGCATGCAGTTTTTCAGAAAATATAGTTTTTGCCGCTAAACTTGAAAATAGCGTATCTCCTTCATTATAAATCCATTTTAACCCGTTCAAGCGACCACGGTTTCGTTTTAAAGTATATTTTCTGAATATCTATCCCAAAATAATTCATGACCTGCTGAATTTTCCAGATTTTGCAAAAACGATCAGACAACTATTTAATGTTGTCGAAAATGATTTTTCTTGCGTAATACTTGTTTCAATCACTTCAAATCAACACCAAATCTATTCTAAACCTACCATACACCTTATTAGTGTGTCATGGGTTCCTAAACATCATCAACAATGATATGTTTCAAGGGATTAATTATAGGATGATTTATACTAATAATAAGTACCAAAAACAATAAAAGGGGTATAGATACACATGAAACTTGCATGTTTTCTTTCTAGCATGATAAAAATAACTCAAGAATGATTATGAAAGATTAATAAAGATCATGAAATGCTTACTAGTATGATGATGAGGTTTAAGTAACTAGGTTTCATAAATACTCCTAGGTTTTTATTTCAAAACCTAAATAGAAGTAATCTAGTGTTTGAAAAATTACTTGATCTTTGAAAATCTTGTGATTCTTCCTTGTTTTTTGTCTTGGCCGATTTCTAGAGAGGAAATGGAGAGGATACTTGCAAATTTTCACCTTAGTATAAGTGTTTGTATGTGTTAAGTTTAGGATAATAATTGGTGAAGTAAGTAAATATCTTGGTCTAGTGTAATATGTGTTAAGTCTAGTAATATTTTTTTTTTTTTACATAATGACTAAGGGTGTGACTAAGGGTTGGCCGGCCATGGGGTAATTTTGGGGAGGGTTTCGGTAGTTTTGATAATTAAAAGTGTTGATACAAAAGTTGGGTGTTCCTTGTTTGAACTCCGGTTCTCGTACCAATTGAGTCTTGATGCTTGAGACCTGCGTACTAAGTAAACAGAAAACACCGTTAGGCTTATCGTGGGATTGTCTCCCACGATTATCCTCCGGCGTGAGAGTAAGTAATCGGTTTTAGGGTTAATAGGAGAGTTAGGGTTTTAGATCGTACCTTTAATGAGGGATAGGGTTCCCTTTATATACACACGAAATCCTTGTTGGTTTCGTGTTCCCCAACCTTCGGCGTATCCCGCCTAAGTCGGTTGGTAAACGCTTATCTCCACAAATAGGAGATATCCGATATCTTATTCCATAAATAACTTCGGGTTTGGGCCTTTGTGAGCCCAAACCATTACCGGGTTAGCCCATGCGTACTGGGCTTAATTGTTAGTATCGTTCATTATTCGGGTTCATGACCCGAATGTAGACTATATGTCATCATGTCCCCCCAGTCTAGTATGCGCAGTGACCAACTGCGGATGCTAGACTAATAGTTGTAGCCAATAAAATTTTCGAAGCGTAGCAAAGAAGCTAAAAGAATGAACCTAGGCGAAATATTTCAAATTCCCACCTCGTAAAATGTGGGAAAGTTACTGAAAATACGTCACATCAAACGATCCTAGCCACACAAGCAGAGATAGTGGGATCCACGTGGCAGTCATCGTGTGGAGGAAGAAACTTATATAACCCTCCGTCTCCTTATTACTGTGAGTATCACAGTAAATCATTTTCACCATTGTTAAAAAAGCTTCAACTTGCCACCAGGAAACCCTTGATAGCTAAAAGGTAACCGCGCGTGCGCCACTAATAACTGTACCATGGTCCATGGTCTAACTGATTTCACCTCCGACCTGACCGAGGCAGAACTTCTTGAGTTCTCTTCGGATTATTATATTCCCTTCGCGCTGCATCCGGAAGTTCCAGATGCACAGGCGTCAATTGCAGACTTTCCCGAAGGGAAAGTAAGGGTATACACGCGTTTTTTCGAATTCGCGAATCAACGTGTGCCCATATCCCTATTCTTGAATGACGTGTTAAATTACTACCATCTACATATATCCCAGCTGCACTGCATAGGTGCAGCCAAAATAACAAATTTCGAGGTTAATTGTCGTATCCTGGCAATTAACCCGACTATCCACCTATTCCGCGCATTTTACCACACAACGTGGTCAAACGGGTGGGTATCATTTGCTAAGCGCGCCGGTAGACTTCAATGTTACACGGAGAAACTTGACGCGCTTAGAAATTGGAGGGAAGATTTTTTCTGGATTGATAAGGCGGTCTTTCCCTGGGATTTTGAGTTTTATACCCAGGGTTCGCTGCCGAAGGATGAGCGCCACTTGTTGATACAAAAGTTGGGCGTTCCTTGTTTGAACTCCGGTTCTTGTACCAATTGAGTCTTGATGCTTGAGACCTGCGTACTAAGTAAACAGAAAACACCGTTAGGCTTATCGTGGGATTGTCTCCCACGATTATCCTCCGGCGTGAGAGTAAGTAATCGATTTTAGGGTTAATAGGAGAGCTAGGGTTTTAGATCGTACCTTTAATGAGGGATAGGGTTCCCTTTATATACACACGAAATCCTTGTTGGTTTCGTGTTCCCCAACCTTCGGCGTATCCTGCCTAAGTCGGTTGGTAAACGCTTATCTCCACAAATAGGAGATATCCGATATCTTATTCCATAAATAACTTCGGGGTTTGGGCCTTTGTGAGCCCAAACCATTACCGGGATAGCCCATGCGTACTGGGCTTAATTGTTAGTATCGTTCATTAGTCGGGTTCATGACCCGAATGTAGACTATACGTCATCAAAAAGTATTATTTGTTAAGTATAGTGTGTAATTTGTAAGTATAAATAGGTATTTAGTGTAGCGTTAACTAAAAATAGATTTTAACGGGACAAAATAAAATATATCGAAGTCATAAAAGTTATAAAAATACATTTCTCGCAAGAATTGAGTGAAATAATAATTATCGAGTAGTATTTACGAAAACCGTCGTAAATATATATATATAACAATTTATATACAAAATAAATTTAAAACATCGGGTAAACTAATAATATAATTTTTATAGTCTTAAAATGAGTATAAAAATATATCAGGATAATTTTTGGAAGTGTCGGATCAAATATCCAAAATAAATGATTATGCGATAGCGTTTATTTAATAGGAAAATATACATAAATGAAAAATGCAAACCCGTGCATGAACTAATATGATGCTGATGTAACTAATAATATGTAGACTAAATCTAGTGTATATGAAATGTCCTCAATGATTTTTCATGAATACGCAGCTAAACCATTATGGTTACGCGAATTTGATACTCGTAAACCTAGTTTATGAAAAATGATGAATGGTGAATCATGAATAGTGATTTTTCTCCGGGAATGAATAGTGTTTTGTGAATAGTAAAATTTTGAAATAACCTCTCAAAATATCAAATCGACTTCAAAAAAGATGAATAGTAACTGATGAATAGTAAATTCCTGAGATGAATAGTAAATTCGAGAAATGACCGGAAATTGAGAATTGTGACATTTAGTCGTGACTCGTGGCTTGACCACATAGGATGATTTTTTGTTTGGGTGCTAAGAAATTAAGTGTATTAAAGTCACAAGATTAGCTTGTGTTGTTTGTGTTGCGTTGTTTTGCTTGGTGTCGAGGCCCCTCCATTGTCTAACAGCGAGGTAGTATCATGTCCTTGTTCCTTTTCGCACGAATGGAAACCACCATGGATAAGTTGATCAATGTTAAAAACTGGTTACTTATTGTTTTACTAGTCCAACGGTCGAGCCTTTTTGCGAGGTCGTGATTTGGCTAGTGAACGTTTGGTTTCCTTACTCATCTTGTGTCAAAACGTCACAACTGTTATAACTCTTCTTTCCTTAAAAGAGTATTGTTTTGTAACCTTGGACCACAGCCCACATTTCCATATATGAACCAAAAGGGTGTGTGGTATATAAGTGTCACCATGTATACACTCTCTTGCGTGACAATGACAAATCTAAGACAATTTTGTGATCTTTATGCGTAGCTCGTACTCGACTTAAGCCAAACTAATTCTGACTCGTTCTACTTTCTGCGACAACAAACTTGACACAATGTTTTATAACAAGTTTATAAAAATCTCGCGACTCAAGACTTTTATATATACACATGACACATTCAACTATAAACTACTATACAAAATTTATAAAAACTAGTCAAAAACTACATTAAACTCATAAGTCTAAACACATTTATCCAATCAACTAGTTATTTTACACATAAACTTGATATGTTAATAAAAACTAATATGAGTTTTATAATGTTGTTTCCGTTTCACAATTAGTAAAAAGACAATTTTGCACTAAGTGTGATACATGACTGAAGTAAAGTATTTGAAAAATCACAATTAAACAAGATAAGAAAACTTAAACACACTGAGATTTTTTAACTTTTATATCCTTTATTAATAATGAATCAAAAAGAATATATTACCCAAGTGCTCGCCGAACAGCACTTGGGATTGAATGACAAGTATGGTGTAACTCCTCACTAAGATTAGGCTAAGTCTAAGCACAACTAGTCAGGTACCACTGAGCTATCTCAGAGATATAGTTGTATTTGGATGAGTGAAAGATTGCTTGTTTGTGTTTTTCACAATTAATGCACAAGCTTCAAATCATTCACTCCTACCTTATGGCTATTTATACAAGTGTATTTTTAACTCTATCCTAGAGGACAAACTGACAGGTTACAGAAGACAAAATACTGATGTATTTTGTCTCTGTTTACAATGGCTATTTAGAGTAAGTGACAAGGCTGCTTTTATCTTGTCAATGATGACACTGACCCTGGTGGTTAGCGATTCAGGGAAAGTTTGACTTTGGGTTGATAAGGACTTCGTCTTATCTGTTCAAACTTATCTCGCCTTGTCCGGCTCATTCTTCTGTCTTCTTAGCCTTCAGTCTTTATCTTCAGTCTTGTCTTCAATAATAATAGTTGGTGAGGAGTTTTGGGATTCAGTGAGTTATTGTCATCACACACTGAATCCACCATCTTCTTCTTGACTCAGTCTTCACCCCTTAAGCTCCGCCTTACTGAGTGGAGAGACTTCTTCTTCGTCTCTTACAGAGTATCCTGAAGATAGCTTACTGGGGGGCTATGCGCTCAGTGACTTGTTAGTGTTTAAGGTTCTAAACACTTAGGGTATTTTCTATTCAAATCCTAGAATTAAGGGGTTTGGGTATTCACTGAACCCAACATGTAAATTTTAAATTGGCTATATATTTAAACATATTCATGAGTCATGCCCATCTTTTGTCAAAATATGTAATTAACTTACATGTATTTTAGAACCAATAATGAGAATTCTCATTCTTAACTATAATACTAATACTCAACTCTTTTAGATATTTTTATTTCCCTTTTAACAATAATGTTTTCATAATCCGTCAACACTCAATATTTAATAGTACTTTCCCGTATTTTGACTTTCGGATATTGTTGAAACAAGATTTAGTTTGACTTTGATACTTTTATTTCTGTATACTTGTAAGCTTATTCACTTCCAAGAGCCAATACTTACAAAACGGTTTTAAACTCAAGTGTTGTCACCCAAGCAACAGCAAGATAAACATTGAAAAACTTATAAAGTTACGTTTTAGCGAGTCTTAAACAATGAATAAAGACTAAACTTGTCGTACTAAATTAGGTTTCGTGTCGAAGCCGTGCACTACCACTAATTAAATTGTTCACTTCAAGCGACTAATTGCTGAGGTGAGTTTTATAGCCCCAACTTCTAAACTGTTTTATATTTGTTTTGGGGGAAGATACATGCTCGCTTTACTTAAACTCAATAAATTGCTTTACCGAAAATGTGCATTTCCATGCAAATTGTGCTCCATGATTGATATGTATGATTATTTAATACATGATGTGTTTACCTACCATACTATTAAATGTTTTCTTGCAAACTTAACTGCTTAAAGTTTCATACGTGAGAATCACGCAAAGAGGTTTCCTGGACCACACAAAATGCTTTAAACTGTTATGCAGCTTAGCCTAAGCCCTTAAATCCCAAAATGCCCAAACTCATGAATCGTCAATTCCTGCTGGGAAGCGCGAATGTTATAAATAGATCTATTGGGGTGACTCCCCCATTCGGTTGGGCATACATGGGTCAAGGCGAAACGTATAGCATGTAGGAATCGAGTGTAACAGGAGAAGAACTCGCAATTGGCCCTACATTAGTATGATTACATTTTTCTTACATAACTGGCGTAGCTTCGATTGCATGAACTTAGTGCTAGCGTAATAAACTCACTATATGGCATTATATTCGTTGTAATGTGCATATACCCTACACACGGTCCACAAATGAAGTTTTATTCTAAGGTAAACACGAACTTTCATGACACTGTGCGAGACACAATGGTCACAAAACTGAATGTTTTAAACTCACATTAATGGTACTCTGAAATGTTATTTGAACAAACCTATGAACTCACCAACCTCGTGTTGATATCCTTTAGCATGTATTTTCAGGTTATAAGGCGATAGCATAACATTGGAGGCACAAGGCAAGGGCATTGCATGGTCATAGATTCTCTGATAAACCTAAATGAGAACCGCTTTATTATGGGCATGTTTTCCGCACTAAACAATGATGTGAATTTTGTTCTCAACATTGAATGAATATTTTCTTAATAACAAACAGTTATCCTATACTTGTGTTGTGGCATCGATTTAGTGGCACCCAAGACATGTGTACTTCCGTTGTACCATTTTTGGGGGTGTTACAACAACTAAGGTAAAATTTTGTATCAACAAGTGGACTAACGAACTAACGTTTACGGTTGTACCATCGGATGATTACAGGGTTGTACTAGGCCTTGATTTCTTTGAAAAAGCTCGAGCTTTTCCATGCCCGCCACCAAGACACTAGTCATCCTCAATAATGAAGTATCCCAGGTCACAAACCTAAAGAAACTGAGTGAAATACAACCCTTATTATCGGTAACACAATTTAAAAGGACCACCAAAGAAAGGGAATGCTTTTTGGCAGGCGTAAGGAAGTGCTTTATCGATGAAATAACACTTAGAGCACCGAGACTATTTGAGAAAAAGAAAGAATGCACAAAGAAAAAGATGAAACATGAGCCCACTTGAATAACACGGTGAGGCAAGTAAAGAAATGGGTTGAAAAGAGGAAAATGGGAGATCCGCATCACAAAGAATTCTCAATCAAATGGAAAAAGTCACCCGAGGAGAGACCAAGCTGGACACGAGAAGATCTTCTAAGACGATTCAAATATCATTTTCGTCGGTACAAAGATGAAAGCACGACGAGGCGTCGTGAAATCAAGTTCGGGAGGGTGTTATGAGCGGAATCATATCAGCCCTATTCAAAGAAAAACCTCGACGCGGCGACTTAACTAGATTGATCTAGAATTATACACTTAAGAATATCTAGGTTATTATGTCTAAAATATCTTAGATACTTATTAGGAATAATTTAGATTAAAGAATAATCTAGAGATTATCTATGTAAATATCTAAGATAGTTGTATTAGAACATTCTAGAACATGGTTAGCCTTTAGTATAAATATGGCTAGCCATTATCACTTGTAAACATCCATTTGTAACCAACATTTCTAGTGTAATATATATCAAGTATTTTCGAGTACTTCTGCAAGTGTTCATCGCTAATCTCTTCCATACTTTTTGGCTTACTTAGTCATTGAAACCAAGTCGTAAGCAGGGCCGGCCCTGGTACCGGGCGAGCTGGGCGACGGCCCAGGGCATCAAATTCAAGATTCGTGTTACTTTTTGATAGATGGAAAAATATGAAGAAGCGGGTAGATGTAAAAATGGAGTATAAAGTTAAAGGTAGAAGATGGAGTTTGTAGAGAGAGAAGGAGAATGAATTAAAAAATTATACATTAAATGGCTAGTTACCCACGTGAGTGTTGAGTCAGATTAAAGAGTTTTTTTCTTTTTTTTTTATGGCTCTAAATTTCTACTTGAAAATTTTGGCTTGTTGACTACATCTCTTGAAAAATCATTATTGATTTACTAATTGTTAATACGGGTAGTGTATTTCTTTTCTTTTCTTTTTTATTATTTTTTAGTAACAATATATTTTTAATACATTTTTTCAAATGTATCAATTTGCTACATGAACTTTAAAAAGGTTATTTAAATGTAACGAACTGTCAAAAGTGTTTTAATTTGCTACGTGATGAATACGTGTCATACATGAATATTTGATACGTGACACCATTTATAAACATGACACGTCACCATCACGTACGAAATTGAAACACACTTACGAAAGTTCGTTACATTTTTACATATTTTTTAAACCAAATCGATATATTTGAAAAAATAGATCGCTATTCGACGACATAATCCCTTTTATCAAGAATGCAGTGTAGTATGATTTTTTAAGAAAATTGTAGGATGATTGTTTACATTTTAATATGTCTTTTAGATTTCAATAGAGTAAATTGCAAAAATCGTCCCTGTGGTTTGCTCAGATTGCAAAAATCGTCCCTGTGGTTCGCTAATTGCAGGCGGCCTCCCTGTGGGGAAACTTTTTCATCATTTTGGTCCCTGGCTTTTAACGTCGTTAAGTAGATTTCGTTAAGTGTTACACTTTAGCCCCTTTTGGCCAATGATTGTTGCAGCGTACATCCTTTAAACCACAAGGACGATTTATGCAATTACACCGTTAGTCCTCAATACAAAAACAAGTTCACTGTTAGTCCTTAATACATAATTTCAGTTAAAAAAAACTCAAAAAAAATAAAAAAAATTGTAAAAAAAATCTTTAAAAAAAAATATTTTGATTTTTTTTTTTCCAAAATTTTCAATATTTTCAAAATATATATATATATATTTTTGAATTCGAAATATTTTTTTTTCCAAAATTTTATTTTCGTAATTATTTTACCAAAATTCTAAAAAATTATTTTTGGAAAAAGAATTTTGAAAAAAAAAATTCTGGAAAAAATATAGGACAAAAGAAATGCATTTTTTTTTTTTTTGAAAAAAATGTATTGGAAAAAATGCTATTTTTACTTAAAGAAATACGTCCAAAATTTTTTATTTTCGAAATTACTTTCCACATTTTGAAAAAAATTCCTTTTGAAAATATAATTTTTAAGAAAAAAATTCAAAAAAAAATGATTTTTTTTTTTCAAAAATTGCAATATGTCGCATTTTTTGTGTCCGATATTTTTTCCAAAATTTTTTTTTAAAATTTTTTTTTAAAAAAATAATCATTTAGAAATTTGGAAAAATAATTTCGAAAATAAAAAATAAAAATATTTCGAAAATAAAAAATTTTGGAAGTATTTCTTTAAGTAAAAATTGCATTTTTTCCAATACCTTTTTTTCAAAAAAAAATGCATTTCTTTTGTCCTATATCTTTTTCAGAATTTTTTTTTCAAAATTCTTTTTCCAAAAATAATTTTTTAGAATTTTGGTAAAATAATTTCGAAAATAAAATTTTGGAAAAAAAATATTTCGAATTTAAAAAAAATATATATTTATATTTCGAAAATATTGAAAATTTTGGAAAAAAAATCAAAAATATTTTTTTTTTGAAGATTTTTTTTTACAATTTTTTTTTTTGACTTTTTTTAACTGAAAGTATGTATTAAGGACTAACGGTGCAATTGTTTTTGTATTGAGGACTAACGGTGTAATTGCATAAATCGTCCTTGTGGTTTAAAGGATGTACGCTGCAACAATCATTGGCCAAAAGGGGCTAAAGTGTAACACTTAACGAAATCTACTTAACGACGTTAAAAGCCAGGGACCAAAATGATGAAAAAGTTTCCCCACAGGGAGGCCGCCTGCAATTAGCGAACCACAGGGACAATTTTTGCAATCTGAGCAAACCACAGAGACGATTTTTGCAATTTATCCAAGAAAACATTAACTTCTCACTTTCTTAAAAACGGCTTTTGTATTTTTCGCAAACTTGTAATTCAAAGTTTATCTTGGTGACATTTTGTTTATTAAATAAAAATAGATGTGAAGACGAGCCGTTTAACTTGACTAAGTTTCAAACTACTTAAAAAATAATCTATTACTTGTTTATAAGGGGCGTTTTTCGGCTAGCTCGCCCAAGGTAGCAGAAAACTCAGAACCGGCCCTGGTCGTAAGTGCCACACGGTCATTGTGAATTAGTCCTGTGACATTACGCACACAACTCAAAGTATCAATTGCATGTTCCAAGTTTAAGATTCTAATCAGATGCAGGTTCAATTTTCAACTATCGACTTGCAGGTTCAAAGGATTGTTTTCAGGAGTTGTCTTAAATCTAGTTTGTTAATTGTATGTCGCAAGAAGGATTTCACACATGGGCAATGTTGTGAAGTGTTTTAAGTCAACTGTGACACAAGATCAAGATGACATCTTACACCATGTCATAGTTTGGTTGATTGGATTATGACCCTTCAAATTTATAACGTTAACATTTTTGTAATGCAAGTAAAATTGCAGCGCTGTCAACTAAATTTTTTTTTGCAGTTTTTAGTTGTGGAAATTACAGTGTCATTCAACCCTTTTTGTTACAAGGTTGTAATCAAAATATGATTACTGAATACTGATAATATCAACTTCAACTTTGATCTTAATCAGAACTAAAACAATGAGCTAAAGACATAAGTACAACAACTCCTATTGAACTGGCACATAAATTAACGAGTCTTTCTTCACAGTGACCAAGATTCTACAGTAGTAGTTAAGCATAGAGGTTTAAAAGTAACTAGTTTACGGAAAAACTGAAAACATCCGAAAGACTAGATTTATTCACCGAAATCTAGGCTTCTTTTTCTGCTTCATTAAGTAAAGCCAGCCATGAAAGCATCAAAGCTATTGTTCAGCTAATATTATAATTAGATAAATAATTTGAAGATAAGTAGATTAAATAACATGGTCCAGTTGATAACATATGTTTTGATAACCAAGACCAGAAATAACATAATCCCAGCTACAAAATCTAAAACATAACGGAATCAAAGACATACCAAACGGTAATAAAGTCTGACATTTCAAACAAAACAACATCCAAAATTGGTTCAACATATGCTTTAATCATATACCCCGCGGTTATCTCTCTACTTCTTCTCTTCTTTCTCTGCCTCGGCAGCCCTCTTGAGTCTTGCACCCTGGTGACGTTTGTTTGTCCTCTCCAAACGCAGTTTGGAGAATGCACTGAATGATTTCATGTCTTCTGTCACCTTCACAAACTCAGTCGCTGGCTTCTCTCTAACAATAGGCAACACTGGACCTTGAACCTGGGTGGCAGTTGCTAGCTCCTCAGGGGTAGAGTCACCAGCCTGATTCAACAAATGATGATAAATCAAAACACATGATAATATTGCAAACTTTGAAACCATAAGAGACAATTGAAATTGATAATCAGACTAATTTAATCAGCTATAACAAAATGCCATGCAAAATGTGTTTGTGAGTGCCTCCAATGTGTGTAGCAACGAGCAAGCAAAGGATCACATGTTTTGGGTGGACAAACTTTCATTATTCTAGAAGTAATGGATAAAACCAACAAAAAATTTTGTGAAAAGAACAAACTTTTGAAGCAATAGTACTTTATTTACACTAAGATAAGCAGTTCTGTCAGACCTGATATAAAAATAATCAGCAGTAACTAGTTATTTGATCCCAAAACAACCAAATAAGCAGGAAGCAAAATAGATAGTTTCAAAATTGTAGACCAAGACAGGTTTAAAAAGAGAGTATCAGAAATTCAAATTGCAAATGCGAGTTTACCTTCATCTTCCTTGCACGTCTTGGGAAGATAACCAACTTAGCCTTAAATGTCTTTAGCCTCTGAACGTTAGCTTGAAGACCTTCCAATGAGCGATTTCTGCGGCGATGGTCGACAGCAATCCCAATGGTTGGTGCAAGCTTCTTAGGAATACCTGCAGCCTGGTCAAAAAGTACAAAGACATGTTACAGGTCGATAGGCTGCATCATAACCAAATTAAAATAGAACACAGTATAAGCCAAATTCATGTTTCTCTATTATTACACAAACTATCGTTGTAATACAGATGCATACACACTAGTTGCATAATCTAATAAATCTACCTTCAATTCCTCAAGAGAAAATCCACGGCCCTCCCTAAGCTTCATGTTATATTTCAAGGTCTGTCCATGAACCTGAGGAAATCCTTAACAGCCTTTGCTTGTCTAGCTGAAAATTAATTAACAAACATCTAACATTACTTTTAGGCAAGGTGAACAAACCATTTTAAGTGCAAAAACTCGGCTCAAACTAAAGAGAGTCTAGAGTACTTATTACTAACCATTTCTTCTCCTTGTTTTGCGGGCAGGTTGGTTAAACCAAGTCCTAACATAGTTTTGCCAATGCTTCTTGAAGTGACCGTTTGGGATAACATTGTTATGCTTAACCATGATTACTCTGCAAAACGAACCACAATTTCTAAGAACAATATAATCCATCTCCGTTAACCGTAAACAGACCAATCGCAAAACTAAGTCACTATAACCAGTGTTTTGAAATTTGAACATCAAAACAGCCATTGTATAAAAACATTGCTATAGGAGCAACTATAGTAAAACCCTTGCAATAATGGATTCAGGCATAAACCTAACTCTAGCTACAACAAACCCACAGCTATGCAACACTTTGTTTTTACCATAAATGCAAAATGAGCACCATTTCAACTATCATGACATAAACTGTACTTATATTCAAGTATCAACTACTATAATTTAAAAAAATAAAAATATTGACTTTTAGCTAATAACAATACCATTTAATTTAGTAAAACAACATTCTAAGTGCCTAAAATCAAAAAATCATACATCTACAAGCATGTTAAAAACTAAAAATGTAAAACAAATCAATCAAACAAAGTCCCGCAAATATAAACTCAGTAACAACATCTTATAAATGTTATAAAAATGATAAATCATACTTTTATACATCATATCATCAAACAAACTCTCCCAAATAATGACCATACAAGTATTAAAATCCCGCATGAATCATTACATATTATGATACAAGAAGTTGGAGCAATACCTGAGTTAGAGGCAAATGGGTTCGGCTAGAGAAGTGCAAATGCGGCGACGATGTGTATTTGTTATAGTTACAAGATTATAAGGGGTTGTGAAACCCTAACAGGATTAATGGGCTTCGAATGGGTTTTCCTTTAGCTTAAACAGTCCAATTCACATTTCTAGGCCCAATACGACTATTTTAGCTATTGTTTTTTTTTTTTTGAAGGATTCACAATTTGGGTATAGGTGTTACTTGTTAGGCACACGATTCGAAAGCAAGAACCTTAGAACCCAATTGATTTAAGGGGGAATTGCATATCTACCCATTAAAACTTGTATATTTGCATATTTCCCCAAAACACAAGTTTTTATTGCATAATGTACAATGATGTTTAAGCATGTTTTGGGGAAATATGTAAATATGCAAGTTTTAGTGGGGATATATGTAATTGACCCTTGATTTAAAACCAAATCAATTCAGTAAAACAAGTTACGATCTGGTTTTGGTTTTCAATAGAACCAAAATCGAAAACCAAACTTATATAAATAAATATTTTCTACTAGATAAGTAATTCAACATTTGGGTTTCGTTCTGGTTTTGGTTTTGACGAATTGTTATTGAACCAAAATCGAAAACCAAACTTATATAATCTAGTTTTCAAAAATCCGCGACCCATTTTCTCAACAAACGTATTTGTAGATAGAGAAATTTTGAATAACTACAATTACGATGCGTGGTTCATAGCAACATAAATATATGTTTTTAAAAAATTATAACAACTAAGTGTGTGAGTATATTTTATAATAGGATTGTTTTAAGTTACAAATTTTTAGTTTAGATCAAGCATAGCGGTATTATGTAGTTGGCAATATTATATTGTAGTTTAGAGTATAGCCAACATATACTGCTTTCTTGTTATGTCAGTAATTTGTTATAATATTTTTTTTTGTTACATTTGGTGTATGGCTTTTAATTGTAACTTTGCAAATTTTATCACATATAAGACTATTTTGTACTATCATTTGTAAATATATGCATTGTTCAAAGTTATTTGTTTAGGTACTATATAAAGATAACAATACTATTTATTTTTATTTTATTTTAATAAACACATAACATTATTGATATCTGAGAAAAAGGCTATACAATATATATTAACTTTTAAAATTTCTTGCTATTGTGCACAGTGTATCGATTTCAGTATTAAGAAACCGTGTTTCAGTTTTATGTATTCTCAAGTCAACTTTTACATTATTGTATTCTCAAGTCGTGTTTTATTAATAACAATGTGTATAATAATTTTTACTTTTAATTTTAGTGTGTTTACATTAATTAGTGTGTTTAATTATTTTATATTTTTTTATGTCTTTCTTTAAATCGTGAAAATTTTATTTCTTTTTAAAGGGTAAATTGGTTGTTTTTATTTGGTAATGTGTTTTCAAAATTCTTGAAGGGTTTTAAAGTATTAATTACAATGTTGTTCTCTCTCCATAAGTTTCAACATACTTTCACATTTTCCATTATTTTCCATTTTATAGTATATAGAGTATAGATAGATGACAATGACATATTTGAATAAACTGACTAATTGTGATCATTTGTTACACGTTAAAAAAATAATAATAAAAAAAATAGTTAATTTTGTTAGGTTAATAAAGAGCAGTAATTTAGCTCCTTATCAACATTCAAACGCATGGCTAGAGATTAAACACAATGAAGCATGCAAAGGTTATCTTCTACTTCCTATATATATATACTATGTAATCCTTTTAGGCCGTGCTAAGCACGGCCCAAGATAGTTTCATGTTCGTTTTTTATGGTTGGGAAAATGTTTGAAAGAAATAGATTTCGACTTTCGAGTCCTACGGCATCCAAAGTGTGATTTTGGTGTCTCAACCAAGTAGTGAGGGTTTACATTTGACTGTGAGTATCGATGTAGATAGTAGCGTCTGTTAGCCTCTAGAAATATAGACAAAAGATCATGGATAATAATTGATTGAAATTAAAAGCATTTTATGCTGGTAGCATAAGCTATTGACTAAAATTCACACTATAAATTATGATCAAAACTTTTTACTATATACTCCACATCGTATGTCCCAAGATACCATCTTTGAAAATCAACATGGAACTAAAAAAAAGCCTTCCATAAAAAAATACGGGAAAAAAAAAGTGAATGATTATATTCAACCAAAGTCCGGACCAATATCTTACTCTTTCCACCATACCACACATCATACCATGATATTAGAAGACTACTCATCTCATTGACGAACTCATTCTGTAAACAACACTCACTGTCCCCAAAGTCATCGATACCATAGATTCTATCATCTACTCAAGATTTATCTGTTCACATTTTACTTTTGTTACTAAACCTTCAAATATCCCAATGGTAGGAAAATATCATTGATGCTAATGATTTACAGTAATGATGACGTATAGTCCGCAGTCGGGTCATGAACCCGACCAATAACGCTACTAGCAACTGAGCACAGTACGCATGGGCTAACCCGGTAACTGTTTGGGCTCACGAAGGCCCAAACCCAAAGTTATTTATGGTTTTGGATATCAGATATGTTTTATTAAACGAGATATGTATTGTTTCCCCGACTTAGGCGGGATACGCCGAAGGTTGGGGAACACGAAACCAATAAGGGTTTCGTGTGTATATAAAGGGCATCCCTGCCCTCATTAAAGGTACGATCTAATAACCCTAACTCTTAACTAAACCCTAAAACCGATTACTTACTCTCACGCCGGAGGATAATCGTGGGAGACAATCCCACGGTAAGCCTAACGGTGTTTTCTGTTTTCTTAGTGCGCAGGTCTCAAACATTAACATCCAATTGATACGAAATCGTAGTACAAACAAGGAACGCCCAACTTTTGTATCAACAAGTGACGTCATCCGTGGGACCAAACACTAAGAACTAGAATGACGAAGCAAGGAAACCAAAATCAGCGATCGCATGGTGACCTACAAGGGAAGAAATAGCAAAGTGGATCAACTCCCAAGCAAGCCTCTGGAACAACCAGTGCGACCAAAAACCAAGGGTCAGGCTCAAATCTGGTCTTCCCAACAGTGGAACAACGCACGGGGACAACCCATGCCACTACAACCACCAGCGTAGAAGATCCACTGCGCAACCCTTTTACTACTCCCCTGCAGTCGGTGCCAGAGAAGGACCTCACAAAAACGCCAGGTGCACCCCTCCGAAACAGGAGTCCAGATGTAGAAGCAGATACTTTCGCACTAGAAGTAGTCGCACCTGAACTAGCGCCAAGTGACTTTGTGTCTCAGAACTACGAAACCTTGACTGCACTTATGCAAGAGGAGGCAAAAAAGAGGTCGAGTCAGAGTTTGCAGCACTGACTCAACTTTGACGCGGAGTATGAGACATCCCCATCACGCCATCAGAGGGATAGACGCGTAAAAGATAATCGCCGCCCCCCAGTATTTACCAGGATTGGGAAAAGAGTGGAGAATGATGAAGCAGATGAACTGCAGCATCTGGAAGAGTACGAAGAAGATGGACGGTGTACCAATGTCCACGCTAGGCTCGGTAGCCGCAGGGTCCATGACAGATTGGGACGACGACGCTCCCCAAGTGAGAGCTCTTTAAGCTCGGATTCTGAGGACAGTCAGCGCAAGCGCCGAAAGAGGGGAAGCTCGTCCTCTGGTGACTCCTCGGAGGGTCGGCGCAAGCGCCGACAGCCAAAGAGCTTGCTCCCTGATGATTCCTCGGACAACGAGGATAGTGAAACAGGACACTGGAAATCCAGGAGAAGATATCGCGACCAGGAGGAGGAAGATATGTCTCTCCCTTGGCGCCGCCAAAAGGTGGATGCGTTCACTCGGCGCATCAGTGATTTCTCGAAAAATAAAAGAAGGCGCATGCCCGCCAATGTAAAAACCTATGATGGAACAGGCGATCCGGATGATCACCTAAAAATTTTCGAATCAACTGCTACAATCGAAAATTGGCCACAACCTGTGTGGTGCCATATGTTCAATTCCACATTAGTGGGAAATGCGCGAAACTGGTTCAGTAAGCTTCCACGCAGAAGCATTGATGGCTTTGAAGAGTTACGGAAGGCGTTTCGCCTAAACTTCACTCAAAGGAAAAAGTGCGCCAAAAATCATGTCGAACTTGCCAGGGTTAAACAGCGCCAGGGGCAATCTACAAGAGCTTATGTGGAGCGCTACAAAGATGAGTGTATACATGTCAAGGCATGTCCTGAAATACTAAAAATCTCAAGGTTCATGAACGGAATCAATAACCCAGAACTTATCAGAAAGCTGAACGACAAGGTTCCCCAAACCTTTGATGAACTTATGAAACGGACAAGGTCTTTTATCCAAGGAGAAGCAGCCGCGGCCGACAGCAGAAAGGGCTACTCAAACTATAGGTCACAAGAACAGCCCCGGAGACAATCCACTGACCACAATAGCAACCGCAATAAAAACTACCGCGGCCAAGGGAGCGGACGAGATAATGACAAATACACCCCACTAACCAAGACTCCAAAGGAGATATTCACAACGGAAGGCGCGAACTTCCCAAGGCCCCCACCAATGCGCACCCCAGAAGATAAGCGCGTGGGGAACGGATACTGCGACTACCATGGACAGAAGGGCCACACCACCAATGAGTGTGTCCAATTGCGAAAGCTAATTGATAAGCTAGTAAAAGAAGGCCGATTGGACCATTTGGTTAAAAACATTAAGGAGGGGAAGGATAAGCAGAAGACTGGAAATAAGAAAGAAGTACCCCAGGATAAGGCTGATACCATATACATGATACAATCATGGCAACGGATGACTAGGCAGAAGATCAGCCAGAAGTTTTCCCGTGGAAGCGAAATATCTTTCCCCACCTTGGCTGCGAACAACGCAGTGGTGGAGCCGCTTACCATTGAAATCAACGCAGGGGGTCACGATATCCACCGCATGTATGTTGATGGAGGAGCGTCCGCGGATATAATGTATGAACATTGTTTCAAGCGATTGCGACCTGAGATACGCAACCAACTAAGCCCGGCGACAACGTCATTAACTGGTTTCACATGCGAAAAAATATGGCCCATGGGGCAAATACGCCTGCTATTCAATGTGGGTAATAAGGAGCACTCGGCGACAGCCTGGATGACCTTTATGGTAATCAAATCCCCTTCACCATACAATGGCATTATTGGAAGACCGGGGATATCCGCTATATGCGCAGTACCGTCTACAGCACATGGGATGCTTAAGTTCCCAGTGGAGGGAGGTATTGTTACTCTTTACAATACCACCATACCACCAGGAGAATGTAACACGATTACATGTGAGACAACACCCATTCCAGAACAGCGCGCAACTAAAGTGCCAAACCTGAAGGTTGCAATTCATCCTGATTACCCAGAGCAAGAAGTATCGATCGGGGGATCGCTATCTGATAACGGCAGGGCAGCTGTGTGCGCACTCTTGCAAAAGAACCTGGATATCTTCGCATGGGAACCAAAGCACATGACCGGTGTACCACGCTCAATTACAGAACACAAGTTGATAATCCGACAAGGATACTCCCCAGTACGACAGAAGAAGCGCGGTCAGGCTCCAGAGCGCGCACAAGCAATTCTGTCAGAAGTACATAAACTTGTGGATGCAGGCATCATGCGAGAAGTCTATTACCACGACTGGATTTCCAACCCAGTGATGGTCAAGAAAAGCGATGGTAGTTGGCGGATGTGCGTAGACTTCACGGATCTCAACAAAGCATGTCCACAAGACTTCTATCCGTTACTAGAGATAGACTGGAAGATAGAATCTCTGTGCGGATATCCACTTAAATGCTTTCTGGACGCATACAAAGGATACCACCAAATCCAGATGGCTAAAGAAGATGAGGAAAAAATGGCCTTCCATACAAGCCAAGGCGTCTATTGTTATACTAAGATGCCTTTTGGCTTAAAGAACGCATGCGCCACCTATCAACGATTGGTAGATACTGCATTTGAAAAACAGGTGGGCCGCAACCTAGAGGTTTACGTTGACGACCTTGTCATAAAGAGCCATACTGAGGACGAGTTGGTGCGCGACATTAAGGAGACATTTAAGACGCTACGGGAAATCAACATGAAGTTAAATCCTAAGAAATGTACCTTTGGCACTACAGAAGGCATGTTTCTTGGATATTTGATAGAGCCGGATGGCATTAAACCATGCCCGAAAAAAATGCAGGCTGTCATCCAACTTCCTTCACCGCACACGTTGGAGGAAGTTCAATCTCTGAATGGAAAACTAGTCGGTTTGAACAGATTCTTGTCCAAATCAACATATAAATCACTCCCCCTCTTCAAAACACTCAAGAAGTGTACAAAAAGGGGAGATTTCCACTGGACTGCAGAGGCAAAAGAAGCTTTTATACAGCTCAAAGAACACTTAGCAGCGCTCCCCACGCTAGTCGCGCCCCGCCCAGGAGAGGAATTAATTATGTACTTATCCGCGACCCATGGGGCAGTCAGCGCGGTGCTACTGACAAACAGGGATTCAGTATAAACATCGGTATACTTTTTAAGCAAAGCCCTCAAGAAAACTGAGGTTAACTATAGCGCAATGGAAAAGCTGGTCTTGGCATTAGTATTCGCCACCAAACGGCTGCGCAGGTACTTCCAAGCGCACCCAATAGCGGTGATCACAGACCAACCTATCAAGCAAATCATCTCCAAACCTGACGCATCAGGACATCTACAGAAGTGGAGTGTGTTTCTAGGTGAGCACAACATTTCCTACAGACCACGTACCGCAGTTAAGGGGCAGATACTAGCAGACTTCATCATCGAAAAACCGGACACTGATGACACACCCTCCCAAAACAAGGTGGAATTACAAGAACCATGGATCTTATTCACGGATGGATCCTCATGTGTGGACGGGTCAGGCGCAGGCCTTATTCTCACGAGTCCGGATGGAACGGAATTCACTTACGCACTGCGTTTTGAGTTCACAGCAACAAACAACGAGGCAGAGTATGAAGCCTTGATTGCAGGACTACGCATTGCAGCTCGAATGGGCATACGTAACCTAGAAGCAAATGTGGATTCCCGATTAGTAGCCAACCACGTGTTAGGCGAGTATGTGGCTAAGCAGGAAAACATGGTTCAATATCTTGACAAGACCAAGTCCCTAATCCAGGACTTCGACAGGTTTACCATCAAACAAATTCCTAGAGGGGAGAACAGGAAGGCGGATGCACTAAGCAAGATTGCATCTACAAGCTTTGCGCACCTGTCAAAACAAGTATTGGTGGAAACCCTGAAGAGCAAGTCCATCATGGAGATGGAGATATCCACGGTGATAGAGGAACAAGGTCCTACATGGATGACCCCAATAGTCGAGTTTATAAGCAAGGGCGTATTGCCCCAAGAGCAAAAGGATGCCCGAAGGATACGGCGCACATCACAGAGGTTTGAACTTCAAGACGGTGTACTATATCGGCGTTCATTTCTACAACCATGGCTCCAATGTGTAGGACCTCTTCAAGCAGATTACGTACTCCGAGAAATCCACGCTGGTTCATGTAGTATGCACTCCGGACCACGGTCCGTTGTGGCACGCGCTTTACGGTCAGGATACTACTGGCCTACAATGCACCGGGATGCGCGGGACTTAATAAGAAAGTGTGGCGACTGCCAAGTTCACATACCTATTCCATGCCAACCACAACAGGAGCTAACACCTATTATGTTGCCATGGCCATTCTATAAATGGGGTATCGACATTGCAGGTCCCTTTCCTGTTGCAGCAGGAGGGTTGAAATTCCTCATAGTAGCTATAGACTATTTCACCAAGTGGATTGAAGCAAAGGCAGTCGTGACAATCACAGGAAATCAGGTAAAACGGTTTGTTTGGGACAATATTGTATGTCGTTTCGGATTACCTGGGGAAATCATCTCAGACAACGGAAAACAATTCTGTGACAACCCTTTCAAGGAATGGTGCGAAAAACTAAATATTACACAACACTTCGCATCGGTTAAACACCCGCAAACCAACGGCGTAGTCGAGCGTGCAAACCAAAGTCTGGGTGAAGGAATTAAGGCACGCTTGGACAAGCACAAAGGAAGGTGGGTGGAGGAACTATCACATGTTTTGTGGGTGCACCGCACTTCAATCAAAGTTAGCACGGGAGACACTCCCTTCTCTCTTGTCTATGGGACAGAAGCCGTCATACCAGCCGAAATTGGGATGCCAACTATTCGCACTGCCGAAGTTAATGTTACAACAATGACGATGAACGGCGTATTGACTTGGACCTGTTAGAAGAAAGGCGCGAGTGCGCGGCCATATGTGAAGCGAGAGCTAAGTCAAAAATGAAGGGGGTACTACGATGCTAAAGTTCGAGGCGTCTCATTCAGGCCAGGCGAGTTTGTATATCGCGCGAATGATGCGAGCCACGCAGAGGATACAGGAAAACTTGGACCGAAGTGGGAAGGACCTTATGAGATCATTGAAGCATTAGGAAAAGGCGCGTACAAGCTGCGAGATATGGATGGACGCGAACTACCACGCACATGGAACATCTGCAATCTCAAGCGTTGCTACCTCTAAGAACGGCTACGGCCCAACGCACGGATACTCACGTATTTTAGTAGAATGCCCAATAACTATCCGTGTATTTATATTCTGTTTTACTTAGGCAAATGTCTTTTTTCCTTTACAAAAACTTGCAAGTATTAATAAAACGTCGCGGTTTCTAGCTAACTCCGCGACACATTTTAAATTGTTATTTACATATTATTCATATCTCAACACTGTTGTTTTGTTATCTTTTGCCTACATGGCGTGCATGCACCTACTATACCCATGATGGTAAAAAAGGATGAGTAAACCTACTAAACAACTCGTTGAGTAAGAGGGTTTCAAACCCATCAACATCAGATCACGCATCCTAGTTAAACACCTTATTGTCAAGACGTTGGAATAAGTTTATTGCGCGTTCCACGATGGATGCGTGACAATGCATACTGTGCGCGTTTAACAAACTAGGGATCAAGACTCTTGACTCCTTAATATGATATTTACAGTACGCTGCATATCAAACCATACACGATTATGATACAAATACTTAGAACATTATATCTCAAATATGATAGGTGATGACTTTCATACATGATTATGGACTTCATATATTCTTCGCGCTTATGAGACAGTTTGATTCTTAGACAACAAGTGCGTTTTTCACGAAAAGACAGTACAAACATTATAAGTCACAACAATATCAACACGCATTCAACAAAAAGGATATTTTATTAAGGACCGCACGTTCTTACAAAAGGATATTTACACAACAGCTATAAACTACCAAATATTGCAATGCCTAAGAGAAGAGCTTTCCACTTGGCTTGCAGCAGCCCCAGCCTCCTTCAGCCGCTTCAACAAATCAGAATCCTGTTGCGACACTGTGGCTACACTCACAGGCACCCCGTCTGACCTGGGAAGGTGCGCCGCGCCAACACCACAAAGAATGGCTTTTCCCTTCATGCCCTTCTTCTTAGCAACCCTCATAGCATGGGCCTCTAAGGATTCCTTCAACGAAATTTCCTTTTCCAGCGCGAATGGGTTCAAAAGGCCGCGGGGGCGAGCAAAAATAGGCACATGCAGTTGTGATCGTCAGGCTTCAGAAAAAAGTCCGGCTGCACCTCTGCCCCATCAGCACGGTGGCGGGCCAAAGTTAACCCTTCCATAATCACATTTATAGGGTAATCTTGGTCGCGCCCATCTGAGCAATATAAGGGAGCTCCAATATTTTCATTTGCCCCATGGCAGCAACAAGCTCCTCATATGCGTGATTATTGTACCCAGGCACCTGATCAACAGCCACTTTCAAAAGGTTAGCCTCGTGAAGCTCCTCTACAGCCTCAGCCTTACCACGTGCAAGCGCGCACCGCACCACAGCCCCAAACTTGTCGACCACCTCTCGATTTTCCAATGCACCAAGGGCGGCAAGGCGCAATCCGTGGCTGATTAGCCACCTGCGCTCAGCGATAGAAGACACAAGCTGGGGATACAGCTCCTCATCATATTCAATGCTGAGCTTGCGCAACTTCATCTCCTGCTCTTCCAGCGAGCTTCCCACAGTCGCACCAAAATCCCCTAGCTGAGAGAACAACTCGTCCTTCCCCTTCTCTAGATATTTCAACGCCCAGTGACACGAAGCCTTGTAGCCCGCTGATGCAGCGCGCTCCTGACTTATTTGGCTCAGCAGTAGCATCTTTTCTTCTGCAAGTCTTTGGGCATATAAGCTCATTGCCCCTGATTCAACCTGGGCACTGGCCAAACGTGCCTCCAGCAACGCAATCTGTTGGTCTTTGTGTGCAAGAGAGCTACCTTCTGCAGAATGCCTTCCCTTTAGCTGCGCAGCCAATGCGTGGGCTTGCGCAAAGGCAGCAGCCGACACCAGATCATCAATAAGCTGATCCATTGGCGCGCCCCCAGATGCCAATGGCTCAGTGCTTTGGCTCTTTGGTTCAGAAGATCCAGCGCGAACAGGGCTAGCTTTGGGGGGCGACTCCACAGAGTGTTCAATACTGCAAGCAAAATAAAGAGTTAGAAATTGTTTCATAACATACAGGGAACGCGATAAGGGCTTTGAAAGTAGTACTTACTTGGGTGGAGCAGTCTTCTCGGAACGAGGGGATGCAACATCACTGGATGACGACTCCACGTCAACAATGACATGACGCTTCTTCCTGGAGGAGCTTGCGTCATCGCCACCAAACGTGTAGGATCGATATATTTATTGTGTTGATGATTCGGGTGGTCTTGGATGATCAAAATACATGTTTGCCATATTTAGAGAGAGAAAGATAGAGAGGGTGTTCTTGCTAGAGACTTGGTTCTCAAATGTAAAAGGTTAGATTGAATGAAGCACCACCCCTTCCATGGATGGAAGGGGTATTTATAGTTACAACTTACACGACCTCCTATCGGCCTGTGGATCAGGTATACAGTGGGTAAAGACCCGTCCTTCCTCCACGGTGTTGCACTAAACTAAACTACGCTACAAACTAACTAATAAACTGCTAAATAACGTAAATAACGACAAGTCTACGAGCTAAACTATGCTAGATAATATTTGGGGTGACCGACACTTCACTATGGAATTTTCTAATTCCTAACAATCTCCCCCTAAGGGAGGTCACCCC
>OU343222.1:222436464-222473400 GCA_910596185.1 Chrysanthemum makinoi | reverse complement strand
ATGTTTTACATTTTGAATCCTAGCATTCTATTCTTGACTTTGTTCTTGAGCTCGTAGACTTCAATTCTTCAATTCCGCAATCTTTGTGCTTTTGTAGTGATTCTTCAAAGTCCGCATAGTTTTGTACTTTTAGTGGAGGCCTTTAACTGATCCACGTCTTTGATGATCTTCGAGCTTTCTTTGAGATCATCAGCCACAGAAATCTCTGGATCACCCTTTAATGTGTTGCCATCATGTGAAGTTGTGACTTTTGGACCGACATGCTCACACTTTTGAATCATGACATCTTTCCATCAGAGTAGCGGAAGCCTTACTGGTTCATGATATTTGCAGCAGCGAAGCAGAAGCATAGTATGAAATATCAGAGCCAGGTTATGTAGATATGCACCAGTCATGATTTCTTCAAATTAAGTGTGGATGCTGTGAGCATGCGGCTTTGGATTGACTCCTCAATTCTGATCACTTTCGTTGAATTGAGGTACACGGCCCACGATTCCCCGTTGATCAGTACAAGTACTGCCTGTGATCAGGTAGGATTCCTAAGAATCTCCTTGACAGGGTTTCGCAGCTGCTCTAGCTGTTCTCAAACCGGAACGTCTCAAAGAAGACAACACGGAGTGAGTGAACCAGCGAATTGAGATTCACTGATTGATGAAAATGATTTGAAAACAATCGTGTATTGCTTAGAAGAAAGAGTTTTGCAATACGACGAAGGTTTTATGAGAAAGATCAATTTTCAATCAAAAATACTTTTTGTATTTGAAAAGAGTACACATTCGACGTGCTAGATAAAAGAAGATTTGCACATCGAACGGTTTTTCCAAAAGTATTTTTTCAATCAGAGATACTTTTTGTGTTTGAAAACATAAGTACACATTCGACGTGCTAGAGAAAAGAAGATTTGCACATCGAACGGTTTTTCCAAAAGTATTCGTCAATTCATTTCCTAGACCAAGGTTGATTCACGAGTGAATCGCCCCATCGTTTCTATCCAGTTGTCACAAGTTTTATCTTTAGAAAAGATCTCACATGCCACCCACCAAGAGCTTGTTTGATGTTGGGTCTAGAAGGATTTCCATCTTCATCGTGAATACTTTTACATATCACTCAGATGTTCTGGCAATACCACAAGGATAATGCGTAGGACTCTAAATATATACTTACTTTCCACATTGTGTGAAACAACAAGTCTTCATTAATTTTGTGTCCTAATGAGATATTGTGGATGATCTCTTGGTTCTAGACTCAATTGTGCACATTTGGTTCCTATGCCGGAGACTAGGGAGAGGGTCTCCTTCTTCAATATCAACAATCTCTAAGAGAAAGTCGATAGATAATGTCGGTTCCCCGTGAGAATGAAACAAGCCCTTTTAAGAGGAACTTGAGTAGCTTGGGAAGTTTAGTGAAATGCGTCACTGGGTCCATGTCGTCTTGTCTTCAATACCGGCGTTACCTTGGTAACCACCAGTAGCATATGTATTGAACCCGGTTTCTGCCCTAAGGTTGAATTATTGGAGGGCTATTTCTTTTCACCCTTTTCTCATTCATTTCTTTTTCATTCTTCAACCCCTTCAGTGCTTACCGAGACTTCATAACTAGAACCTTGTTGGGTTTATTCCAGTTCTAGCTCAATCTCAGTCCGCACTCTTCCCGTATTCTCATTTTTCTCCTTTTTTTTCATCATACCTAAAGACTCTACACTATCTAGTGAATTGTCCCTGGGTAGTTCCCTCCGGCTCTGGCGGTAACCATCGTTATAACTCCATACATAAAGTAAAATGGTCGGTCTTTTGGTACAGTTCATTCTTCCTTGAAACCAATTGAAAAATCATTTGGAAAAACAATCAAGGTACTTGTGATATGAGATCAAAGCATTTTGTATCTTAATAGTTTTGATCATTTAGAAAACCTCCCCCTCAACATGTGCATATGATTTAGAAATTGTTTAGCACATGGAGGCAAGAGGACTTTCAAATATTTTCTTTGATCACAATTTTCATAGAAAAAGCCATTTGATTTTCTTGGTAAATTCTCCCCCTCAATATGTGCATAGGATAAGAGAAATCATTTTAACACATAGAGGCAAGAGTTCTTTTGAAGCACATCCACAATCACAAGAGCCATTAAGAAACCATTTGAAAACTCAATCAAGGTACTTTATAAATCACTTTAAAAAGCTTTCGTACCTCAATAGTTTATTTGCTCCCCCTCAATATGTGCTTCGAGATTCGAAAGCGTTTAGCACATATGAGAGAGCAGCCTGCACATTTGAATCAAATCAATCATCATATATCGGATTTCATTATTAAATCACAAATTCTCCCCCGATCAAAAATATCAAACCCTTTGAGATTTTGGATCCCAAGTGATTTAATAAGGTTTATAAAACATTAGAGAATATGTGGCCAGGTTTAAATACTCATCATGTTTTTGGATAAATCCTCCTCCTCAACATGTGCATCGTGTATTTGAAATCGTTTGGCACATGGAGGCAGGAGTGCCTATAAAGGACTAAAACCAATTCCATTAAAACAGATTGAGATTTAAATCACGATCTCTCCCCCGATCAGAAATATCAAACCATTTGAGATTTGTGATCCCATCTGATTTAAATCATTTAAAAGATTTTGGGGAAAGATGTGGCAAGATTTAATTTTGAAATTGACAGATAAGGACGATTTTAAGACATTAAAGATTGTTAGTGTCAGCTATGATAGTTTTAAGAGATCTTTAAGTAAAATAAAACAATTTCACAATCAAACAAGAACAGAAAAAATTTCATTTTGAAAGACCTTGATTCAAAAGAAAAATCATACCATGACATAACATTAAATCTTTAGATCACCACTTAATTATTGTACAAACGGACTCTTTTGAAGATATATTGTTTGAAAATATTTTAATTTAAATCACTCTCCCCCTCAATCGATGACCGTAGTCGATGATTGAGTGACTTAAGTTTTGATAAAATGAAGTCCGGTGATTTTCAAAATTTATTCCAATTAATTTTCAAAAACAATATTTTCCATTTTTCAGAACAATTTATTCAAAGTCTTCAAAATTGTTTAAAAAATGGTATCCTGCACAAAGATTCATTAGTGTTTGAGAAGCTTTTGTTGTTGTTGCTGAGGGTTGGAAGAAAAACCGTCTGCAAATGCAGTGAGACTTCTTACGTTGCATTATAATGCCAACTGAGGTCAAATTAAGCTCCGTTTCTTCAATCACTTAGAAGAAAACCATCTGCTGATGCAGTGACACCTCTTACATTGCATTAATGCCAACTCTCCATTGAAGTCCAATTAAGCTCCGTTTCTTCATTTGTAGACCCAAGTAATCGTTACCCTTTCCTTTCGGCATCTAATCATATTCAATTGTGGGATCCGGATTGGGAACATTCTTATATACCAATATACCTGCATATGTTAGTGAACACACATACAAGTATATGGTGGTCGACATCACCCAAACAGCAATCGACTAATACAAGTCAATTCAACATATCAATCAGTTCGTATAAAGCATGGGAATTATGTGTTAATCAAACTCTAATCATCTAATCCTAACAATCATATCCTAAATTCCTAGTCCTTCGACATAGGCAAATATCATTTTTAATTAAGCACGTAGGATAATTAAGAAAGTCCGTTAGATGATATAAATTTGAAAACATTCTCCCCCTCAATCAATGACTCATTTTTAGAAAAGTTTAAACGTGCTGAAGTCATTGATTGAGTTTTCAATTTTTTACGAAAACTCTGAATCAGATTGATTTGTAAGCAACTCATTTTCCACCATTTTTGAATACACCAAATATTTTTTTGAAGAATTTTAGACGGAAAAACATTTGTGTAGGAACAACAGTCTTTTTGACGACATGTTTTCCTTGTTTTGTTTTAGGATAAGTGCACGAAATATTTGAAAAATGGTTTAGCGCATCACTTTCCTTTCTTTAAAAGAGCGGGTTGCTATCAGAAATAATAGCAAGCCATGGTTTAAGCACGAGTTACAGTCTGAAATAACTGCAAGCCATATTTTTAGACATGTTTTTGAAAAAGAATATTTACACCTCCTGCTCGAACTTCATCTATGGTCCCGTGCCATTATTGAATGACATTTCTAAGCCCGCAGATGTTATCGATACCAGAAGACATGTCTTGGAAAAACATATTTTTGGTATTTTTCAAATTTTCTAATTTTTATGGGTTTTTGTTGGTTTTATATTTTTCTATTTTGTTTTTGTTGGTTTTATATTTTTGTATTTGGTTTTAAAAAAATATATACAAAGATAGAGAAGATGATATAGTTAAAGGAGATGATGATACGAGTACCGAGACAAGGATATCGAGCAGCCCCGTCGTAGAAGATAGAAGTCATCAATTCTTAAACATTCACCACCAAAGCTTCCAGGGCTCTTGAATCGAAGAAAGAAATTGAACCATCTGAAAGTGAGACTTTGGCAGCTTCCCCCTGATGAGTGTCTAAATACTCATCATTTTTATACTGTCTAGACTGCAAAAACATCTGAAAACACTCAGAAACACATCAAAATGATAAAAATATCACAAACAAGTGTTTTATGTGTTTTAAATGCAAAAACATCAAAATCTGGTGAAAAACGTCTCAAGTTTGCATAATTTGCAGTTTTAGTTCCCCAAGTTTGAAAATTTGTCAAAAACAGTCCCTGGTCATTCCAAAACTTGTAAAATATCACAAAAGGTCCTTAGGGATTCTTAAGTTGTCAAAATTGGTCCTTGAAATCAAAATTGGAAAATTACAACTTAGGTCCCTCAAGTTTTGAAAATGTCAAAAATGGTCCTTGGACAAATTAAAAATAGAAAATAATCAACCTTGGTCCTTGTACTATTCATTTATGGCAGGTTTGGTCCTTGTGAGAGCTTTGGAAAAACCACAAGATTGGTCCTTCAACTTTGGCAGAATTACAGTTTTGGTCCTTGTGTAATTAACTAAAACAAACGGACCCTTTCTATTATTAATATCCAAATCCAAATCCAGTCCAAACCCAGCCTTGGCCCAACACCCTACCCAAGCCCAACTCCCCCGTTTAAATAAAACCGCCACTATTACCACTCCTACTATTCATCTCTCTCACAAACAAATCCAAAACCAGACACCTACTTGAAACCACCATGGTTTCTCAAATACACCTTTCCACCTCACCCCTAACAGATGTTTACCAACCCTTCCACCACCACTATTGTCCAAGAATCCTTAATTAGAAAAACCTGCTCAATCAAATTTTGGCGCCGCTGCCGGGGAGGCTGTAAGCGTGTTCTAAGCAGTTTTCAGATCCATACTTGCACATATACCACAGTTTGTAAAAAGTTTTTCTGTAAAGTTAAATATAAATCAAAAAGTTCATTAACACTTTTCCTAAAGTGTTAAAAACCCAAAAATAATATAAAACAACAAAACAATCTTAACGTTTTCTAGCTTGTGTTTCTTTTAAAGTGATTCTTAAAGAGATACGATTTGGATAAATGAGACGATACCAAAAATATTGTCCAAAAGTTTTAAACCCTTTGCACAAATCATTACCTACGTCTTTTCAGTGGTACTTAATATATACATAAAAATCAACCACCGCAAATCAAGGCAGTACACCTACCAATTGGGGGTGTGACCATATAAGTTCCGAACATCAGATTAAAACTTGCCTTTGTGTCCTTGTGATTTGGTGTACCTTTTTCAAAGAAGCCATTTCATTTGTGATTATTGGTTAAGTTCACTTGTCGTTTTGCCTCGCATTTGTTTTGAAAATTGATTTTTATACTTAGTGCATGCGCACTCGTTCTTCCAGTTCTACAAGTCCACTTTCAGAACTTGGAAAGATTCCTCGTAGACGTAGAGGACGTTCTGCTCCTTCAGCCGTGACTGAGGAACGTCTACCACCACCACCTCCTGTCGAAATGGCAGAAGACAAACCCATGAATGAGCTTCTCCAAGCACCCATCGAGGGTTACGGAGATGCTATTGTTGTTCCAGCCATCGTGGCTGATACCTTCAAGCTCAAAACCGGGTTGCTTAATCTGGTAACCCAAAGCCAATTCTATGGTTTTGAGCGGGATGATCCTCATGCACACATTCGATGGTTTAACAAGATTGCATCTACCATCAAATACAAGAATGTCCCACATGAAGCTATCAAGCTTCTTCTGTTCCCATTTTCTCTAGAGGGACAAGCCCGGAATTGGCTTGAGAAACAACCCCCTCGTTCCATTGAGACATGGGAAGATCTAGTTACCAAGTTTGTTAACGAATTCTATCCTCCATCCCGAACTACAAGTCTTAAGAATGAGATAATGAAATTTTCTCAGAGATTTGATGAATCATTCGGGGAGGCATGGGATCGTTACAAAGAATTGCTCCGCAAGTGTCCGCATCATGGTTTTACCGAATTAATGCAAATGGATACTTTCTACAATGGTCTGAGACAAGCTGACCAAGACTCTTTGAATGCCTCCGCGGGAGGTAATTTCCTTAGCAAAACCACAAAAGAAGCCTTACAAATCATTGAAAACAAGTCCCAGGTCCGTTCTTTCCGCACAAAGACATATCAGACTCAGTCTAATGCTGGACCTTCTACTTCATCTCCTGTGAGTACATCTAGCACCGATGCTAAGATTGATAAACTCACAGATATTGTTCAGGCTTTGGTTCTTGCTAACCAAAAGAAAGTCACTTTCACTCAAACACCATCACATGGTGAAGTGAAGAAAGTTGAAGTTTGTGTTACTTGTGGTGGTCCTCATGCATACTACAACTGTACTGCCACCGATGGTAGTCCGTTTGAAGCCAATGCTATAGCCGGTACTTCAAATCAAGGAGGTAATCAATACCGTCCTCAGAATGAACCAAACTACCGTGCTAACACTTATCAGGCACCACCCGGTTTTAACCAGAATCCTAACCAGAATCAGAATCAACCTAGAATGAACCAAGGTTATCAAAACCAAGGTAATTTCTATCTTGGACCCAATCAAGGTTTCCAACAACAAGGGAACCTTCATCAAAACAATTTCAATCGAGGGAATCAGTTTTAGGGGAATGTGAATCCTAATCAAGGGAATTTTCAACAACAAGGTCATAATCAAAACATCCGACCTCGAATTTCCCTCCATCCTCCAGTACCATCATCTGATGAGTTATTGAAGCACTTCATGAAATCCCAAGATGAAATGAACAGGTTGTTGGTCAGTCAGATCGCTGATCTCAAAAAGTCTTTAAATGATCAACCCTCGGGCTCAGGAAAACTTCCGAGCAACACGCGACTAACCCGAGGGGCGCTATCTAAGGCGATCACAACTAGAAGTGGTGTTTCATACAATGGACCCGCTATTCCTACTACCTCTTCTTCTTCTCTCCCTAAGGTAGTGGAAAGTGAACCTAGGACACACAATGGACCTTCGACTCCAATGCCTCCTCCACTAGGAGAAATGAGTCAAGCTACCAAGGCGACAAAGGACAAGGAACTTCCTATTAATAATGGAGGTACCAACAATGTCCAGCCTCAAGTTGTCCAAAAACCCAAATCTAATCCAGAGTTGTTTTGAACCACCTGTAGCTCCCGTTGAAAATACCAAATCCAAATCTTCTTTTCCTTACCCATCACGTTCGAATGAGCAAAAGCTCCGTGAAAAGCCAGTCATCAAATGGACAAATTTTTTCAAATTTTCCAAGAACTACACTTTGACATAAGCTTTGCGGATGCTATCATGCTGATGCCCAAGTTTGCATCAACTCTCAAACACATGTTAAGCAACAAGGAAAAGCTGTTTGAAATGGCTAAAACTCCTCTTAACGAGAACTGCTCAGCAGTTATTCTAAAGAAGCTTCTAGAAAAGCTTGGAGATCCTGGAAAATTTCTCTTACCTTGTGTATTTCCGAGGGAATGGTTGAATGCTTTGCCCTAGCAGATCTTGGTGCAAGCATCAATCTGATGCCTTATTCAGTTTGGAAGAAACTTTCTCTTCCGGAACTCACTCCTACATGCATGACTCTCGAGCTTGCAGATCGTACAATATCCCGTCCTCTTGGCATTGCCGGGGACGTATTTGTGAAAGTAGGAAAGTTCCATTTTCCAGCTGACTTCGTGGTTGTTGATTTTGATGCCGATCATCGGGTTCCTCTCATTGTTGGTCGAGGATTCCTGAGAACGGGCCGTGCTCTCATAGATGTATTTGAGCAAGAAATCACATTACGTGTTGGTAATGAAGCTGTAACCTTTAACCTTGATCAAACTTCGAGGTACTCTGCAAACTATGATTCTGAGTCGGTTAACCGAATATATATCATTGATGTTGCTTCTGAAGAGTACTCGAAAGAAGTTCTTGGTTATGATCATAATTCTTCGAGTGATAATCTCACTCATTCATCTCAACCTATCATAGCCAATTATACTCCTTCTCTCACTCCGTTTGAGGGAAGCAACTTCATCTTGGAAGAGATTGAAGCATACTTGGCTAGTGATTATGTTCCATGGGAAATTGATCACGCTCCAATTGACATTGATGGGGACATACTTCTCATTGAGAAGTTGCTTAATGATGATCCATCATCAGCCCCTCACACTAGTGATTCAATTCCAGATGAGATTAATCAAAATGAGATTAGTCTGGAGGGAGATATTCTTCTTAAGAAGTTGTTAAATCAGGACACTTCTCCTCCGCTCCCTCCTATCAAACTTCATAACAAGGAAGTCAAGTCAGTTGAGAAAACTGAAGAATTTCCTGAGGTTGAGCTTAAGGACTTACCACCTCATCTCGAGTATGCATTTCTTGAAGGTGATGATAAATTACCCGTCATTATTGCCCGAGATTTGAGTAAAGATGAAAAAGCTGCTCTCATAAAGATCTTGAAGTCACACAAGCAAGCAATTGCTTGGAAACTCTCCGACATTAAGGGTATCAACCCTGAGTTCTGTACTCACAAAATCTTAATGGAGGATGACTTCAAGCCAGCAGTTCAACATCAGAGAAGAGTAAATCCAAAAATCCATGATGTTATCAAACAGGAGGTTATCAAACTTCTTGATGCAGGATTGATTTACCCGATCTCGGATAGTCCTTGGGTTAGCCCAATTCATTATGTTCCAAAAAGGGTGGCATAACTGTTGTCAAATGAAGATAACGAGTTAATTCCAACTCGATTGGTACGGATGGCGTGTGTGCATTGACTATCGTAAGTTGAATGACGCTACCCGTAAAGACCATTTTCCTCTACCCTTTATGGACCAAATGCTTGAGAGATTAGCAGGGAATGAATACTATTGTTTCCTTGATGGTTTCTCAGGGTATTTTCAGATCCCCATTGATCCAAAGGATCAAGATAAAACTACATTCACCTGCCCATACGGAACTTTTGCCTACAGACGTATGCCTTTTGGCCTATGTAATGCTCCTGGCACGTTCCAACGATGTATGATGGCCATTTTCCACGACATGATCGGGGAAACAATGGAGGTGTTTATGGATGACTTCTCGGTCATTGGGGATTCGTTTCAAACATGTCTCTCCCATCTAGATAAAATGCTCAAACGATGTGAAGACACCAATCTTTGTCTAAACTGGGAGAAAAGCCACTTTATGGTCAAAGAAGGCATAGTCCTTGGCCATAAGATTTCAAAAAAATGGGATTGAGGTAGATAGAGCAAAAGTCGATGTTATTGCTAAATTACCTCATCCTACTACCGTCAAAGGTATTAGGAGTTTTTTAGGTCATGCCGGTTTCTATCGTAGATTTATACAAGATTTTTCTAAAATCGCCCGGCCAATGACCCATCTTCTTGAAAAGGATGCTCCTTTTATCTTCTCACCCGAGTGCATCAAAGCTTTTGAAACATTAAAGAAAAAGCTTACTGAAGCACCCATTCTCGTTGCTCCCAACTGGGACTTGCCTTTTGAGCTCATGTGCGATGCAAGTGATTTTGCTATCGGTGCAGTCTTAGGGCAACGTAGAGCTAAGCATTTTCAGCCTATCCACTATGCAAGTAAGACTATGACTGAAGCTCAAACTCATTACACTACCACAGAAAAAGAGCTATTAGCCGTGGTATATGCGTTTGAGAAGTTTCGGCCATACTTAATCTTGACCAAATGTGTAGTGTATATGGATCACTCGGCTCTCAAATATCTCATTGCAAAACAAGATGCAAAGCCGAGATTGCTCCGTTGGGTTCTCCTCCTCCAAGAATTTGATATCATCATACGTGATAAAAAGGAGCTGAGAACCTGGTAGCTGATCATCATCCAGATTAGAAAACCCTCACCAAGATGTTTTCGAGAAAAAGGAAATTAATGAAACATTTCCTCTCGAGACACTCAATGCGGTTTCTTTTCGTGGAAACTCTTCTACCCCATGGTTTGCTGATTTCGCAAATTACCATGCGGGTAACTTCATTGTGAAAGGGATGTCGACCCAACAGAAGAACAAATTCTTCAAAGATGTTAAACATTACTTCTGCGACGACCCCTTCTTATTCAAAATCAAATGCGGATCAAGTCATCCGACGGTGTGTTTATGGACAGGAAGCTCTTGACATTCTCACAGCTTGCCATGCTGGACCCACCGGGGCCATCATAGTCCAAACTACACCGCCAAAAAGGTGTTTGATTCCGGGTTTTATTGGCCCACAATTTATAAGGATGCCCACGATTTTGTCAAAACCTGTGACGCTTGTCAACGTCATGGAAATATCTCTCAAAGAAATGAAATGCCACAAAATGCCATTCAAGTTTGTGAGATATTTGACATCTGGGGTATTGACTTTATGGGGCCATTTCCATCTTCTCGTGGAAACAAGTACATACTCGGGGCTGTTGACTATTTGTCAAAATGGGTTGAAGCAAAAGCTTTACCTACCAATGATGCCCGAGTTGTTGTAAAATTTTTAAAATCTCTTTTGCCAGTTTGGAACTCCTCGTGCTATAATCAGTGATCGTGGTACACATTTTTGTAATGACCAATTTGATCGTGTCATGCAAAAGTATAGTGTTACCCACCGTCCTCTATCTGCATACCACCCCCAAACAAGTGGGCAGGTGGAAGTTTCAAACCGTGGTATTAAAAGAATCCTTGAAAGGACAGTAGGCGAAAATCGTGCATCCTGGTCGGATAAACTGGATGACGCACTCTGGGCCTTCCGTACAGCTTACAAAACACCCATCGGGTGTACTCCTTACAAGCTAGTGTACGGAAAGGCATGTCATCTTCCGATTGAACTAGAGCACAAGGCTTACTGGGCCTTAAAACATGCAAACTTCGATATACAGACAGCCGGTGATCACAGAAAAGTTCAAATGAATGAACTAAATGAACTTCGTAATCAAGCTTACGAGAACTCTTTGATCTATAAACAAAAGACAAAGAAGATTCATGACTCTAAAATTAAGAACCGCGTTTTTAACGTTGGTGATCGAGTCCTTCTTTTCAATTCTAGATTGAAGATTTTCTCGGGAAAGCTCAAGTCCCGTTGGTCTGGTCCATTTACTATCACTAAGGTTTATCCTTATGGCACCATTGAGTTATCTCAGCCCGATGGTCCAAATTTTAAAGTGAATGGTCATCGATTAAAGCACTACTTTGGAGAGGACATTCCACCCGTGATTGTCCCGGATCTACAAACATTCCCCATGAACCAATGAATGCGGGGATCGAGTCAAGCTAGTGACTCGGGAATCAAAAATAGTAGCACACACCATATGGGTTTTCACCCATGTTTCGGTCTTCTTACCCCCTTTCTACCACCCTAGTGTGGGGGAGTTGCCCCCCGCCGTTGTATATATCAATCTTTCAAAAAAAAAATAAATAAAAAATAAATAAATAAAAAAATAAAAAAATGTGTATATATCAAAAACAAAATAATGGCCGTAGTATTTCCCTTTTATGTTCTATGTTTCGGCATAACCGCCGGTACTTTGAATATTGAGGGCAATATTCATTTCTAAGTGTGGGGGGAATTCTCGCGAATTTTATCATGTATTATTCCACCCATTCCCCCGTTTTGGCCAAATTTTTTTTGAGTAAGTGTTTTTCACTTACTCAGAAATGGTAATCATCCGCCATGTCTAACCCACATAAGGATTGGCTAATCCAGGAGCAAACGGCTCTTGGTAAAGATATCTCAAATCCGTTTATGGCTTGCAATTTGCCCAAAATTGTATGGTGTTCAACTCACCATATCTTTAAACTAGTGAAAAGTTGGCTAGCCCGCAAGTTTATGGCTTGTGGTAAAGGCAGTTGGAAATCCATAATTGGTAATCGGCTCACCAAAGATAATATTGATAATTTATCTAAGAGTTGGCTAGTCCAGGAGCAAACGGCTTATGGTAAAGACAAATCAAATCCGTTGAAAGCTGGTGATTTGCTCAAAATCATTTGGTTATCATTGTACCAAGGTTCTTACTTGAACTAAAACAATTGGCTACTCCAGAAGTAATGGCTTTTGGTAAAGAGATGAAATACATTAAATTTTCTCAAATCATTGCTAGGGACTAGCAATATCTTAGTGTGGGGATTGATGAGTGTCTAAATACTCATCATTTTATCTTATCTAGACTGCAAAAACATCTGAAAACACTCAGAAACACATCAAAATGATAAAAATATCACAAACAAGTGTTTTATGTGTTTTAAATGCCAAAACATCAAAATCGGTGAAAAACGTCTCAAGTTTGCATAATTTGCGCTTTTAGTTCCCCAAGTTTGAAAATTTGTCAAAAACAGTCCCTGGTCATTCCAAAACTTGTAAAATATCACAAAAGGTCCTTAGGGATTCTTAAGTTGTCAAAATTGGTCCTTGAAATCAAAATTGGAAAATTACAACTTAGGTCCCTTAAGTTTTGAAAATGTCAAAAATGGTCCTTGGACAAATTAAAAATAGAAAATAATCAACCTTGGTCCTTGTACTATTCATTTATGGCAGGTTTGGTCCTTGTGAGAGCTTTGGAAAAACCACAAGATTGGTCCTTCAACTTTGGCAGAATTACAGTTTTGGTCCTTGTGTAATTAACTAAAACAAACGGACCCTTTCTATTATTAATATCCAAATCCAAATCCATTCCAAACCCAGCTTGGCCCAACACCCTACCCAAGCCCAACTCCCCCGTTTAAATAAAACCGCCACTATTACCACTCCTACTATTCATCTCTCTCACAAACAAATCCAAAACCAGACACCTACTTGAAACCACCATGATTTCTCAAATACACCTTTCACCTCACCCCTACAGATGTTTACCAACCCTTCCACCACCACTATTGTCCAAGAATCCTTAATTAGAAAAACTCGCTCAAGAAATTTTTGAGCCAAAAGTGCCATTTGGCAATTTTGATGATCTGGACCAAACCAATGGTCAAGATGAAGTGGGATTAATTCAGAGGTCGACAAAGGACTGAAAAGATCTTTATATAGCAAGTGGGAAGCAATGTATCAATAAATCTAGAGTAATTTATTTTTAGCTTATGTCATTTTTAAGTTTTCAAGTTTTCCAGTTCATGTTTAAGTTTTCAAGAGTTTTGTAATCATATTTCAGTGTATTTCAAACATATTTCCAGTTTCAATTTCAGTTTTTATTCACTATTTCAGTTTATGTATTTTCAAGCTCTAATTCTCAAATATGATTAAAGGTTGTTATTAATGGTTGTCTTGGACTCATTAGCTAATATAAGCTCCTAAGATAGCTTATAAAAGCTATTAGAGACCTTAAAAGTCTGTGTATTATCATAATGTCAAAATACCAAAAATACTAAATAAATTAGTTAAAAATAAAAATCATAAGGAGACATGATCAAGACAATGGTGCAGTGCTGATTTTGAATGATCTTGGTTTAGAAGCTTTGTGGAAAGCTATTAGGTGTGGTATTAATTACTGGTTCATGATCTTTTGCTGAAAAACAGTTGTAAGCTTTCATAAGTATATTTGCATTTTACTGTATAAGTAGTTTATAATCTTTAATCTCTGTGTTTTTATGTTTCTAAGTAGTAGTTAAGTATATTTCTACAATAAAACAGTATACTTATTATTTATAATTAGTAGTTGATTTAAAATCTTATTTTCACAATTTCAATAGCTTATAATTTGTTCTTAAGTTTTAATCTTGTACCACTGTTGTTTAAAACTCTTTTAGACTTGTTATTTGATAATAAGTGGCCTTGGATCAGTTTCATGGTTGTAATCTATGTCTAGCTTTGATAATCACAAAAGCAGTTTCTATATGGGATGTTTGGATTTGCTGATTCAAAACTGCTAGAGGCCAGTTGGGTTGATGTTCATTATTGTTCTAAGTCATAAGAAGTAATAACAAATCAGTCAAACAATAAAAGTCAGTCCCTCTTTGGTGAAAAGTCAAAATCACTCTCAATCTCATTTTAAGTGATCACTGTTAAGATTTTAAAAGATAAAACTTATCATAGTTGCTTAAAATATGGTAATTTAGCTTAAATTCATCATAATATAAGTTAATATATCATAATCAGTCCTTAGTATTGATTTAAAGTTCATCTCAGTCAACTTATAGTGTTAATCAAAAAAGTCAAAATTCCCATTTGGTCATTTATGAATAAAACAGATTATTTTATATAGGATTATATATTGAGTTTTAATATTTGAGCTTCTAGGATATTAAAATACAGTTGCTCAGCTTCAACCTAGTATTTTTTATATTTTCTGTCTAGCTTATTTACTAGCTTAAATCTTAGCTTATTTAGGACACCTGTTCTGAAAACATGTCCTGTGCACAGATTTGGTACCCCATTTCACAAGCTCTTATAGAGCTCATTAGCTATCAATCTTGTGTATTTTAGCTTTTTGAGAAGCTAACCTAGTCGTCTCAAGGTAACAAGCTTAAATTTTCAATTTCTAGCTTGTTTGATTGGTCGGCTAGTAGCTTCTAATTCATCCATTTTAGTCTAAGTGTACCAGTTACTCAGTGTTCATCAGTTTTCCATAAGCTTCTCACAAGCTTATTAGAATAAGCCAATCTTTGCAAATTAGTTCTTTGGAAAGCTCACTTGGTCAACTTGTTGATTGCAGTGCTTGTTTTCAATTCTTAGCTTAATTAGTGCTTAAAAATAAAGTTAGAAAGGTGCCTAGTAAACCAAGTAGTTCACTGTGTAAACAGATAATATCAAAGTGCTTATTTGGAATTTGTACTGCTTATTTCCAAGTAATTGAATTTTTTTAGTTTTCAAATTAGCTTATTACATTTGTTTAGCTTATTCCTAGTTTCCTTTAGCTTATTCACTAGCTTAATAGCATTTTAGCTTAACTTGTGCCTTTTACATTTTCTTTTGTTAACTATTGAGACAATAAGCTCAATATTGAGCTTATTAATCATTTTCATAAAAAGTCACAGTTATAAAAAGTGCTTATTTTCTTTTGCTTAACAAGTTTGTGAAGAAAAATTCCAAAAATAAAATAGTAGCAAAAAGGCAGTGCTGGGATTGAACCTGCCACCCATTCTCACCACACCCACACACACACCAACTGCCCTAGGGACTTTTTCAGTTTTTATTCGCACCATTTAATATATAACCTATATTTGTCTAATAAGCTTATACGAGCTTAATTGCTTATTTCTAGCTTATTTGAACTAGCTTTTTCAGTTTTTGTATTTTTTATAAAATTGTATTAGTATTAAGTATTTTATAAAAAAGTTTCAGATTTTTCTAAATAGTTTTAGTATTTTTAATCATTTAATTAGTGTAAAATCTTATTTAATTCATAATAAAAAATATAAAAGTCTAAAAAATATAAATCTTTTTTTCTAAAATTTTCTTTTGTCATATAGTACGTAATAAAATTGTTTTACACTTGTAGGACTTTTATTTTATAAATTTTACGTTTTTGCTTATGCGCTCGCTGTAATTTTTAGACTTAACGTGACGTTTCATTTTTAATCACGTTTTTAGATAATTTAAGTTTACGTTTTAGTTAAAATAGTTTATTTAAGTTATTTTATTTTATAAAATCACAAAAACATCATTTTAAAAATAGTGATAGCGTTTATTTAATATATTTTAACTTTTTAATTTCTTTTAATTTGCATTTAAGTCGCTGTAATTTGTAGATCTTTTCTTTAGGTATAATTATCATTCCAAAACCTTACTGATCACTATCCTTAGTGATCATTCTATCATCTGATCAAGTGTTTATACACCAATTCATCCTCCGTGGGACTTAACGACCCAGGAATCCACTATATTCATTTGATCTTCATTGTATTGGTTTCTGAGCAGTTTTAAGTTTATTACGGTTAGCCATTCACAAGTGGTTAGCTTGAGTGATATAGCTTGACTGTTTAGCACCAAACACCCCCCAAACCGAAAATCCTTTAGCTGAGCAGATTCGAAGCTCTATTTCAAGCTTGCCTTAGCCAGGTGCACAGAGAAGCACACCATTATCATAAATCCCGCTGCTCCTTTCAAGAATAATCACCGTGATTCTTCGTTTGAGGTTATATCATCAACAAGAACAGCAACGTATCATCCCACACATAAATAACTCTTCTCAAATTTTATTACCACTTGAAGTCCTGACGCAATCCATTCCAACAGGTGTGAAGAGACCACTTCCCCCGAGTAGTTGAATTGATGCAGTTAGTCTCTTTGTATAATGCTCAAGAACTCTCCCGAATACACATCATGAGGGTAATGAAGAACACCTCCCTATGTTCACATCTTTCGTCCCTGATGAATGTGTATGAAGCTCAAGAATCTGAAGTACACCAATATCCAAGAACTCTCCCGAATACACATCATAAGGGTAATGAAGAACACCTCCCCTATGTTCACATCTTTCGTCCCTGATGAATATGTCGTACTTGTGTACCTCATTTATCTTCAGAAACTTTCACTAACATCACTTCCCCCACGTAGTTGGAATAATAACACTAAAGCCTTGATGAGTAAAACCTTGAGTTTCTCTGCGGTCATGACATTTGTCTTTCCAGGATATCTTCAATCACTTAGAAGAATTAAGTTCATCAAGTTTACTCGCCATGAGTCAATTGAGTTTCTCGAGGTAATAACATTTGTCTTCGGGATATCTTCAATTACTTAGAGTATTAAGTTCATCAAGTTTACTCGTTTAGATCGTGTCTCCTTCCCCTTGCTGGGTTTGATACTTGGAATCGGCAACATATTTTAAGCCCATGTACTAGAAATCATTAGCTCGGATGTATGCAGTGAGAATCAACTTCTTTGGGAATGTGAGCAAGTCTAATTGAGGATTAAATCGACTTTTCACTCTCCCATTAGTGCTCTCCCTAAACCGAAAATCAGTATGATAACAACCCGGATTAAGAAGAAGTCTTTAGATCGTTTATTGCAGCTCGTCTTTAGTCTTCTAACATGTAGTAGAGAATGTAGAGCAATCGTAGACTTCGACCTTCTTCAAGATTGTCCGGTTGGGGAATAGATAGTTAACATCTTCAACTCACACCAAAAAGCATCCCACCAAAAAGCATCCCAATTAACTTTACATCTTGCAAATCTCCTTAACTAAAATCCCTCCCAATCAAACAAGAAAGATGTTCATCAAGGAAATCAATGATGGGCATGAACACACAAGATGGTAACACCAAACTACCAATCACATCAAACAAGAATAGAGAGATTGTTCGGAATCATCATGTTGATGTATTCGTGAAGCATTAACCGGAAGCACTTTGTCGATAAACTCATCAATCTGAGTGAAGATGTCAACCAAAGACTCTTAGAAGAAACTCCATGTGAAGATGACCCGATAAGAAGAAGCTCGGTTCTTAAATGAGTTTGGAGCCGTTTGACCATTTATTCTCTAATAACAATCAACCATGCCGAATTATCATACTTCTTCTCCCCCTCAAGAATTGCATACGGAGATGCCATTCTTGATCAAACAAGTGAATATCTTCAACAATGTAGTCTATTCACACTTCTCCCCCGCAAAATTAGCACAGGATGTCGCCATCGTCATTATAGTTGAGCAAGTGGAATAAGAAAACAATCAACAGTTGCCCGGTTCACTTGATAATTGAAAGCGCGTGGAAAAAGTATGAAGCATGTTGATGAGAATGGTCATAATAAAAAGATTTCTCTTCTTAGGAAGATAAAGCGCCTTCGACGTACACTTTTCTTTTCTTTAGAGAGCGAGGCTGAATCGATGTGCAGACGGCATAAGAAGATTTCTCTTCTTTCCAAGATAAAGCGCCGAAGCGTACACTTTTCTTTTCTTTAGAGTACGAGGCTTGAACTGTTGTGTTCAAACGTCATATTCTCTCTCTTTTCAATCTCTTTTGGCAAAACATGTGATCAACCCCACTATCATTCAAGGGCTCTTTGTAGTGACGGTTGATGGAAAACCTAATATGATGAATTTGACCACAGAGTAAACTACCCGAACTCGTGACTTAAACTTGCACATATGTAACAAGAGCGGTGCGATTTCCATTAGCATCTCTAAGTACTCTCTATGTACTCTATACTCTTCAACCAACCAACCATCAAGTATAAGGCGTACATTACCTCTTGAAAATCCACAATTGAATGTGACACTGAGCACTACAGCGTAACTCCTTAAAGTGATAGTTATTTTGAGGTGATAAGAGCCCAATTCCCCCAAGTGGTAAAACAAAAGGTAAAAGTCACCCAATAATAACTAGATTTCCAAGTCTTCGTTTTTTGATAATAAGTTCGAACAAGGATCATGAAGAATCTTCATCCAACCATCCCCGATACCTTCAGATACTAAGTACACTCGCCCGTGATATTTCACTCTAACCTCAAATAAATAATAGTGAATTAACTCTGTTATCACATCTTGTTAAAAGCTCAAATCTAGCCTCCTTTGACCTTAAAAGTGAGCTTTGATAATGGTTTCATCTCGACCATGGTTAAAAGCACGTAACCCCGTAAAACCATGAAATAACCAAACTGCCATGAAGACAACTCAAACACACACCTAATTCATGAAGTACACCCTTTTATCCCTTCTTTGAAGCAGAAACCGTAGCACCGACATCGGATAAGATCCAGAATTACACTTTCCTTTCTCCAGGATGGTTCCATCATTACGGGATTTTACAATTCCATGGTTTAAACTGAGAAATGGATTCTTTCAGCGATTTTATAAAACCAAGAATAGACCGTAAGATAGATCGAAATGCACTTTACTATTACCGGGATATTTCCATTGTCACGGATTTTGCAAGTCTATGATTTAAGCGAGAAATAGGTTCTTTTGCGGATTTTACAAAATCAAGACAAAACCGTAAACAATATCGGCTTGAATGTGTTATACAAAGATTGTTTTCGGTGAATATCATTTTAAGGGAACATCTGGCGGTTCATCAACGGTTCATTATCCAACATCAACAACATCCAAACAACACTTTGGTAAACACATCATTCACGCGTGCAGCCGTATTGTAGAGACCACATGGAGAAGTAAACCCGATATACCAAACTTGATCATGAAGTAGAATTCCCCGGATTTGTTACTTAAACTTGTACTAATCCTTGTGAAAAGAAATGGTGTACCCAATGTACAAAACCTCTTGACAAATCCTCAACTGCGTGAGACACCGAAGTGATAGCTACGTTGTGGGTTAAGCAAGAAAGAATCACAAGCGTAACTAAATAGCCAAGTCTTTATCACACTCTTTAAAAGCCCAAACAAGTCATCTTAGGTGGTAGAAAGAAAGAAGGCGAAATAAGTAAGCGCCGGAAAACCTCACATCACTTTCAAATAAAATACCATTCAAACAACCCTCATCAACCTTAATCAATTCAAGCCAAGCTGAGACATAATAATCATCGTGAAAATGTATATACCAAAGTCTCAACCTCATAACACAACGAATCTCATCATCAAATCTCATAACATCAAATCTCATATATACGATCAAATATTGAGAAGCCCATCAGACCATTATCCAAACACAATTCATTACAAATCCAATTCAAGCTCGGTCCAATTAGTAGTCCAATATTCTTGAAAAACCCACCATATCCGTTATAACCAAGTACAACATTCATTAACTTAAAATACCGGACTCTGGGCCGAAATTAACTCAACTCCTATGATTGCATGATTACTTGTGTGTATAATCATAATTCCCAAATCCAAAGTAGACGTGCGGCCCTTGACCTATTCCAAGCCCTCGTCAATTATCAATTTCTAACGTCTAAATGTCTAATAGCAATTCCGGCCGGTCCATTAAAATTATCACCAACACTTTCGTCCGCCCATGTTCAAGTGAAATAACCAATGACCATATTCAAAGACTCATCGGAAAAACCAACACACACATTCCAACTCTCATGAATCTCATTAAACAAAACTTCAATGCACGAAATATAATGTACACGATCCAACTCTCCATCATTCTAAAATACTTAATAGAACAAATTGCCTCATAAGTCCAATATCCACCTGATCCAACTACTCAGGCCCAATGAATTCAAGTTGCTTTCAAATCTGGTTATATGGGCCCATGTATGCGTACCATACCCATTCCCATCAGTTACTTAACCCTAAAATTTTGGGGATATATAACGATTACATCCCACATAATATCCCTAATCCCTAAAAGTTCTCACACACCCAAACCCTAATCACAAAGTCAGATGCCTCCATCTTACAGTAATCAAAAACGCTCCAACAAGATCTTCATGTTATCAATAAAAAGATGATAAAAAGATTAAGCCACAGGGATGGCCACGTTAGTACCACAGGGATGGTTTTACGAAGGTAGGATTTTCATTCTAGTATTTCTTAAGTTTATCTCCTTTAGTAGGAACTGGAAGTGGGATGAAATCCAATCTTGGTTTTGTTCTAACTTCAATAGTTCGGATATTATCAATAGTACACGGATCAATGATGGATAACTCGTGTTATTTTATACTTTGGAGGTCGGATAAGACTTAAAACAAATTGAACACCGAGGAATGCGAGATCGTTTAAGCGGCGTGTCTTTTCTTTTAATAATTTCGGATGTTCAAAGGAGCAAACTCTAACAAGATCTATGATGTAAGCGTTCGGTGTGAATAGATTGAATCATATCTATGTGTATGAAGTACCACTCACAAAAGGAACAAGTGAGATCGAGTCATTATTTTAATTTAATTATGATGATGAATTAAATTAGATCTGTGATGTTTGTTGTGAAAGTAACTCTAAGATAGTCTTGATGTGTTATCATTTAAATCACGAGTAATAGAGTTTGAGATCTATTAGTTGACACTTAGAATCATGTTAGAAGATCTATGATGAGAAGGTTTTTTTTTTTTGAGGTCGAAGTTGTTGTATTGGAATATGTTTTTGTGGTCGATACTCCATTCTTTCTTCATCTCTTTACATTTGCAAGTAAGCTAGCCCAAAGGAGTCAAGTCGCTAACATTCAAACACATCAAGTCGCTAAGTTTTTTCAAAGCAAGCTAGATCAGATTTAACAAATTAAGCTAGCACTAAGTCGCTAGACCAAGTTGCTACGACTTGTAAAGACAAGTCACTAGTTACATCAAGTCGCTACCAATATTTCAAAGTACAACTAAACTTGACCATAAAATGACAAGTCGCTCACGAAAGCGCATAACAACTGCTACCAAGAATATCGGTTTCAAACCGAAACATATGCGAGAAAAGCTTCATTTTGACGATGTAGCATGTGAATCGACAAGATGACCATAGACTTCACAGTTTGACCACTTTACATATCTCGAATTGGTAACAAAAGATGTTTAAAGAGTGACAAACGTATTTGGACAAATAAAATGACCAAGATAAAAATGACCAAATGTTCACATAAAGACCAGGACATACAAATAAGACCAAAACGGATACACAACAAATGTTAAAGCTGTTTTGCAAAATACTAAAAATGTTTTCCAACCATGAAGGATAGTACCAAAGCGGTTAACATCATGAACCAAAACAAACCACAAACAACAACCATGGTACGAAACCATCATAAATCAACACAACACAAAGAACCTGGCTCTGATACCAATTGTAGGATCGATATATTTATTGTGTTGATGATTCGGGGGGTCTTGGATGATCAAAATACATGTTTGCCATATTTAGAGAGAGAAAGATAGAGAGGGTTTCTTGCTAGAGGCTTGGTTCTCAAATGTGAAAAGTTAGATTGAATGAAGCACCACCCCTTCCATGGATGGAAGGGGTATTTATAGTTACAACTTATACGACCTCCTATCGCTGTGGATCGGTATACAGTGGGTAAAGACCGTCCCTTCCTCCACGGTGTTGCACTAAACTAAACTACGCTACAAACTAACTAATAAAGCGCTAAATAGCGTAAATAACGACAAGTCTACGAGCTAAACTATGCTAGATAATATTTGGGGTGTAGACACTTCACTATGGAATTTTCTAACTCTAACAAAGCGCTCTCTTGTGCTTCAATCCATGGCTTGCCTCCTCCTCCTCTTCTTGATGCTTCCGGCCACATTTCGTCTTGCGCGCTCCCTAAGCGGGAAGGAACCCCATGGAGCGGCTTTGTAGAGGTAAGCCTCAACGCCAAGGAAGAACTACCTCCCGTCTCTCAACTCCATCTCTAAGTGCGCCTGCTTGGCAAGAATGGGCTCTTCCCCACTCTCAACGGACGCATCCCACATTCACTGTGGCACCCGTAACTGTACAAGCTAACGAATAGATCCATCTCGCAACATAAGACAACAACAAAGCGAGGTTACAAAAAGTACAAAGTTGAAAAGAAAGTCTTACATTAATAAAGTAAAGGAATGTGAAAGGACGAGCACCCACCCCGCCATCCGCGTCTAAGAAGATTGGCACCTCGTCGGAGTCGCCAAAATAATTAGGCCCGATGCCGCGTCACCAAAAATTCCTGGGGTAGGGCCATGGGAATCGATTGGCGTTTATTGTATTTGCATCATCGGTATGTATGCTCCAGGGAGGGGCTCATCCTTTGGTAGCGAACTCAGGTGTAGAAGTCGAGCGCCACGAGCGGCGCTTCATCCACCCAAATTTTTTCCCTCCGGTCCCTAAGCGGCGTCAATTTATCGGTGTAACATTGCGGCCCCGGCGGCTTAGCGAGCGAGACCCACCCGTTTGACCGTTGTGTGATAAAGCGAATAGGTAGATAGTCGGGTTAATCGCCAATAGGCGACAATTAACCTCGAAGTTTGTTATTTTGCCGCACCTATCTGATGCGGTACGGGATATGTGAAGGCGATAGTAGTTTAATACGTCACACAAGAATAAGGATAGGGCACGTTGATTAAAATTCAAAAGCGTGTATACCCTATATCTTCTCGTGGGAAATCGCTATCAACGCTGTATTTCTGGAACTTTGGATCGGCGTAGTGGGATATAATAAATCGAGGTGAACTGCGAAGTTCATCCTCGGTCAGTCGGAGGTAAAGTCGGACAAAACACGGACCATGATCTGATTTTTAGAAGCGCCGCTGTGTTACCTTTGGAATATTAAGGGTTTCTTGGTTGAAAGTTTTGGAGCTTTTAATAATGCGGAAATGTTTTTACTATGATAATCCACGGTAATGGGAGGCGGAAGGTTATATAAGTTTTTACATCCATCCGATGATTGACACGTGGATCCCACTATCCCTCAATGTGTGGCTAGGATGTGTTGACATGACACATTTTCAGTTACTTTCCCACGATTTGCGAGGTGTACATTTGAAATATTGTGACTAGATTCAACGTGTATTCCTCAAGGCGGGAAACTTTTTAGCTTCTTCACTCACAACTTCTTCAGTTCGGTATATATCTCTTAGTCTAGCATCCGAGTAGTCCTACGCGTACTAGACTGGGGACATATGATGGCGTATAGTCCGCGGTCGGGTCGTGAACCCGACCAATAACTTAGCACTAACAGGCCGATGCATGGGCTAACGGACAAAACATATAAAAGCGGATGAAAACATATAAAAGCGGATGAAAGCGATAAAAGCGTATAAAATTGTATAAAAGCGTAAAAAGGGACAAAAATGGGCGAAAACATATAAAATGAATGAAAACGAATGAAACGTATAAAACGGATGAAGGCGAATAAAACATATAAATTGTATAAAAGCGGACAACGTGTAAAAGCAGATGAAAGTATAAAACGGACGAAGCGTGAAAAAATGGGCGAAAGCGTTAAAAGCGGTTGAAAGCGAATAAAAGCGTAAAAATGAATACAAATGTAAGAAGCGGTCAAACTACTTGAAATAGTGGTCTAGGGACTAAATCCGTGACACCGACTAACGACAAGGACCGTTTGTACTAAAAAATAAGCAATGTCATTATTTTAAAGGTTCAGTAACATGTTTAAACAACTCGTGAAGTTTAGTACCTTAGATGACAGAAATAAAACATTAGTGACTTAGGACAAATTTTTTGACAAAGTTTAGTGACTTGTTTGTATATTAACCCTTTTTTGATACATACACCACATTTCTGCATTACAGTATTGTATAATGTGCATTCTGATTGTTGTCGTGGTGTATGTATAAAAAAATATGTGATATCAACACCCAAGATAAAGGAGGAATAGTGGCTTACTATTTGGAGTCCACTTGGCAAGTTTTGGTGATGCCACATTAATAGAGAGGGTTCCTCTTATAGTGTATATATATATATATATATATATATATATATATATATATATATATATATATATATATATATATATATATATATATATATAGGGGAGAGTTAACGTGAGATCAAGTTTAAAGTTGTAAAAATAATATCAAGTCTAAAAAACCGCTAAAACATTTATAAATAACAATTTTAGCAATAATACACATAAAAATAATATTTTAATACAAATTAACATTTTAGCAAATAATAACCAAATGATACATGAGTTTGGATTAGTGATACACCTGATACACATTACACTAATAAATATTCTAAAATTTGATACACATACAAAAACACGATACACATTACACTTCTAATCAAAGTGTATCACCTAGATTTAAATGAAATTTTAAAAGAAATCTATCGAAACTTTAACAATTTTAGTTGTAGTTAATAAAAATTTATTTTTGTTGTAAGGAGAGTGTCAATTGTCAAATTTTAGTTGGATCTCATTTTAACAACTTTAAGTTTGATCTTATTTGATCTAGATTCTAATATATATATATATAGATGTATGTATATATATATATATGTATGTATGTATATATATATATATATATATATATATATATATATATATATATATATATATATATATGTATATATGTATGTATGTATATTATGTATTATCGTCATCGGAGATCATGAACCATTTTACGTTTCGAACTATTCCTTACAATATGGTGTTTGACATATACTAACAATATTACCATTACATAAGATTAGAAGGCAATTTAATGAATAGTTTAAAGGTCCGAAAATTCCGATTCATCAACTATAATTATATTTCGTTTACCTAGCTTGTTGCCTAAACATGATTATAACATGAGGATCTGATTTTCTTGTGGTAACCTTCCTCACCGGAATGACATGTTTCAAAACATGTATAATCGTATGAGTCGAGGTAGACTTTGATAATATATGCGATCAAGAAGATAACGTGAATGTAATTCAAAATATGCCTCCTAGCCAAAAGGCAGTTGAGACCGTCGAAAATGAACACGAAGCGAGCAAGAATCAAAGTTGAACACATACTAGAACACTATGAAACCCAAACCCACCGCATTATCACGAATGGGCGAACCCAAAATTCAGCTTATAACAAACAATAGCGATGGAGTTTTGCTATTCAAAATTGAGTCTAAAACGGATATGGGACAAGTGTTAGAAAAGGGGTCGTGGATGATCCTCAAATCACCTATTATCCTTACTAAATGGTCTCCAATTTCATCATTGAAAAAAGGAGAAGTTAAAAATGTTCCGGTATGTAAGCTCCCGGAAAATTTCATTTGTCATTAACGACTTAAACACGAATAAAGCTCGGATTAGATCACCATGAAATTTTCTTGTCATCATTTTTGCATATCATTTGGCAAATGCATTGTAACACGTGAATTAAATGCTCAAATTTCACCATTGTGACCCGATCAAAGTTCCCTCGATCGGTATTAATAATACTTAAAATATATAAATAAATTATATAAAATAAATATATAATAAAAACTATATATATATTTCTTTATTTACTTGAACTGGGCCTCAAACCTAACTTCTACCCCATGATACTTTGGGCTTTCACCACTATCCGATCCAACATCCAATGTCCAAGCCCAACCCACCCAATTGTTTTTCTTGGGCCTTACCGTTTCCCACACCTAGCCCAAACCTTACCCTTAGAAATTTTGAACACTAGCAATTTGGCTAGGACATATTTTTTTTTAGTTGTGACTTCTACATGGCCTAATCGACCAAGCAAACCAAATGCAAAAGTGCCTCAAACACAAAGTAACATACATTCTTCCCCTTGGTCACTTGTGCTTGAGTGCGTGAGTATAGATAAGGAGACACAAAACCACACTTAGCCACCCTATAAACATTAGTTTAATAACCTAAACCTACCAAGACCACTTGACCATCTCTTTTGACTTTATAACCCGATGGATAATGTGTCCCTCATGCTAATAGTGATTCGACTAGACCATTGGCATGCAATATAATCAGTACGCCATCCTCCCATGCTCCAAAACCAAACAAAAGTTCCTCGCCACCTTTCCTTGGAACTTAAGAGCTACACCATTAAAATAAATAAAAGGCCATGCTAACTCCCATTATATATCAAGCTTCTAAGTATCTTGATGAAAACTACAAACTCTCAAGCACTCATATTTACCAAACTCCCTCTCAATTACAATTTGTCCTCTGTGGTATATCGGGTGCAAAGGGAAAAGGAAGTCACAAAAGGTTCTTTGGTTCGTTCCTTGGGTTAAGGATCGATAGGGTATAGTCTTGGTCACGTTCACATTCCTTTGCGCTTCATCACCACTCTAACGAGTGTAGTAAGTCTCACCTAAACTCATTTCATTTTATTCATCTCGTTCATTAATGTTATTGCACGTTAGAGATGTTATAATACTCTTAGGAGATCGACTATATTTTGTGAAACACTAACAACTAAATAAGCTGTATTGATAACATCAAATAGTCCTAAATATTAAGTGTATTTCCCCCGATAATGCTCGTATTTTACATCATTTATATGGATTTATGCTTGTTTTCCTCTATATTTCACTTGCAGGTAAATTACGAGCATTGGAGCTAAAGAGACGCGGGTTTGGAGAGTTTATTAAAGATATATCATAATATGCTCATTTTGAAGATGTTACGGTAAACTCTCTGCACATGCAAGTAGCGAGTGGCTCGAGAAAACCAACTCAAGATTTGAAGTAACTCCTTCCAAAGATTACGACGTAACTAAATAGGTCAAATAAGGCTCCGCGCCGCTGCAAGTTACGCCGTAACTATTGTCTCAATTACGGCGTAACAAGGATTTATTGAAGATACGGCGTAACTCCTTTCAGATGTTACGTCAGAACCAAGCATTTTAGTGCAAATTACAAAGATAATGGTGTTACGGCGTAACTCTAACAAGTTACGCCAGTAACGGATCCGCCTATAAATACCACTCGATTTCCAGCATTTCTAATCAGCCCATTTCACACACAACATCAGTGAACGTGAGTAGAAGGTTGAAGGAAGATCTTAGGGAGTATACGGAACCATCTCCAAGGGAGAAATCACTCCCCTATGATAAGCATTAGAATTTTATCTTTTCTTTACTTTCAATTCATGTATTTCGTAATGTTAAACATTGAATCGATTGTTTTAGTTAATATGAGTGGCTAAGCACCTCTGGTGCTAGCCTAGTTATAATTCATTAATTGCTTTGTTTATGTTTACATTTCTTCCGTATAATTATTTCTAGTGTATGCTTGCATAGTTTGTTGGTAGCTACCCTTGTTTAGTAGTATTGAATGGCGTAGTGGCTAGTTACTTACGAGATATGACCAAATGACCCTAAGTAGGTAGGTAGTGGAAAGGGTAAGATATGACCAATGCGACCTTTTTCATTGTCGATTTGACCAACCGATTACCTACCGTTTGGATGAACTTAAGAAGTCGTGGATGAGTGTTTAAGATGCTAGCGATTGGGCACTCATTGTTACAAATCTTGCTTGTAGAGGTACTTAATGACTTGGATTAGGGGACTAAGAACAAGCTGAATTTGGACTTTGGACGGTCACTGACATCTCCAATGGAACCCTTTGTTGATAGGTTAGGACGAGGCTGACCAAATCTTTATCCCTACGACTTTGACCCCACTTGAAGTAATTGAAAGTAATTAAACATGAACTTAGCTTGATAGGGTGAATAACTAGGTTAGCACACTTCTCCCCTATTGATCACAACCCTCGCCTCTATTTGCTTTCTTTATTTTCTTGTCTTAGTAGTTAATTAATTATTTCAACCCTTAATCCTATTAAAATCAGTGACACCTAGACTTAGTTTAAATTAGCACACATAGCTCTTGGGACGACCTCGGTTTGAATAGTACACTACACCACGACCGGTACACTTCCGTTAGTGCATTAGGGTAGACCATAATATAAGAGAACTTATAAATATTAAAACACAGTGATGAAAACACGCATCATGTATCATGCTCAAATATTACCACTAAACATACCGTAACTAGTACACATTTTTAAGTTTACCTTTTTGAACCTATGTCGCCACTCATGAGGTCACACGACATGTATTTTGCTAAGTAAATTCTAAACTACAAACTAGATCACATTACAACACTACTAATCTACCTAAGAAAACCCTTGAAACCCCTCCCTTTTGTCTTGTTTTTCCTTAAAACAAGCAACCTTTATTAGGCCCTTGGGCCAACATGTCCAAACAGTGGCCCATTAACATCCTACCCAACATATATATAAAATAAGCCATAAGTTCCAAATAAGCTATTGAAAAAGTTAAAAAGTCAAAAATATAAAATCGGACTAATTTTGCAAAACGTGTGACAATCGGGTTAAAAATGTAAACTTTTGAAAGTTAAAAGATTTGTTTTATCGTAAATATCATGCATGAAAAGTTTAGGGTGTAAATTGTACATTTCAAAAGTCCAAGGTCACTTTTATACGTGTAAATGCATGCATGGAAAGTCCGGGGTATATTTTGTAATCATGTCAAACTAGCTTTAAAGGTGGAATAAAAGTTTGTGGCGAAATTGTAAAGTTTGAAACTCGAGTGACCAAAAGCGTAAAACTCAATTTTAGAAACATTTTTATCAAAACATATTTGATGGGGGACCAAAATTGCCAATTCACGAAACTTTGAGTATAAAATATTCTTGGGTATAAAGTGTCATTTTTCTAAAGTTGGGGGACTAAACTTGTACTTTTTGAAACTTAAGGTAAAAGTGTAAATTCGGAAAAAGTTTAGAAAACTTATAAACTTATCACGACTTCATAAAAATGAATATTTTGACGACCTAAAGTCTATAATGAGTATTATTACGTTGATATTTCATTAAACTTATATATATATATATATATATATATATATATATATATATATATATATATATATATATATATATATATATATATATATATATATATATAACATGAGGCATTTGGCATTAATGACACCTTAATGACACCTCAATGCCACCTCAATGCCAAATAATCCAATTTCATGCCACATAAGCATTTTTGGTCCAACTAAGCAATATTTTTATCCACCTAAGCACTAATTTTTTAATTTAATTAGATTTTATATAAATTTCGGATTTTTAATAATTATTTATAAAAAAGGAGCCTTGCAAGGATTGAACCTTGGTCATTTGGATAAATAACTTGTGTGTTTACCACTTAGGCAACAAATTATTTTGATAATTATGTTGCATATTATAATCTATAAATGGCTATAATTTTATTGGAATCTTATAGTAAATACAATTCTTAGAAACCACATTTTATTCATTGACCCTAATATAATGTATTTACGTATTACATGACTCTCTCTTTATTCCAAAACCTTTTTAGGGTTTTAACAATGGACATCTCTGCTTACACTTCCTCGGATCGGTTGCGGTGAGGCCTTGGAGGTGTTTTCAAATCAACTCTTGAAGCTGTTTGTTTCCTACAAGGATCAAGTAGCGAGGTATTATTATTCTAGAATGTAACATACTTGAGTTTTGAATAATTCATATAAGTTATTTGGTAGGTTGTGTTCTTGGGACCGCTATTACATTTGCATTGCATAATCAATTGTTGGTAATGATATGTCCACATGTAAGTTCATACCTCTATCTTTGCTTTTGATTTATAGCACATGTGCGTTAATGTGTTTTATAAGAGTCAAAGCGCTAATAACTATTCTGTCTATGAATATGTGTCACGTGTCATGTATCATTCTACCTTCCTCACGAATGAAGCAAAAAATTAAAGAATTTGTGAGGTCACAACAAAGGATGCAAGATAAAGATCTAAGTATGCCAAGAAAATCTTCAATTTTAATTTTGGTTGCATGTTTTTTTTCTTCTTCTTATAATCACGTAATACTAAAGTCTACTTGGCTATACCACCCCTAATGTGACGGTGATGTTGTCGGGGATGCTCAAGATCTTTATGCTATTATAATGTGTGATTTTTTTTTGTTGTGTATAAGGTTGAATGCGTGTGCTCACGCTATTCAATTTGGTATCCCAAAATCGACTATATTGTTTTTGGACGTTCTACTCATATTTGTTTATTTTGCCTTCGAAAATTTTGTTGAGATAAAAACCCAAAATTATATTTTGTTTGTGATTTTAGCATTTTATGACTATCCATCAATCATAGTTTGAGTTTTTATCTCTGTGTCTCTTTTATCTTGATTTCGAGAGCAACCAAAGACCGATGGCGCATTGTTTTTCCCAAGAAACTTTGAGGGTTATTTAGTGTTCTTATGTTTGGTGCATGTTTCGTATGTGTGTAGGAATAGGAATGTAGCACTCCATGGTGACTTCACAATGTTTGTAATCAATTAATTAACAGTTTTGAAACAAAACTCAATGGTTGCGATAAAAGAAAAAATTTATAATTATGTCTTGTCAATCAAAATTTTCACAACTACGGGTTCTAACTCAAAGAAGTTATTAACTAATAGCCATGGAGAATAATCCTTTAGCGGATTTCGGTGACTATCACGGTTTACACACGTCATAAACGTTGTCATACGTTCATCGATTACTCGAGTCTACAACTAATAATAAGTACACTTCCTTTTCCCCATCACCCATATAAAACGAGCAGTAGTAGCCTTTGGTGGGCCCTGCATTCACAATCAAATGCAGTTTTTCCTTTATATTCATAATCTGCATTTGTATTTGATTCTCTCTATTTCAGCGCTACTTAGTAATGGCATCTTTACTTTTTCAAAAAAGCCTATTGGTTGAAGATGGATTCTTTTAAAAAATATGTGTTTGGTAGGTTTACGTGTAGGAAGATAATTATAGGAGGAATGAGGTATGCATTTCAGTGGATCGGAATCTACAAGGAAACCTCAAAAGGTCATTAACTTGATTAATTTGCCTAATATGAATAATTATTCAACATGTTTGTGTCTTTTAGGTTGTTGGATTCTCCACGAGATTATGGAAAAGCAAAGGCGCACTCGACATACAATAGGTAGCGTATTAGGTTACTTTAAGTTTATCATCTTTGTCAATCACGGTGTCCTCTTTAACATACCTTTGGAAATAGTCACGAAAAATGAAGTTGGCCTTTTCACTTTCGTTAAAGAGACCAATGAGCAGACCGAGGTTAGTAATTTGGTTTAAGAATTTTGTATACTGTTTTTACGTATATCATGTGTTTTCCCATTCTTTTGAACTCAAGCGTCTTTCTCTCTCAAATTCTGACCTTTCATTAGTTAACATTTAGATGGCATAATCATTGAGTCAAAAGCGGTTAGAACCACACCCATTTAACCTCACCCCTATATTAGTGAACTGATCCTTTTATTAAGCATAACAATTGATTAGGAAAATCACATTATTTTGAAGATCTTATTTTTAGTCTTGGAAGTTTAGGCTCTAACAAAAAGTGTCGACTTAGTTAGATATAGGCAATTCAAATCAAATGTAGCATAAAATCTTATTTAAGTGAAATTTTTGGTTTTGTTAAAGTGGAGTACATCTGTGTTTGTTATCTTGGTGCGATTTTTGATTGTTCTTTCACGAAGATGATGGTTATCACGTGTTGAAAGGTGCATTGTCTCCATCTTTTGATCTTCTTATTTTGAAACTAAATGTTGGCTTTTGTTCAATTCTAAATTTGTTGTTAGATACATTGAAATGGGAACATGTATTGTTCATAGTAGAAGCTTGAGCCTAGGAGACATAACGCTTGATGGATTTGTGAGGAAATTGAACATATATTGGCTAATAACTTTGTAAGTCTCATCTTTACTTATGAGTTAGGGAAAACAAAAACATTTGCATTGGTTGTGACACAAGTTTATTGCTTATATTGGATTGTAGGGTACTAAGCGACAAAGCGCCATAACGATCAGAGGATCCAAATATTTGAGAATACCTCAAAAAGTTTCATTCTTTGGATTTGATTTCCTATTTTCAAGTATTATTTTGTTCTTAAAAAGTATGTATTTATATAATATATCGTACAAGCAGATTTCAGGAAGTGATTGAGCTTTTACCACAAAAATTATTTCATATCAATTGCAAGATTAAAAGTCCAATGCTATCATCCATTGCTGGTCCCATGAATCATCTCAAACTCATAACCAATTCTTATGTAACAAATGCAGCAAACAAAAAGTATGCAATTCCCAATTTCCATTCTAGCCAAGAGTGCACCTGCACCTAATAAATCTTAGCTGTAAACTTCATACCCAAACATCCCTTAACTGTGACAACTCGTAATTTTAGGTCATTTTGCAAACTTTGAAAAATTTACTATTTCATCATTTTTAAGTAAACTAGGTTTACGAATATCAAATCTGGCGTAACACGGAGGGTTAAGCTACGTATTCATGGAACAATCATCAAGGACATTTCATATAGACTAGGTTTAGTCTACATATCATTAGCATCATTACCATCATATTAGTTCATTCATGGTTTTGCATTTTCATTAAGCGTATAATTTTTATTAAATAAGCATGTCAGCGTAATTAATTATTTTGAACAATTGAGCGATACTTCAAAAATTATCTCGATATATTTTTATACTCATATTAAGATTATAAAAATAATATTATGAGTTTACCCAGTGTTTTAAATTTATTTAGTATATAAAAGCTGTCATGTTTATATAATTACAGCCATTTTAAATAAATTCAACCCGATAATTATTATTTCACTCAATTTTTGTAAGAAATATTTTTATGATTTTATGACTTCAATATATTTTATTTTGATCCGTTAAAATTTATTTTTAGTTAATACCTAAATGCTTAAATAAATACACAAGTTACTAGTTATTCTTTAAGTAGCTACACTTTAATTCTACATATATGTATTTAGCTAGAAAAAAAAAAAACATTTGGTCTCTTTTTTTTAGTGTGTCGACCTCCCAAGGTGACTCACACCACTTTTGCTACTAAATATCTTCTATACTTGCACTTATATTAATTTTATACAAATGACAACACATACAAACATAATCTAAAGGTGAAAAGGCAAGAACTTTTCTTTTTTCTCTTATGGTGGCCGTCAACACAAGACACCCACAGGAAACCATCAATTTTTTTTATGATCAAGTGTTTATCAAACTCATTTAATGATCTTGTTAAAGTTTTGAAATAAAAACCTCAAGATTATTAAGCATACTTTGTTCAAAAATACATAATCATTCAAGTAAGCATCTCATATTCATGTTCATCTTTCATATTTATTTTGTGTTCATTTCATCATATTTAAGAAAAGCATGCAAGTCATATTGATGTTTATACCACTTTTTAATGTTTTTTTTAAGTGTTATATATATACTTATCATCCTATAATTACTCCTTGAAATATATCACTTTTGGTGATGACTAGGAATCCATGACACCCTAAGAAGGTGTATGGTAGGATTAGAATAGCTTGGGTTGGTTTGAGTTGGTTGGAATAGGTTTGGCTGAGAAAAACTCATTTCGACAAGTTTACATAAGGGTCTGTTCATATTTTCGAATTCTGGAATTCTCGACAGTAGATAAAAATTTTTGGGCTAGATATTGAGAAAATATACTTTAAAAGCAGCGTGGTTACGCAGGCGGGTTAAAAGCGGGTTATACTTGAAGAAGATATGAATTTTTCAAGTTTGGCAATGAAACTATAAAACTCAGAAAATTCAGCATGTTATTTTAACTTTTCACGGTAAAAATGAGGCTTAGGCGTTATGAAATGTGTCGACTTATCAAAAATATATTAGTATACTTTGATCTGAGCTAAGGACATATAAAACGTAGAAAGCGGACTTGTAACGATTAAATTATACACGTTTACACAAAGTTGCCGTAACTTTATTATATAAGAAAAACTAATATTTCTATTAGACATTATTACGGCAACAAGTGACCATGTTGAAGGTCGTTTTAACATTGATGTAGAACTTTTTATAAAGTGATGTCTTCTAGTAAAAGTAAGTTAGCCAAGCATATTTTCCAAAAGGTCCGACCGTTTGTCAAGGTGGTAATGAATAATATCACGGTCATCAAACTTGGCGAAAACACACCCAAATGATATTTTGGACACAAGTACCATACTTTACCTATATTTTTCTCCATGATCGAGACCTCTAGGATGAAAACTTAAAAGCTAAAACTTTGAGATAATGATACAAGCTTTACAAAACCGTTGAGTTTGTTTCCTAACACTTCGGCGTGCACCATTTTGACTAGCTTTTCAAGGCCGTTTAGTCACTTTCAAAGAAAATTTCGACATTATTTTCTGACGAAAAGTTATAATTTCATAATAAATCATTAAGCGACTATACTAGGATATCATTTCAATATAAATACTTGTAAAGTATTTTATAATATGACGAGATGTCATAAACATATATTTTGACGATAAACATTATTTTCAAATGTACAAGTGGTATGGATTTCATATGAGTTTGCATGCACGACATTGTTTCATGATTTACATTAGAACATATTGCCATTATATCATCATTATCATTTACCTTGGTGAGTTTTCATAGATTTATTCAAGTTTATACTTATTTCAAACCTACGGGGGAGAATACATTGCACATCATTTTATTACGATACCAAGTATATCAAATTCATTATATTGCTTAAGTTACTTCATTGCCAATTGAATGTCCCCATATCAGAAATCATGAACCGTTAATTCTTGGGTAGCGAGGGTGAGTGGATAGATCTATTGAGGTGACTCCTCCATCGGGTTGGTGGATTCCAAGCTGGTCAAGCGGATGCATTTCACTTCATGTCAGAATTTGAGTTGTTTGGCAAAACACTCTGTTGGGACGAACATCATGATCGTCAAGCTTGATTGTCATGTAGCATAGCAATTGTAACATTTTATGTGACATATTTGTCATACATGGCCTATACTTGTGGTAGTCGTATAAAGCGTTTTACATGAACTCTATGAACTCACTCAACCATTGTGTTGACACTTTTAGCAATGTATTTTCAGGTTACTAAGGCATTCACTTCATGGCATGCATGTGGACATATCATAGAGTCGCGGTGACGATGCGCCTCACATGGGATTTATACACTTTAAAAACATCGTTTGACTTGTACCAAACTTATTTTCCGCGCATGTTGATTTTCATTTGGGACCTATACTTTTAAACTCGATTATTTTATTAAATCAAATGATGTATTTTCAAAGCGACACTTTAGGTCGTTCAATATCTTGTGATTGTGATGCTATGACGGTCATCCCGAATTCCATTCAGGCAAAACATGTAATTTGGGGGTGTGACGTATTAGCTACTTGAATAGCGGCCTTCATGGGCAGGCATATGGCCAGGCACTAAGATTATTTCACACTTATACATTTCATCTTCTTAGATGCGAGCAATATGAATGTCTAAAATGGATTTTGTGGGGACTTAAGTTTTCCTTCATAGTGGAAGCGAGTATATTTCGAACAATGGCTCCGTGATTGGTTGGATTTATCTCTTAATCACTTTGTTCCATCTTCGTTCTTGATTGTTTCAAGGTAGCGGTTATTGACTATACTTTTAAATCAAAATTTTTAACATATCAATTAGGTTCTAGATGAACTCTTAAACACTAAATGACACCTCTTTGTGTATCTATGCTTGACAAATTTTGTTCACGGAGTTCTATAGTCTATGCATGCAATTAGCACCGCGTGTGTAGAGCCTGAGACAACCGTTAATTATTCTCTCATCACTATACAGGGATAATATATCTACGGCGTGTGCATGTTTATTTGGCATTACTCTTATGGAGATAAATAATGGGTATCCTTAGTTGCTCCTTTATACGTATGATGTTTTAGTATGCATTCATGAACGATGATTTTTGAAATGCATTCATGGTTTACGTTGTATTGATTAGTCATATATTTTTGAATTAGGTGCGTAGGGTTACAACAATGATTTTATATGGCAATGGACACAAATGGAAAAAGTATCGAAGGAGCTTTCATTTCTTAATGTTTTTTTAATCTTTGCCACAATACTTTTGTTTGTCAAGTTGTTTTAAAATTTGTCTCTTGCTAGATAATTGCAAGTGTGTCATACCAAATTTTTAATAAGTATTGTCACTTGTTCTTTAAACTTTAGCTTTTCTATCTATTAGTACATGAGGCAGCAGTGAATACAAATCTTGCATAACTTTTGAGTGCTGTATGTAATTTAAGTCTACATGGAGCTTCAGTGTAAAATTCAAGGGGGTTTTCTAGGACTCATGATGTCTTGAGTTTAGTTTGTAGAGAATGTAATTTGGAGTGTACCTCTTTTCTTCC
>OU343222.1:222424048-222436364 GCA_910596185.1 Chrysanthemum makinoi | reverse complement strand
TTGATTCCAGAGTTTTTTGGCTCCATTATAAGGATGCCATGATTTTAACCGAAACACTGCATGGCGGCTTGTCAGCGTCATGGAAATATCTCTCAAAGAAATGAAATGCCACAAACTGCCATTCAAGTTTGTGAGATATTTGACATCTGGGGTATTGACTTTATGGGGCCATTCCCATCTTCTCGAGAATTACAAATACATACTTCCATTAGTACGTTGACTATTTGTCAGAATGGGTTGAAGCAAAAGCTTTACCTACCAATGATGCCCGAGTTGTTGTGAAGTTTTTAAAATCTCTTTTGCAGGGTTTGGAACTCCTGCGTGCTATAATGATACGTGGTACACATTTGTAATGACCAATTTGATGCGTGTCATGCAAAAGTATGGTGTTACCCACCGTCTCTACGCATACCACCCCCAAACAAGTGGTGGAAGTTTCAAACCGTGGGTAAAAAGAATCCTTGAAAGGACAGTAGGAAAATCGTGCATCACGTCGGATAAACCGGATGGCGCGCTCTGGGCCTTCCGCAGCCTACAAAACACCCATGGTGTACTCCTTACAAGCTAGTGTACAGAAAGGCATGTCATCTTCCGATTGAGCTAGAGCACAAGGCTTACTGGGCCTTAAAACATGCAAACCGATATACTGACACGTAGGTGATCACGTAAAAGTTCAAATGAATGAACTAAATGAACTTCGTAATCAAGCTTACGAGAACTCTTTGATCTATAAACAAAAGACAAAGAAGATTCATGACTCTAAAATTAAGAACCGCGTTTTTAACGTTGGTGATCGAGTCCTTCTTTTCAATTCTAGATTGAAGATTTTCGAGAAGCTCAAGTCCCGTTAGTCCGTCCATTTACTATCACTAAGGTTTATCCTTATGGCACCATTGAGTTATCTCACCCCGATGGTCCAAACTTTAAAGTGAATGGTCATCGATTAAACACTACTTTGGAAGGACATTCCACCCGTGATTGTCCCAGATCTACAAACTTTCCCTATGAACCAATGAATGCGGGGATCGAAATCAAGCTAGTGACTCGGAATCAAAAATAGTAGCACACACCATATGGGTTTTCACCCTGTTTCCGTCTTCTTACCCCTTTCTACCACTAGTGTGGGGGAGTTGCCCCCGTTGTATATATCAATCTTTCAAAAAAAAAATAATAAAAATAAATAAATAAAAAAAAATGTGTATATATCAAAAACAAAATAATGGCCGTAGTATTTCCCTTTTATGTTCTATGTTTGGCATAACCGTAGGTACTTTGAATATTGAGGCAATATTCATTCTAAGTGTGGGGAATTCTCACAATTTTATCATGTATTATTCCACAATTCCGTTTTTGGCCAAATTTTTTTGGAGTAAGTGTTTTCACTTACTCGACAAATGGTAATCATCGCCATGTCTAACCCACATAAGGATTGGCTAATCCAGGAAGCCAGCGGCTCTTGGTAAAGACATCTCAAATCCGTTTATGGCTTGCAATTTGCCCAAAATTGTATGGTGTTCAACTCACCATATCTTTAAACTAGTGAAAAGTTGGCTAGCCCATAAGTTTATGGCTTGTGGTAAAGGCAGTTGGAAATCCATAATTGGTAATCGGCTCACCAAAGATAATATTGATAATTTATCTAAGAGTTGGCTAGTCGAGGAAAAACGGCTTATGGTAAAGACAAATCAAAACCGTTGAAAGTTGGTGATTTGCTCAAAATCATTTGGTTATCATTGTACCAAGGTTCTTACTTGAACTAAAACAATTGGCTACTCGAGAAGTAATGGCTTTTGGTAAAGAGATGAAATCCATTAAATTTTCTCAAATCATTGCTAGGGACTAGCAATATCTTAGTGTGGGGGATTGATGAGTGTCTAAATACTCATCATTTTTATCTGTCTAACTGCAAAAACATCGAAAACACTGAAACACATCAAAATGATAAAAATATCACAAACAAGTGTTTTATATGTTTTAAATGCAAAAACATCAAAATCCGTGAAAAGCGTCGAGTTTGCATAATTTGCGTTTTAGTTCCCCAGTTTGAAAATTTGTCAAAACAGTCCACAGTCATTCCAAAACTTGTAAAATATCACAAAAGGTCCTTAGGGATTCTTAAGTTGTCAAAATTGGTCCTTGAAATCAAAATTGGAAAATTACAACTTAGGTCCCTTAAGTTTTGAAAATGTCAAAAATGGTCCTTGGACAAATTAAAAATAGAAAATAATCAACCTTGGTCCTTGTACTATTCATTTATGGCGGGTTTGGTCCTTGTGAGAGCTTTGGACAAACCACAAGATTGGTCCTTCAACTTTGGCGGACTACAGTTTTGGTCCTTGTGTAATTAACTAAAACAAACGGACCCTTTCTATTAATAATATCCAATCCAAATCCAGGTCCAAACCCAGCCTTGGCCCAACACCCTACCCAAGCCCAACTCCCGTTTAAATAAAACGCCACTATTACTCCCTACTATTCATCTCTCACAAACAAATCCAAAAGGACACCTACTTGAAACCACCATGGTTTCTCAAATACACTTTCCACCTCACTTTAACAGATGTTTACCAACCCTTCCACCACCACTATTGTCCAAGAATCCTAAATTAGAAAAACACTGCTCAAGAAATTTTGGCTAAAAGTGCCATTTGGCAATTTTGATGATCCGGACAAACCAATGGTCAAGATGAAGTGGGATTAATTCAGAGGTCGACAAAGGATGAAAAAGATCTTTATATAGCAAGTGGGAAGCAATGTATCAATAAATCTAGAGTAATTTATTTTTAGCTTATGTCATTTTTAAGTTTTCAAGTTTTCCAGTTCATGTTTAAGTTTTCAAGAGTTTTGTAATCATATTTGATTAATATTTCAAACATATTTCCGTTTCAATTTAGCTTTTATTCACTATTTGGTTTATGTATTTTCAAATTCTAATTCTCAAATATGATTAAAGGTTGTTATTAATGGTTGTCTTGGACTCATTAGCTAATATAAGCTCCTAAGATAGCTTATAAAAGCTATTAGAGACCTTAAAAGTCTGTGTATTATCATAAAGTCAAAATACCAAAAATACTAAATAAATTAGTTAAAAATAAAAATCATAAGGAGACATGATCAAGACAATGGTGCAGTGCTGATTTTGAATGATCTTGGTTTAGAAGCTTTGTGGAAAGCTATTAGGTGTGGTATTAATTACTGGTTCATGATCTTTTGCTGAAAAACAGTTGTAAGCTTTCATAAGTATATTTGCATTTCCTGTATAAGTAGTTTATAATCTTTAATCTCTGTGTTTTTATGTTTCTAAGTAGTAGTTAAGTATATTTCTACAATAAAACAGTATACTTATTATTTATAATTAGTAGTTGCTTTAAAATCTTATTTTCACAATTTCAATAGCTTATAATTTGTTCTTAAGTTTTAATCTTGTACCACTGTTGTTTAAAACTCTTTTAGACTTGTTATTTGATAATAAGTGGCCTTGGATCAGTTTCATGGTTGTAATCTATGTCTAGCTTTGATAATCACAAAAGCAGTTTCTATAAGGGATGTTTGGATTTCTTTGATTCAAAGCTGCTAGAGGCCAGTTGGGTTGATGTTCATTATTGTTCTAAGTCATAAGAAGTAATAACAAATCAGTCAAACAATAAAAGTCATCCTCTTTGGTGAAAAGTCAAAATCACTCTCAATCTCATTTTAAGTGATCACTTTGAATTTTAAAAGATAAAACTTATCATAGTTGCTTAAAATATGGTAATTTAGCTTAAATTCATCATAATATAAGTTAATATATCATAATCAGTCCTTAGTATTGATTTAAAGTTCATCTCAGTCAACTTATAGTGTTAATCAAAAAAGTCAAAATTCCCATTTGGTCGTTTTTGAATAAAACAGATTATTTTATATAGGATTATATATTGAGTTTCAATATTTGAGCTTCTAGGATATTAAAATACAGTTGCTCAGCTTCAACCTAGTATTTTTTATATTTTCTGTCTAGCTTATTTACTAGCTTAAATCTTAGCTTATTTAGGACACCTGTTCTGAAAACATGTCCTGTGCACAGATTTGGTACCCCATTTCACAAGCTCTTACAGAGCTCATTAGCTAGCTGAATCTTGTGTATTTTAGCTTTTTGAGAAGCTAACCTAGCTGTCTCAAGGTAACAAGCTTAAATTTTCAATTTCTAGCTTGTTTTATTGGTCTGCTAGTAGCTTCTAATTCTGTCCATTTTAGTCTAAGTGTACGATTTTCGGTGTTCATCGAGTTTTCCATAAGCTTCTCACAAGCTTATTAGAATAAGCCAATCTTTGCAAATTAGTTCTTTGGAAAGCTCACTTGGTCAACTTGTTGATTGCAGTGCTTGTTTTCAATTCTTAGCTTAATTAGTGCTTAAAAATAAAGTTAGAAAGGTGCCTAGTAAACCAAGTAGTTCAACGTGTAAACGGATAATATCAAAGTGCTTATTTGGAATTTGTCTTGCTTATTTCCAAGTAATTGAATTTTTTTAGTTTTCAAATTAGCTTATTACATTTGTTTAGCTTATTCCTAGTTTCCTTTAGCTTATTCACTAGCTTAATAGCATTTTAGCTTAACTTGTGCCTTTTACATTTTCTTTTGTTAACTATTGAGACAATAAGCTCAATATTGAGCTTATTAATCATTTTCATAAAAAGTCACAGTTATAAAAAGTGCTTATTTTCTTTTGCTTAACAAGTTTGTGAAGAAAAATTCCAAAAATAAAATAGTAGCAAAAGCGATCTTTGGGATTGAACCCCTGCCACCCACCTCACCACACCACACACACAAAACTGCCCTAGGGACTTTTTCGAGTTTTATTAAGCACCATTTAATATATAACCTATATTTGTCTAATAAGCATCTGAGCTTAATTGCTTATTTCTAGCTTATTTGAACTAGCTTTTTCAGTTTTTGTATTTTTTATAAAATTGTATTAGTATTAAGTATTTTATAAAAAGTTTGGATTTTTCTAAATAGGTTTAATATTTTTAATCATTTAATTAGTGTAAAATCTTATTTAATTCATAATAAAAAATATAAAAGTCTAAAAATATAAATCTTTTTTCTAAAATTTTCTTTTGTCATATAGTGCATAATAAAATTGTTTTTACACTTGTAGGACTTTTATTTCATAAATTTTCGCTTTTTGCTGCCTTGCTCAGCGTGAATTTTTAGACTTAACGTCGTTTTCATTTTAATCACGTTTTTAGATAATTTAAGTTTACGTTTTAGTTAAAATAGTTTATTTAAGTTATTTTATTTTATAAAATCACAAAAACATCATTTTAAAAATAGTGATAGCGTTTATTTAATATATTTTAACTTTTTAATTTCTTTTAATTTGCATTTAAGTCGCTGTAATTTGTAGATCTTTTCTTTAGGTATAATTATCATTCCAAAACTTCTTGATCACTATCCTTAATGATCATTCTATCATCTGATCAAGTGTTTATACACCAATTCATCCTCCGTGGGACTTAACGACCCAGGGAATCCACTATATTCATTTGATCTTCATTGTATTGGTTTTACGAGTTTAAGTTTATTACGGTTGGCCATTCACAAGTGGTTAGCTTGAGTGATATAGCTTGACTGTTTAGCACCAAACACCCCCCAAACCGAAAATCCTTTAGGCGGCGGGATTGAAGCTCTATTTCAGCTTACTTAGCCGGGTCATGTGAGAAGCACCATTATCATAAATCCATTGCTCCTTTCAAGAATAATCACCGTGATTCTTCGTTTGAGGTTATATCATCAACAAAACGACAGCGTATCATCCCACACATAAATAACTCTTCTCAAATTTTATTACCACTGAAGTCGCGAATCCATTCCAACAGGTGTGAAGACCACTTCCCGAGTAGTTGAATTGATGCGGTTAGTCTCTTTGTATAATGCTCAAGAACTCTACCGAATACACATCATGAGGGTAATGAAGAACACCTCCCCTATGTTCACATCTTCCCCGATGAATGTGTATGAAGCTCAAGAATCTGAAGTACACCAATATCCAGAACTCTCCGAATACACATCATGAGGGTAATGAAGAACACCTCCCCTATGTTCACATCTTTCGTCCCTGATGAATATGTCGTACTTGTTACCTCATTTATCTTGAAACTTTCACTAACATCACTTCCCCACGTATTTGGAATAATAACACTTAAAGCCTTGATGAGTAAAACCTTGAGTTTCTCTGCGGTCATGACATTTGTTTTCGCGGGATATCTTCAATCACTTAGAAGAATTAAGTTCATCAAGTTTACTCGGCATGAGTCAAACCTGAGTTTCTCGAGGTAATAACATTTGTCTTCCCATATCTTCAATTACTTAGAAGTATTAAGTTCATCAAGTTTACTCGCGTTTAGATACGTGTCTCCTTCCCCTTCTGGTTTGATACTTGGAATCACAACATATTTTAAGCCCATGTACTAGAAATCATTAGCTCAGATGTATCTGTGAGAATCAACTTGCTGCAGAATGTGAGCAAGTCTAATTGGGGATTAAATCTGACTTTTCACTCTCCCCGATTAGTGCTCTCCCTAAACCGAAAATCTGTATGATAACAACCCAGATTAAGAAGAAGTCTTTAGATCGTTAATTGCAACTCGTCTTTAGTCTTCTAACATGTAGTAGAGAATGTAGAAACGGTATGGGCTTCGACCTTCTTCAAGATTGTCCAGTTGGGGAATAGATAGTTAACATCTTCAACTCACACCAAAAGCATCCCACCAAAAAGCATCCCAATTAACTTACATCTTGCAAATCCCTTAACTAAAATCCCTCCCAATCAAACAAGAACAAAAAGATGTTCATCAAGGAAATCGGCAATCAGGCCGCAACGAACACACAAGATGGTAACACCAAACTACCAATCACATCAAACAAGAAGAATAGAGATTGTTCGAAATCATCATGTTGATGTATACGTGAAGCATTAACCGAAAGCACTTTGTCGATAAACTCATCAATCCGAGTGAAGATGTCAACCAACGACTCTTAGAAGAAACTCCATGTGAAGATGACCCGATAAGAAGAAGCTCGGTTCTTAAATGAGTTTGGAGCCGTTTGACCATTTATTCTCTAATAACAATCAACCATGCAGAATTATCATACTTCTTCTCCCCCTCAAGAATTGCATACGGAGATGCCATTCTTGATCAAACAAGTGAATATCTTCAACAATGTAGTCTATTCACACTTCTCCATAAAATGCCGCGGGATGTCGCCATCGTCATTATAGTTGAGCAAGTGGAATAAGAAAACAATCAACGGTTGCCCGTTCACTTGATAATTGAAAGCGTGGAAAAGTATGAAGCATGTTGATGAGAATGGTCATTATAAGAAGATTTCTCTTCTTGAAGATAAAGCGCAGCGAGCGTACACTTTTCTTTTCTTTAGAGAGCGAGGCTGAGCCGATGAATGAGAGCGGGCATAAGAAGATTTCTCTTCTTTCAAGATAAAGCGCCGGCGTACACTTTTTTCTTTAGAGTCTGAGGCTGAGGCTGTTTGTGTTCAAGCGTCATATTCTCTCTTTTTCAATCTCTTTTGGCAAAACATGTGATCAACCTATCATTGGTAGGCTCTTTGTAGTGGCGGTTGATGGAAAACCTAATATGATGAATTTGACCACGAGTAAACTACCCAGAACTTCGTGACTTAAACTTGCACATATGTAACAAAGAGCCGTGCCGATTTCCATTAGCATCTCTAAGTACTCTCTATATACTCTATACTCTTCAACCAACCAACCATCAAGTATAAGGCGTACATTACCTCTTGAAAATCCACAATTGAATGTGACACTGAGCACTACAACGTAACTCCTTAAAGTGATAGTTATTTTGAGGTGATAAGAGCCCAATTCCCAGTGGTTAAAAACAAAGGTAAAAGTCACCCAACAATAACTAGATTTCCAAGTCTTCGTTTTTGATAATAAGTTCGAACAAGGATCATGAAGAATCTTCATCCAACCATCCCGATACAGCAGGATACTAAGTACATGTAGTGATATTTCACTCTAACCTCAAATAAATAATAGTGAATTAACTCTGTTATCACATCTTGTTAAAAGCTCAAATCTAGCCTCCTTTGACCTTAAAAGTGAGCTTTGATAATGGTTTCATCTCGACCATGGTTAAAAGCACGTAACCCCGTAAAACCATGAAATAACCAAAGCCCGCCATGAAGACAACTCAAACACACACCCAATTCATGAAGTACACCATTTTATCCCTTCTTTGAAGCAGTAAACCGTAGCACCAAAGATCGATAAGATCCGAATTACACTTTCCTTTCTCCAGGATGTTTCTATCATTACGGGATTTTACAATTCCATGGTTTAAAACCAGAAATGGATTCTTTCGCGGGATTTTATAAAACCAAGAATAGACCGTAAGATAGATCCGGAAATGCACTTTACTATTACCAGGATATTTCCATTGTCACGGGATTTTGCAAGTCTATGATTTAAACGAGAAATAGGTTCTTTTCATGGGATTTTACAAAATCAAGACAAAACCGTAAACAATATAAACAAATTGAATGTGTTATGCAAAGATTGGTTTCGGTGAATATCTGTTTTAGGGGAACATACAGCGGTTCATCAACGGTTCATTATCCAACATCAACAACATCCAAACAACACTTTGGTAAACACATCATTCACGCATTCTGTCGGCTATTGTAGAGACCACATGGAGAAGTAAACCCGATATACCAAACTTGATCATGAAGTAGAATTCCCCGGATTTGTTACTTAAACTTGTACTAATCCTTGTGAAAAGAAATGGTGTACCCAATGTACAAAACCTCTTGACAAATCCTCAACTGCATGAGACACCGAAGTGATAGCTACGTTGTGGGTTAAGCAAGAAAGAATCACAAGCGTAACTAAATAGCCAAGTCTTTATCACACTCTTTAAAAGCCCAAACAAGTCATCTTCGCGGAATGGTAGAAAGAAAGAAGACGAAATAAGTAAACGCGCCCGGAAAACCTCACATCACTTTCAAATAAGAAATACCATTCAAACAACCCCTCAGTCAACCTTAATCAATTCAAGCCAAGCTGAGACATAATAATCATCGTGAAAATGTATATACCAAAGTCTCAACCTCATAACACAACGAATCTCATCATCAAATCTCATAACATCAAATCTCATATATACGATCAAATATTGAGAAGCCCATCAGACCATTATCCAAACACAATTCATTACAAATCCAATTCAAGCTCGGTCCAATTAGTAGTCCAATATTCTTGAAAAACCCACCATATCCGTAATATCCAAGTACAACGTCCATTACTTAAAACACGGCCTACGGACGAAATTAACTCAACTCCTATGATAGCATGATTACAAGTGTGTATAATCATAATTCCCAAATACAAAGTAGATGTGCGGCCCTTGACATATTCCAAGCCCTCGTCTAATATCAATTTCTAACGTCTAAACGTCTAATAGCTATTCCAGGCCCGGTCCATTAAAATTATCACCAACACTCGTCCGGCCCATGTTCAAGTGAAATAACCAATGACCATATTCAAAGACTCATCGGAAAAACCAACACACACATTCCAACTCTCATGAATCTCATTAAACAAAACTTCAATGCACGAAATATAATGTACACGATCCAACTCTCCATCATTCGAAAATACTTAATAGAACAAATTGCCTCATAAGTCCAATATCCACCTGATCCAACTACTCAGGCCCAATGAATTCAAGTTGCTTTCAAATTTGGTTATATGGGCCCATGGCGCGTACCATACCCATTCCATCATGTTACTTAACCCTAAAATTTTGGGGATATATAACGATTACATCCCACATAATATCCCTAATCCCTAAAAGTTCTCACACACCCAAACCCTAATCACAAAGTCAGACGCCTCCATCTTACAGTAATCAAAAACGCTCCAACAAGATCTTCATGTTATCAATAAAAAGATGATAAAAAGATTAAGCCACAGGGATGGCCACGTTAGTACCACAGGGATGGTTTTACGAAGGTAGGATTTTCATTCTAGTATTTCTTAAGTTTATCTCCTTTAGTATGAAACTGGAAGTGGGATGAAATCCAATCTTGGTTTTGTTCTAACTTCAATAGTTCGGATATTATCAATAGTACCTGGATCAATGATGGATAACTCGTGTGATTTTATACTTTGGAGGTCGGATAAGACTTGAAACAAATTGAACACACGAGGAATCTGAGATCGTTTAAACAGCGTGTCTTTTTCTTTTAATAATTTCGGATGTTCAAAGGAGCAAACTCCTAACAAGATCTATGATGTAACGTTCCAGTGTGAATAGATTGAATCATATCTATGTGTATGAAGTACCACTCACAAAAGGAACAAGAACTGAGATCGAGTCACATTATTTTAATTTCGTAGGTATGATGAATTAAATTAGATCTGTGATGTTTGTTGTGAAAGTAACTCTAAGATAGTCTTGATGTGTTATCATTTAAATCACGAAGTAATAGAGCTGAGATCTATTAGTTGACACTTAGAATCATGTTAGAAGATCTATGATGAGAAGGTTTTTTGATGTTGAGGTCGAGTTGTTGTATTGGAATATGTTTTTGTGGTCGATACTCCATTCTTTCTTCATCTCTTTCTGTTGCAAGTCGCTAGCCCAAAGGAGTCAAGTCGCTAACATTCAAACACATCAAGTCGCTAGCAGTTTTTCAAAGCAAGCCGCTAGATCTGTTAACAAGTCGCTAGCACTAAGTCGCTAGACCAAGTTGCTACGACTTGTAAAGACAAGTCACTAGTTCTGTCAAGTCGCTACCAATATTTCAAAGTACAACTCGCTTGACCATAAAATGACAAATCGCTACTCTGAAAACGCATAACAACTTCGCTACTACCAGAATATCGGTTTCAAACCGAAACATATGCGAGAAAAGCTTCATTTTGACCCGGTATGAGCATGTGAATCGACAAGATGACCATAGACTTCAGCTTTGACCACTTTACATATCTCGAATTGGTAACAAAAGATGTTTAAAGAGTGACAAACGTATTTGGACAAATAAAATGACCAAGATAAAAATGACCAAATGTTCACATAAAGACCAGGACATACAAATAAGACCAAAACCACAACAAATGTTAAACTGTTTTACCAAAATACTAAAAAAAATGTTTTCCAACCATGAAGGATAGTACCAAAACAGTTAACATCATGAACCAAAACAAACCACAAACAACAACCATGGTACGAAACCATCATAAATCAACACAACACAAAGAACCTTGGCTCTGGTACCAATTGTAGGATCGATATATTTATTGTGTTGATGATTCGGGTGGTCTTGGATGATCAAAATACATGTTTGCCATATTTAGAGAGAGAAAGATAGAGAGGGTGTTCTTGCTAGAGGCTTGGTTCTCAAATGTAAAAGGTTAGATTGAATGAAGCACCACCCCTTCCATGGATGGAAGGGGTATTTATAGTTACAACTTACACGACCTCCTATCGGCCTGTGGATCAGGTATACAGTGGGTAAAGACCGGTCCTTCCTCCACGGTGTTGCACTAAACTAAACTACGCTACAAACTAACTAATAAACTGCTAAATAACGTAAATAACGACAAGTCTACGAGCTAAACTATGCTAGATAATATTTGGTGTGACCGACACTTCACTATGGAATTTTCTAACTCCTAACAAAACGCTCTCTTGTGCTTCAATCCATGGCTTGCCTCCTCCTCCTCTTCTTCAATGCTTCCAGCCACATTTACGTCTTGTGGCTCCACTAACGGGGAAGGAACCCTGTCGCTAGGAACGCTTTGTAGAGGAGTCGCCTCCAACGCCAAGGAAGAACTACCTCCCGTCTCTCCCAACTCCATCTCTAGGGTACGCCCTGCTGTGGCTTCAAGAATGGGCTCTTCCCCCACTCTCAACGGACGCATCCCCACATTCACTGCGGCGGCTTGCTTAAATGCATAACCGCTAATAGATCCATCTCTGCAACATAAGACAACAACAAAGCAGGTTACAAAAAGTACAAAGTTGAAAAGAAAGTCTTACATTAATAAAGTAAAGGAATGTGAAAGGACGAGCACCCACCTCGCCATCCGCGTCTAAGAAGATTGGCACCTCGTCAGTGCTCAAAATAATTAAGGCCCGATGCCCACGCGGCCCAAAAATTCCTCGGGTAGGAAACTGATGGGAATCACGATTGGCGTTATGTATTTGCATCATCATCAGGTATGCTCGGGGAGGGGCTCCATCCTTTGGTAGCGAACTCAGGGTGTAAAGTCGGCCACGGGAAATGC
>OU343222.1:222299048-222419048 GCA_910596185.1 Chrysanthemum makinoi | reverse complement strand
AGTTTGTTGGTAGCTACCCTTGTTTCGGTAGTATTAAATGGCAGTAGTGGCTAGTTATTTACGAGATATGACCAACTGACCCTAAGTAGGTAGACTGAGTGGAAAGGGTAATATATGACCAACTGACGACCCTTTTTCGCTTGTGCGATTTGACCAACTGATCACCTACCGTTTGGATGAACTTAAGAAGTCAGGGATGAGTGTTTAAGATGCTAGCGATTGGGCACTCATTGTTACAAATCTTGCTTGTAGAGGTACTTAATGACTTGGCTTAGGGGACTAAGAACAACTGGACTGGACTTTCGACGGGTCACCTGACATCTCCAGTGGAACCCTTTGTTGATAGGTTAGGACGAACTGACCAAATGCTGTCCTAACGACTTTGACCCCACTTGAAGTAATTGAAAGTAATTAAACATGAACTTAGCTTGATAGGGTGAATAACTAGGTTAGCACACTTCTCCCCTATTGATCACAACCCTCGCCTCTATTTGCTTTCTTTATTTTCTTGTCTTAGTAGTTAATTAATTATTTCACCCCTTAATCCTATTAAAATCTGTGACACCTAGACTTAGTTTAAATCCGCACACATAGCTCTTGGGACGACCTCAGTTTTACCGAATAGTACACTACACACGACCGAGTACACTTCCCGTTAGTGCATTAGGGTAGACCATACGTATAACGAGAACTTATAAATATTAAAACCTGGTCAGTAAAACCTGCATCATGTATCATGCTCAAATATTACCACTAAACATGTACCGTAACTAGTACACATTTTCTGTTAACCGTTACCCTTTTGAACCTATGTCGCGCACTCATGAGGTCACGACATGTATTTTGCTAAGTAAATTCTAAACTACAAACTAGATCACATTACAACACTACTAATCTACCTAAGAAAACCCTTGAAACCCCTCCCTTTTGTCTTGTTTTTCCTTAAAACAAGCGAACCTTTTATTAGGCCCTTAAGGCCCAACATGTCCAAACAGTGGCCCATTAACATCCTACCCGGCCCAACATATATAAAAATAAGCCATAAGTTCCAAATAAGCTATTGAAAAAGTTAAAAAGTCAAAAATATAAAATCGGACTAATTTTGCAAAACGTGTGACAATCGGGTTAAAAATGTAAACTTTTTTGAAAGTTAAAAGATTTGTTTTTATACGTAAATATCATGCATGAAAAGTTTAGGGTGTAAATTGTACATTTCAAAAGTCCAAGGTCACTTTTATACGTGTAAATGCATGCATGGAAAGTCCGGGGTATATTTTGTAATCATGTCAAACTAGCTTTAAAGGTGGAATAAAAGTTTGTGGCGAAATTGTAAAGTTTGAAACTCGAGTGACCAAAAGCGTAAAACTCAATTTTAGAAACATTTTTATCAAAACATATTTGATGGGGGACCAAAATTGCCAATTCTGGAAACTTTGAGTATAAAATATTCTTGGGTATAAAGTGTCATTTTTCTAAAGTTGGGGGACTAAACTTGTACTTTTTGAAACTTAAGGTAAAAAGTGTAAATTCAGGAAAAAGTTTAGAAAACTTATAAACTTATCACGACTTCATAAAAATGAATATTTTGACGACCTAAAGTCTATAATGAGTATTATTACGTTGATATTTCATTAAACTTATATATATATATATATATATATATATATATATATATATATATATATATATATATATATATATATATATATATATATATATATATATATACTATATATACGAGAGGCATTTGGCATTAATGACACCTTAATGACACCTCAATGCCACCTCAATGCCAAATAATCCAATTTCATGCCACATAAGCATTTTTGGTCCAACTAAGCAATATTTTTATCCACCTAAGCACTAATTTTTTAATTTAATTAGATTTTATATAAATTTCGGATTTTTAATAATTATTTATAAAAAAGGAGCCTTGCAAGGATTGAACCTTGGTCATTTGGATAAATAACTTGTGTGTTTACCACTTAGGCAACAAATTATTTTGATAATTATGTTGCATATTATAATCTATAAATGGCTATAATTTTATTGGAATCTTATAGTAAATACAATTCTTAGAAACCACATTTTATTCATTGACCCTAATATAATGTATTTACGTATTACATGACTCTCTCTTTATTCCAAAACCTTTTTAGGGTTTTAAAAATGGACATCTCTGCTTACACTTCCTCGGATCAGTTGCCGTGGAGGCCTTGGAGGGTGTTTTCAAATCAACTCTTGAACTGTTTGTTTCCTACAAGGATCAAGTAGTGTATTATTCTAGAATGTAACATACTTGAGTTTTGAATAATTCATATAAGTTATTTGGTAGGTTGTGTTACTGGACACTGTTACATTTGCATTGCATAATCCAATTGTTGGTAATGATATGTCCACATGTAAGTTACGTACCTCTATCTTTGCTTTTGATTTATAACGCACATGTTAACGTGTCATGTGTTTATAAGAGTCAAAACGCTAATAACTTTGTTACTGTCTATGAATATGTGTCACGTGTCATGTATCATTCTACCTTCCTCACGAATGAAGCAAAAAATTAAAGAATTTGTGAGGTCACAACAAAGGATGCAAGATAAAGATCTAAGTATGCCAAGAAAATCTTCAATTTTAATTTTGGTTGCATGTTTTTTTTCTTCTTCTTATAATCACGTACTAAAAGTCTACTTGACTATACCACCCCTAATGTGACGATGATGTTGTCGGGATGCTCAAGATCTTTATGCTATTATAATGTGTGATTTTTTTGGTGTCGGTATAAGGTTGGTACGTGTGCTCACGCTATCAAGTGGTATCACGGCCCAAAATCACTATATTGTTTTTGGGACGTTCTACTCATATTTGTTTATTTTGCCTTCTGAAAATTTTGTTGAGATAAAAAAACCCAAAAATTATATTTTGTTTGCTGATTTTAGCATTTTTATGACTATCCATCAATCATAGTTTGAGTTTTTTATCTCGTGTCTTTTGTTTCTTGATTTCGGGAGCAACCAAAGACCGATGGAGCATTTGTTTTTCCCAAGAAACTTTGCGGGTTATTTAGTGTTCTTATGTTTGGTGCATGTTTCGTATGTGTGTAGGAATAGGAATGTAGCACTCCATGGCTGACCAAGCTTCACAATGTTTGTAATCAATTAATTAACGTGTTTTGAAACAAAACTCAATGGTTGCGATAAAAGAAAAAATTTATAATTATGTCTTGTGTCAATCAAGAATTTTCACAACTACGGGTTCTAACTCAAAGAAGTTATTAACTAGCCATCGACACCGATAATCCTTTAACGGGATTTCGGTGACTATCACAGGTTTACACACGTCATAAACGCGTTGTCATATCGTTCATCGATCTCGAGTCTACAACTAATAATAAGTACACTTCCTTTTCCCCATCACCCACATATAAAGCCGGTAAAGAGTAGCCTTTGGTGGGCCCTCATTCACAATCAAATGCAGTTTTCTCCTTTATATTCATAATGCATTTGTATTTCAAGTACTCTCTATTTCAACGCTTACTTCGTAATGGCATCTTTTTTACTTTTCAAAAAGCCTATTGGTTGAAGATGGATTCTTTTAAAAAATATGTGTTTGGTAGGTTTCTGTGTAGGAAGAGAATTATAGGAGGAATGAGGTATGCATTCAGTGGATCGAGAATCTACAAGGAAACCTCAAAAGGTCATTAACTTGATTAATTTGCCTAATATGAATAATTATTCAACATGTTTGTGTCTTTTAGGTTGTTGGATTCTCACAGAGATTATGGAAGAAGCAAGGCTGCACACTACGACATACAATAGGTAACGTATTAGGTTACTTTAAGTTTATCATCTTTGTCAATCGGTGTCCTCTTTAACATACCTTTGGAAATAGTCTGAAAAATGAAGTTGGCCTTTTCACTTTCGTTAAAAGACCAATGAGCAAGACCGAGGTTAGTAATTTGGTTTAAGAATTTTGTACCTTACGTTTTTACGTATATCCGTGTGTTTTCCTCTGCATTCTTTCGGAACTCAAGCGTCTTTCTCTCTCAAATTCTGACCTTTCATTAGTTAACATTTAGATGGCATAATCATAACGGGTCAAAAGCGGTCGAACCACACCCATTTAACCTCACCCCTATATTAGTGAACTTAGATCCTTTTATTAAGCGTAACAATTGATTGAGGAAAATCATTATTTTGAAGATCTTATTTTTAGTCTTTGGAAGTTTAGGCTCTAACAAGAAGTGTCGACTTTAGTATATATAGGCAATTCAAATCAAATGTAGCATAAAATCTTATTTAAGTGAAATTTTTGGTTTTGTTAAAGTGGAGTACATCGTGTTTGTTATCTTGGTGCGAATTTGCGATTGTTCTTCACGAAGATGATGGTTATCCTGTGTTGAAAGGTGCATTGCCTCCATCTTTTGATCTTCTTATTTTGAAACTAAATGTTGGATTTTGTTCAATTCTAAATTTGTTGTTAGATACATTGAAATGGGTATGTAATATTGTTCACAGTGTAGGCTTGAGCCTAGGAGACATAACCGTGTGGATTTGTGAGGAAATTGAACATATATTGGCTAATAACTTTGTAAGTCTCATCTTTACTTATGAGTTAGGGAAAACAAAAACATTTGCATTGGTTGTGACACAAGTTTATTGCTTATATTTGATTGTAGGGTACTAAAGCGACAAAGCCATAATGATCAAGGATCCAAATATTTGAGAATACCTCAAAAGTTTCATTCTTTGGATTTGATTTCCTATTTTCAAGTATTATTTTGTTCTTAAAAAGTATGTATTTATATAATATATCGTTGTGCAGATTTCGGAAGTGATTGAGCTTTTACCACAAAAATTATTTCATATCAATTGCAAGATTAAAAGTCCAATGCTATCATCCATTCTTTGGTCCCATGAATCATCTCAAACTCATAACCAATTCTTATGTAACAAATGCAGCAAACAAAAAGTATGCAATTCCCAATTTCCATTCTAGCCAAGAGTGCACCTGCACCTAATAAATCTTAGCTGTAAACTTCATACCCAAACATCCCTTAACTGTGACAACTCGTAATTTTAGGTCATTTTGCAAACTTTGAAAAATTTACTATTTCATCATTTTTCGTAAACTAGGTTTACGAATATCAAATACGCGTAACCTGGAGGGTTAAGCTACGTATTCATGGAACAATCATCAAGGACATTTCATATAGACTAGGTTTAGTCTACATATCATTAGCATCATTACCATCATATTAGTTCATGCATGGTTTTGCATTTTCATTAAGCGTATAATTTTTATTAAATAAACGCAATCGCGTAATTAATTATTTTGAACAATTGAGCTAGATACTTCCAAAAATTATACCGATATATTTTTATACTCATATTAAGATTATAAAAATAATATTATGAGTTTACCAGTGTTTTAAATTTATTTAGTATATAAAGCTGTCATGTTTATATAATTACTGACGATTTTAAGTAAATTCAACCCGATAATTATTATTTCACTCAATTTTTGTAAGAAATGTATTTTTATGATTTTTATGACTTCAATATATTTTATTTTGATCCGTTAAAATTTATTTTTAGTTAACGCTACCCTAAATGCTTAAATAAATACACAAGTTACTAGTTATTCTTTAAGTAGCTACACTTTAATTCTACATATATGTATTTAGCTAGAAAAAAAAAAAACATTTGGTCTCTTTTTTTTAGTGTGTCGACCTCCCAAGGTGACTCACACCACTTTTGCTACTAAATATCTTCTATACTTGCACTTATATTAATTTTATACAAATGACAACACATACAAACATAATCTAAAGGTGAAAAGGCAAGAACTTTTCTTTTTTCTCTTATGGTGGCCGTCAACACAAGACACCCACAGGAAACCATCAATTTTTTTTTATGATCAAGTGTTTATCAAACTCATTTAATGATCTTGTTAAAGTTTTGAAATAAAAACCTCAAGATTATTAAGCATACTTTGTTCAAAAATACATAATCATTCAAGTAAGCATCTCATATTCATGTTCATCTTTCATATTTATTTTGTGTTCATTTCATCATATTTAAGAAAAACATGCAAGTCATATTGATGTTTATACCACTTTTTATTGTTTTTTTTTAAGTGTTATATATATACTTATCATCCTATAATTACTCCTTGAAATATATCACTTTTGGTGATGACTAGGAACCCATGACACCCTAAGAAGGTGTATGGTAGGATTAGAATAGCTTCGGAGTTGGTTTGAGTTGGTTGGAATAGGTTTGGCGCGAGAAAAACTCATTTCGACAAGTTTACATAAGGGTCTGTTCATATTTTCGAATTCTGGAATTCTCGACAGTAGATAAAAATTTTTGGGCTAGATATTTGGCAAATATACTTTAAAACGAAAACGTGGTCGCTTGAACGGGTTAAAACGGAGTTATAACGAAGAAGATATGAATTTTTCAAGTTTGACGACGAAAACTATAAAACTCAGAAAATTCAGCATGTTATTTTAACTTTTTACGAGTAAAAAATGAGGCTTAGGCGTTATGAAATGTGTCGACTTATCAAAAATATATTAGTATACTTTGATACGAAACTAAGGACATATAAAACGTGAAAGCGGACTTGTAACGATTAAATTATACACGTTTACACAAAGTTGCCGTAACTTTATTATATAAGAAAAACTATTATATTTCTATTAGACAAGTATTACGGCAACAAGTGACCATGTTGAAGGTCGTTTTTAACATTGATGTAGAACTTTTTATAAAGTGATGTCTTCTAGTAAAAGTAAGTTCGCCAAGCATATTTTCCAAAATGTCCGACCGTTTGTCAAGCGGAGTGGTAATGAATAAATACGGTCACTCAAACTTGGCCGAAAACCACCCTTAAATGATATTTTGGACACAAGTACCATACTTTACCTATATTTTTCTCCATGATCGAGACCTCTAGGATGAAAACTTAAAAGCTAAAACTTTGAGATAATGATACAAGCTTTCCAAAACCGTTGAGTTTGTTTCCTAACACTCGACGTGCACCATTTTACGACTAGCTTTTCAAGGCCGTTTAGTCACTTTCAAGAAAATTTCAACGACATTATTTTACGACGAAAAGTTATAATTTCATAATAAATCATTAAACGACTATCGTAGGATATCATTTCAACGTAAATACTTGTAAAGTATTTTATAATATGACGAGATGTCATAAACATATATTTTGACGATAAACATTATTTTTCAAATGTACAAGTGGTATGGATTTCATATGAGTTTGCATGCACGACATTGTTTCATGATTTACATTAGAACATATTGCCATTATATCATCATTATCATTGCAACAGGTGAGTTTTCATAGCCCCGATTTATTCAAGTTTATACTTATTTCAAACCTACGGGGGAGAATACATTGCACATCATTTTTATTACGATACCAAGTATATCAAATTCATTATATTGCTTAAGTTACTTCATTGCCAATTGAATGTCCCCATATCAGAAATCATGAACCGTTAATTCCTGGGTAAGCGAGGGTGAGTGGATAGATCTATTGAGGGTGACTCCTCCATCCGGGTTGGTGGATTCCAACCGGTCAAACGGATGCATTTCACTTCATGTCAGAATTTGAGTTGTTTGGCAAAACACTCTGTTGGGACGAACATCATGATCGGTCAAGCCGATGTCATGTGCTTATAGCAATTGTAACATTTTATGTGACATAATTGTCATACATGGCCTATACTTGTGGTAGTCGTATAAAACGTTTTACATGAACTCTATGAACTCACTCAACCATTGTGTTGACACTTTTAGCAATGTATTTTCAGGTTACTAAGGCATTCACTTCATGGCATGCATGTGGACATATCATAGAGTCATGACGATCGCGCTCACATGGGATTTATACAATTTTAAAACATCGTTTGACTTGTACCAAACTTATTTTCCGCACATGTTGATTTTCATTTGGGACCTATACTTTGTAAACTCTGATTATTTTATTAAATCAAATGATGTATTTTCCAAACGACACTTTAGGTCGTTCAATATAACTGTGATTGTGATGCTATGACAGTCAATCCCCAGGAATTCCATTCCGCTGCAAAACATGTAATTTGGGGGTGTGACATTAGCTACTTGACGCCCCAAAATGTACTTATAATCAGACGAACATCCCTTAGCGCAAACCCAAAGCACCGGACGACTAAAGAATGTTCACACTTATACATTTCATCTTCGTGCGGCAATATGAATGTCTAAAATGGATTTTGTGGGGACTTAAGTTTTCCTTCATAGTGGAAGCGGAGTATATTTGAACAATGGCTCTGATTGGTTGGATTTATCTCTTAATCACTTTGTTCCATCTTCGTTCTTGATTGTTTCAAGGTAGCGGTTATTGACTATACTTTTAAATCAAAATTTTTAACATATCAATTAGGTTCTAGATGAACTCTTAAACACTAAATGACACCTACGTGTATCTATTAACAAAGCAAAGCTGACAAAGTTTGTTTGGGAGTTCTATAGTCTATGCATGCAATTAGCACCGTGTGTCGAGCCTGCATGTACCGTTAATTATTCTCTCATCACTATACAACAGATAATATCTCTGACGTGTGCATGTTTATTTGGCGACCCTCTTATGGAGATAAATAATGGGTATCCTTAGTTGCTCCTTTGCTCTGTATGATGTTTTAGTATGCATTCATGGTTGCTCGATGATTTTTAGTAATGCATTCATGGTTTCTGATTGTGTGTATTGATTAGTCATATATTTTTGGTCGAATTAAGTAAGGGTTACAACAATGATTTTGGTATGGCAATATGGACACAAATCGGAAAAAGTATCGAAGGAGCTTTCATTTCTTAATGTTTTTTTAATCTTTGCCACAATACTTTTGTTTGTCAAGTTGTTTTAAAATTTGTCTCACGCTAGATAATTGCAAGTGTGTCATACCAAATTTTTAATAAGTATTGTCACAATTGTTCTTTAAACTTTAGCTTTTCTATCTATTAGTACATGAGACTGTGAGTGAATACAAATCTTGCATAACTTTTTGGTGCGTATGTAATTTAAGTCTACATGGAGCTTCAGTGTAAATTCTCGTGGGGTTTTCTAGGAGCTCATGATGTCTTGGTTTAGTTTGTAATGAGAATGTGAGCCGGGTGTACCTCTTTCTTCTAATCCTTCTAATCGATCCTCTTTTCAGTTTTTACTTCATTGTTGGTTTTCGTGGTCGACCGTTGGTTTTGTGATAACCAGTCCTAATCCTTGTTGGTTTTCATAGTCAATTGTTGGTTTATGAAAATAACCAGTCGACTCGGCATATTGGTGTTTAAGTTTTGTTGGTTAGCATAGTCGATCGTTGGTTTCTAATATAACCAGTCGACATCTAGAAGTTATTATAATAAGTCCTGTCTTTACTCATTCCCTGATGCATCGCCGTTTGTAACAAATTTTCTTAGGCTATGATTATTGTCGCTTGGAATGGTGCTGGAAACCCAACCTCAAATATGATATTTTGAATAAAGTAATGAGTTTGAATATAGAGTTACCCATTCAATGGCCGAATACATGTACTTCATAACTTTGTGCTTAGGGGTTTTATTTTTCCCTAAAAGTATTAGCCACTACTCTATGTTATTCTTATATTCTGTATCACTACTATACAGGTGATATGATAGCTTGCAAACCGGCTGCCACTTATCAAACACGACTATACTTCACTTACAAAATGATCTCTTTTGCGACCACACACAGAGAATGGGGACAAAGGAAGGACTTTGTCAACCCATGTATAGGTGACTTTGAATCTGATAACTTACTTTTAAGTCTCAACCACATTGTTTAAAGACTAGAGCAATATCTAAACAGGCCATCTGTGATTTAACTTCTTTGTGCAGGCCAACAATGGGATTGGAGTCCAATAGCATCTATTGTTGACCCATGTTGGTTTTATGTCCTACTCCAGCTGATCTTATAAAAACCGAATTTCCAAAATGCCTTAAGTTATTATCTCCCATGTATAGGTGATGACGCAATTATTTACTCTACACAAATTGACTTTGATTTTTGTCATACGTGATATCTTTGGGATGCTTCGGTGAACATTTGGTATAAGTAAGTGAGGACTTTAAATAAGTGTGGAGAATGGATTCGGGGGGAAAGCAAACTGCATTCGACAGGTTAAATATTACTTGGAAAAAGATTTCGTTGTGGAACTTGCCATCCTTGCTATCCTTTACTCATAATCACCGCCATGAGGTACAATACACATCCGTAATAATTGCTTTTTGGGTAAGAAAGGGTAGTTTTAAACGCTGCTCGGAGACAGGTGAGTTGACCCACACACACCCTTTGTGTTCATCATTTCAGTTTCCTATGAAATGATAGTTTTATAAATATGATCTATATAATTAATACATTAATCTACACTTTTCTTCATTAAAATGGGTTAGTATAAAAGGGTGATTATATATTTTTATGCTTGATACAAAGTTGCTTAAATTTTAAAAAGGGCAACCGGTAAGTACCTTTTAAAACATAAATGTACTCTATAGAATTATTTATTCATTTAACGCACTATATAAGTGTTCAATGAGTAAATATTATTAAAATAATGATCACGCTTTGTATTCCTACAGGCCTTAAGTTGGCGTCCAAAAGATTAAAGCTATATATGTTTACAATTGAAGCTATTGTTGGTGACACAGGTTGCGGGTTCCACATGATCGGGATCAACTAATGAGCAAGCTTATCCAAGTGCTACTCACGAAAGTGGCGATGATGCAGGTGATCTTACATTGATCCGAATATGTGACAAGTTAATTGAGGTTTTCATGGTTGACAAACCCAATCCTGGTGAGTGGATAAGGCTAGCTTTTAGCAAGGAATGGGACACAATTCGACCTCACTTCTTCAAAAGATGTCAAGAGCGTGCACACAAAGAAAATGACCCTGGGATGAACCACAATATGCTACGGCTTGGAAGAAAGTTGAAAGAGGTAATACAAAAATGAAATAAGATGCTAATAGTAAAAGGTGTGAACTTGCTTATTGTAAAAAGTGATAAGCAGACAAGAGGTACATTAATAAATCCAATTGTTGGACTCACCAATTATGCAGGTTTTAATGTGATTTTAAGTACACATTAATGAATCCAATTGTTTCTAACTATTATCACATTCATGGCTTACAGGTGCTCTCGGTGCCTTATACTTGGTTGATAGGCAAGGAAGGCAGAAGCGTATAATTGGAAGTTATGTAGGAATGGTAATTTGATATTATGTTTTATCAGTTGTTTCCTTAAATATTTTGTCATCTTCTCGATTACATTAAACTACTTAAATTCAGTCAATATGAGGTCAAAACTCATTTTCTGAAATAGTATATACTATTTACATATTTATATTTACCTTGATAAAGCCGAGATTATTACTTTTGCGTGCAGGCAATATCGATGTTTGTTGTTGTATATGCTATCAGCTTTCCTACAGATGAAGAGCTTCGTAACAACTTGTCAATTCTTGGGACCATCTTGTAAGATTAATCATCTTGGACTTACAAAATTAGAGTTTATATTTTGGAAATAGTAGTGTCGATATATCGATATTATACATTGTCAAAGGTACATATTGACTTATGCATGTGGAGTGGTCACTGTAACCGGTCTTATTATACCTGAACGCGGCAAAGGTAGGACACGTGGCAAGATCATGAGCTTCAGTTGTCACTACTAATATTTGATTCACGCTAATTGTCCTCTTTAACTTGTGCGCCTCCAAAATGATACTTTGCGTAAATTTAAAAATAATAAAATTAAGTAATTTGGTTTGACCGCCATTCTCTGTTAGTACGTGTCCTCCAGTTATTGTTTCTTGAAGTTAGCACTTTATGCATCCAAGACTAAACTTTGGATGGTGGTTATGTATCATAGACATACCTTCAATCTCTTACAATCCGTCTTGAAGAGATGAGAGTTAAGAGTGACTTCGGGCGATGGATGCATCATCGGCTACTTCGTGAGGATCTTGAGGAGCGTGTTAGGCGTTATGATCAGTCTAAGTGGTTAGAAACTCGTGGTGTGCGATGTCAATACATGAAGATCAAACCACCGAGTTAAACACTTTGCTTGATGAGTACAAGTGTGAAATGACACAAATCATACCTGAATAGGTTATAGTTGTGTGAAGAGGAATTGTTGAAAATACTACGAAGGGGCTTAAATATTGATGTAGGTTTTGGATCAATTGATGTTGCACTATCGGGATGAGATTCGCGCACGCACAAACGGCAAAGCCATTAGTAAATATGTACCCGAATTGACCCTTTTTTGTAAATAAATATGCATTGACACAATGAGTTTTCTTGTGTGAACCAAAAATTGATATCCAGTACGTGATTAATTTAATGCATAGGTAAAAGAATGGTTAATGGCCGAGAAGTTTGCAAAGGAAGACAAGGAGAAGCGCGGACGCCATGACACAAAGAACCGCTGATTCATGGTTTACCGTGATCGAAAAAAAGTTGAAAGAATTAGGAGAGAAAGTTCCCCGCTGTTAAAGAGAAGGTCCGAGAAACGGGTTCACGAAAGGAGGCCATATCGGTGGCTCAACACAGCACCATTAAAGATGCTATGGCTGCGCTTAACCAAGAAGTTATGCAGCTTGGCCACCACTCTACAACCAACCCGTGCACCGGGTGCTAGTCCATCACTGGCATGCTCCCGAGCCAGTCCACTGAATCATCGTGCACCATTCTTAAGCACACCATCCGCCTGACATGGTGGTTACCAAATTGCTCTTACCAAGTTTTCTTAAAGATAAGATACACTTGATGATTGTGGGCATATGAAACACATTTCTAAGAGTCCAAACCTTGCTGTGATGGAATCATGCATATGCAATGCCATTGAGGACTTGAATTTCTCCCTGAGTAACAAAACTTATGCTACATTTGAGATAGTTCTATGCATGATGATAGAAAACCACCCATATCTGTAGATGTATCATTATCTAAGTAGAATTTCGACAAACATGAATCTTATTCTGGTAACAAGTTTGTATAGTGGAAAAGATTAGGAAGTCAAATTCCTTTAGTTTCCCATTTCTTTTTTTGAAAATGAACTTTTGATGTAATTGGTTTGTTTGTGAGTTGGGCTCTAGAAAAGTGAAAGTTGGGCTCACATTAGTTTTTTAAAAATAGTACTTGAAAATAAGCATGTTCAGTACTGACTATTTTGAAGCAATTAGCAGCTTTATACTGGCGAATTCACACACTCCTAAATTAGCATTTGATAATAAACAGGTTTGTATTGCATATAATTTATGTAATTAGGGTGGGTTTTGGATTACTTAGTCTAGAGCTTATTTACGTACTTTTCTAGAGCGGATGAGCATTTTTTAGTGTAGATTAAAAAAAAATCAAAAAAATAACTTGTGTAAGGGGGTGTTTGGGATTCCTTATTAAAGTCTACTTATTGCATATAAGTAGTTTATAGTAAGCGATTCCAAACACTCATAAATAAGCATTTGAAAATAAGGTGTTAGTATTAGCATATAATTTGTATAATTAGATTGGGTTTTGGATTACTTATTATATAGTTCATCTATGTACTTTTCTAGATCAGATAAGCATTTTTTAGTGTAACAAAAGATTGTGTAAAGGGGGTGTTTGAATCCATCTATTTTAAGCGCCCCCATAAGCATTGTTATCTCCATTATGGATTTTCAACCTCATATATTAGACGATTACATAAAGATGACTTTCATAATGTACACCATGTCCTTTGCCCCTTACTCATTCCTCTTTACATAAGAAAGATAGTTCAATGAGAGAAGTTAGATTGACAGTTATGTTTGTTAGCAATTGGCTTATTTTTTCATCATCCATCATAGGCTTATTGTTTTGAGTGATCTTAAAGGGTGTTAACATCTTGTGCAGGGGTGATTGATGTCAAAGTCTCTTCTTAATTTCGTCGTTGTTTTTTAGTTACAAGTCACACGCATACCATTTATTAAAAAATTAAATTGTGTTTTTGGGAAAGTAAAATTTACCCGTTTTAACATGATTCTATTTTGTTCAAGATTTTAACTTTCGGACCCGCCCATCATGACTCCACTTATATAACCATAATGGTTGTATATCAATGGTTTCACCTTGAATTTACAAGTGATGGAGTTGATCACATAGCTACCAGGGAACTAGCATGGAGTTATGTCACTACTTGGCTCAGATATTGATCACATGTCTGTATTGCAAAAGATAATTTAATGCTTTTGTACATATTGATTTAGAGGTTGTAAATATTAAACGAAAATAATGTTTTTGTGCAAGAGTACAATATCGGTAGACTAAAAGTCAACCTAAAAATATTATTCAAGCTTTGACACATATACTTAATATCGACTTATCTTAATTATAATGTGTGCATTTACGCATTTCTCGGGCGAGATTTTTATGTTTTGAATGAACTGATTTTAAGGTTGTAAATATTGGAGTAATTTGGTCGATTTTTCAACCCATTTGATGACATGAGAATTGCAACCCGTATATTAGTTACTAGACTTTTATCTGATAAAAATATATAATCAAGTTGTAAAATTTCATGTATGCTGAATGCGATGCAAAAGCACACCACAAAAATAGATCAAATGATGAAGGATGAAAAGTTGTTCGAGTTTCAAGGTGGCCCAATAATCCTCTCTCAGGTAGCTTCTTGTCAAGATTTTGTTGTTTAGAAATCAAGATTGCATTCGTTTATACCATCTACAATGTTTACATCGCAGGTATCATTAATAAGTATATGTAATGGTTCAGATTGAAAATGAATATGGGGCGCATGACCACGCATTTGGGTGCAGTGGTCATGCTTACTTGACATGGGCCGCTAAAATGGTTGTTCGTTTAAACACCGGTCCCCTCGGTTATGTGCAAGCAAGATGATGCTCCGATCATATGTGTGTACTTTTTACTCTCGGACAGGATTCTCAGTCACGCGTTTGTAACAAAAATCCTTTTTGACATCACTCTTTAGTACAAATTTTTATTAGTAATATTATCATTATTGATTATCGTTAATGAAGATACTTTTTCATCGTCTATACGGTGGAGTAGCCTTGCAATGGGGCGAGAAGTTACCATGGAATCAAGTTACAAATTAGCTCAACTATATAAAATCCACTTGGCACCTGAGAATGGTTTACTACATGTTGCCTTTCTTTTATACTTTTGTTTCAGAAATAATGCAATATCTCAACTTTAAAACCATTTCTGCTACTTCGACCTCTGACTACTCTAGACATTTTTGGTTAACCGTTTTTGTATGATTCGATGAATTAACCAACTTGCATTTAGATTAGACATGAAAAGTACAAAGTGGTAAAAACATATTTGGATAACAAAAACAACAAACAAATAATTATAAGTCATGCCCCCATTACGGGCTTCTAATACTAGTGTATATATATATATATATATATATATATATATATATATATATATATATATATATATATATATATATATAATTATAAGAATATAAAACCGTCACTCGTTATCGACACACTTTGATAATAAATAAACTAAAACACATGATAACATCGTTATGTTCATAAATCAACAATGGGGAACATTTCACTTATGCGTAAGTGTGAACTTTTGATAAATATCAAACTAAGTCAATGTAGCGCGTATTGTAAACTTAAAACATTAAGCACTATCCACACTCACTATAACGCTTTATTGAATTGTATAAATTCAATGCTCTATTGAATAAGTATATTCAATGCTCTATTATTTTGGTTGCGAACCAAAGGTTTATCATATTCTGATAATTGCCATCTCGTTCTTAGGTTTCGGATTGAAGCCTCCGCTACATCGTACTTGATCATATTGTGCTTGTTCATTTCCACTAAGGTGAGTTCATAGCCTCGCTTTTACTTTTATTTACAAACCCCGCAAGGGAGATACATGCTCTAAACTAGAACACAAGGTTTTACAAATTGTTCGCTACTTGATTATTGGAATTGCCTAAGTTATTAGCTGAAAGACCCGTGTATCATGAACCATTAGTCACCGCGAGTGAACGCAGATATCGTGAATAGTACTATGGGGAGTAACGACCCTGTCTTGGTTATAGGAAATAATCAGGGTGCACCATATTTGAATTGCATTAGGTAATTGGCTATTACCTCCTTTGGGGCAAACTATTACGTACACTAGTAATTCAGTGTATGCAGTTGAGTATTGGTTGCATGAGCTTAGCGCATAATAATCTGTGATTTTCTTTATTATATTTTGTTAGTTTACAATTATCATGTTCATGTTCTTGTGGTCAACTTTATATTAAACCTATGGATTTCACTCAACATTTTTGTTGACCTTTTTAAGCATGTTATCTCATGTAATCATTGACGATCCTATTGATGGCACAGAGCGGGCATAGCAAGACCTTTATTTGTGGTGTAAAACATAATGTTATCATTTCTTACAAAATCATGCTCAGCATTTTGGTGAATCATCTTAAACAATTTGGAATATTTTGTAACAAACTATGAGTTTTCATTGAATGATAACTACTTTTCTTAAAACGTCTCTTTTGAGTCGTTTTCTATGATTATTGACTGTGATCCCCATCTAAGTAACACCTCGATTAGTATTCCACTGTCATGATGATCTTTGGGGGTGTTACAGACTGGCATCAGATCCAAGGTTATAGAGAATCAAAGAGTTTTTCTAAAAACATTTTTGGACTATAACTGCACTTTTAAAACGGGACTATTTTTACACCACTACCCTATGCCCTCCGTGACCGCTCTATCCATTAGGATTAATGCGTCACTAGATTATAAGTAAATTGCATTCATTTTAGTTAGGCATGGAGATTTGCTTGACCGATTGTGCACGACTAACTAAAATCTTGTTGATTATATTACTTTGGCATTTTCCTTACATTACTATTTTTATGGGTTGTTACTGATTACATGTCGCCTCTCACACAATAGATCCCTATCATCGATTTCGAGATGGAAGGCGTGATGTCCTCCAACATACCTATGCCCCGCAGCCCTAACCAAGCCACCGCTAATTATCGCCTGGATGAGACCGAACCCTTCGAGGAGGGAGAGGTCGCATCAACCCCTGTCATCCTAATCATGCCACATTTCACTCTGGAGAGTACTCAGCTTTTGCTCTTATGACACATGATTAGTACCTGAAGTCAAAGCAATGGCTACCCGCAACGGATGTTGCAGCGGATGATGGAACATCCGAATCCTCAAAAAGCACTGCTTCTGCTTCATCGGTCACTCATCCATCATCACCATTACCAATCCGTCGTCGCCGATGAAGAGTCAGAGTTCTTAAGTTGTATGAGCCCGAGTCGTTTGGAGTACCCTACAGACTTCATCCCAAGGGTTCCATCTTCAAGCATACTGCTAGAAAGCGTATGCGAGCTCTTACCATGCCTAATGTATCACCAGCAGATATCCCTTTAACATCAGCCCAGCCACCACCAGCTCCACTCACCATATAACCTATGGCTACCTCACCATTTCCGCCACCTACTTTGTTCCTCCATTAGACCACCACAGTTCCTACATCATCGGCACCTTTGGCTTCATCACCTTCGGACACTCACAGTAAGCCTCCTATGCCAGTCAGTGTGAGAGAGTGTTTTCTACCGGAGTCATCTGATCCCTATATGCAGACCACGTATATTGACATCCAGCCAGGACCTAGGAAGAAGGTTAACGCCAGACGTTGGTCGTTTCTATTGCCAGTATTTCGCCGTTGGAGATCCGAGGAAGGGACTCCGAGTACTGTTGAGCTTGGGGAAAGCTCGATGACCACACTAGCTAGAGTCCTACCTGTGACAGGAGAGTCATTGCATCACTCTATTCAACTTTTGGCAGCCAGACTTGTTAGATACAAGGATCAGCTGAGCGGATCATGGCACACGTCGATGAGATACCACTAGTTAGGATTGAGAGCTCAGAAAAAGAGGTTGAAAACCTCGTGGTTGGTCGATACTCTTTGGATATAGGGTTTGATATGATGAGCGACCAGATAATGGAGGCTAGAGAGGCCGTTATTGACTTGAATCGGAGACTTGAGACCGCCAGCCAGGATGCCAATATTCTGAGAGAGACCGCAGCTGGTCGAGAGAGAGTTTTACATCACGAGCTTGCATCTGTTCATGCCCATACCGCCATCTTGGAGTAGAGGTTAAACGACCTCGAGGCTAGAGATAAAGCTTGAGAGCAGCAGTTCCAGGATTTATCAGCCTTGGTTAAGGAGTTACGCCATCGTCAGGAGGATGCATTAGGCAATGCATAGATCAGGGTCATCCTTATTGTAGCTTTGTATCATAAAGCCTGCCATGTGTGTGTTAGGAATTGGAAATTCCATGTTAAAGTGTCGGTCACCCCAATTATGGTCTAGCATATGTTAGCTCGTAGACTTGTTGTTATTTACGTTATTTAGTAGTTTATTAGTTAGTTTGTAGCGTAGATTAGTTTAGTGTAACACCGTGGAGGAAGGACGGTCTTTACCTAATACACGATCCATGTCGCCGAGGGGAGGTCGTTATATGTATCTAACTATAAATACCCCTTCCATCCTTGGAAGGGGTGGTGCTTCTTTCAATCTAACCTTTCCCTTTTGTAAACCAAGTCTCTACCAAGAACACCCTCTCATCTCTTTCTCTCTCTAAAACATGGCTAGCATGTATTTCCATCATCCAAGACTACCCGAATCATCAAACACAATAAATATAAGATCCTAACAATTGGTACCAGAGCCATGGTTATTGTGTTGTGTTGATTTGTGTGGTTTTGTATCATGGTTATGTTGGTTTTTGGATCATGTTGTAAACTGTTTTTGTACTTTTGATTGGCCGAAAAATTATTTTCTGTTTATTATTTTTGCAAATAGTTTCTCAACAAGTTCTTGTATCTACAAGTTTTTGTATCATGTTTTGGTTCATAAGTCATGGTCCATTATCCTTACTTTTCTGTCTTGGTCAGTTTTATGTCCAACCTGCAACTGTCCTGTGATTTTTGTACCATTTTCGTGGTGAAACTGTGGTCAAACATTGGTATCAAATGGGTCACATGTTGATTTTTGAAGTAAACTGGTCGTGCTTTTGTGGTCAAAATGGGTAAAAAGTATATCTTTTTATGTCTCTTTCTGGTTTGAAACTGTTCAAAAATATTGGTCATGTCATTCATACTAGCGAGTTGTGTTTCTTTTGACTTTTGAGTCAAAAGTCAATAGTGAGTTGTTAAACAAAAAAAAACCACTGTATAGCGAGTTGAGTAATTAATCTACCTAGCGACATGTCTTTACAAGTCGTAGCGACTTGTCATCAGTGCTAGCGACTTGACTCTGCTAACGACTTGACCTTGCTAGCGACTTGACTCAAAGGAGGTAGCGACTTGACTCTCAAGGTGTAGCGACTTGTCCAAAACTTAACAGAAAAAAGGATGAAGAAGAAGTGATACAACTTATGCGTAAACTGAAACAAACGACCACGACTTAACACAAAAAGACCTTATACCAAACAACTCATGAACTCAGTCATCTAACATCATCAGCCCATAACAGATCCGAAATCCAACTTCATCAAATACAAATCTATCCTACCTCATTCAATCCTATCTCCAATATCAAACGAGACCTGGACTCGACTCATATCAAAAACAGAAAATTAAAAGTGATCTCAGATCGATTCAATTTTTGTGAAATCTTTTATAGATATTTTTTTCAATTGAATCTTTTTTCATCATAGATCATTTATGAAGACAAAGCTTCAATTAATATCCGAAACACAAAGATAAGGATTATAACAATTATGTTATATCCATTTTCTTGGTTCGTTCATTCACAAACAAAACGTAAATCATGAAGAAACCTACCTTGACCCTCCAAAGGATCATAAAGCCGTGGTCTTTATGGTAATGGCCTTCTTTGACTCTTCAAAACTACAAATGAAAACAAAGTAAAGGTATGGTCAAGTAAGTGTGTGTGATGATCGAGTTGTTTCAGATTAAAGATGGAGGATTTATGCGTCGATTGAGATGAAATGAGAAGAGACCTAAGTTGGGAGTAGTATGGAGAAAGGGGGCGGAATTATTTGATGAATGTGTGTTAGGGTTAGATTATTGTGAGAGTAATTAGGGCATTTCAAGGCTTATAACCGTTTAACATATGCTATGTGGATCGGGTCAATAATTTAAATAGGGCCCGGGTATTCCGTTATTTCATTTGTGTGGATCTGGATAAGTATTTCATGTAGGATGTTGCTTAACTGGGCCTATAACCGGATTGTTGTGTTTACATGGAATGGACTTGGGTCGTTTGACCATTGGGCCATGTTTATTGCATTAGTTTGTCCTGGACTGAAAGATTAATGTTGGACTGGCTTTCATCAAATGTGATTTACGAAATTTTGGCTTAATGATTAATGTTAGTCCAAATTTGTAATTAATACTTGGTTAATGAGTGGTATATTTGGTATGAAAATTTTCACGTGGGATACAAATTCAAGGCTTGAGCTTAATATTTGAGATATGGATTATTGAAGTTGGTGACCTCACTTGGACTTTGGAGTTTGAATACAGTTTCGTGATCAGACTTTTCAGGTTGATATACAATTTGGTGATCACACTTTTCTTGTCACACCCTCGCCGGAGGCGGAAATACGAGGTGTAACGGAAGGGAACATAAGCACAAGATAATAGAACATACCAACGTTAAGATTAAAAAGAAAATAATACTCCATTACAATACCAGTTTAGCCGTCATCGGCAAATATATTACAAAGTTTAGTTCCCAAAATATTGCGTTCTATTACATAATGATTTGTAGTGACAATTGAAAACTTCATTATGCAAGACTTGATAGAAAAGCTAACTAACGATCACCTGAAATGCATGAGAGAAAAACGGGTCAACTATGAAAATAGTTGGTGAGTAAACACGTTTAGCAAAAATAAGAAATCTCGGTAGAAATATTCAAAGCTTTCGGTCGGCAACAAAAAGGTCCACAAAGCAAAGGCATTGTGTATCCACTCGGTTCCAAATTCGCCCATACAAAACTTGCAACTTTGTGTGTACACAACCCATTGCACAAAAATATATAAAGTAGCGTCAAGTAGTCAAGTGTAAGTGGTCATAATAATTCCCAAAGCAAAGGCATTGTATATCCACTCAGTTCCAAGTTCGCCCATACAAAACTTGCAACCTGTGTGTACACAACCCATTGCACAAAAATATAGTGTGTCAAGTGGTCAAAATAGTTCACAATATAGTACCAAGTATATAATAATTGAGGGATGCTCGAACATGGGAGACTTTGCAATCTTTGCCCGAGCAGGGGAGACTTAAATTGATGCTCGAACATGGGAGACTTTGCCTTTGCTCGAGCGGGGAGACTTTAATTGAACATGCTCCGTTCCCATAGGGAGACATTTTGCTCCGGACCGGGGAGGCTTTAAGTTGATGCTTCGAACATGGAGACTTTGTAGTGATGTTCCGAACATGGGAGACTTTAGGACAAGGTCATAACGTGACGGTTCAATAAGTTCAAACAAGTCATAAGTTTGTATTTAAGTTCAAAATTTAAGTCGAGTTCACAAGTTCTAGTCAAAAGAGTTCACAAAAGTAAGAATCAATTTAATTCAAGTATGGTTCATGCATTCAGCCCCAAAAATATAGTAAAACGGTAAAAAAAAGGGGGTGTGATTACTCACTTGATGAGCATGATGTGACGACAAAAGTGGTTACAGAAATGTAGCGTGAGTCTCGGCTGACCTATTATGAATGATATGATATGAAATAAGTCATGATGTAATGTTATGCGCAATTGGATGATATTTATACCATTTGTGAGTTTTGAAAATAATACTTATAAAAAAAAATACTCGTTTGGCCGTCTTGACCATTCTTTAATTACTTTACAAGTATTTACGTCAAAATGTCATCCTACAATGGTTTTATAATGATTCATAGTGAAATTATCACTTTTAGTCAGTAAAACAATGTAAATCCGGAAATTTCATGAAATTGACAAAAATAGCTTTGAAAAACTAGTCGTAAAATGGTGTATGCGTCGATCGTTAGAGAAACGAACTCGACGGTTTTGGAAAAGTTTGTATCGAAATCTAGAAGTTTCAGTTCAGGGAGTTTTTAAGTCGTATAAAAGGTCTCGAACATACAGATAATAGAGGTTAAATATGGTGATTTTAGTTACCGTAACACTTATCTCGTAAAAATAATATAGTTTTCTAAAAATAATAGTTACGGCAAGTTTATGAAAACGTGTATATCTTAGTGGGTTTCAAATCCGTTTTCTCGTGATTATATGTCCTTAGCTTCGTATAATAGTATACTAATATATTTTTGACAAGTCGAAATAATTTATGAAGCTTAAGGCTCGTTTTGACTTCGAATAGAGTAAAAATAGTATGCTGAAATTTTCAGAAAATATATATATCGTCGCCAAACTTGAAAAATTCATAACTTCTTCGTTATAACTCCGTTTTAATCCGTTCAAGCGACCGCAGTTAGTTTTAAAGTATATTTTCTAAATATCAAGGCCAAAAATTCGTGCCTACTGTTGGATTTTCCAGAAAATCAAAATAAGGACAGACCACTTTATATACTTGTAGAAAATAGTTTTTCTCGTACTAAACCTATTCCAATCCCTTCAAATCAACTCCAAAACTAATCTAATCCTACCATACACCTTCTTAGGGTGTCATGGGTTCCTAATCATCATCAAGACCAATATATACCAAGGGAATAATTATAGGATGACTATATATATAAATAACTCTAAAAATCATGTAAAATGGTATAAACAACACAAATCATGCATGCTTGCTCCAAAAATGAAGAGATAAATATGAGATGATAAGGAAACATGAAAAATGAAAGAAACATGCTTACAAGTATTATGATGAGGTGGTTAGAACAAAGGATTAAACCTAAACACCCTAGGTTTTTATTTCAAAACCTTTAATAAGAGTGTAACTAGAGTGTTTTAACTTGATCTTGGAAAAATTTTGGATGATCCCTTCTTAACACCTTATATGGCCGGTTTATGGAGGATGAAATAAAGAGAGAAGAAAACTTTTATAAACACTTGAATTATTTGTGATGAATGAAGAGTGAATGAAGTTTGTGTATAAATCCATACAATCAAGAAAAAAACTTACCAACCATTTAATGCTTACCCCTTGGTCGCATTAGGGGAAGCTATATATATATATTTTTTTTTATTTGTATATAATTATTATTATGTAATTGTTGTAAGAAAAAATGTAGTTAAGGTAAATATGTTGTAACTTGTATATAGTTGTGAAATTAGAGTAGTATGAACTAAAAATAAGTTTTAAGGGATCAAAGTAAAGTATATTGAAATCATAAAAATTGTAAAAATACATTTCTTGTAAAATTTGAGTGATATAATAATTATCGTGTAGTTTTTAGGAAAAGCGTCGTAATAATATAAATTTAACAATTTATATACGAAATAAATTTAAAACACTAGGTAAACTCAAATTATAGTTTTTATAAACTAAATGTAAGTATAAAAATATGTCGAGATCATTTTAGAATTAGCAGTTAAATGTTCAAAATAATAACTCAGCGATAACGTTTATTTAATATAAAATTTATGCGTTTATCGTGAAATGTAAAATCATGAATGAACCGTTATGAAATGATGAATATGGAGTATGAGAAATGACCGGAAAAATGAGAATTGTGACATTCTTCCCGTATGTCGTGGAATCACGTCCCTGCGTGATTCGATTAACGATACTATAGTCGAACCTCGACAAGAGTTCTAAAGTTCATGCTAATGCGAGCAGTCTAAATGATCATATCAATGCCCATGCGTCAGGTTCCCATTCAACTAAGTGCGTGCCGTGATTAGATTTAATAGGGTAAACTTACCCAATATCGACGTAGCTCTCAAAGGCCTTTAGGTTGTCGATTATAATCTAATCTCACAACTCATCAAACAAAAACTGTCATGAGATTAAACTAAACCGACTTGAGTAAACTTGTCTCTTAGCTTGATTTGCGCTCATCAAACAAGAAGCATCACTAGATCAAGCTAGGAAACAAGTTGTTAGTAAGGTAGGATTCCACATCCTTGAATGAAGTCTTTTGAAAGATTAAGCTCGATATTGATTTGCTTACACAATCAAATCAAATCAACAAAATATATAACAACTAAAGATTCGATATCAATAGGTCTCAAGTTAATCAAGGTTAGTGAGCGTGGTAAAGATTGGAAGGAAGTTATGCACTCAAAATCATGTCATACCGAAATAAAGTGGTTGTTGAAAGAATGTACCGTTAAGTGCGGGCTTCCCGGTACCCGGATAGAATGCTCGACCATGCGGGGAGAATTTCAATGTTAGGTTCGGTGGACCTTCTATTGCCAATGCGGGGTTTGGACGATTACCTCCTTGATTGGGAGTTCTTTTGACTTTGGGCCGGTATTGCGAAGGTGATCTAAACTTCCACTTTCGTAACATGCTTTTTCTCGTCCTGATTCGATTACATTTGAGCAATTTCGCGTGAAGTGGCCCGTCTGTCCACATTTGTTGCACCTTACGGCAGTCTCTAAGTGATGATAATTACATCGAGTGCACAAAGGATGTGGACACGTATATCCTTTGCGCTCCGGGTGGTGCGCCCCATAGTTACAGGTTATTATTTGCCTCTTGTTTTGTTGATTCTGGTCTCGGTTTCCTGGTGATCCTCACCGGCTGTCCATTGTCGTTTGCTTTTGTTAGTTCTCGGACGATCACATCATTTGTCAGCGATCGCCATACTCACAGTGGCTTGAGTGGTTGGGTTTGATGAGGTGGCGTCCCTCCTAATTTCGGTATCAATCCCCATCTATATCGGTCAATCAACTTCTCCACAGTGGAAACCATGTGAGGAACCATCCTAGTTAACTTCGTGAAACGGATCGTGTACTTGTCGATCTCTACTCCAACCATCAAATGATTCCAAAATTCTTCTTCGATTTACGCACTTCATCTTTTACGGCGTACTCATCGGTTAGTAGTTTCTTAAATGCTTCCCAAGATAAGCATTTGCTGCCCTCTTCCTCTAATCTGCGGTTGATTGTTCCACAGTCAAGGCTCGACCACTGTAGTAGACGTGAGAGAACTCAACCTTGTTTCCTTCGGCACATTTCGTGATACTAAGTTTCGACTCAACATTCTCGAACCAGGTTAGCGGTCCAATGGCACCCTCAGTACCATGAAATTCCATTGGCTTACATGTCATGAAAGTTTTGTATTTGCATCCTTGACCAATTTGAAGTACCTTCTTCGTTGTTGGTTCGTCTAGCATCGAGATGTGTTAAAATTTGGGTGAGTAGATCCGCTATTCGGCATCATTGTTTTACGGATTGTCATTGTTGTTTGGGTTGCGTTGTTGTTACCTCCCCGTGTGTTTCTTGCGGCCATGATCCTCTGAGAGGACCAAAACATGGGTTGAGTAAGCGACATTGAGCGAAGTCGGATGAGGTGCGAAGCGGTGGTAATGTGTTATAGTGATCGAAACATGGCGAGAGCAGACATGCTATGTCTAACAAGTCGAAAGATGGAAAAGAAGATATGAGCAGTACGGTAATGTAGGCGTGAGCGTAAAAACATGCCATGCATACCCACCCGACCAATGCAACTTGGTGACGGACTCAAAAGACTTCGACTAAACATGATTTAAAACTACCACACTTATCATTGCATGGTTCTTCATAAATTAGACATAGTTGATCAGGCTATGTATAATTTATAGTAATAATCTAGCGATAGAGACAAATTGACTCGAATGGTGTTCAATGTTTAATAAAATAATATATAAAAAAAATTTATTCGGTTATAGGTTGTGATTTTATTTTTGAAAATGAAGCATTCTCTATAACCTTTGGCTCTACAGTACTGTCACATCACACCTGGCGGGCTGAAATACGAGGTGTAGCGCGAGGAAGGGAACATAAGCACAAGATAATAGAACATACCAGCGTTAAGATTAAAAAGAAAATAATACTGCATTACAATACGGTTTTAGCCCGGAGTCATGGCAAATATATTACACAGTTTAGTTCCCAAAATATTGCGTTCTATTACATAATGATTTGTAGTGACAATTGAAAACTTCATTATGCAAGACTTGATAGAAAAGCTAACTAACGATCACACAGAAGTAAAGAGAAAAAGCGGTCAACTATGAAAATAGTTGGTGAGTAAACATACGTTTACTTAAAAATAATCTAAGTAAGAAATATTCAAAGCTTTAGGTCAACAAAAAAAAAAGGTCCACTAAAAGCAAAGGGCATTGTGTATCCACTCAGTTCAAATTCATCCCGTACAAAACTTGCAGCTTTGTGTGTACACAACCCATTGCACAAAAATATATAGTGCGTCAAGTAGTCAAGTGTAAGTGGTCATAATAGTTCCCCAAAAGCAAAAGGCATTGTATATCCACTTTCGATTCCAGTTCATACATACAAAACTTGCAACTTTATTATTGTACACAATATTGCACAAAAAATATAGTGTGTCAAGTGGTCAAAATAGTTCACAATATAGTACCAAGTATATAATAATTGAGGATACTTTCAGAACATGGGAGACTTTACCTTGCTCGAGCAGGGAGACTTAAATTGATGCTCGAACATGGGAGACTTTGCCTTTACTCGAGCGAGAGACTTTAGTGAAAATGCTCCGTTCCCATAGGGGAACATTTGCTCCGGACGGGGAAGCTTAAGTTGATGCTCGAACATGGGAGACTTTGTAGTGATGCTCGAACATGGGAGACTTTAGGACAAGGTCATAACCGCGTCTGGTTCAATAAGTTCAAACAAGTCATAAGTTTGTATTTAAGTTCAAAATTTAAGTCGAGTTCACAAGTTCTAGTCAAAAGAGTTCACAAAAGTAGAATCAATTTAATTCAAGTATGGTTCATGCATTCGACCCAAAAATATAGTAAAGCGGTAAAAGAGTGTGATTACTCACTTGATGAGCGGATGTGGCGACAAAAGTGGTTACACGAAATGTAGCGTGAGTCTGAAGCTGACCTATTATGAATGATATGATATGAAATAAGTCACGATGTAATGTTATGCACACAATTCGGATGATATTTATACCATTTGTGAGTTTTGAAAATAATACTTATGGTCGAAAAATACCGTTTGGCGTCTTGACCATTCTAAAATTACTTTACAAGTATTTACGTCAAAATGTCATCCTACAATGGTTTTATAATGATTCATAGTGAAATTATCACACCGTGAAGTAAAACAATGTAGGTCGGAAATTTCATGAAATTGACAAAAATAGCTTTGAAAAACTAGTAAGTAAAATGGTGTATGCGTCGATCGTTAGAGAAACGAACTTCGGCGGTTTTGGAAAGTTTGTATCGAAATCTAGAAGTTTCGATTCAGGGAGTTTTCGTCATAAAGGTCTCGAACATAAAGAGAATAGAGGTTAAATATGGTGATTTTAGTTACATTAACACTTATCTCCAAAAAATAATATAGTTTTTCTAAAAATAATGAATTCTACTGACAAGTTTATGAAAAGCGTGTATATCTTAGTCGTTTCAAATCCGTTTTCACATTATTATATGTCCTTAGCTTATTATCAAAGTATACTAATATATTTTTGACAAGTGAAATAATTTATGAAGCTTAAGGCTGGATTTTGACTTCGAATAGAGTAAAAATAGTATGCTGAAATTTTCAGAAAATATATATATCGTCGTCAAACTTGAAAAATTCATAACTTCTTCGTTATAACTCCGTTTTAATCCGTTCAAAGCTGACCCGCGGATTAGTTTTAAAGTATATTTTCTAAATATCAAGGCCAAAAATTCGTGCCTACTGTTGGATTTTCCAGAAAATCAAAATAAGGACAGACCACTTTATATACTTGTCGAAAATAGTTTTTCTCGTACTAAACCTATTCAATCCCTTCAAATCAACTCCAAAACTAATCTAATCCTACCATACACCTTCTTAGGGTGTCATGGGTTCCTAATCATCATCAAGACCAATATATACCAAGGGAATAATTATAGGATGACTATATATATAAATAACTCTAAAAATCATGTAAAATGGTATAAACAACACAAATCATGCATGCTTGCTCCAAAAATGAAGAGATAAATATGAGATGATAAGGAAACATGAAAAATGAAAGAAACATGCTTACAAGTATTATGATGAGGTGGTTAGAACAAAGGATTAAACCTAAACACCCTAGGTTTTTATTTCAAAACCTTTAATAAGAGTGTAACTAGAGTGTTTTAACTTGATCTTGGAAAAATTTTGGATGATCCCTTCTTAACACCTTATATGGCCGGTTTATGGAGGATGAAATAAAGAGAGAAGAAAACTTTTATAAACACTTGAATTATTTGTGATGAATGAAGAGTGAATGAAGTTTGTGTATAAATCCATACAATCAAGAAAAAAACTTACCAACCATTTAATTACACCCCCTTGGTGGCCAAGGGGAGAAGCATATAAAATATATATATTTTTTTCTTTTTATTTGTATATAATTGTGTGTAATTGTTGTAAGAAAAAATGTAGTTAAGGTAAATATGTTGTAACTTGTATATAGTTGTGAAATTAGAGTAGTATGAACTAAAAAATAAGTTTTAGGGATCAAAGTAAAGTATATTGAAATCATAAAAATTGTAAAATACATTTCTTGTAAAATTTGAGTGATATAATAATTATCGTGTAGTTTTTAGGAAAAGCGTCGTAATAATATAAATTTAACAATTTATATACGAAATAAATTTAAAACACTAGGTAAACTCAAATTATAGTTTTTATAAACTAAATGTAAGTATAAAAATATGTCGGGATCATTTTAGAATTAGCAGTTAAATGTTCAAAATAATAACTCACTGCGATAACGTTTATTTAATATAAAATTTCTGGCGTTTATCGTGAAATGTAAAATCATGAATGAACCGTTATAAAATGATGAATATGGAGTATGAGAAATGACCGGAAAATGAGAATTGTGACATTTCTGGTTGATATACAATTTGGTGATTGATTTACAATTTCAATTTTATCATAACGGGAGTATAAGTGAGTGATATACAAGTTCGTTTGAACATTGGACCATGAAGCTTGGATTCGGATATCGGTCAGATGGGCCTCTCAATATGAGATTGGATTGATGAGATTTGTCGAAGCGATTTGATGATGACATTTGACGTGTAAGGATAAGATGTGATCAGCAATTCCCATGAGATATTCGACGCTACAAAATGTCAATGATACTTCACAGTCTAAGCAAAATCTTTCAAGAATCTTCAACGTCAGTCATGACTTTTCAAGATGTGTGCTTATGACAAGAACTTCTCGTGCAGATGGTCATTTTGCGTTATGATGCTTCCGAAAGTTTGAAACCATCATGGGGGAGAAACGTGTACTTTAATGTGTTACGGTTAACCTCCAGGGAAAAGGAGTTTATACTACTTGACTTAGTATGGTTTGTGAAGTTGTCTACATTCGGGTAAAGTATTATTGATGATCATGATGATTTGTTGATGAACCGCTGCATGTTCCCCTAAAAACAGATATTCACCGAAACCAAAGTTGTCATAACACATTCAAGCTGACATTGTTTACGGTTTTGTCTTGGTTTTGTAAAATCCCGCGAAAGAATCTATTTATCGGTTTAAATCATAGACTTGTAAAATCCCGTGACAATGGAAATATCCTAATAAAGTAATGTGCATTTTCGGATCGATCTTACGGTTTATTCTTGGTTTTGTAAAATCCCGCGAAAGAAACTATGTCTCGGTTTAAACTATAGAATTGTAAAATCCCTTGATGATGGAACCATCCTGGAGAATGGAAAGTGTATTACGGGATCTTATCGATCTTTGGTGCTACGGTTTCTGCTTCGAAGAAGGGATAAAAGGGTGTACTTCATGTATTGGATGTGTGTTTGGATATTCGTCATGACAGTTTGGTTATTAAATGGTTTCTGGGGTTATGTGCTTTTAAACATGGTCAGGATGAAAACCATTATCATAGTTCACTTAAAACGTCAAAGGAGGCTAGATTTGAGCTTTTAACCAAAAGATGTGACATGAGGTTAATTGTATTATTTATTTGAGGTTGAAGTGAAATTTCCGCAGGCGAGTGTACTTAGTGTCAGAAGGTATCGGGGATGGTTGGATGAAGATTCTTCAAGATCCTTGTTCAAGCTTATTATCAAAAACGAAGACTTGGAAATCTAGTTATTGTTGGGTGACTTTTTCCTTTTCTTTTACCACTTGGGGGAATTGGGCTTTTATCACCGCAAAATAACTATCACTTTAAGGAGTTACGTTGTAGTGCTCAGTGTCACATTCAATTGTGGATTTTCAAGAGGTGATGTACGTCTTATACTTGATGTTTGGTTGGATGAAGAGTATAGAGCACTTAGTGATTCAATGGACGATGAAGTCTTGGCACCGCTCTTTGTTACATACATGCAAGTTTAAGTCACGAGTTCGGGTCAGTTTACTTCAGGGTCAAATTCATCATATTGGGTTTTCTCCATTAGCTGTCACGACAAAGAGCCTACTGAATGATAATGGGGTTGATTACATGTTTTCAAGAGTAGATGAAAAGAGAGAATAGGCGTTTGAACACACAGTTCAAGCCTCGTTCTCTAAAAAGAAAGAAAATTAATGCGTTTTAGTGCGCTTTATCTTGAAAGAAAGAAATCTTCTTATGGCGTATGAACACAACAGTTCATGCCTCGTTCTCTAAAGAAAAGAAAATTATGCGTTTCAGAGTGCGCTTTATCTTCAAAAAGAAGAGAAATCTTCTTATGGCGTTTGAACACTACGATTCAAGCCTGCGTACCTCAAAGAAAAAAAATTATGCGTTTGATGCGCTTTATCTTACGAAGAAGAGAAATATTCTCATCTATGACCATTCTCATCAACATGCTTCATGCTTTTTCCATAAGCAGGTCATCAAGTGAACCGGACTATTGATAATTACTCTTATTCCACTTGCTCAATATAATGAAGATGGCGACATCATGTGCTAATTTTCTTGAGGGAAAAGTGTGAATAGAACATTTGGATGATATTCACTTATTTAATCAAGAATGGCAACTCCATATGCAATTCTTGAGGGGGAGAAGAAGTGTGAAATTACTGCATGGTTGATTATTATATGAGAATAAATGGTTAAATGGCTCCAAACTCATGTAAGAACCGAGCTTCTTCTTATCGGGTCATCTTCACATGGAGTTTCTTCTAAGAGCCGTTGGTTGACATCTTCACATGAAATTTGCTGATTGATTAATGACAAAGTGCTTCGATTCTTGGGTGATTTCCTTGATGAACATCTTTCTATTCTTGTTTGATTGGGAGGGATTTGAGTTAAGGGGATTTGCTATATACATGTTAGAAGACTAAAGACGAGTTGCATTTGAGTATCCAAAGACTTCTTCATATTCCGGGCATTGTCAGTTTAAGGGATAGCACTAATTGGGGGAGAGTGAAATGTCTGATTTAATCCCCAATTAGACTTGCTCATTTTCTTCAGCAAGTTGATTCTCACAAAGATTAAAAGTGGTTGATTCGTGCTAAACCGTCAAGTTATCTCACACAAGCTAGCCACTTGTGAATGGCTAACCGTAAGAAACTTAAAGCATTCGGAACACCAATGCAATGAAGTCCGGGGAAGTATAGTGTTTCCCGAATGGGTATGTCCCAGCGAGCGTGTGAGAATAATCAAAGCGAATAGTGATGGGTGATATTGAGCGGAAAAGGTTTGTGATTGATACTAGATGACAAAGGAAAAATGAAAGAAAATTAAAGAGATAAATTATATTAAATAAACGCTATCACTATTTGCAAAATGATGTTTTTGATTTTTCTTTTATAAAATTTAACTTAAAAACTACGTGACGTACAAAAGAAAATGTGAACTGAAACAATATTAATCCTAAAAATATAAAAATGACATTTTTACAAACCTAATGATAAGAGAAATTTTTTAGAAAAAGAAAATTATTTTTAAAACTATTTATCTAATTATTATTAATTAAAAACTATTTTTACCTATTTAATAATAACCTAAAATACAAGAAAATATGAAATAAAGCTAGAAAAATGAAATTATGACTTAGAAAAATCTAAAATAACTAAATAGAATTTTCAAAACTAATTTTATATTTTTTCTGATTATTTTTCTATTTTCTATGAATTAAAAACTATTTAAAACTACTTAAATTGCTTAAAAATACAAATTTAACTAAGAAAAATCTGGAAAAATATTTTTTTAACTTTTCATATTTATCTTAACCTAGGAAAAATGAAAACTTATTTTTTTTGAAGTTTTTCTGATTTAATTGTATTAAATGCTAATTAAAAGGCCTAAAAGCTGTTTTAAATGAAGAAAAATAGCAACGATGATGAAAAGTTATGAAAATTTTAGGAAAAGTCTAAAATAATATTATGAATCTAGGAAAAATATAAAATCAGTGGCTGTGTGTGAGGAATATGAAGCTGCAATGACAAGGGCTTATAAATAAGCACTTGGAATAAGCAAATGAACACCAAAGACCACCAACTGATTATAGAAGCTATAATATGTTAAAACTACTCAAATGCAACTAGTTACAACTACTCTTAACCTCTATAGTACTGATTAACTTGATTTGATGATTTGAGCTTAAGTGCAAAAACAGTTTTAACCACTACTTTTAAGCTAGAAAATAAGCTACTTAATAAGCTGAGACTCAAAACAAAAAGTTGGGACCTGAAGGAGACCTGGTTAGCTACCTGCAAACCAAAGTTGAGACCAAGATAAGCTCAAACAAGCTTTTGACAAGTTACGCAAGCTGAGAAGCTACTGCTTGTGAGCGTGCCACGTCACGAGGGCATATGGCAGACAAGCTTCTTTGAAGCTTAAGGAGATGTTGTAAAATTTTGCAAAAATCAGTTTTAAACACTAGACCACCTCAAATTGTTAAATCCATAAGATCAAAGGCATGTGACCAAGGATTAACAAATGAGACCTCAACTAAGATTTGGAAAAACTGGTTTTAACCACTTTTGACTTTTAGATAAAGCTGTAAAAGTTGACTAAAGTGAATTTTGATTGGCTTATCAAGCTGAAATGATGTTTTATGGTGAAATAAGACTAATGCAAGTTATCCTAATGATATCTAAACACAATTCAAGCTTTTGGTTTTACAAATTTCTAATAGACTTGAAATTAAGACAGTTTAAACATGATTTTGACTTTTAAGGTTACGAGATGCACTTGAATGACCAAAGTGACTCTTTCTCACCTCGGATGAACTAGAACAACTAATGCTAACCACTGTACTATCCTTAATCTCAGTTTAACCCTATGATCCAAACACTATTTTTTACAACTGATTTGCAAATTACTCTACTTAATCCTTTTCTTCTAACATTAAATCCTAATCAGTGATTCAACTAACACCTGAATTATGCTATTTAACCAACTAACACAATCAAATGAACAATAGGCTTGAAAATAAGATTATGACAGATATAGACTTTGAAAACTCACTTGATTCCACAGCCACTATGGCTTGCCAAGAACCAAAGAACCACTATTCTATTACTGTTTTAATCCCATATCTAACTAAGTTTCAACCCAAATCCATCTCTGCATCATCCCATATCCATTTCCATACCTACTTAACCAAAATCTCTTCTCAGTTGACTTTTGTTGACCAAACACCAAACTTGCTTAAAAATGACTTATAAGCTTACCAAAAGCTATAATTAGCTTAGCTAAGCTTATTGGAATTTATAGATAAACTACTATAAGCTTGAATATAAGAGCAGAGCTGAAATTTTTACTTAAAAAAATAAAACATGAAACTTTAATACAAACTTGAATTGATGCTTGAAGCAGTTATAACACTTGAGTTCAATACAAAGAAAGCTTTGAGTTTACAAATTTAGAGACTAGCTAAGATAATTTTAATAAAAACGACATACATGAATTTAAAAAACTAAGTACTACTCCTTCTCTCTATCTCTTGCTTCTTTTATACACCAAACATGCTTCTCCTTTCTCGATCAATTCCACTTGATATCTTGGCCATTGGATTACTTGAGCCATTTTGGCGTTTGATCAATTCTGGCCAAAAGTGTATTTGCGGTTGGGGTTGAGTGAAATGGAGAGGGAGTATTAAATGCATCTTGGAAGGTTGTTGAGGTGGAGGGATAAGGTGTGGGATATGGTGGAGGTGAGGGGGTTGAGTGTTGCAGGCATGGTGGGTGAAGGAGAAGAAAAAGAGAGGGAAAGCAGGTGAGTGGGTTTGACTTGGGGTTTATATTGGACAGGGGGTCAAAATGTAATGGCAGGGGTCCAAATGGCTATGGCAGGGGTCACAGGCAGGTCCAAAGGGTCAAGGTCCAATAAGGCTTGGTTATTAATTCAAGGACTTGTTTTGCAATTTACGAGACAAGGGACCAAAGCGCCAGTGCAAAAGTTGTTCCAAGGGAACAAAAGTGACAAGTTTCAATAGTACAAGGACCAAAATAGACATTTTCAAATTTCCAAGGACCATTTTGCGGTTTTGAAACTTGAAGGCCCAAACTTGTAATTTCTCAAAACTTTTGACATTTTTCACCAAAGGACTAATTATGACAAGTTATGATTTTAAAAGGACCTTTGGTGATTTTTCTTTAAAATTAAGTGCTCGGGGACTATTTTGACAACTTTTGAAACTTGGAATTGGCGCCAATTATGCAAACTTTGCTCATTTTTATCTGATTTTAAACATTTTGCATCTGAAACATATAAAATGCAATTTTGAGATATTTTCATATTTTGATGCATTCAGCATTTTTAAGCGTTTTGCGATTCGAGATTTGACCAAAAAATGATGAGTATTTACACACTCATCAATCCCCACACTAAACTATTGCTAGTCCCTAGCAATCTTTTGAAAAAACTTAATGGATTTGAATCTCTTTACCAAAAGCCATTACTTCTGGAGGAGCCAAATGTTTTGATTCAAGTAAGAACCTTGGTACAATGATAACCAAATGATTTTGAGCAAATCACCCGCTTTCAACGGTTTTGATTTGTCTTTACGGCCGTTTATACGGACTAATAACTCTTAGATAAATTATCAATATTATCTTTGGTGGTGATTACCAATTATGGTTTTCCCTACCTTTACCACAAGCCCCAACTCTCACTTTTTAGGATATGAGTTGAATACCATACAATTTTGGGCAAATTGCAAGTCAACAGTTTGAGATATCTTTACCAAGAGCGTTTGCTCTGGATTAGCCAATCCTTTTGTTTATTAGACATGGCGGTGATAACGTATAACGAGTAAGTGAAAACACTTACTCCAAAAATTTGGCCAAAATGGGGGTGGGTGGTATAATTACATGATAAAATTAGGTGAGAATTCCCATCCCCACACTAAACTATTGCTAGTCCTAGCAATCTTTTGAGAAAAACTTAATGGATTTGAATCTCTTTACCAAAAGCCATTACTTCGGGTAGCCAAATGTTTGATTCAAGTAAGAACCTTGGTACAACGATAACCAAATGATTTTGAGCAAATCACCAACTTTCAACGGTTTTGATTTGTCTTTACCAGAAGCCGTTTGCTACGGATAATAACTCTTAGATAAATTATCAATATTATCTTTGGTGAGATGATTACCAATTATGGTTTTCCACTGCCTTTACCACAAGCCATAAACTTGCGGGCTAGCCAACTCTTCACTTTTAAGGATATGGTGAGTTGAATACCATACAATTTTGGGCAAATTGCAAGCCGTCAACGGTTTTGAGATATCTTTACCAAGAGCCGTTTGCTCCTGGATTAGCCAATCCTTTTGTTTATTAGACATGGCGGATGATAACCGTAATCGAGTAAGTGAAAACACTTACTCCACAAAAATTTTGGCCAAAAATGGGGGAATTGGGTGGTATAATTACATGATAAAATTAGTGAGAATTCCCCCTACACTAGAAATGAATATTGCCCTCAATATTCAAAGTCTGCGGTTATGCGGCCCGAGAACGTAAAAGGGAAATACTACGACCATTATTTTGAAAGATTTTTGAAACTTATATATATACACAACATGTGGGGCAACTCCCCACAGAGGGTGGTAGAAAATAGAAAGAAGTCAGAAATGGGTGAAAACCCATATAGGTATGCTCTTGTTTTGTTTCCGAGTCGCTAGCTTGACTCGATCCCCGCATTCATTGGTTCATGGGGAAACAACGTGGAAAATCAATCTCGATCGGACTTTCGTTCCGCAGTGTTAATAAACATATGAACATCAGAAAGTTCCACACCGACGAGATACAACCGCGATATTGTTAATAATAGAAACTATAAAGGATGATACCGGGGTCAAAGATGGTGTCCTCATTCCCGAAAGAGAAAAGGGAAAGAGCTACCACACCATCTGTGAAGAATGGAATAAAGATGTGCCTGAGAATGCATGTCCATTCCTCATTAGTAAGAAGAAAATCACCATTTTTGACATTTTTAAGCTTAAACTTGAAGCTTGTATGGTGATTGTCAACGAATTTCGGTGGGAGGGGTTGGAAGCGGTTCTTCAATCAACAGATTTTCGAGAAAAAGAATGTCCCCTCGGATCAAAGTAAGTATTATCAATTCTGTTGGAATGGACTCATCACTAAGAAGGCATCGACTTCATTCCAAAAGTTGTCATCTTCCTCATCCAGAGTGAGAGAAGGGATGGAAGAGTCGGGAATAATAAGACTAGGAGATGATGGATCATTTTTGAGCAATTCTTCAATGGGAAGAATGTCTCCCATTGGATCTCAAACATCATCATCCAATCGGATGAACCGAAGAGGATTGGTTTCATCCACGAGTTAACAAACTCGATCACGATAAAGCTGATTCGGAGGTGGGACAAGTGGTGTGCTCTTAGAGCTAGCAATTTCCACCACTTCGATAAAGTCTCGATTCTAGATCATCATAATCAAGAACACTCTTGACTTCCTTGGTACAACTTTCAAACCATTTGTTTGAACCGGGTTGATTTTCAGCAGCTTTTAGCTCAGCACGGTTTTGGTGACTCCTCTTAACTGTGAAATTTGAGAGTGTTGCATTGATTCTTTCAGATTTTTGATCAATTGTGGCAACACTCTGTTTGGATAGAGGTTTGGAGTTTGGTTGATATTAGCGTGAGTTCTTCGTTGTCAACCCGTCTGGTCAACTCTTCAGCAAATACATCAATTAGAGCACGCTCGTTCTCAAAGCTCTCAAGATGAGGGAACTCTAGGATGCATCAAAGTCTACTACAACAAAGTCGGTAGGAAAGTGAAACTTTCCTACTTTCATCACGACATCCTCGGCTATCCCAAGTGGGCCGAGTTATGGTACGGTCCGCTAGCTCGAGTGTCATACAAGTGGATGAAAGTTTAGGAAGAGACAGTTTCTTCCATACTGAGAGTGGCATGAGGTTAATGCTAGCGCCAAGATCGGCGTGGCGGAGCATTGAACCATCCCAATCACACGGGATTAAAAACACGCCAGGGGTCTTCAAGCTTTTGGGAAGCTTCTTGAGAAGGACCGGTGAGCATTGCTCATTGAGAGGGGTTTTAGCCATCTCAGACAACTTATCTTTGTTGGTCAGTAAGCCTTTAAGCGTGGATGCAAATTTGGGCATTAGAGCGAGAGCATCCACGAGCTTATATCAAAGTGCGAGTTCATTGAAAATTTGGAAAAATTTTTCCATTTGCTCTTTGTTTTTGTCTTTGAGCTTCTCATCATGCATTCTTGATGGGTAAGGAAGCTGACTAGACTTTTGAGCCGGGTTGGAAGTTATTTACGGCTCGAATTGTCTTCGGAACTTCGGGTTCGGTCTTAAAGCTTGGACTACGAAGGTGGGGCGTGTCTTGATGCCGTGGGCTTGAAAAATGCACCTTGTCCGTTGTATCCTTGGTAACTTGACTCATTGCTCTTGGTGGAGGAGGCATTGGAGTCGAAGGTCCATTGTGCGTCTTACCACTACGGTGGTGGCGGCTTTCAACTCGGCATTTGGATTTGGCTGTATTGCTTGGGAGTCCTCGGGCGATGACGAAGCTTTGTTCATATTCATGTTCATGAAGCTGCTCATCATATTCTTCAACTCATTTGTCTGCCGAGACAGTGTGGTATCAATTTCCTTTTTTAGCTCAACTCTCATGTTATTGATCTGAGTTTGCATTGAGCGTATGCTTGACTCAGTAATTTTCATGAAGTCATTTGGTAGGGGAGCTTGAGAAGGTTGTTGATAACTTGATTTGGAGCTTGATATGGTTGGTTGAAATTGTTCTGGTTTTGATTGAAATTTTGAGAGTTATTGAAGTTGTGTCCTTGATTGGAACAGCGACTTTGATTGCCATGGTTTTGCACGGGAGGAAAACCAGGTGGTGTCATACCGCTAGGTGCACGGTAGTGAGGATCAGCTTGTGGTCGGTATTGATTGTGGTTTACGAGACTACGGAGCTTGGTAAAGAAGCATCGGTTGGTTGACAATCATAATATGCGTGTGGACCACTACAAGTTTCACACACCTTGTTTACGGCTTTGATTGGTTCGGCTTATGAATTTAAACTTTTGATTTCCTTTACCTCTTTCATCATACAATGGATGACGTCCGTTAGCTCGGCTATTGGAGCGGCTAACTTCGGAAGAGTTACGGATGAAAAGCGGTGTTCGGAATATTGACTTTGTTACGAGAAATAGGAACTTTTGATTTTATTTCGCAAATCTCAATCACATCTTTGGAAACTACGATTCAAGATATTGCCACTGCGTTCAAAGAATTTTGATCGTTACCGTTCAACCCATTATAAAAGATATTAACTTGTTGAAGCTCCGGGAATTCATGATGGGGGCATTTCACGAGAGATCTTTGAATCTCTCCCATGCCTCTCCAAAGTTTTCATCGAAATTTTGACTTAAACCGAAATTTCATTTTAAGATTAGTAGTCTTTGATGGAGGAAAGAAATAATTGACAAACTTTTGAACAAGATCCTCCCAAGTTTCGATGGATCGTAGGGGTTCTTTCCGTACCCAAATTGAGCGCCCCTCAGTGAGAATGGAAATAGCATCAACTTGATCACTTTTTGTGGAACATCCTTGAAATTGATAGTTGAAGTCAACTTGTTAAACCAACGGATGTGTGCATACGGGTCTTCTCGATCAAACCCGCGTTTTAATTGATTAAGTAGACACAAGTTGGATCAAATGTGTCTTCAATTCAAAGTGATCGGAATTGATTCTTGGTAAAATGATGGCATCTCCATAACCCTCGATGGGTGCTTGAAGCATTTCCGCCATAGTTCGTTCGCTCACGCCATATTGTTGCTAGGAATATACGAATCTTGGGTTCGACTATTTGGGCGTTACGTCTAATGGCGAGCGTCTTCTAGGAATTTCGCGCTAGATCCGCATGGACTCAATGATCTAGAAGAGCGAGTGCATGCACTAGAGCGTAACGAGGAAACAAGAGAATTATGAAAATGGGGTAAGAAGAATCTTTTGGGTTTTCTGGTTTTGAAAAGTAGATATAACAACAAATCCAATTAAAACAATATCGAGGCAAAACAACAGTGAACTTAAACCAATAATCACAAGATGAATGGCTTCTTTGAAAAGGTACACCACTCACAAGGACACAAAGGCAAGTTTTAATCTTTGGTTCGAGAACTTATTATGGTCGTACCCCAGGTTAGGTAGTACACTAATCGCCTTGGTTTGCTTGATCATAAGGTAATTTTTATGTTGTTATTATTTAAACAAAAAGAAACGCACAAATCTTTTTGTATCTTTATCTTTGATATATATATAGAAACAAAAGAAAAATATTTTTGTGTTTTATACGTTTTTTTGGATATTTTTGGGGTTTTGAATTTTTTATAAGAAAATATATATATAGATATAGATGGATGGTATGAACAAAGAGTTAATATTCAAATTACTAATCTGCTAAGCGTAGGATAATTAGCACACTTCAAGCTCCCGGGTGGCGTAAAATTTGATTAGTGCTGAACCGTCAAGTTATCTCACACAAGCTAGCCACTTGTGAATGGCTAACCGTAAGAAACTTAAAACGCCCGCCAGACACCAATGCAATGAAGATCGGGAGAGTATAGTGTTTCCCCAGGTCGTTATGTCCCAACGAGCTGTGCGAGAATAATCAAACGAATAGTGATCGGGTGATATTGAACGGGAAAAGGTTTGTGATTGATACTAGATGACAAAGGAAAAATGAAAGAAAATTAAAAAGATAAATTATATTAAATAAACGCTATCACTATTTGCAAAATGATGTTTTTGATTTTTCTTTTATAAAATTTAACTTAAAAACTACGTGACGTACAAAAGAAAATGTGAACTGAAACAATATTAATCCTAAAAATATAAAAATGACATTTTTACAAACCTAATGATAAGAGAAATTTTTTAGAAAAAGAAAATTATTTTTAAAACTATTTATCTAATTATTATTAATTAAAAACTATTTTTACCTATTTAATAATAACCTAAAATACAAGAAAATATGAAATAAAGCTAGAAAAATGAAATTATGACTTAGAAAAATCTAAAATAACTAAAGAGAATTTTCAAAACTAATTTTATATTTTTTAGATTATTTTCTATTTTCTATGAATTAAAAACTATTTAAAACTACTTAAATTGCTTAAAAATACAAATTTAACTAAGAAAAATCTGGAAAAATATTTTTTTAACTTTTCATATTTATCTTAACCTAGGAAAAATGAAAACTTGTTTTTTTTGAAGTTTTTCTGATTTAATTGTATTAAATGCTAATTAAAAAGGCCTAAAAACTATTTTAAATGAAGAAAAATATAAACAAAGCTTGATGATGAAAATTATGAAACTTTTAGGAAAAGTCTAAAATAATATTATGAATCTAGGAAAAATATAAAATAGTGGCACGTGTGAAGGAATATGAAGTCGCTGCGGTGACAAGGGCTTATAAATAAGCACTTGGAATAAGCAAATGAACACCAAGACCACCAACCGCTGATTATAGAAGCTATAATATGTTAAAACTACTCAAATGCAACTAGTTACAACTACTCTTAACCTCTATAGTACTGATTAACTTGATTTGATGATTTGAGCTTAAGTGCAAAAACAGTTTTATGCTACTACTTTTAAGCTAGAAAATAAGCTACTTAATAAGCTGAGACTCAAAACAAAAAGTTGGGACCTGAAGGAGACCTGGTTAGCTACCTGCAAACCAAAGTTGAGACCAAGATAAGCTCAAACAAGCTTTTGACAAGTTACGCAAGAAGCCGAGAAACTTCAAGACTGGATATTGCCTGTCTCGCCACAGGGCATATGAAAGCAATTTGACAAGCTTCTTTGAACCTTAAGGAGATGTTGTAAAATTTTGCAAAAATCAGTTTTAAACACTAGACCACCTCAAATTGTTAAATCCATAAGATCAAAGGCATGTGACCAAGGATTAACAAATGAGACCTCAACTAAGATTTGGAAAAACCGGTTTTAACCACTTTTGACTTTTAGATAAAAGCTAGAAGTTGACTAAAGTGAATTTTGATTACGGCTTATCAAGCTGAAAATGATGTTTTATGGTGAACTAAGACTAATGCAAGTTATCCTAATGATATCTAAACACAATTCAAGCTTTTGGTTTTACAAATTTCTAATAGACTTGAAATTAAGACAGTTTAAACATGATTTTGACTTTTAAGGTTCTGAGATGCACTTGAATGACCAAAGTGACTCTTTCTCACCTCAGTAAGACTAGAACAACTAATGCTAACCACTGTACTATCCTTAATCTCAGTTTAACCCTATGATCCAAACACTATTTTTACAACTGATTTGCAAATTACTCTACTTAATCCTTTTCTTCTAACATTAAATCCTAATCAGTGATTAAACTAACACCTGAATTATGCTATTTAACCAACTAACACAATCAAATGAACAATAGGCTTGAAAATAAGATTATGACAGATATAGACTTTGAAAACTCACTTGATTCCACAAACCACTGGCTATGGCTTGCCAGAACCAAAGAACCACTATTCTATTCTTGTTTTAATCCCATATCTAACTAGTTTCAACCCAAATCCATCTCTGCAAGATCATCCCATATCCATTTCCATACACCGCTAACCAAAATCTCTTCTCGGTTGACTTTTGTTGACCAAACACCAAACTTGCTTAAAATGACTTATAAGCACCAAAAGCTATAATTAAAGCTAAGCTTATTGGAATTATAGATAAACTACTAAGCTTGAATATAAGAACAGCAGAACCGAAATTTTAACAAAGAAAAAATAAAACATGGAATTTTAATACAAACTTGAATTGATGCTTGAAACAGATTATAACACTTGAGTTCAATACAAGAAAGCTTTAGGTTACAAATTTAGAGACTAGCTAAGATAATTTTAATAAAAACGACATACATGAATTTTAAAAACTAGTACTACTCCTTCTCTTTATCTCTTGCTTCTTTTATACACCAAACATGCTTCTCTCACCTCTCTGATCAATTCCCACTTGATATCTTAGCCATTGGATTACTTGAGCCATTTTTGGCCGTTTGATCAATTTTTTGGCGCCAAAAGTGTATTTGCCAGTTGGGGTTGAGTGAAATGGAGGAGGGGGTATTAAATGCATCTTGGAAGGTTGTTGAGGTGGAGGGATAAGGTGTGGGATATGTGAGCTGGAGGTGAGGGGGGGTTGAGTGTTGCAGGCATGGTGGGTGAAGGAGAAGAAAAAGAGAGGGAAAGCAGGTGAGTGGGTTTGACTTGGGGTTTATATTGGACAGGGGGTCAAAATGTAATGGCAGGGGTCCAAATGGCTATGGCAGGGGTCACAGGCAGGTCCAAAGGGTCAAGGTCCAATAAGGCTTGGTTATTAATTCAAGGACTTGTTTTGCAATTTTCGAAAGACAAGGGACCAAAGTCACGCCAGTGCAAAGTTGTTCCAAGGGACCAAAAGTGACAAGTTTCAATAGTACAAGGACTAAAATAGACATTTTCAAATTTCCAAGGACCATTTTGCAGTTTGAAACTTGAAGGACAAAACTTGTAATTTCTCAAAACTTTTGACATTTTTCACCAAAGGACTAATTATGACAAGTTATGATTTTAAAAGGACCTTTGGTGATTTTTCTTTAAATTAAGTGCTGGGGACTATTTCTCTTCATACAACTTTTGAAACTTGGGGGTGAAGCGCCAATTATGCAAACTTAGCTCATTTTTTATCGATTTTAAACATTTTGCATCTGAAACATATAAAATGCAATTTTGAGATATTTTCAGTATTTTGATGCATTTCTGAGCATTTTTTAAACGTTTTGCAGTTCAGATTTGACCAAAAATGATGAGTATTTACACACTTATCAGTGGTCTTCTTAAAAAGATTTCAAGTATTTGGAATGTCGATAAGATGTTCTTTGATTACCTCTGAGTGTCAAAACCCAAAGAAGGAGGAAGGAGACACGTATCTAAACGCGAGTAAACTTGATGAACTTAATACTTCTAAGTGATTGAAGATATCATCCCGGAAGACGAAGGTCATTACCGCAGAGAAACTCAATGTTTATCTCATGGCGTTTAGTGTTCTTATTCCAACTATGTGGGGAAGAGATGGAAGAGTTAGTTTCTGGTGATAAAAAGAGGTACACAAGTGTGTGATGATTTTGATGCTATAATGTAATCATCGGGGAGAGATTGTGTACATTAGGGGCCAATACATTTCACTTGAGTGCTTAATCGGTGATTACGAGATATAATCACTTATTTGAGTTGAAATCCAGAGATAGTCCTCATGAGAGATAATCGATGATTCGGCCTGCTTCTTCAATGTTATCGGTTATTCTCTCTTTGGGCATTGGTGCCGGTACTTTGTTCTTGAGCTTCATACACTTTCTTACGGGGAGAAAAGTATACATTGGGGTTATTCTTTGGCTATTGGACTTAATCTGCTATTTCGATGGTATAAGTTTCTTTGTCTTGGGTATGTGTACCGGGTTCGTGAGCTCTAGTCTAAGCCCACGCATCAATTCATCTACTTGAGGGAAGTGGTCTCTTGACACCTTTTGGGGATGCATAAACTTCGAGACTTGATGGTAATGAAAATTGAGAAGAAATTTAATGAGTGGGATGATACGTTTTTGTTCTTGTTGATGATATAACCCCGAACGAAGAATCTCGACTATCGTTCTTAAAAGGAGCGTGGATTTATGATAATGGCGCGTGCTTCTCGTACACGCTAAGGTAAGCTTGAAATAGAGCTTGAATCGCTCATCTAATGGATTTTCGGTTTGGGGAAGGCCCAAAGTCTCTCTTTCTCAAAGGCTCATGTTCTATTCTGGAGCCTCGGAAGCTTTGGTGGTGGAAGTTTAAGAGATGACGAATTCTATCTTCTACTACGTGCTGTTCGATATCCTTATCTCGGTACTTGTATCATCATCTTCTTTAACTATATCATCTACTCTATCTTTGTAAATATTTTCCAAAAACCAAAATACAAAAATATAAAACCAACAAAAACAAAATATAAAAATATAAAATCAACAAAAATCCATAAAAAATCATAAATTTTGAAAAAGATCAAAAATATTGTTTTCTAAAGACATGTCTTCTGGTATCGATAACATCTGCGGTCTTAGAAATTTCATTCAACAATGGCACGGGGCCATAGATGAAGTTCAAGCAGAAGGTGTAAATATTTATTTTCAAAACATGTCACATATCAAATGGCTTACGATTATTTGGTATAACGGGAATCTTCAAATGATGGCTTACATTACTTGATTTGTAACCGCGCTTAAACCATGACTTGCTATTATTTCAGATAGCAACCCGTTCTTCAAGAAAGGAAAGTGTTGCGCTAAACCATTTGTCAAAATTTGTGCACTTATCCTAAAACAAATTCAGGAAAGTATGTCGAAGGACTGCTGTTCCTACTCAAATATTTTTCCTTCTAAAATTCTTCAGAAAAATATTTGTTTTAACAAAATTGGTGGAAAATGAGTTGCTTGAAAATCAATCAGATTCAGAGTTTTCATAAAATTTGCAAAACTCAATGAATGACTTCAGCGCTTTTAAACTTTTCAGAAAGAGTCATTGATTGAGGGGGAGAATGTTTTTCAAATTTACATTATCTAACGGGCTTTCTTAATCATCCTATGTGCTCTTCTGTAAAATATAATTGCCTATGTTGAAGGACGAGGTTTCTAGGATGTGATTGTTAGGATTAGATGATTATAGATTGATAAACACATTATTCCCATGCCGATGTATGATTTGATTGATATGTTGAATTGAGTTTTATTAGTCGATTGATGTTTGGGTGATGTCGACCACCATATATTTGTATGTATGTTGACTAACATATGCAGATAAGATGGTATATAAGAATGTTCCCGATCCGGATCCCACAATTGAAGATGATTGAATGCCGAATGGAAAGGGTAACTATATCTTGGGTTGACAAATGAAGAAATGGAGCTTAATTGGACTTCTATGGAAAGTTGGCATGGAAAAATGCAACGTAAGTGATCTCACTGCATAAGCAGATGGTTTTTCTTCAACAAGCAAATGAAGAAAGCAGCTTAATTTGACCTCGGTTGGCATTAAAATGCAAGCGTAAAGTCTCACCGCATCGGCAAGCGTTTTTCTTCCAAGCCCTACAGCAACAACATAAGCTTCTCAACCACCAAACGTATCTTTGTGCAGGATACCATTTTTAAACAATTTTGAAAAATTTGATTAAATTGTTTTGAAAATGGAAAATATTGTTTTGAAAATTAATTGGACTTACATTTAAAAATCACCGGACTTCAATTTATCAAAACTTAAGTCACTCAATCATCGACTACGGCCATCGATTGAGGGGGAGAGTGATTTAAAATAAAATATTTTCAAACGATATTTCTTTATAAAAGTCCGGTCTGTACAACATAAAGTGGTGATCTAAAGATTTAATGTTATGTCATGGTATGATTTTCTTTAAGAATCAAGATCTTTCAAAATAAAAGTTTTTTCTGTTCTTGTTTGATTGTGAAATTGTTTTATTTTACTTAAAGATCTCCTAAAGCCTATCATACCTGACACTAACAATCTTTAATGTTTGTTATTGGTCCTCATCTGTCATTTTTCAAAATTAAATATTGCCACGTCTTTCCTCTAAAATTTTCCAAATGATTTAAATCAATCGGGATCCAAAATCTCAATTGGTTTGAAATTTTTGATCGGGAGAGAGATCGTGATTTAAATCTCAAATTTGTTTAAATGGAATTGGTTTTAGTCCTTTAAAGTTACTCCTGCCTCCATGTGCCAAACGATTTCAAATATACAATGCACATGTTGAGGAGGAGGATTTATCCAAAAACAAGATGAGTATTTAAACCTGGCCACATATTCTCCCATGTTTTCTAAACCTAATTAAATCACTTGGGATCCAAAATCTTAAATGGTTTGATATTTTTGATCGGGGGAGAATTTGTGATTTAATTATGAAATCTGATAAAAGATGATCGTTTTGATTCAAAGTGCAAGTTCTTTCTAATATATGCCAAACTCTTTCGTATATCGATGCACATATTGAGGGGGAGCGAATGGTTTCTTAATGGCTTTTGTGATCGTGGATGTACTTCAAATGAACTCTTGCCTCTATGTGGTAAAATGATTTCAAATATCCTATGCACATATTGAGGGGGAGAATTTACCAAAGAAATTCAAATGGCTTTTTCTAAGGAAATTATGATCAAGAAATTATTTCAAAAGAACTCTTGCCTCCATGTGCTAAACAATTTATAAAATCATATGAATATGTTGAGGGGGAGCATTTCTAAAAGATCAAAACAATTAAGGTACAAAATGCTTTGATATTATATCACAAGTACCTTGATTGATTTTCCAAATGATTTTTCAATTGGTTTCGAGAAGGAAAGAACAATACCAAAAGACCGACCAATTTACTTTATGCATGGTGTTATAAGGATGGTTAGGTTAGGTATTCGTTCCTACGATCCCGCCAAAACGAGAGGATCTACCCAGGGACAGTCCACTAGATAGTGTAGAGTCCTTAGGTATGATGAAAAAGGAGAAAAGTGAGAAATGGGAAGAGTGCCGGTGAGATTGAGCTAGAACTGGAATAAACCCAACAATGTTCTAGTTATGAAGTCTGGTAAGCTTACGAAGGGGTTGAAGAATGAAAAAGAAACAAAATGAGAAAAGGGTGAAAAGAAATAGCCCTCTAATAATTCAACCTTAGGGCAGAAACCGGGTTCAATACATATGCTACTGGTTGTTACCAAGGTAAAACTGGTATTGAAGACAAGACGTCATGGACCCAGTGACGCTCTGCACTAAACTTCCCAAGCTACTCAAGTTCCTCTTAAAAGGGCTTGTTTCATTCTCACGGGGAACCTACATTATCTATCGACTTTCTCATAGAGATTGTTGATATTGAAGAAGGAGACCCTCTCCCTAGTCTCCGGCATATGAACCAAATGTGCACTATTGAGTCTAGAGCCAAGAGATCGTCCACAATATCTCATTAGGACACAATTAATGAAGACTCACTGTTTCACACAATGTGGAAAGTGAGAATATATTTTAAGAGTCCTACGCATTATCCTTGTGGTATTGCCAGAACATCCGAGTGATATATTAAATATATTCATGATGAAGATGGAAAGCCTTCTAGAGCCAAAATCAAACAAGCTCTTGGTAGGTGAAACCCTGTCAAGGAATTCTTCGGAATTATACCTGATCACAGGCAGTACTTGTACTGATCAACGGGGAACCGTGGGCCATGTACCTCAATTCAACGAAAGTGATCAAAGAACACTTTAGGTGTATTTTATTGCTAGCTTTGTTTTGCGGGTAAATTTGGGCGGTTATTTGTCGGGTCCGAATTGAGAGTCAATCAAAACCGCATGCTCACGGCATCGCACTTAATTAAAGAAATCATGACAAGTGCTAATCTACATAACTTTGGCTCGATAGGCTGCAAATATCATAAACCCGATAAAGCTTCCGCTACTCTGATGAAAAGATGTCATGATCGAGAAAGTTTGAGCATGGCGGTCCAAAAGTCACAACTTCACATGATGGCAACACAACAAAGGGTGATCCAGAGATTTAATGTGGCTGATGATCTCAATGAAAGCTCAAATATCATCATAGATGTGGATCAGTTCAAAGACCTCCACTCAAAGTACAAAACTATGCGAACTTTAAAGAATCGCTACAAATGCACAAAGATTGCGGAACTTGAAGAATTGAAGTCTACGAGCTCGAGAACTAAAGACAAAGAAAGAATGCTAGGATGCAAAATGTATTTCATGGGGTGACCTCCCTTAGGGGGAGATTGTTAGGAATTGGAAATTCCATGTTAAAGTGTCGGTCACCCCAATTATGGTCTAGCATATGTTAGCTTGTAGACTTGTTGTTATTTACGTTATTTAGTAGTTTATTAGTTAGTTTGTAGCGTAGATTAGTTTAGTGTAACACCGTGGAGGAAGGACGGGTCTTTACCCACTGTATACCTGATCCACAGGCCGTCAGGAGGTCGTTATGTCTGTAACTATAAATACCCCTTCCATCCTTGGAAGGGGTGGTGCTTCTTTCAATCTAACCTTTCCCTTTTGTAAACCAAGTCTCTACCAAGAACACCCTCTCATCTCTTTCTCTCTCTAAAACATGGCTAACATGTATTTCCATCATCCAAGACCACCCGAATCATCAAACACAATAAATATAAGATCCTAACAGTGTGGCATTAGTATGAGGGCTTGTATCTTTTGGTTGTAAAACTATGGAACAAGAAATATTAATGTTGTAACATTTGGTTGTGAACTTATGCTATGTATCGATGTTTATCTATGTTATCATGGTTGTATTCCTATATTCTTGTGTTGTGATTTCATCATTCATTGGTTATATGTAAACCGAGTCGATCATTGTGTTCTTATATATGTTATGATTTTGTTGTGACAAATAATGATTGACTTATTCCTGTTTATAATGATATCATTTCATTGATTTAAAGTGATGATCTTGACTATTATGATATTTATAATATGTAATCACTTGTATTATTATCGATGATTCTAAATTCTGGTGTTTATCTCTTGGTAATTTTAGAAAAATGGTCAAGAAGAAAGCTACCTCATCCACCATTACTCCAACTGCTGTTCGAAAGATAGTCGCTGACAGTGTTAGCGCTGCCATTGCCAAACATGTTGTTGAAGTTGCTAAAGTGGCCGCACGCCGGTTGCGAAGGTGACGTGTTACTTGCCGACGCGTGAAGTGAAGCTACAGAGAGATTTCGGGAGAAGCGAGATTGCTCGAGAAGTCGTGAGCGTGTTGCCTGCAACGACGTGGCCGAAATTGCTTCGCCTTCTTTTGAAAGCTTCGCATAGCGTTGTCACGGCAACACGTGTTATTGAAGTGGCAAACTCGAATGAAACCAAAACCCAAACCAATCAAAGTTAGTCCCCCGTAGCACACAAATGTAGCTACAAAGGATTCATGAACTGCAAGCCTACCTTTTTCAAAGAAACTGAAGGTGCTATTGGTCTTCCTCATTGGTTTGAGAGATTCGAGACTGTATTTCTTCAAAGTGAATGCACGGATTATTGCAAGGTTAATTTTGCAACTGGAACTTTGCTAGAAGATGTGTTATCTTGGTGGAAAGATTATGCCCAACCAATCAGAATGGAAGAAGCTTGCAAGATTTCCTGGTCTGATTTGAAACAACTGTTGATGAAACAGTACTGTCCGAGAAATGAGATTAAGAAGCTGGAGGATGAGTTTTACCACTTGTCTGCTAAGGGTAATGACCTCAAGACATACTTCAAGAGATTCCACGAGCTGAGGGCCATGTTTCCTAACTTGTTTCCTACAAATGTGAAGCTTTTGGAGAGTTTGATCGGGGGTTTACCCTGAAGTATTGAAGGAGATGTCATCGCTTCTAACCCAAAGACTACAAAAGAAGTTGTCATTGTATCCCACCGTCTTATGGAACCAATTATGAAGCTAGGAACCGCACAAGGCTCGAATGACAACAAAAGGAAGTTTGATGACCGAAGGAACATGAACCCCAACCATCATCAGTCCAACAACTCATCACAATTCAACAACAACTGAAATCACAACAACAACAACAACAACAACAATCAGAACAACAACAACAACAACCAGTACCACCAAAACAGAAACCAACATCACAACCACCATAACCGGAGACAAGAAGTCGCAAGGGCTTATGCAGCACCCACCGCTGGCAAAGGATATGCCGGACCTCATCCCATGTGTAATAGATGCTTGTTGCACCATTCTGGACCCTGAACTGTGAAGCGTGACAAGTGCAACAAAGTGGGTCATCAGGGTAGGAATTGTCGAAACCCTGCAAATGGGAACAACATGCTGTTAGCAAATATGAGTTGTTATGGATGTAGAGAAAAATGTCATTTCAAGAGCCAATGCCCGAAAAGAATGCAGCCCAACCCAACAATGCGCGTGCAAGGGCGTATGTGCTAGGAGATGGAGACGTGTCGTTGAACCCTGATGTCGTAATGGGTATGTTTTCACTTAACAATCATTCTGCAAAAATCTTATTTGATTCTAGAGTCGATAAGAGTTTTGTATCTGCTACCTTTGCACCATTACTTGAAATCACCCTAATTACCTTAGAAATAGCTTATGAGATAGAGCTAGCCGATGGAAACATAATATGAACCAACACCGTAATCCATAATTTCCCTATGCTTTTGCAAGACCAGTCATTCCTCATAGATCTATTGCTGATCAAGCTTGGTAGTTTCGACTTTGTAATTGGCATGGATTGGTTATCTAAACACCGTGCTAGGATTGTATGCGACGAGAAAACTGTTCATATTCCGATCAATGGTGAAACCTTGGTTATCCACGGGGATCAAAGTAAGAAGTACTTGAGCATCATATCCTATGTTAAGTCTATGAAGTACATGGAGAAAGGATGTTATGCCTTCTTAGCTCAAATAACGGAAAAGAAGTATGAAGAGAGACGACTGGAGGATGTGCCTGTAGTTAGAGAATTCCCTGAAGTATTCCCAAAAGATTTACCTGGTCTTCCACCTGCTCGACAAGTCGAATTTCAAATCGATCTAGTGCCTGGAGCTACACCCGTAGCTCGAGCACCATATCGTTTAGCACCCTCTAAAATGCAAGAGTTGTCCAAACAACTGCAAGAGCTGTCTGACAAAGGATTCATTAGATCGAGTTCCTCGCCCTGGGAGCACCACTTTTGTTCGTCAAGAAGAAGGATAGATCATTTCAGATGTGTATCGATTATAGAGAATTGAACAAGCTCACAATCAAGAACCGATATCCCTTGCCTAGAATCGATGATCTGTTTGATTAGTTAAAAGGATCGAGTGTATACTCGAAAATTGAATTAAGATCTGGATACCATCAGTTAAGGGTGAAAGAAGAAGATATTCCAAAGACCGAATTTTGAAATCGCTATGGTCATTATGAATTCCAAGTGATGCCATTTGGTCTAACCAAGGCGCCTGCTGTATTTATGGACCTCATGAATAGCGTCTGTAAGCCTTACTTGGATAAATTTGTCATTGTGTTCATTGACGATATTCTCATCTACTCTCGTGATAAAGAAGAACATGCGAAACATCTGAGAATTGTCTTGAAATTACTCAAGGATGAAGAATTGTACGCTAAATTTTCCAAATGCGACTTTTGGATCGAGACTGTCCAATTTCTTGGTCACGTGATTGACAGTAAAGGCATTCATGTGGATCCAGGAAAGATCGAATCTGTTAAGAACTGGTCTGCACCAACCAACCCCATCGAGATCCATAAATTTTTAGGTCTCGCCGGTTATTACCGGAGGTTCATTGAAGGTTTCTCGAAGATAGCAAAATCGTTGACGGACCTAACCCAGAAAACAAAGAAATTTGAATGGGGAGAAGATCAAGAATCAACTTTTCAACTCCTAAAGCAAAAGCTTTGCGAAGCACCCATCTTGGCTCTACCTGAAGGAGTAGAAGACTTTATGGTATATTGGGATGCTTCACACTTGGGTCTAGGCGCTGTTCTAATGCAAAGGAACAAAGTAATTACTTACGCATCCCGTCAACTCAAGACTCATGAAAAGAACTATATCACTCATGATCTAGAACTCGGAGCTGTTGTATTTGCTCTCAAGTTATGGAGACACTATTTGTATGGAACCAAATGCATAGTGTACACTGATCACAAAAGCCTTAAACACATCTTGGATCAAAAGGCGAACATGCGTCAACACCGCTGGCTAGAATTGCTCAGTGACTATGACTGTGAGATCCGCTACCATCCCGGAAAGGCGAATGTCGTTGCTGACGCCTTGAGCAGGAAAGATCACCCTAAGACACTTAGAGTGAGATCATTGGGAATGGTAATCAATTCACCTCTACCATCGAAAATTATTGAAGCTCTTAAAGAAGAAAATAGGCCGAATGAGAAGATTTATGGCATGCCGAAGAACGAAAATGGATTTGTGAAGAGATCAGATGGAATTTTGTGTTTCAACGATTGAACTTGGATTCCACTTTACGGAGGTATCCGTGAGCTCATCATGCATGAATCGCATAAATCTAAGTACTCCATCCATCCCGGCCCCACCAAGATGTATCAAGATCTTAAACTTCTATACTGGTGGCCAAACATGAAGGCCGATATCGCCGAGTATGCTAGTAAGTGTCTAACATGCTCGAGAGTCAAGGCAGAACATCATGAACCATTCGGACTGTTAACTCAGCCAGAACTTCCCGTTTGGAAATGGGAAAGAATCACAATGGACTTAATCACTAAATTGCCGAGAACTTCCAATGGTTTTGACACCATATGGGTCATTGTTGACCATCTCACGAAATCAGCACATTTCCTGCCTATCAAAGAAAACTACGAGATGATTACACTCACTCGGTTGTACCTTAAAGAGATCGTTTCTCGCCACGGGGTATCGATTTCTATCATATCCGATCGTGATAGCCGATTCACCTCGAGATTTTGTCAAACACTCCAAAACGCTATGGGTACCAAACTGGATATGAGTACCGCTTACCACCCTCAAACAGATGGACAAAGTGAAAGAACAATCCAAACTCTGGAAGACATGCTAAGAGCATGTGTGATCGATTTCGAAAAAGGATGGAATAAGCACTTACCTCTGTCAGAATTCTCTTACGATAATAGTTACCACGCCAGCATCAAAGCCGCACCATTTGAAGCACTTTATGGACGAAAATGTCGATCACCCGTTTGTTGGGCAGAAGTTGGAGAAGTATAACTTACTGTCCCTGAAATTGTCCAAGAGACAACTGAGAAGATAATGCAAATCAAGCAACGTCTACAAGCAGCTCGAGATAGACAAAAGAGCTATGCATATGTCAGAAGAAAACCAATGAAATTCCAAGTAGGAGACCGAGTAACGCTAAAAGTATCTCCTTGGAAAGGAATGGTCAGATTTGGCAAGAGAGAAAATCTCAAACCGCGATACGTAGGACCGTTCAGAATTCTGCAAAGAGTTGGTCCAGTAGAGTATAAGCTCGAGCTTCCGGAAGAGCTCAGTCGAGTACATGATACTTTTCACGTTTCAAACCTTAAGAAATGTCCATCCGATGAAACCCTTGTTGTTCCTCTAAAGGACATACAACTCAATGATAAACTTAGCTTTATAGAAGAACCCGTTGAGATCATGGACAGGGGAGTCAAGAGGCTCAAGCAGAGCCGCATTCCTATCGTTAAAGTTTGATGGAATTATAAGAAAAGAGGTGCCGAGTTAACCTGGGAACGCAAGGATGTAATGCGTTCCAAGTATCCCCACCTGTTCACCGAATCACCCATGGAAACCTCTGCAAGTTAAACCGCGGGACGCGGTTCTCTTAAGGGGTAGGTACTGTAAGCTCAAAGAAAATTTCATTTGTCATTAACGACTTAAACACGAATAAAGCTCGGATTAGATCACCATGAAATTTTCTTGTCATCGTTTTTGCATATCATTTGGCAAATGCATCGTAACACGTGAATTAAATGCTCAAATTTCACCGTTGTGACCAGATCAAAGTTCCCTCGATCCCGGTATTAACAATTACTTCAAATATATAAATAAATTATATAAAATAAATATATAATAAAAACATTATATTTTTTTTATTTACTTGAATCGGGCCTCAAACCCAACTTCTACCCCATGATACTTTGGGCTTTCGCCACCATCCGATCCAACATCCAATGTCCAAGCCCAACCCACCCAATTGTTTTTCTTGGGCCTTACCGTTTCCCACACCTAGCCCAAACCTTACCCTTAGAAATTTTGTACACTAGCAATTTGGCTAGGACATATATATTTTTTTTAGTTGTGACTTCTTCTGTGACCGGTCGACCAAGCAAACCAAATGCAACAAGTGCCTCAAACACAAAGTAACATACATTCTTCCCTCTTGGTCACTTGTACGTGCATGCGTGTGTACAAACAAGGGGACACAAAACCACACTTAGCCACCTTAAGCACATTAATTTAATAACCTAAACCCACCAAGACCACTTGACCATCTCTTTTGACTTTATAACCCGATGGATAATGTGTCCCTAATGCTAATAGTGATTCGACTAGACCATTGGCATGCCATATAACCAGCTGCCATCCTCCCATGCTCCAAAACCAAACAAAAGTTCCTCACCACCTTTCCTTGGAACTTAGGAGCTAAACCATTAAAATAAATAAAACGCCATGCTAACTCCCACTATATATCAAGCTTCTAAGCACCTTAATGAAAACTACAAACTCTCAAGCACTCTCATTTACCAAACTCCCTCTCAATTACAATTTGTCCTCTATGGTATATCGGGTGCAAAGGGAAAAGGAAGTCACAAAAGGTTCTTTGGTTCGTTTCTTCCATAATCATGCTTACTAAACTCATATTACATAGCATTCAATCACACATATACCAAACACTCACTTGATTACATGAAATCACCAAAAACCTTAACTTCAAGTAAAAATCCAGTTTTAGGATAATCTAACCCTCACTTTACGAATTTTTAATCCATATCAAGACTTCAATTCAGTGGCTATAATAATTTACACAAGTACCTATATGTATTGTGAGCATACATGAATTTTCCTTGAATTATTACCAAGTACAAACACCATTCCAAAAATCGTTTATCTAAACATGTCCAGAAAATGAACTGCACAAACACCCCGAAAGTTTACATCTAATAGGCCTATCAAAACAATTCATAAAAATTAACAAAAATTCCAGAAGCTCACACATATCTTAGAAATCACTCATGTATAAGGGAATTTCATAAATCCTCATAGATTTTACATAAAAAATTGTGGAACCGGGTTGAATTTAAGGTCTCAAAACTCAGCTTTAACACATGATCCCATAAAATTCAAAAACATGACCAATACAACTCCAATTCACTCCAAACAAATTGAAAAACTTAATTAAAACATTAAACTAAGTTTTCATGCAAAAACCCAGGAAAAAACCCTTACGGAACTCGAGTTATAACGCACACATCTTCAGCTTACAAAGCTGTCCCGAACCAAGACCCACCCAAACAAAACCCTAACCAAACCCTAACTTATCCCAACCCTAATTCGATTCTAATACAGTGTTTAGGGTTCCCAAAAACATCTTTTAATGATCCTTTAACATACATAAACCTTGTTTCATAATTATATATATAACCAAAAGGAAAAGAAATTCGGTTTGATCATAACAACACTATATGTCGAATTCAAGAGATATAGAGATGAAGGGGGTACCAAATTCAAGTACTATGGAAGGAAACCAAATCACTAAAACACCACGAATGCACTTCCTTTATCCTCTTCTTCCTTGAGCCGTTTCTTCTTTTCTTGATTTTAAGGTTTCCTGATTGTTTTTGGTGGAGAAACCTTGAACCGTATAATTTTATTTGGGAAAGCAATATTTGTTTATGAGATGGTCATGATGAGGGCCGAATAATTTGGAATGGAGGGGGAAAAATAATGGGGCGTGATTATGGGATAATTGGGAGTTTGTTAGGTTATTTTAGGTAGGTCTTTGATCGTGATATTATCCTTAGAATAACATAAAACGCCAACCTAGGGGGGGCACTAATATATTCGGATTTTTTTTATAACGATGTAGAGGGATTTGTACAATTTATTCTTAAGTAGTGTAACATTCATATTATCCTAATTAGTGTAATTTAATTTTAATTTAGGAAACTTCATAATATAAGGCTTTAAATTTATTATCTAATTACACATATAACATAAAGTTTTAAACTCTTAATATAATAACTTAGATAAAAATTTTAAGTTAGATGCAAATCTTGTAATCCGGTTTTGAGGGTTTTACAGATAGGGTATAGTCTTGGTCACGTTCGCATTCCTTCGCGTTTCATCACCACTCTAACGAGTGTAGTAAGTCTCACCTCAACCCATTTCGTTTTATTCCTCTCGTTCATTAATGTTATCACACGTTAAACATGTTATAATGCACTTAGGAGATCGACTATATTTTGTGAAATACTGACAACTTAATAAGCTGTATCATGCTCAAATATTACCACTAAACATGTACCGTAACTAGTACACATTTTCTATTAACCGTTACCCTTTTGAACCTATGTCGCGCACTCATGAGGTCACGACATGTATTTTGCTAAGTAAAGTCTAAACAACAAACTAGATCACATTACAACACTACTAATCTACCTAAGAAAACCCTTGAAACCCCTCCCTTTTGTCTCGTTTTTCCTTAAAACAAGCGAACCTTTTATTGGGCTCTTAAGGCCCAACACGTTCAAACCGTGGTCCATTAACATCCTACCCGGCCCAACATTTATAAAAATAAGCCATAAGCTCCAAATAAGCTAAAAATAAGCTTTTGAAAAAGTTAAAAAGTCGAAAATATAAAATCGGACTAATTTTGCAAAACGTGTGACAATCGGGTTAAAAATGTAAACTTTTGAAAGTTAAAAGGGTTGTTTTTATACGTAAATCTCATGCACAAAAAGTTTATGGTGTAAATTGTACATTTCGAAAGTCCAAGGTCACTTTTATACGTGTAAATGCATGCATGGAAAGTCCGAGGTATATTTTGTAATCATGTCAAACTAGCTTTAAAGGTGGAATAAAAGTTTGTGGCTAAATTGTAAAGTTTGAAACTCGAGGGACCAAAAGCGTAAAACACAATATTAGAAACATTTGTATCAAAACAGATTTGATGGGGGACCAAAACTACCAATTCTGGAAACTTTGAGTATAAAATATTCTTGGGTATAAAGTGTCATTTTACTAAAGTTGAGGGACTAAATTTGTATTTTTTGAAACTTAAGGGTAAAAAGTGTAAATTCGAGAAAAAGTTTAGAAAACTTATAAACTTATCACGACTTCATAATAATGAATATTTTGACGACCTAAAGTCTATAATAAGTATTATTACGTCAATATTTCATTAAACTTATATATATATATATTTATATATATATATATATATATATATATATATATATATATATATATATATATATATATATATATATATATATATATATATATAATTATAAGAATATAATTATATAAAACCGTCACTCGTTATCGACAAACTTTGATAATAAATAAACTAAAACACATGATAACATCGTTATGTTCATAAATCAACAACGGGGAAAATTTCACTTATGCGTAAGTGTGAACTTTTGATAAATATCAAACTAAGTCGATGTAGTGCGTATTTTAAACTTAAAACATTAAGCACTATCCACACTCACTATAACGCTCTATTGAATTGTATAAATTCAATGCTCTATTGAATAAGTATATTCAATACTTTATTATTTTGGTCGCGAACCAAAGGTTTATCATATTTTGAGACTTGCCATCTCGTTATTAGGTTTCGGATTGAAGCCTCCACTACATCGTACTTGATCATATTGTGCTTATTCATTTCCACTAAGGTGAGTTCATAGCCTCGCTTTTACTTTTATTTACAAACCCCGCTAGGGAGATACATGCTCTAAACTAGAACACAAGGTTTTACAAATTGTTTGCTACTTGATTATTGGAATTGCCTAAGTTATTAGCCGAAAGACCCCTGTATCATGAACCATTAGTCACCGCGAGTGAACGCATATATCGTGAATAGTACTAGGGGAGTAACGACCCCGTCTTGGTTATAGGAAATAACCGGGGCGCACCATATTTGAATTGCATTAGGTAATTGGCTATTATCTCCTTTGGGCAAACTATTACGTACACCAGTAATTCGGTGTATGTAGTTGAGTATTAGTTGCATGAGCTTAGCGCATAATAATCTGTGATTTTATTTATGATATATTGTTAGTTTACAATATTCATGTTCATATTCTTGTGTTCAACTTCATATTGAACCTATGGATTTCACTCAACATTTTTGTTGACCTTTTTAAGCATGTTATCTTAGGTAATCATTTAAGATCATATTGATGGCACGGAGCGGGCATAGCAAGACCTTTATTTGTGGTGTAAAACATAATGTTATCATTTCTTACAAACTCATGCTCAATATTTTGGTGAATCATCTGAAACAATTTGGAATATTTTGTTACAAACTATGAGTTTCATTGAATGATAACAACTTTTCTTAAAACGTCTCTTTTGAGTCGTTTTCTATGATTATTGGCTGTGTCACCCATCCAAGTAACACCCCGATTAGTCTTCCGCTGTCATGATGATCTTTGGGGGTGTTACACGGTATGGGTTAAGTTTCTTGGTGTGCCAATTCTTGCTTATTTAGAGGATGGTTTGAGCTTAATAGCTACACAAATTGAATTTGACTACGTGACCTAAACTAATGAAAACAAATTTTCACTCAAACTAAAACACAAATCCAAACACCCTTTTTAGTAACTGAATTGACTTTCTAAAACTGATTTTCCATATGAAACTTGAAATTTTTTGATGAAAGCTGATTTAGTATGATAAGATGACCCAATAAAAGCTAATTTGATCAAAAAATAAGCACTCTCCAATAAGCTACTGCTTATTGGAGTTTGGACAGTTTTAACACAAATAAGAGCAAATACTTTCTAAATTGCAAAATAAACTAACATACTACTAGAAATAAGCATCTAAGGCATAATAAGGATCAAATAAGCTGAAATATAAGCAAATAAGCAGTTGAACTTAAAGGATGGAATTTGAACTTACAAAGACCCTTTGCTCAAAACAAGGGCTATAATGCTCTTTAGAGCTTATCTATAAGCTCTAGCTTGTCATAGACAAGCTAGTAAACACCCATAAGCCCTTTCAAATCCGGTTTATCATCCATAGCTTTTTTGAGTGATTTTTAATAAAATAGGCTTAAACATTACAAACTATGAAAAAAGCTTGCAAAGTTCAAGTGAACGACTTATAAGGAGCTTATGAGAGCTTATAAAACACTTTTAACAAAAGTAGAACATGGATTAAAAAGAAGTAGCTTATAAAACATAAAAACTTAAATTTTCATTCATTCATAAGAAGTTACAAGACTTTAAAAAAAACCAAAAATACAAATGAAGTAAAACTTAAATAAGCCCCAATAAGCTAAACTAGACTTTAAGCTAAAAAAACTGAATTGCTCTTTGTTTTTCCCCTATTTTTGTAATATAAACATAATTATAAAATAAAATAAAATAAAAAAATTAGAAAAAACATGGGGTATCACTTGTAAAATTAAAAGGTCTTTATGGCGTAAATGAAATCAACTAAATTACTTTTTGTTTTTTCGAGGAGAGTTATTTTACATATCAAATTTTTATCATATACCAATTGATTCATCCTCACCCTCCATCTAAAAAGAAATCTGGTTGAGATTAAAAATATTTTATTATTTCACTTATTTTTTATAATTTAAATATCTCTTAAACCGTTAATCGTTAAGCGAAAATAAATTCACCATCACGACAAACATTTAATTATTTTTTTATAAACTACTTCCGAAAAAAGAAAAAAAATTGTTTTTTTCAAGTTTTTTCGTCTTTTTTTTTCGTTTTTTTTTCGAATATGAGATTTGCATAAAAAAAATCACATGTGATTAAACATTAATTTGAACATCACAAATGATATTAGTGTTAAATCAAATGTGATATTACTATTAGTGTAATATCATATGTGATTGAACACTAATATCACATGTGATATTCAAATTAGTGTTTAATCACAAATGATTTTTTTCATGCAAATTTCAGTAACGAAAAAAATATAAAAAACTGTGAAAAAAACGATTTTTTTTGTTGAAAGCATATTAAAGTGGCTATCTATAGAAAGATAATTAAATGCTTGTCGTAATCACGATTAACGGTTTAAAAGTACTACAGTAATATTTAAAAAAATAAGTTGAAAGTGAGTTTTTTAAAATAAAAATGAAGGGCGAATGATTGTTCAATACGAACGTTTTGTTCTCAAGTTATCTTAAAAATGTTGTTTTTCCCTTATTTTTCTTTTCTTTCCCGACTGAAAAACAAATACTAATTAGCATTCGGAGAAAGATGGGGAAAACGGAAGATATTCATTCAGCAGCTCGATCAGGCGACATCGTTGCCGTACAAACAATCATTTCATCGAATCCATTATCAGTTAACTCTAGAGATAAGCACTCACGCACACCGTATCCTTTTTTAATATTTCATTATTCCACTTTTAATAACTCTAGGGTTGCACTGTTTTATTGTTATTTTCATACAAGTTTATCAGCTTGCTTAGGTATCCATTTTGTGGATTTTAAACTTTGATTATGATATATACTTGATGTTTAATGACTATAGCTGCTTGTTAGTTTTACCAAAGGACTTTGAGCCCTAATTTGTAGTTACTGCAGTACGTGAATGCCATTTGCACTATGCCTTTAGTTGTTTGTTTGCTTATTGGCTTTTTGCCTTTTTTTGAGCCACAATAAGCACTTTTGGCTGTCTGTGGAATAAAAACAGTCCTGAAAAGTTAAGTAATTATTTGATCAGTTTATTGCGTTGAAATTATTAAGGATGGAAGTTATTGTTTCTATCTAGTTATTCATACTTTGCATCCTGGGAATCAGTATTCCACTGTGAAAATTAGTTAATAACACCCGGTTCTTCTTTGAAGCGACATATCAAGCCACTTGTGACGGCTGTGATGCATTTAGGTTGTGCCTTGAGATTAACTATCTTCTTTTTTTGTGAACATATTTTTAACTTGTCCGTTCTTTTCATTTTCTCTTCCTGTGCGTACAGAAACTGTTTTTTCCTGTACACAATGCATTAAATTATTTATTTCGCTCTCCTGCTGCACTCTACTACACCTTTGTTTTTTAAAATACTCTACTTAGCATTAGGTCAAGGTGTTAGTTTGTTCTCTCTAGTTTTTTCACGTAGAGGATTCTTATTTCTTCCCCTCTCATTTGATATTTTTCTTCGAATTAGGATGAGGAAAGCTGTAACTGGAATACATCATATGGTGAAAATAGAGTACATGGTACTAATATTTTCGATATAAGGATAAAATGTTACTAGCATTAGGTTGTACACTACGAAATCCAGGATTGGGTATGGCAAATTGAACTTGAGGAGCATTTAGTTTAGCATCAACACAAACTTACCCTGTTTTTATGAATGACCTAAATTGTTTTTGACACACCACCAATAGGCACCAAGTACGTTGATACGTCAACAGCTTGGTTCAAGTAAGTTGTTGTATCATCCCCTCATTCATGATATGGTCCGTGATAGTCATTGTATCGGCTGTGCCACTCTTGCTGTCTTAAACCACAATCTAAGTATCTAACTATCTAGAAGGTTATCATTCGCCTGAACTCCTCCTACACTACCCGTTTGTATCAAACGATCTCTGACGTGGTTCTTTCTTGCCTTGAAGTAACCTTATGAATATTTGATATGTCGAGATAATTGAAAGAAATTTTTTCCGGAAAACATCACAAAGATTGAGGCGTGCAACTTGTCAAGACAAATGACGTCACACATTTTCTTTCTTCTAAAACTGCCTAATACCACAAAATAGGTGGGCCTATACATTGTATCTGGACCGATTTTAAAGTCTAAGTTTCAAGGAAAATTGCAATTGAAGTAATATCTGTTATATTTTATTCTTCGATTATTAGTTGCGTGATACACGGGGCAATGTGAGTAAAGAATTGTGTAAAAAAACATTTATGTATGCTAGGGGTAGATTTTATGACATAGTTGAATTGTATCAAATAAGAGCTGCCAAAATTAGCCAAGCATATGTAAATGTGTATTTAACTTCAATTCTTTACTTGTACTGTCCGTGTATTACGCCGTTCGTAACTAAAAATATCTTATATTAGATTTCAATTTTTTATTTAAACATAGCCTTGTAAATGAGTGCATGTTCAATATAGAGGTGGAGGCTCATCTAGTTTTAGGGCATTCGGTATGGGTTACCAATTAATGGTTTTAGGACAAACAAAAAGACATGTGTTGCGTCATTTGCGTGAATGGTGATTGCCTGCCAGAATATTTTTTATGCTTTTTCATATTTGCTATTTTTTCCTTCAGAACTTTCTTTTCACGTCAGTAGTTTAAAACGATGATATGGCGACTTCAAGGCCGAATAATGAGCACATTAGAAATCGTTACAAGCAGGTTGTGAAGGAGGAGTTAGAGAGAAGAATAATCTTCTAGATAGTTGGATTTTGGAATATGACACAAGAGTGGCACACCTAATAAGTAAACTATCATGGACGATATACTAGAATGAAACAATGATACAATCCATCTTTTGATGTATCAATAGCTTACACCAAGTCGGTCCTCTCTCTCTCTCTCTTCCTCTCGATCTCGACTTGTCAAACATAACCACCAAGTCGATCGACTTTGCGGCTTGGTACACGAGCAATTGATCTTTAATTGCTTAGGCTACTGAAAAACGTTAGTCAGTGAGAGTTAGCTGACCAGAGTAATATTCTTCTATGAATGTTTTGAAGAATTATCTTCCATATGTAAGTATGAAGGGGAATGATGAGCCACTTTTGATAGCAATTTGGTTGTGATGCATCTTTGTCATGACTTTAGATCAATCTTTATATTGAATTTGTTGATGCCTTCTCTTTTTCATTTTCTTTTGTACAGAACCTTCTTCTTAAACAATGCATTTAAGTTGATTATTTTGCTCCTCCTGTTGCATTTAAGGTGTTAGTTTCTTTTCTTCTGTTTGGTGGTGTCTTATGATGATGTAGTCTATATCATTCCCCTCTTCATTTGACTATGTTTTTGGAATAGCAAAGAGAAATGAGCTGACTGGAAACTTTTTTGTTGATGATATACTTGATGGTAGTTTTCTTTTCAATTAACAAATGAATTTAATAGCTTATATGAAGGTGTTAAAATGAGAAAAAATGTTCCTTATTAAATCTACTTGTTTGCTTGCTTGATTAAAGTTTTTTTAAGTTGATTTAACCATCTGCACACTTATTACTTGTTGCTTAAACTTCTATATGGTGAAAGGAGGTGCAAATGTTGTTATAAGGAGCCTTAGATGTTGTATTTTAACATGTACATTTGTGCTCTGTCCCAGCAGTTTTATTAATCCAAACAGAGTATAATAAGGGACTGTCTATGTCATGATGGGAGGACTTCCTTTCCCATTATTTTAGTCAACCATGCAAGGATAGACATGTCATGATGAGGATACATTTGATAGAAGACACTTTTCATGAGATTAATTTCAGGGTAAACATAAAATTTACCTAGAAGACTCTAATGAAGAAAAAATTATCAGTTTGCTTAAGTGTCCCTTTACTCGCTTGAATATTTGTGTCTACTTGAGCTGACAATTTCGACCTATTTACTTATAAGCGCACATTGTATCTCTATCTGTCAACAGCTCAAATGGGTAGAAAGTTGTCCAAACTGTATTTTTAAAGCAAATCCCCTATGATACATCGTTTTAGTAAAAAAAAAAAAAAAAAAAAAAAAAAGTTAGCTTATTATTTAGGGGCATTTACATATATATCCTTGCAAAATTTAAAAATTACATATATATCCTTTTGATGCATTAAAAACATTGTACTTTATGCATTAAAAACTAGTAAAAAGGATATATATGTAATTTTTGAAATTTACAAGGATATACATGAAATTATGCCTATTATAATTTTAAATAAGATAACTGGGGTCATCATATTTGACACTAAATATTATTATTTTTAAATTGGACAAAAAGTGTTTTGGGTCAATGAGGCCTGAATCAAAAAGTACCCATTTTGACCTTTACCCACCCCACCCCGACTCAACGTACTGCCGTCTCTATCTGATAACTGTTAAGGATAGCTTGACTTTGTTATGCGTTTCACTCAAATTTGCAGTTTGTTCATTTCCTTGATTCGATGGGTACTAAACCCTAGACTACATTTAGCAGCATGGGCTGGACAGACACAGGTGGTGAACATCCTCTGCAAAAACAAAGCAGATGTTGGTGCAGCTGCCATGGACGACATGGGTGCAATTCACTTTGCTGCTCAAAAAGGTCACTTGGAAGTCGTTCGAACACTTGTATCATCTGGGATCTCTGTAAAATCCACAAACCGCAAGGGCATGACTCCACTTCACTATGCTGTGCAGGGATCCTACCTTGATCTCATCAAATATCTGGTTAAAAAAGGTGCAAACATAAGTATAAAAAGTAAAGCTGGTAAGAGCCCTCTGGATCTTGCAAGCACTGATGAGATCCGTTCATTGTTAAATTGTCCAAGTGAATCGAAAGAAACAGATAAGACTGAAACCGAATCAAAGACTGAAGACGATCAAGCAGACGCTGTTCTTGAAGGTGAACTCAAAGTGGTTTCTGAGGATCAAACAAAGGCTTCTGAAAACAATGATGATGGAAAAGAGAAAGATGAGTCAAACAAGCGAAAGGTTGAAGACGATCTCAACACTGAGTTGATTGTAGAAACAAAGAAGAAAAAAGTTGCTCTTAATCATCTTTTAACATCAGATGACACACTAGAAGAGGAGTATTAAATTTGTTTTTGAGGGTGATGGTAGTATGTAGACTGTATACACAATGCGACTGAGAAATATGGCCTAAACTTTGATTTCTGAGGGTGTTAGTGGTACTGTAATGGTTAAATTGCTGTTTTATTGAGAATTTAACTTGTCTATTACTATTAGGGGGACTCAAATCCTGATACAGAGGTAGTTTGTATGGTTGGATAGCGTCATGGTGGAGTATTAGTCTACACATTTTAAAGGTCGAGTGTTTGACTACTGCTGTTTGGGATAAATCTTTGTTTGGTTTTAGCTGTATTTCCTCATTAATGGCATCTGTGATTAGAACATGGCATGTCAAAGATTAGGCTCAAATAATGTTTGTGAGGTGAACTGGGGTGGGGCGGCATCCCATCCCCGATTACCAAAACCCAGCCCAAAACCGCTTCTAACTTGTGCCTAGTACAAATCTCTGTTAGAGCTCGAACCTAAGACCCCCCTCATCCAAAAAGTTTGGGTTTAAGGTTTTTTGTGGAGTTCGAGTTGTTTTTGCCATCCCCGATAGAATTGTTTAAACTGTAATATGTTTCTCTAGCAACTTTTAAAAATTTTAAAATTTGGAGATCGCTTGTAAGTCAATTTTTTATCACAAATTTTAATTAAAGGAGTAGCTGTAAGTGAGAGTTGAGTCTTGAAAGAGGAAAGAGATGGATATGACTGAAAGATATAACTGATTGGAAAATAAATTAACAGAAATGATCGAAAACTGAATTGAATGATAATTTTTTGTCAGAAAGACGTGTGTCAACATTTAGTTGGTTGCATCAAATTTATCGATTTTCCATAAACAAATATAACATTCACATGCACGTATAAACATAAAATTAGTCATGGTTTTACGCATATTAATCAAATTTTTTTTGTTAATTAAATATATTATTCTTAGCTTAGCTTGATTTGTGTTTGTTTACAAAGTTGCTCGAACTTTGTGAATTAGTCGGTTGAAAAAGCAGAACCTGTAATTAAAAAAAAAAAAAAAAAAAAATCCTTGGCTATACTTTGACTTGTTTGAGTTAGTATCAAATAAGAATTAAAACTAAAATGAGCAAAAATCATGACAGTTTAGATGTGCGTTACAAAAACAAATGTATTTTTTTTTTAATTTTTTCTTTTAATTTAAAATAGACTAAAATACAATGTTGGTCCCTAATCTTGTCCACAAACATCACGTTGAACCAAAACTTGGCATTTTCATCGCCGGTAGTCCAAAACAGGGTTTTTATAGTCTAAACAAGTCCCTTGACCAGGATTGCCAAAGTCAACGTAACTTTTCTGTTTGTACATCGAGGGTATAATATACCATTCACAATTATAACATGCCTTAGTTAAATCTAACCCAACCCTCAACCCTATTAGTACCAGCAACACACAATTGTCGCAAATAACAGGAAGACATTGAACCTTAAATACAAGCAACACACATTCTACCCAAAGCAAAAAACAATAATGGCACAAAACGATAAGGGGAGGGCTTTGTTGAGTTCGTTGAGGAAAGAAGATTTCCCAAATGAAAAGGGTTTGAGTGTTAAGAAGGAGAAAGAAGAGGCTCACATCGAGTTACCAAAGGTTAACGATTTGGGAAAAAGGATTAAAAAACTGAAAATTTTGTTTAAATATTTTAAGGAAATGAAGGAAAATGATGATAGGGAGAGTTGTGGGTCTAGCTAAGTGTATGTTTAGATGATAGGAAACTTTGTAGTAGTTGTGAACATGAAATCGATCAATAAAAAATTGGGTTCTTATGTAACTAATAGTGTTTGGTTGTGCATTGTAAGTGATTGAAATCGTTGTGCATTTCTTAATAAGTTTGACCTACCCAAGTCATACCACAATAGAAAGTTACAATTTGTGGCATTTCATAAATTTGTTTGACTTGGGTAAGTCAAAATTCAAGTTGTTACAATTTGAGGCATTGGGCGTGTTCAGTCCCACTATCAACACTAACACCATACCAATTTCTTCCTAAACAATACACCATTGTCAATACATTATGATTTAGTGCTAAAGCATTTGCATTTTCAATACATATTTATAAACCAGTGCCTTTGGTTTTGCTGATACAAGGGGGTGTTTGGTTTTGCTAATACAAGTTTTGCTGATAAAAAGGGATGTTTGGTTTTGTTGATACTAATTAGAAACAATACACCCAATATCACAATACAAGAAAAGATTAAATACATAAAACTTAGATAATATTTCATCATTCATATAGTTGGTTACAAGAACAGAAACAACTAGATCAAACCATGACCAACAACCGAATAAAAAATCCAATTTACATACCCCTTTTAACAACCTATATTTCCAAAACTAGCACCCAAAAGACCCCATTTATATAACCCGATGAAATACCCAAAATTCAGTCATTATGCTCAGCCATTTTCTTAATATAACCTTCGTTGATATGAATACCTTCATCAGTTTCACCAAAAATCTGTATGAATCGAACAAGTAGGTCGGTGTGCCTTGCATGGGCTTTCCTCAGCCCATCCAAACTGTCAAGAGCTATTCCCCAAGGTCTCAAAGCTTCGTTTTCTTCAACCATCTCCCTACGCTTGATGATGCCCCTCTTCCGATGATCAATGCACTCACGAACTAGCTTTTTCAAAAACCCTTCTTGTGCAGCCTCTTCCCCAAACCACACTGCCATACGATCATTTAAGTTGGATGAACCAGAAATCTCCATGAGTTCATTCAAAATAGGGAAATCTTCCATTGGAAATTGTGTGTGGAAAAAGTGGTGGATGGGTTTATTGGTTCGTGTGCACAAGTAAATAGCGTCTCAGGGTAGAGACGGTCAAGGGGTCTAATAGTGACTTTTTTTTCACACTTGGTCCCTGAATTTTTCTGGATACTTAAAACCCCCGCCCAATAATCACTTTAAAATACACAATTGGTCTCTTAATTTTCCAAGTTACGTATACTACAATTTAGTTGAAGATTAAACAACACAAAACCATTAGAAGTTTGACTTTGTAAAGTCATACTTGCAAAACATATCAATAAACTCCCTAACAAATATTGACTAATAGTTTTGCAATTTTGACTTTAGAAAGTCAAAATGCAAATAGAAAATGCCCATTCACCATTTTGAATGTTGACTAACTAAAGTAAAATGGAAATGCTAAAGTTTTTTGACTCACGGATTGCAGTTTTACTTTCTACAATCAAATTGAAATGCTAAATGGAAGTGTTGGGAATAAAGCTAACAGTTACCACTGATAGGCTTGTGGAAGACACTGCTGAAGAATGCACTAGCAGTGGAAACACATTACCACTGCTAGTACATATTATTACCACTGCTATTAGGATAATTGTTATGTAATCGTATATAGATAAGTATAGAAAAGATCTTGTGTATATTCTATATAGTTAGCATTATACTTCTTTTTTTTTTTTTGGGTAAAGGGTTACCCCGGTAAATAATATTAAAACCGAAAAAATTAAGTACAAATGGAATATGGCTGAGATACCATATTTACCTCAAGCTAGACAGCTCGATAAACATCTAAAACTAGTGCTTATGACATGACATAAGCACTTACAACTCTAGGAACAAAAGATGCACCTAAAACAAATTAAACAACTGAAACAAGCTAACCAGCAGCTACCGTGAAAGATGAAGTTTCACCGGTATGTGGATTATTAAATAAGTTAGCCGATTCATCATACACATTTTCAACAAGTTCTTCATCATCTTCGACATCCATCACCAATGCAACATACGGATTAGATGTAGTAATATTACCTTCCTTAGAGGTAGTGCCAGTAGACTTCAACATAGACGATGAATTAGAAGCTTCACCCATAGAAGTATTACCCTTCTTAGGTTCACTCGTTGTCGCCTTTAGGACATATTTGACATTCTGTTTAACCGAAGGACCAATAAACCGATTACCATTAGTAGACTTGGTTTTACCCTTCTTCTTATTCTTACCCGCCATTTGGAAACCGTCTTTATCTAGCAACACACTTGGATTAACAACATGTGGATTAGAAAAAATAGGAGGACTCACCACCTTTTTAGGACATTGATCATGAGTGTGACCAAAAATCATGCATTCATTACACCTGGGAGGTCGCCATTCATACTCAACACGAATAGTAGCTTTAGTAAAACCCTCCCCAGAAAGTGAAGGAAAACCAATAGTAACAACATCCACAAGATCAACTTCAGAGTTGATCTCAATAAGGCACCTAGCAAAGCTACTTCTTCCCCAAGAATCCTTACACATAGAGGTCGTATAAGAATCAAGCATAATAGGTTTTCCAATAAACGTAGCAATCAAACTAATACCATCCTCTTCAAACACTTGAAGAGGAACATCATGCAATTTAACCCATACCGGAACACGAGTCAATTCTTCCTTATGCAAACAAGTATCCAAAGACCATTTTTTAAGGATTATTGGAGATTTGCGTATCATCCACGGACCACCTTCCAAAACAGCTTCTAACCCAGCTAATGTATCAAATTTAAAGAAGAAGAAACCTTTGGAATTCATCATAATCCTTTTCAACCCATGTTTCCCCCAGTTATTCCTAGCATAATATTCAACAACTGGAAATGCCATCCTATTTCCAATAAAATAACCATACAATGTGTGTTGCAACCGTGTACTAACCTTTTCAACCACTTTGCGGGGGATAGATATGTTAACACCTTCAAAAACGGGTTCAGCAACCAATGGACGAAACGGAGTATCAATAATAGGTTGAGCATCCCTCAAACCTGCAGCTCCAATAGTATTGATGTCCACAGCTTGGACAATAGGAGACTCATTAGTAGGTTTAGGAGTCGTAGATTTAGCTTTAATTTCAGCCACAAAAGCATTACACAAATCTTCAATAGCATCCGTAACCATTGTGCGAGTATTCCTATCTAATTCAGCCCATACCGGATATTTACCAGCCTCACAACTCAAAGTGAACTCATTAATGTCCTCTAATGTACTAAGCGAGACACCAAATAGAGCAACTATATAGTCATGCTTCATCTTGATTAAAGATGTCGTATTAGTTACCTCGTTAGGATTAGCAAGACCACATGTGGGTATATCAATACAAGCATTTGCAGCATGTGGAATCGGCTCCACATGCTCTTCACGAATGTTATCATCAACCTGAATAGGAGGAGATGACGAATCAAGTGTAGACTGTGTCGCCACACCTGTAACACCCTTAAGTCGAGACTTCTTATTTTTCCTCATAGTCACATTTTTCATCAAATCAACATTCTTCTCTCCCAAATCCGACATCATTACATCCAATAACCACGAATCAACATAAATAAAAAAACGGAAACAACTGGTCTTCAACAGTAACGAGAAAACCCTAATTGAAAACTAGGGTTTATAATTCTTCAAAAAGCATGAAACATATGAATCAGTATACTATCAAGATGAATGATGTCATGAGTAGGGTCAATACACAATGAATCTTAAGGATTATTATAACCGACACACGATCCTCGACCAAAAGTATAAACAAATCAATCAACTTAAATTGACCAATTAGTTTAATAGTATAATGAAGCACATGCAGCAAATGACAATATAAGGATATGCGTTGATGAATCCAAAGAAAAACCGATTAGATTTGATGATTTTCGATAGCGGCCGGCTAGTCTTTTTTGTCTCCAATTAGGGAGAGTTTTTCACATAGCACTATATAGTTAGCATTATACTTATCTTGTAAAGGACTCTTTATGTTATAAAAGGAGATCCTAGGTCATTGTTCTTGGTATGTATGCTTCAAGGTGTAACCTTAGTGATAAACAAGATCACTCGTATTATTCTTAATAATATTGAAGCTTTGTGTTACATTGTTCTCACTTACAATACATCATACAATCCATATTATGAGTATTACTAAGTATATTCCGCTTACTTATTAATATAAATCAAAGTATCACTAACACAAGGTGTGTGTTTAGATCCATCAAGTGGTATCAGAGCTTTGGTTCTAATACTTTGATTCAGAAGATCCAAGGAATAAGCTTAATCAACTCACTCAAATCAATGGAGATGGAAAACAACCAGTACAACTCTGCTCCAAGGCTTCCTAAGCTCAAACTCAATGAGTTTGAGATGTGGAGAATAATGATTGAGCAATACTTTCTCATACAAGACTATGCTCTATGGGAGATCATCTTAACTGGTGATTCCTTCAAGTCTCAAAAGAAGACTGAGAAAGTTGGTGACACAGAAGTTTGTTACTAATGACTCTTCCTAAAGACCAGATCATTGCTTTCAGCAAATTCAAGACAGCAAAAGAACTTTTTGAAGAAATTTGCTCAGTTTTTGGTGGCAATGATGCTACAAAGAAGACTCAAAAGACATTGTTGAAGCAAAGTTATGAAAACTTCTCTGCTTCAAGCAATGACTCTCTGACGACATCTTCACCAAACTACGAAGATTGTCACTGGCTGACGTGTTTGGAATTGAGGTAGAGAAGGAAGACCTCAATTTGAAGTTTCTAAGAAGTTTGCGTCTTTGAGTTTCATACTAATGTTACAGATCCGGGAAAATAAACCGAGATTGAAACTATGAAGCTCAATGATCTTTACAACAACTTCAAACTTATTGAACAAAGATTGAAGAAGGCAGGGAAACTTGGTACAAGCTCTAGCAGCTTGGCGTTGTTGTCAACCTCTGTTGACAGTGATGATTATGAAGATGACAATGATGATGATGTTACCACTGCAGGTTCAAAGAAGAAGGTGGTTGGTATTGGAGATCCTACCTTTTATGCTTTTATCTCCACTCAAGTTAATGGCTCTATATTAACTCATGAATACATAGAGCAAATTGATGATGATGACTTGGAGGAGATGGACATAAAGTGGCAAATAGCTCTTCTTAGCATGAGGGCTAGGAAGTTTTTCAAGAAGACTGGCAGACCAATACACATCAATGGTAATGAAACTGCAGGGTTCGATAAAAAGAAAGTAGAGTGTTTCAATTGTCACAACTTGGGGCATTTTGCTAGAGAATGCAGAAGACCAAGGAAGCAGGACAACAGGTCTACTTGGTACAAGCAAAAGAAAGAACCAATTGTGGAGGAACCAAAGGCAATGCTGGCAATTGATGGTGTGAGCTATGATTGGATTTTCATGGCTGATGGACAAGAGGAACAACCTTCAGATGCTGCTCTTGTGTTTACAGAACATGCTCTCATTGCTTTCTCTGACTCTGAGGTACAAAATTTTGAAAGTTGTTCTAAAACATGTAGGGCTTCTAGAGAATGTGAAAGGCTTAATGAAGAATATGATAATCAAAGAACATGAGTTGTTTGCTGCTAATTATACTGTGTCAAACCTTAGAAGAGGCATATCTGTATTAGAGAAACAACTAGAGCATTATAGAAAAAATGAGTCAAAATATAATGATGATATGATTGTTCTTAGAAGAGAGTTAGATCATAAGACAGCAGTGAATGAGGCTCTAAAAGAAGAGTTTGAAAGACTTAAAAAAATAAATGAGAATGTCAATTTAACTGTTGACACCTGTTATTATCAGTCTAAGTCAATTGATAAAATTTGGAATGCTCAAATTACTAGTAAAGTTAAGTCTGGTATGGGTTACAATACTGTTCCTCCACCACTAAGGGGTGTTCCATCACCTCCTGGCATAGATTTAGCTCATACAGGCCTAGAAGAATTTCAGGATCTGAATCTTGAATATGGTCCTCCCAAATTTGTGAAAAGTGAGGATGAGGTTAAGCATGAATCTGATGTTTTTGAAAGTGCAAGTGACTCATCTATTGTAGATGAGAATGTTAAAAAGAATGTAGAGGCTTCTATCCCAAAAGTTGTAAATACTATTACAGAGGAACCTAGGAAACACGTTAACAAACCTAGATCAACTGTAAGGTATCTTTGAGATGTATAGGTACAAGTCATCAGCTCCTAGGGGTAACCAGAGGAGTTGGAATCATGTAAAATCTCAACAACTAGGTAGTGAGTTTGTGATGTACAATAAATCATGTTATATCTGTGGTAGCTTTAATCATTTACATGCTAATTGTGACTATCATGTTGGGAGAAGGGAAGTCCATGGGAATAAAAAGGTGGAGTCAAACAGGTTTCAAAACAAAGTACACCCTAATTCACACAGCAAAATGATCCCAAGAGCAGTTCAACTAAGAAGTGGTCTTAAAACTTTTGCCACTGCTTAAATTTTTAACACTGCTCACCCTAAAACACCTGTTACAAGTGCAAAATCTAAACCAACTTTTGTAAAATCTGCACAAACAGGGAAAAGGCTTTTTCAAAATAAAAGGGTTAAATATAACCAACAGTGGGTACCTAAAACTAAATCAACAGTTACCACTGCTCAGTCAAAAGTTCCTACTGCAAAGGTTGTAAACAAGAACAGGGGTAACTTGGGAAATGCTGTGAAGGCCTCAGCACGTTGGGAATGGAAACCTAAAGGAATTACCTGAACAACCAATCCCAATGGTGTATCAATGACCTTTGATATATTTAACTATATTGATACACGAGGCAGATCCAAGTCAATCATGGCTTGGGTCTCCAAAGGAAACTAACTCCTTTCTTATATGTGCAGGAACATCCAAGGACAAAGAAATCAGATCAAGGCTACACAGATAGTGGATGTTCAAGGTACATGACTGGCAACAAGTCCTATCTCTCAAATTATGAACACTATGATGGACAGTTTGTCAGCTTTGGAGGTGGAGTAAATGGAAAAGTTACTGGTAAAGGGGTCATTAAAAACTGGCAAACAACACAGAGATTTTTGCAGTTAAAAGAAGTAAATAACAATCAGTATGATGCAGTGGAATTTAAAGCAAAAGACATGGTATTATTTTTATTCACAAAGCTGCATTTAAGAATGCAGAGATTACAACCATGGATCTTACAACCAAAAGAGTACTTCACATGACCACCTCCTAACAAAACCAACTAAGAAACAGCTTCATAACCTAACCCCCAACTACCACCTAAGGCTTCTTAGGAAAGGCCCACTCAGGCATCACTTTGGGCGCCCTTCGACCTTCAATCACCCTCCACACTTTGGGGCATGCTAGCCCAATCACATTTCCTCTGATAGGTGGTGAGGATGATGAAGGACCCTCTGGTGGTGGTGCGGTCAACAATGGTAGAGAAGGTAGTGCTTGCATCTCTTATGAAGGGATTATTGCAGCAAGGGGAGGAACACTCAGGACTCTTGCAGATGTTTCATCATCTGTGCTTTCATATGGAGAAATATAGCTTGACATGGAATCTGAGCTACCCTCTTTGATGATGGCATCCTGTGGCATTGGTTAGAGTGATGATGGACCAGCAACTGAAGGGGTAGTGCTCATGGCCAAATGAGTTCTCTTTCTTGAAGAAACCTCTTCAAACACCTCTTTCTCTACTCTACCTGGATTGTTCAGAACAAAATCATCCCAAACACTATCAGAAAAGGAGCTGTCAGATGAGAGATTGATAGGGTTTGAATGACTCATGGTGATTTTTGGAAAGAAGTAAGTTTTTGAGAGAGAAAATTTTTGGGGTATGTGTGATATGAGTGGTTTGTGAGTTATAGGTTCTTAAATACAAGTTAAGTTGGATTCAGTAAGTTAATGTGGGGAAGGTATAAGTTGTTGAGGAGTAAATGAAGTCTTTGACTTTGGTGGACGGATTAATAACTTGGAGTTGACCTGTTGACAGGGTGGTTTAGTACTGGTCTAACCACTGCCAGCAGAAATTTTGTAAAACAGAGAAATATCATTCCATAAGATAGGTTGATTACATCAAACAAAGAGTGCTTACAATCACCATCAAAACATAAAAACCTAACACAACCTACACCACCACATCCTACACTAGCTACTCCATTGGCTTCTTTCCCTTGCCCTCATAGTCATGCTTGTTCTTCTGTGCTCTCTTCTTCTTGTTTTCAAAGGTTGACTGCATTCTTGGACAAGCAAGACCAAGAACTTGTGGAGGAGGCCTTGGAAGTCTTGCAGGCTTCTCTGGTATGGATATCTGCTTCATGTTTGAGAGAGCTGTTTCCAATGCTTTTGTCAGAGCCCTTGGAAACTCCTTGGACAAGGAATAGGTCTCATCATCAGCATCATCATCTGATGAACTGGAGTAGAACTCAAGAGAAGGTGCAGGTATGGCAACAGGTGCATGATTGGTAGTCTTCTTTGTTGACTTCTTGGAAGAAGTGCTTGCAGCCCAGGGTGGAAAGTAACCTGCCCACCCTGAGGCCTCTGAAGATGACTCAGAAGCGATCACAATATCTGTCTCAGAATCAGAGGAGATGTCAATGATGTTGGAAGGATTGCTCATGGTGATGTTTAGGGATTTTGTGAGTTAGAATGTGTTTTGATAAAGACTATGATGTGCCGAGCCCCTTTATATAGGCAAAGTCGATCATAAGGGTTCATTAAAGGATATATTTATTTTTCCCTATTTTGGTAGGTTGAAAAGTAAATATAGATATTATCGGGTTGACTTTGGGAATATATTTTTAGATCGTGGCTTGTTTAAAAGTATCTTTGGTTAAAACAAGTTGGTTATGCGTATTCTTTGTATTATCCTAACTCTTGCAGGTACATAACCAATCTTGGCTAGGAGCTGATCATAAAAGGTGTGTAACTGAGACACACAACAAATGGTTATTGATTCACCATGTCTAATCCACATAAGAATCAACTAGTCCAGAAGCAAACGGCTACTGGTAAAGACTTAACAAATCCGTTTATTGTTGATAGTTTACCAAAAACTATATGGTTATTAACTCACCATATTCTTTATGATTAAAAGTTAGCTAGTCCATAGCAAACGGCTCATGGTAAAGACATATCAAATCAGTTGATAGCTGGAAGTTTGCTAAAAACTATAATGAGAGCAGTCCAATTTTTCATATCTTTTTCTTACCACTGCTCTTGAAAATTTTTGTGAAAAATTACCGCTGCTAGTTCACAGTTTCTACTGACAGTGTTATTTTACCACTGTTGATCTAGCCGTTACAACTGTTGTGTCAGTAAAAAAAAAATTTACTAGCCGTTGAGAGAAATTGCTTTCCATATTTATAGGGTAAAATTTTTAGAAGATTATCTACTTTCCAAATTGCAATTTATCCTCTTACGATAAATCTTTTCCTTAGATAATCTTTCTTGCGCAAAACTCTAAAACCCTAACAGTATATATCTTTTCTCTCAATTGGCAAGTTATTCATACAATTCATACTAACACAACATATTTTTCATCAAAAGATACTATGGCACCAATCACCTTTGCAGATGAGCACAACCAAGTGGCCTATTTGGAAAAGTCAAACGACAAGAGTGACCCTGTTTTTCATCAGATTGTGGATTTTATAAACACTACTCATGTGAGGTATGCTTTACTTCTCAATCCCAAAATCTATGTCTCTCAAATCAAACAGTTTTGGACCTCTGTTCAGTCTATCACTCTTGAAGATGGAGACACACATGAAACTGTGGATGCTCTTAGAGCCACAGTGGATGGGGTAACTATTGATATTACTGAGTCATCCTTGAGGAGAATTCTCCAATTGAATGATCTCAATGGTATCATCATATTACCCATGCCAGAAATTCATGAACATCTTTCATCCATGGGGTATGATACCACTGACAAAAAGGCTACTTTCAAAAAGAGTGGTTTCTGTCCTCATTGGAGATTTTTAATACATACTCTTTTACATTGCCTAAGTCCTAAGAAAACTTCTTATGAACAATTTAGTTCACAATGGCTTACCCTTTGGTTTGTCTAGCCACTGATAGGATTTTTAATTGGTCTAAATATATTTTTACAAGTATGCAAGGCAATGTAAAGAGTTCAACAAAATTTTTGATGTATCCAAGGTTTGTGCAAGAAGTGTTAAATGAATTTCAACTGCAACCCCATACAAGAGTTTATAAAATCCGTTGCCTTAAGCCTAAAGTTTTTCAAAACATGAATAAGGATGGCAAAAGGGTTGTTAAACCACTTTTTCCTCAAATGCTTGCAAAGATTTCACAGGTACAGGGTGAAGATGCAACAATACCGGTTGTATCTCAAACCACACCCACTCTTACAGTTCCAAACATTATCTACACTCCACCAGTTACTCACACTTATGAGAGGAGGCAAAAACAGCCAACTCCTCTCATCACAACACAGCATGTCCCTGATCCTTTTGGTTTGGAAACAAGCAGTGGTGGTTCCAGGCTTCCATCTAGTCCAACTAGGAGTGAGTTTGAGCCAACGCCCTATGATTCACCTCTCCCAACAGGTCACACAGTTAGAAGTGTTGAGGGCAGTGGGCAACCTATGGAATTGATGGAACTTTGTACCAAACTAACTAAGCAGGTTGAATCTCTGGAGAAAGACATGGCTCAAGTAAAGGAGCAACATGCCAAGGATGTTACAAAATTGAAAGAAGAAATTCAGAATTTGAAGAAAGAGTTGTGTTAGGATTTAGAAAATCCAGTCATTAAAGTGTCGGTCACCTCAAACATATGTAATCGTTAGAAAGCTCATAGTCGTAGTCATTTAATATTAGCTAGTATTTAGTTAAGTAACACCGTGGAGGACGGACGGGTGTTTACCCACTGTATGCCTGATCCACAGCCCGTAGGAGGCGTGTCTTGTAAGAAAACTATAAATACCCTCTACCTCCCAAGGTAGAGGGTTGGAGCTTCAATACCATTTTTCTTTGTTTCACATAGTTCCCAACTCTCTTCCCTTTATCTCTCTAGAACTTTCTCTCTCTAAACCTTGTATACGCCCCATATGATTTTGGTTTGATGTGTTTGTGAAATCCTATATGTTACAATTGGTATCAGAGCCATGGTTTGATCTCTCATCTTTCATGCTCTTTGTTTTGGTAGATTTCATAAGGTTTTTGGGGTTATAAGTGTTTAGAAGAGTTTGAATCATTTGGTCAATTTCTTGTGTTAAAGTTTGAATTTTGATTGTACTTTTGTGTTTAGGATCATCATATGTGTTTAGGTTTTGAATTGGAAGGCTTGAATCATCGTGGTTGGGTTGTTTTTTTAATGATAAAGTGGTTGTTTTTTAATACTGTACGAAGCGAGTTGAGCCACGGTATTGTGTTTCTAGGAAGCGAGTTGCCAGTGTTGTAAATATCGGTCTTGGCGGCCGATATATCAGTGATATATCGCTTATCGGCGGTCCACCGATACGATATTTCACTTATCGGTCAAATTTATCGGTTGGTCAATATCGGTCAAATATCGGTCAAATATCGGTCAATATCGGTTATATCGGTCATATCGGTCAAATATCGGTTAAATATCGGTTAAATATCGGTCAAATATCGGTTATATCGGTCATATCGGTCAAATATCGGTTAAGAGTGGGAAATACATAACTAAATGCATATACAATGTAAAATTTGTAATATTTATATAAAATATATAATTAAAAATATTAAATATAACAATAAAACTAATAAATATTTATAAATATGTATATAAAATATATAAATACCTATAAAAAAATTAATTTCTTTATAATTTAGGGTCTCCGTTATATCACTGATATATCGCCGCCAAGACCGATATGGCGCTTGGCGGTGGTCGACCGCCGAGGGACCGCCAAGCGATATTTACAACACTGCGAGTTGCTTTGTTATTGGAAACGAGTTGGTTTATGCGACTTGGCTATTAAGCGAGTTGTCTGTTTCTGCGAGTTGACACTTAAGCGAGTTTTCTTCGAAGCGAGTTGGTTTATGCGACTTGGCTATTAAGCAAGTTGATTCTTTAAGCGACTTGGGTTTTAAAGCGATTTGTCTATTAAGCGAGTTGTATCTTTATGCGGCTTGGGTTTTAAGCGACTTGTCTATTAAGCGAGTTGGTTTATGCGACTTGGCTGTTAAGCGAGTTGTCCATTTATGCGACTTGTCCACTAAGCGAGTTGATCTTTAAGCGAGTTGGTTAGGGTGCAACTTGTCAAGTTTACTACTTGTCTATTGAGACTTGTCACTTCTTCGTGCTACGTTTTACGGTTATTCTTTTGATTTTGTAAAATCCCGTGAAAGAATCAATTTCCCGGTTTAATCAAAGAATAGTAAAATCCCGTAGAATCTGGAATCATGTCTAACAACGTACCTACTATCGTTTCTCTTTGTAGGCGAGGACGTTCAAGCGGTGGATCGATACTCGTCCACCTATACTTGACAGAACCGATTATGACTCATGGGCTCAACGAATTAGGTTGTACTGTTTGGGAAAGGAAAATGGGGTTAACATTCTCAAATCAATTGATGAAGGACCTTATCAGATTGAGACTACAAGAGACACACTTGAAACCGCTGCGGATGGTGCAGTGACCTTAGGATTGGACAGACCTAAGACGTATGATGAGCTCAGTGATAAGGAGAAAAAGAGATATGATGCAGATATCAGGGCTTCAAACATTGTACTTCAGGATCTTCCAAAGGACATCTACAAACTAATCAATCACAACACTAAAGCCAAAGCAGTTTGGGACAATGTCAAGATGCTTCTCTCTGGTTCTGAATTAACTAAAGAAGATAGAGAATCTCAACTGTATGATGAATTTGAGCACTTTAAGATGAAACCAGGGGAAAGTGTCACTGAATACTACGTGAGGTTCCACAAGCTTGTGAATGACATGAGGAATATCAAAATGACCATGCCAAATATTCAGCTAAATTCAAAGTTTGTGAACAACATGAATCCCGAATGGCACAAATTTGTCACTTCAGTCAAATTAACAAAAGGTTTGAGGAACACCAAATATGAGCAATTGTATGCGTACTTGCTTCAGAATGAGAGACATGCTATGTTTGAACGAATGATCTTGGAAAAATTCAATTCAAATTCTGGTAATGCAAGTTCGTCAAATGACTCAACAGCCTTTTACACCAATGTAGGAATAACCACTAAAGCTTCTCAAGTCATACCAACGGGTAATGGTAACCACATGCTCATTCCAGATCCAGCATATAAGCCTCCAGATTCAAATACGCTCATGGAAAACTTCATCAATCAACTGTCTCTCATGGTTAGTCAAAATATGAATTCTACTCCACACACCAACAATAACCTCAGAACAGCATCCAATCCACACAATCAAGCTACTGTCAGAGATGGTAAGGTAGTGGTGCAGAATGTGCAAGGAAGACGGTATGAACAAGGGACGCTTGGAGCAGGTTATGGTAATACTAGAGCAGGTGGAGGGTATGTGGTTAATCAGAACCGTGGAAGGAATGCCAATCAAGGACAAGGAAAGCCAATCAAGTGCTACAACTGTGGTGGTGATGGACACATTGCAAGGAACTGCACATCTCCAAAACGTCCTCAAAATGCAGAATACTTCAGGGACAAGATGCTGTTGGTGCAAGCTCAGGACAATGGAGCCGTTTTGGATGAAGAAGAGTTGTTGTTTCTTGCTGATGGAAATGCCAAAACCTATGATGCTGATGTGGATGAGCAGCCAATACAGGAAATATGTCACAATCATCAAAATGCCTTTCAAGTTGCTGACTGTGATGCATTTGACTCTGATGTCGATGATGAACCTACTGCCCCGACAATCTTCATGGCTAACATTTCACCAATGGTCTCTTCAAAGGTTTCATCACCACAGCAGGCTGGTCCATCCAAAGATTCAATTACGATGAAGTTGATGAGCAAGAGATGCATAACAAAGTACAATCACATGAAACTAATGAATCAGATATTGATAATGTGGGTAACAGTAATGTTGTTCCATATGATCAATATGTGATACAAAGTGAAAGTGATATTGTACCAAGTGATGCATCTTCAGCAATTAATGATGACTATGTTTTTTATGAATACACTGCATGTGCCCCTGATGATTCTGTTATCTCTTAACTGAATGCTTATAAAGAACAAGTTGCCATTTATGAACAATGTGCTAAGTTTGAGTTAACTACACGTGAGCAGGAAATGGATAACCAAATGCGTACAATTATTAGAAAAAGTAATTTTAGAGAAGAAGTGTTAAAACAAGAGTTAAACTCCTTACAAGAAAAGCTTTCTAATACTGTTAAGCAAAAGCAAGAACTCCAAGATAATGTTAAAGTGCTTAAACAAGAATTTAATGCTAAGGAATCAAAACTTTTGAATGACTTTTCCAACCTAAAAACTTTGAAAAACAAGCTTGAAAATAAGTTGTACGTACAAGGGAATACCATTCAGACTGCTCACATGATCACTAAGCACAGAGTCTTAAGCGATAAGCATAGTATTCCCCTAGTAGAGGAGCCAAATCCTGAGTATTGTAAAAAGGCTAAAGCTTTCCATCCGATTGTATATGATGGTAATGAGATCCTTAAGCCTAGGCAAACACCATCATGTATTGGAAGCACGAAAGAGGATAGAAAATTAGAAGATGCCTCTAGGGAGAAAATGGATAAGAAGCTAAAAGATCATGAGTGTAAAAAGCAAAATATAACTATCAAACCACATAAGTACACAAAAGAAAATTGGATCTTCCTGAACATGTTTAAGCCTCAAACTCAATTAACCCCTGAACAAATTTTTTGGAAGAAAGACATGGATAAGCAAAAAGCAAAAGTACTTGTTGAAACAAACCCTCCCCTTAGGAAAGTGCCTGCAGCTACTGTGTATCCTCCGAATACACCAATGCATTTACTTCCTAGAACTATTTCCACTAATAGCAAGACCTTAATCAGCATGTATGTTGTTTATCAACTATTCGTTGATTTTGAGAAGACATGTAAGAAGAGAATCACACCTACAGGGATAACTGAAGGGGAAAGGGGTTTTGAGCAAACTAAAGAATGTTATTTAACTGAGGTCATACCTTTCTTTAAACAATTAAAAGGTCAATTTGAGAGTCTTCAAAAGGGGATAGACTCAGATATTAAAGAAATGGAAAAGGAATTTGATGCAATGATTGTTGAGGTCAATGATTATGAACGGGAACTCAAATATAATGAAATTGAAAGGAAAAATCTGCATATCTTAAATGAGAACTTGGTATTAAGTTGTGTGGCTCAAGAGTTTCCCATGATCGTGTCATTGAGCTTGAAAACAAAAACTCATAACTAAATGAGAAAATTAATCAGGATGATCACGATAATTTGGTAAAACATCTTTCTAAGCTAGAAGTTGAACATTTTGATTTGCAACTAAAATATCAACATCTCAAAGAAAATGTCAAAACCTCAAACATCAAGACATCCTCAAATGTTCCAGAGTTTGATGCAGTTTTTGAAATAAACAAACGTGACGAACAGATTCAAGCTCACAGTAACACGATCAGAAAGTTGAAAGCCCAAATTTCACAATTAAAGGGTGAAAAGAACAATGTGACTGGCTCCCAAATGCCTCCTCCTTTAGATTCTCAATTTTCTCAAAACTTTCATCTTCAAAACATCATTAACGTATTACAACAAGAAAATGAGAGTTTTCTAGAAGAAAATGAAAAGGTCAAACAACACTTCAAAGAGTTATACGATTCAGTGAAAGTCACTCGTGACAAAAATAATGAAAAAATAACTTCGTTACAAAAGGAAATTGAGAATCTGAGGAGTCAGGTAAAAGGGAAAATGCCACTTGTCTTTAATGAGAATGTTGCATCAAAGTCATCTGCAGACTCTAAATATACTGTGACTGTTAAATGCATTCCTCCTCATCTTAGAAATAACGAACTTGTGTTTCATAACTATTTCTTTCACCTTAAGGATAGTCTAGAATGTCTCCGTGAGATTGTAGAAGAGGATTACATAAATAAGCCACTTGATAGTGAAATTAGGTTTGCTTGCATTCAGGCCAAACGATCTCAGGAGCTGTTAGAATGCTTAAGAGCAACATGTCCTAAATCCTTATGTGAGAAAGATAAAGCTGTGATACCTTGTTCTATGCCTAATGCTAAGTATGTAACCCATTCTATGCCTAGTATCAAGAAAGTGAGTTTCAATGTGCCTTCAAGTAGCTTAGATCCCAGCACTTCTATGCCTAGTATTAAGAAAGTGAATTTTAATGTGCCTTCAAATAACTCAGATCCCAGCACTTCTAAACCTGAATTGCAAAAAGTAGCAAAACCAACTAATGTTCCCATTCCCTATACAGGAGTAGAAAGTGACCTTAGGAAGAATTTGAATGTTCAGTGGAAGAGAGTAGAAGATCACCTTAGGAAGAATTTGAATAAAATGAATCGTGTTGATTCTAGTGTTAGCTCTAAGCGTGCTGTAATTAATGTGAATTCTGCTACTTTTGGAAAAACATGTAATGATGATTGCTTGGTTTCTGTTACTAATCATGAATGTGGTGTGAATGATTTGATTAATGCTGTTAAATACCCAGTTAAAATTGTTAATGCAAAAAATCAAGCTAAGAAGGCTAGAAAGCAAAGGCGAAAGAAGGTTAGAAAACATTGGAAACCCACAGAAAGAAAATTTAGTAATATAGGTTATCAATGGATACCTACTGGCCGCAAATTTAATCTTAATGAGTTGTGCCCTAAATTTTCTAAGTCAATGCCCATTAGGAAATGGATGCCCACTGGTAGAACTATACCTTTAAGAAGTGAACATGCTTTGAATAGATCTACTATTTCTACTAGCCCGACAACTACCACTAATGATTTTATTGACTCTGTTTCTGATGTGGTTGTTCCAATCTCTTTGTCTAACCAAGTGGAACCCATTCTTGCATGGGGATCCCAATTATCCAGTTATCCATTCTTGTCTATGTTCAACTGTAGGTCGTTCAAATCGTTCTGTGGTACTTGGACTCAGGTTGTTCCAAGCATATGATTAGAGACCGGTCGCGGCTCATGAACTTCGTGAGTAAATTCATCGGGACTGTTAGATTCAGGAACGACCATTTTGGTGCAATTATGGGTTATGGAGACTATGTTGTTGGTGATAGTGTAATCTCCAGGGTATATTATGTAGAAGGGCTTGGTCATAACCTGTTTTCTGTTGGTCAATTATGTGATTCCGATCTAGTGGTGGCTTTTAGAAAACATACTTGTTTCGTTAGAGAACTTGATGGTGTGGAACTTTTAAGAGGAACACGGGGTTCAAACCTATACACCATCTCTATCAAAGACATGATGAAGTCTTCTCCAATCTGCTTGTTATCAAAGGCTTCGAAAACAAAGTCATGGTTATGGCATCGTCGTCTCAATCACTTGAACTTCGGCACCATTAATGATCTTTCCAGAAAGGACCTTGTAAGAGGCTTACCCAGATTAAAGTATAAAAAATATCATCTTTGTTCAGCATGCCAATTGGGAAAAAGCAGGAAATATGCCCACAAAACCAAACCTGCAAACTCAGTTATGGAAGTTCTTCATACCCATCATATGGATTTGTGCGGACCAATGAGAGTGCAAACGATAAATGGGAAGAAATATATTTTAGTCATTGTTGATGACTACTCTCGATTTACTTGGGTTAAGTTCTTGAGGACAAAGGATGAAACTCCAGATGTCATCATTAAACTTATCAAACAGCTGCAGGTTCGACTTAACAAGACTGTCAGAATCATCCGAACAGATAATGGAACTGAGTTTGTCAATAAAGAACTTAGTGAGTTTTATGAAAATGTTGGAATCAGTCATCAAAGAAGTGTTCCACGAACTCCTCAACAAAACGGTGTAGTTGAAAGACGAAATCGAACTCTTGTGGAAGCCGCAAGAACAATGCTGATTTACTCGAAGGTTCCAACGTTTCTTTGGGCTGAAGCCATTGCCACTACATGCTACACTCAAAATCGATCCCTAATTCACACAACTCATGGAAAAACTCCATATGAACTTGTCCACAATCGAAAACATGATCTATCATTCCTTCGTGTGTTTGGTGCGTTTTGTTATCCAACTAATGATAGGTAAATTGAAAGCTAAAGCGGACATTGGAGTATTTGTAGGATATGCACCAAACAGAAAAGGATTCCGAATTTACAACAAAAGAACCCGAAATATCATGGAAACAATTCACGTTACGTTCGATGAGCTGACCGGTCAAATGGCTCTAGGACAATCAAGTTCTGGACCCGCATCACAACCTTCATCAAGTAGTCCCATCAGTTCCTCTCTTGTACAAAATCCCTCACCAGAAACTCCATATGTACCTCCTTCAGAAGATGATTTAAAGAAATTGTTTGATCCAATGTTTGATGAACACTATGAGCCAATTGCTAATGATCTGTCAAATCCATCAACAGAGGCTGCTCTACCCCTGTCAACATAGATAACCCTTCAGTTTCTATGTCATTGAGTCAAGAAGCGCCTGGCGATCACTTTCGCTCATCATCAATTCCTCAATCATCAAGTGTACATCATGGAAATGTTTCTTGCACCTATGATGGAGATAACCCCTTTGCTACTCCCGAAGATGCTCCCTTTGAAAACATATTTGCTCCTGAACCATCATCAGAACCATCTTCATCAGGGGAAAACGACTCTGATACTTCAGTTCCTCAACAACAACCACACGAATACCTTAGAAAATGGACAAATGACCATCCATTGGACAACATCATTGGAAACCCCTCTCGTCCAGTATCCACTCGTAAACAACTTGCAACTGATGCCTTATCGTGCTTCTTCAACTCCGTACTATCCAAGGTCGAACCAAAAGACGTTAAAACTGCCATGAATGAAGATAGCTGGTTCAATGCCATGCAAGAAGAAATTCATGAGTTCGATCGACTAGATGTATGGGAATTAGTACCTGCTCCTGATTGTGCTATGATCATTTCTCTAAAGTAGATCTTCAAAGTAAAACTTGATGAGCATGGTGATGTGTTAAATAGCAAGGCTCGATTAGTTGCAAAAGGATACCGTCAAGAGGAGGGTATTGACTTTGAAGAATCATTTGCTCCAGTTGCACGTATCGAGGCAATCGAATCTTCCCGGCTAAGGCGCAAGTAAGAACATGATTGTCTATCAGATGGATGTAAAGACGGCTTTTCTTAACGGAGATCTTAAAGAAGTCGTATACGTCAGCCAACCTGAAGGTTTTGTGAATCCAGAGCATCCTACTCATTTTTATCGCTTGAAAAAGGCTCTTTACGGTTTGAAGCAAGCTCCAAGGGCATGGTACGATACGCTATCAAAGTTTCTTCTATCTACTGGATTCAAAAAAGGAGCAGTTGATCCGACATTGTTCACCGAAAGTCGGTAAACATTTAATTCACGTTCAAATCTATGTTGATGATATTATTTTTGCCTCGACTGACCCCACTGAATGTGACCGTTTTTCTAAGGAGATGGGCTCCAAATTTCAAATGTCAATGATGGGACAAACGTCATTTTTCTTGGGATTACAAATTTCACAAAGTCCCGGAGGCATTTTTATCAATCAATCTAAATATGCTAATGAAATTTTAAAGAAATTTGGATTTGACAGTTGTGACACCGTTGACACTCCCATGGTGGAGCATACCAAACTGGATGAGGACCACTGAGGGATCATGGTAGATCAAATGAAATATCGAAGTATGATTGGATCCCCGATGTACCTCACGCCATGAGACGATATTCTGTTCGCTGTAAGCATGTGTGCTAGATACCAGGCTAAGCCTACCAAAAGCACCTTGAAGCGGTTAAACGGGTCTTTCGGTATCTCCAAGGAACCATCAACATGGGACTTTGGTACCAAAAGGACACCGGTATGTCACTAACGACCTATGCGATCTGACCATGCAGGATGTCAAGATACACGTCGAAGCACGTCCGGAGGTGCTCAGTTTTTGGGTGATAAGCTTGTGAGCTGGTCTTCAAAAAACAAATGAGTACTTCTATATCCTCTACAGAGGCTGCATACATAGCCATGTAATCTTGTTGTGCTCAAATCCTATGGATGAGATCCCAATTATCTGACTATGGCTTTGAATTCAACAAAATCCATCTGTATTGTGATAACAAAAGTGCCATTGCTCTCTCTTGCAACAACGTTCAACATTCAAGAGCAAAGCACATCGACATTCGACATCATTTCATCCGGGAACAAGTGGAAAAAGGTGTGGTAGAACTTTACTTTGTGAGAACTGGATATCAGCTAGCAGACATCTTCACTAAGGCACTCCCTCGAGAACGTTTCGAGTTTATTCTTCCACAACTTGGTCTAAAGAGTCTACAACCAGAAACACTCAAACGTCTTCAAGAGGAAGACGATGAGTAAATGTTTTTCTTCATCTATCACTTGTAAATATATTTTTTTCCAAAAAGCAAAATACAAAATTTTAAAACCCACAAAAGATAATAGAAAAATATAAAATTTCAAAAATCCATAAAAATTTGAAAAACTCAAAAAATTCCAAAAAATATTGTCATTTTGTCATGTTTTTCTTAATTCGATAACATCTACGGACTTTGTGTTGACATTCAAAGAGTGTCACGGGTGTTTAGATGTTCTTCGAATGTTCATAAATTGTTTATTAAAAAAATAATAATAAAATAAAATAAAAATAAAAAATAAAAAAAATGAGACGGAGAAAAATGGTGGTTTATTGTCATTTCAGGCAGTAACCCTTTTTAAAAAGAAAGAACAGAGCCTTGCTTAATTTTATTTTTCAAAATTCATGCTCTGATTCTAAAAACAAATGTTTTTCACCAAAAAGACAAATGTTTCCTTTCCAAATATTTTTTCCTTCTAATGATTCTTCTGAAAAATATTTGTCATCTTATGAAAACAAAATTGCTTTGAAAATACCTCGGACTCTATTTTTGAAAAATCATCCTGGCTTATCATTTGTCAAAATCTTTATCTCTCAATCAACAACTTATGTCATTGATTGAAGGGGAGAATGATTTCAATCGAATCAACAAGAGTATTTTTCAAACAATTGGCACGTAAACGAGCAAGGTCTGCTTTTGGATAATCAAAATGAACAATGTTTTATACAAGTGGTTCAAGACCTTGGCTATTGCTATGTTTTCAAAAGATACTCATGCATGTTTAAACAATGGAGTTCAAAGTCTGAAAATCTGATTTTTATCAGTTGAAATGTGTTTTCAAAAGCAAGTCACTATTCTCCTCAAAAGTTTTCAAAATTTAATTTAAATCAACAGAGATCACAAATCTCAAAGGATTTGAAAATTATGATCGGGGGAGAATTTGTGATTTAAATTGGATCTAAACTGATAATTCGATAAATGGTTTTGTAAGTAATTAACAAGCTCTCTTCCCTACATGTGCCAAACGATTTCAAGTTCTCCATGCACATGTTAAGGGGGAGCATCTACATCAAACCAATAAGGATTGAATCATGATTGATTTGTCTCTAAGTGCAGGTTTTCCCTAATATGTGCAAAACACTTTCGAATCTCGATGCACATATTGAGGGGGAGCAAATTTTTGAAAAACCACATTCTTTCTAGAAAATAACTTTAACTGTATGTGAAACACTGATTTTGATCGGGAAAGTAATGTCGATATTTTTAGAAAATAATTGATCAAAGAAGTGAATTATTCCTCTTGCCTCAATGTGTCAAACTTATTTCAGACACACGATGCACATGTTGAGGGGGAGCCGTTTTCTAAAATATCAAAAACGATTAAGGTACAAAATGCTTTGATAATATATCACAAGTACCTGGATTGATTTTCAAATGGTTTTCAATTGGTTCCAATGGCTGATGAACAATACCAAAAAGACCGACCAAATTTACTTTATGTATGGTGATATAAGGATGGTTAGGTTAGGTATTCGTTCCCACGATCCCGCCAGAGCCGGAGGGATCTACCCAGGGACAATCCACTGGATAGTGTAGAATCCTTAGGTATGATGAAAAAAGGAGAAAAGTTAGATATGGGAAGAGTGCGGACTGAGATAGAGCTAGAACTGGAATAAACCCAACAAGGTTTTAGTAATGAAGTCTCGGTAAGCACTGAAGGGGTTGAAGAATGAAAAAGAAATAAATGTGAAAAGGGTGAAAATAAATAGCCCTCCATGATTTCAACCTTAGGGCAGAAACCGGGTTCAATTCATATGCTACTGGTGGTTACCAAGGTAACACCAGTATTGAAGACAAGACGTCATGGACCTAGTGACGCACTGCACTACATCTTTCCAAGCTACTCAAGTTCCTCTTAAAAGGACTTGTTTCATTCTCACGGGGAACCTACATTATCTATCGACTTTCTCTTAGAGATGGTTGATATTGAAGAAGGAGACCCTCTCCCTAGTCTCCGGCATAGGAACCAAATGTGCACTATTGAGTCTAGAGCCACGAGATCATCTATAAATCTCATTAGGACACTGTCAATGAAGACTCTCTGTTTCACACAATGTGGAAAGAGAGAACATATTTTAAGAGTCCTATCGCATTATCCTTGTGGTATTGCCAGAACATCTGAGTGACATGATAACACATTCACAATGAAGATGGAAAGCCTTCTAGAGCCAACATCAAACAAGCTCTTGGTAGGTGGCATGTGGGATCTATCCAATAGATCAATGATTTCGTCCAAAACAATCCCCGGCAGCGGCGCCAAAAATTGATTTTGTCCAAAACAATCCCCGGCAGCGGCGCCAAAAATTGATTTCGTTACAAACCAATAATAAGAAGATGTAGTAGTACACGGGTAACTCAAACGTGTCAGGTTTGAGTACCGAGATCGTTCCGAACGAGGGTTGAATGGAATTTCCAACTCACGTCTCGATAATCGGGATTCGAATAAGAAAAAGGGGATAAGATGATATTATCTAAACTACGGGATAAGGAAAGTAAATGGAACATATAATCTACGGTAAATCCGAAAAACTAAGGCAACCTACGCAATTCTACACTAAAACGCAAAAACGGAAATTAAACGAAACGCGAATAAAAAGCAAATACGTCTATTCTAACTCCTAAAAATAACCTAAAATTACTTTTACTCTAAAAATGATATTAGGAAACTAAATATGAATTAAAACTATTTTTTTTGGAATTTTCTTGATTTTATTAAAATTAAAAACTAATTATTAACTAATAAAAATGAACTAATTATCTAAAAATTATCAAAAAGAAAGGGAAAAATATGGAATTACTTTTCAAAAATCTAAAATATCATAAAAGACTTTTCTAAACTATTTTTATAATTTTCTGATTAATATTCTATTTTCTATGAATTTAAATCTATTTAAATCTAATTTAAATTATTAAAAATACCAAATAAAAGGAGAAAAATAAGGAAAAATGTTTTTTATGCTTTTTATATTTATCTTAAACTATTAAAATTGAAAAATTATTTTTGGAACTTTTTCTCAATTAATTGCAATTAAAGCTAATTAAAAATGATTAAAAACTATTTTTAATCTAGAAAAATAGTGAACAGTGTCTAAAAATTATGAAAATTTCAGGGAAATACTAAAATCTTATTCTAAAGCTGAGAAAAATGAGAAAACAAGAGCTTATGTGGGAGAATTGAAGGCTGCAATGTAAACTAGGGGCAATAAGCACTTTTGAATAAGCTAAAAAGCACAAGACTACACTAACTGATTACAGAAGCTAGGGGATGCTAAAACTACTCTAAGGCAACTGATTTAAGCTAATTCTAACACCCAATGAGCATCTACCAAGATTTAAGGCCAACTGCTACAATAACCAAAACAGGTCCTACCCCTACTGTTTAAGCTCTAGAAACTGCTTATCTGATAAGCTAATGAGAAAACTAAAAGAGTGGTTCTAAAGACCACCAACCAGAGAACATGTAACCAAAGTTTCAGCTAATTTGGACTATTAATGAAGCAGTTAAAGATCAAAGAAAATCTGGCTAAGAGGGACAGTGCTGCTGAAGCAGTAACAGTGGGACAGGCACCTACTTTGGAGCTTATTTATAAGCTTATCAGGAGTGCTTAAGCCAAAAACAGATATAAGGTCTTGAAGACCACCTGGAGAACTACAAATGGACCAAGATTTAGACCTTAACTATGTGAAATGAAGAGTGTGCAACAGCTGCAAGATCTGTAAAAAAACTGAACATCACATGACTTTTGACTTTCTGAAACAGTTAAGATATTTGACTAAAATGAGTTTTGAAAGCAAATTTTGAATTGAAACTGATTAAATATGATGTAAGACAGTTATAGTAAGCTATATCATCCAACCTAACACCTATATGTGATGATCTCAGAACCTTGATTCCAACAGTAAGATCACAAAATCAGTTATAAAGTAAATTTGACTTTTGAAGAGAACAAGCACAAATCAAGAACAGTTATGACAATAATAGACTAAAACAAGACCCAACCAACTGATCTACTCCATTTATATGACCCCTAAAGCAGATTATAAAGCAATCCAAACACCCCTTTATGAATCAAAAATGCATTTAAAACTTTAAACCTTGATGAGATTCTTACCAAGACTGATTTAAAAACTTATATAAACATGAAACTCATCATTTCAACAAACTAAAACCAGTAATTAACATGAAATTGATTGACTTTAAATCTTTGACTTTTGTTTGACTTTTTGTGTGAAAATGAGATTTAAGCAAAACTTAAACAGTGGCAAGCTCTCATAAGCTTATCAAAGCTTATGGGAGCTTAGTAAACAGAAAGGGAGCTTAAGGAACAATAATGATAGCAATTTGAGAGATTAAAATGAACATGAAACAAGGAAGCAATGAAACTGAAATAGCATTAATCTTAGAAATCTTACAAAACTGAAAGTAACACTATATTAGAACAGAAATTTAAAAAGGTAATCAAAAGGTAACATTCTTCTAAAAGCATGAAAAATGGACCAATTCTATTGTGACTTGAAGAGGTCTTTATATAGCTCGAGCTTGGGATTGCTTGGATTCCTTTGAGAAGAGCCTAGAAGGCTATTTACAACCACATATCAATCCATGAGTCAATAGCACCAATCACGCCTTCCATTCACCCTATGATGTGTCATGTCCAATCAATTTCTTCCATTTGTCCACGTGGCCTCTTTATCGACAGTCAGCTGCTCTAGAATGTTTGAAAGATTCTAAGTACGAGGATAGTGTGTTTGGGATAGGTGTTATGGGTGGTGTTTGGTTGAGACAGGAAGGAGATAAACAGGGAAAGGGCGCGTTTGGTTTTTAATATAATAACTCAAAAGGTTTGACCGGTTCTTGTCTTTGACTTGGGTATCTTGTCGGGTAAAAAGGGTGGTTTCGGGTTGGTGGTATTATGTGGCCGGGTGATGAATTTTAGATAATGGATTGGGTTTTGGGCCTTTAGTTTTGTTAATGGACCTAAGGCTTATGTGTATTGGACTAGGATTTGTATATAGGACAAGTAAATGACCCAAGTGTAACTATAGGGACCAATAATGCCAAATCTGAATTTTGAGGGATCACACATGTAATTTCTGAAAGTGTCTTCAAGGGACTAAATTTGCCAATCCTCAAATAATCCAAGGGCCCATTTGCAATTTCTGAATCTTTAAGGACCATTCTTGCCAATTGTTGAAACTTGAGGGGCCATTTTTGCCATTTCATCAAACTTGGTTAAAACTTCACAAATCATCCTCAGAGATCATCATAAATGCTCAATTCTGACCCTCCGGTTCAGCTTAAGCTCTCTTGATCTCCCGTGCTCGGATTATATCCGATTTGAGTCCTTTTTGCGTGTTTTTACATATCCGTACCTGCACAAGCACAAACTCAAGAAAACCACAAATATTAGCAATAAACGGCTCTTTCTTGGTTGTTTTGGGTCTATTTTGATAAAGAAAAGGTATGTGTTTTAGCACATACCAAAATACCCCAGACGAAACTATTGCCGTGTCCTCACGCAATGCAATCAACTCACGCTTCTAAAACCAAGGATATCAATCTCTTTCTACTAAACCTATGAAGAAGTAGCAAAGATTCCTCAAAAGAGATTAAGAAAGCCTTAATTCTAAAAAACGCCCCGTTTACCTTTTAATTCTCAAGTATAGATATTACGGTTAAGCACATTCCGGTTATGAATGACGGTTTGTTGAACTTTCATGTCGATTAATAACTCCAACATTTTTCAAACGACACATTAGGATCACAGAGTAGAAAACACAACACAGCGTGAAGTGACCATACGGATAGAATACATCGTCCCTGATTTTTCACAAGCTCCCAAACTAAGCGTAAAACCGAAATCATTGTCACATATGACTCTAGATGCTAACACTACCCATGGAAGTTACTTGTGTACTTACTTTTCGTTCCCATTTTCCTATTTTCCTCTAGATTTTTTTATTTTTGTGAGAAATGAATTTCTTCAAATTCTCGTTTCGATAACTTTTATTCCGATAAAGATATAAAGCTAAGTCGATAATTAGTTATCCGCCTTCTCTCAAGAACCATTGTCGTAAAAATGAGGTCCACATCAAGGAATTTTATTACTAACTTTTGACTTTTCTCAATTTTCAACATTTTTTTTTCATTTTTTTTTTTGAACATTTACTTTTATTTATATGAGCTGTGAACCGCGGAGCTTCACGGGGTAATTCCAAGACTATAGGCTTCATGAGATGAGAATCCCAGCTGGTTAGGCTAAGACCTCATTCAATCCCGGCTAAAGATCCAAGGGTCCGATCTCGACACCGCAGCTCACAACTTTACTTATTACATTTGCACTTATCACTGATTACTTCATTTATTTATTACGGATCCTTGATGTGTACCCAATTTTTAAAACAAAGATTCTTTTAAGAAGATAAAGAACTAACCATCGCCAAAAACTCGACATCTCTAATTATTTAGACAGATATGGGGTGAAACAATTTTGTGGGAACAAAAGCCATAAGTACCTTCGATGGGCTCTAAAGAGAACCAACTACTCCACGCTTAGCATCTAAACTCATAAGTAACTCTATCATTTCTCGATCTCTGCAAATTTAAAATCCCAAATAATGAGATCCGCAGATGCTTAGCCGATAATTTTAGATTATCTATGGTTAAGGGAACAAGCTAGGGCTCAACACGCCCGGTCAAGTCAGAATTCTATTCCTACTCTCACCGTGGAAAGTCAATCAAGTTGTCAAAACATATATTAACTTAGCAAATGCTTCGTCTAATGAAATCAAGTCATGCATATTTAAAGTCACTCAGGGAAACTTGCAAAATCTTGGCCTTGTGAGCTAGAATTCGCATTTTATAGCTTCTAATCTAAGAGACTAGCAAAACTTTTCAATCAAAAAGACTTAACAAAAGCTTGAAAAAAAATTTAAATTTTTCTCATTTTTGCACAATTTTTTCATTTCCTAAGGAAAAACGGGGTTACGAGAGAAACACAACAGAAAATAAGCAAGTGCGGTCAAATCAAATCGAAGATTACCCTACCCCAGACTAGAACGAAACATTGTCCTCAATGTTTAAAGCAAGGGTATCACGAAAATCTAAAAGCCGTTTATTAAGTATGCTAGAAGATAAACGTTAGTCGATAAGATTAGGATATCGGATTTCCATCAGCATCGATCATGAAGCTCGAGTAGAGAAAAGACAAACTTCGAGCACGAGAGTCTTCATATCGGGAAAATCCTACACAACATCACAAACAACCAAACACGAGAAATCGAAGAGGCAGACCCCTTCACGTCACTTATTAGAAAATAGAAAGAGGAGAAGGATAAGCATGGGGTGCCTCCCACGAAGCGCTACTGTTTTTGATCACCGAGTCGCTAGCCTGACTCGTCCCCGAATTCATTTGTCCTTGGGGAAGAAAGTGGTAGAGATACCAGGGTCAAAAACGGTGTCCTCATTCCCGAAAGAATGAGACTGGGTGGGTTGGGTGGAGAAGAAAATAGGTGGATAAGGCATATGATGTAAGAATGATCTATCATCCGGTGGTTTTGCGGGCGGACGAAGGAATGACGGATCACAATGAGAAAACTCCAAGAAAGATGGGAGCTCATGGTAAAAGATAAGAGGTGTAGGCTCACAAATGAAGGCATCCAAGAGAGGATCCTTATCTTGAATAACGGTTTTAGCATAAAGCTCATCTGTGTCTAATATCCCGGGTTTAAAGATTTTGTCTTCACATGTCGGCTCAACGGGATAAAGGATGGTGGACTCATCAGAAGAAGGAGAGTCAAGAGAACCATCAAGAACAACCATAACATCCTCAATACCCGGTGGTATTGGGTCATCAATAGGTAAGTCGATTTCTTCAATATCGTAATCACGTGGCGGTTTATCAAGAATATCGTCTTCAACCATCTCGAAATCAATCTCCATAATAACCTCAGTGTCGGATTCAATACTTTCTTCAACATCACATGACGGAAGAGAAAGGTCGGAACACAGAGGTGGGACAAGTGGTGTGCTCTGAGAGCTAGCAATATCCACCACTTCCGTTGTGGTCTCTGAATCGGACTCAAAATCTTGGTCAAAAAGAGGATTAACTTCGCAAAAGGTGTAGTCATCACTGAACTTGAAAACTGGATTTGAGAAAATCCCGGAAGTAACCTCGAAGATGTCAAGAGAATCACATAAAAGCGAATCACAATCACTATCAGATAAATCCTCGGAATTGGAGAACATCTTATCATGATCATTCGATATATCAAGAGAAGGCTCAACACAAATATCAACAACCCCAGACTCTCTTGGGATTGGGATAAGGATCTCAGCATTAGTCTCTTCTGTTTCCGGAATAGTACTAAGATGCTCATCCCCCATTATGAGAGAATCAACGGGTGTAATAATGTCTGAAGAAATAGAATCATCGACCTCTTCCAATACGATATCGCTTCTCTCATCCGGCGTGAGTGAAGGGGAAGGGTCGGAAATGAAAGGCTCAGAAACGGGAGGAGATTCATCTGACAAACTTGCATAGTATTCTTTCATTTGGATGGAATCCTCATCATCATCGTCGATGTAAGTCGCGAGCCATCGGGCACGTCTTTTAAGTGCTTGCTCCTCAATTCGTATTTCTTCAAGGCATTTTTCAATCTGAGCTGCTCGTTCTTCTTCTTCGATTAGTTCTAACATAGATATTTCGTTGCGAGATGCTCGATCTTCGGCAAGTAATTCACCATACGTTTTCTGATGAGGATCTTTTTCGATATCATGTTTATCCATAAATTCTTCGAGTGTATTAATACATCTTTGGAAACTATCTTGAGGAATTTGTGGAGGTTGTGGTTGAATCTCTTGGTATTGTGGAGGTGGGTTATAAGCATAGTCGTAATTATCACAAGGAACTTGCTCGTAAGCAATCGGGTTCTGCATTTGACAATCGGAATTAAAGTGCGGACCTCCACAATACTCACAACAGTATGTTTGTTGTGACGATTTGGTGAAGTATATTGATAAGGTTCATAACCAAAGGTCTGATTGTTATATTGAGTTTGGCATTGAAAACCTTGGTGAGGACCTCCACAGTACTCACACGAGTATGACTCCGTCTCATGGTATGGGGTTGGTTAAGAAATCGGTATCCGTATCATTGTCGGGATATTGGTCATAGACAAACTCGTCTCCCGTATTCATGATGCTACAACCGGGACAATTCCCACCATTTTGAGGTCCCCACACCATTGACAACCATAATGGTAAGACGAAGACATCGAGAAGAATTATACGAATGAGAGGGTTAAGAGATAAAGAATTGACGGTTCAGAGGGTAAAGAAGAATATTTTGGGTTTTAGAAAACATATTTTGAAAAGGAAAATCTTTTTGGGTTTTATAAAAGGGATATGTACAAATATCAACGATAACTTCACGAGGAAGGATCTTCAAATGCACACGATACGAGACGGAATACGAAAACTCGCTACAAGCCCTCCCCGGCAGCGGCGCCAAAAATTGATACAAGATGTCCAAAACAATCCCGGCAGTGGCGCCAAAATTGATACAGTGTCCAAACAATCCGGCAGCGCGCAAAAAAATTGATTTCGTCCAAAACAATCCGGCAGCGCAAAAATTGATTTTGTCCAAAACAATCCCCGGCAGCGGCGCCAAAAATTGATTTCGTTACAAACCAATAATAAGAAGATGTAGTAGTACACGGGTAACTCAAACGTGTCAGGTTTGAGTACCGAGATCGTTCCGAACGAGGGTTGAATGGAATTTCCAACTCACGTCTCGATAATCGGGATTCGAATAAGAAAAAGGGGATAAGATGATATTATCTAAACTACGGGATAAGGAAAGTAAATGGAACATATAATCTACGGTAAATCCTAAAAACTAAGGCAACCTACGCAATTCTACACTAAAACGCAAAAACGGAAATTAAACGAAACGCGAATAAAAAGCAAATACGTCTATTCTAACTCCTAAAAATAACCTAAAATTACTTTTACTCTAAAAATGATATTAGGAAACTAAATATGAATTAAAACTATTTTTTTTGGAATTTTCTTGATTTTATTAAAATTAAAAACTAATTATTAACTAATAAAAATGAACTAATTATCTAAAAATTATCAAAAAGAAAGGGAAAAATATGGAATTACTTTTCAAAAATCTAAAATATCATAAAAGACTTTTCTAAACTATTTTTATAATTTTCTGATTAATATTCTATTTTCTATGAATTTAAATCTATTTAAATCTAATTTAAATTATTAAAAATACCAAATAAAAGGAGAAAAATAAGGAAAAATCTTTTTATGCTTTTTATATTTATCTTAAACTATTAAAATTGAAAAATTATTTTTTGGAACTTTTTCTCAATTAATTGCAATTAAAGATAATTAAAAATGATTAAAAACTATTTTTAATCTAGAAAAATAGTGAACAGTGTCTAAAAATTATGAAAATTTCAGGGAAATACTAAAATCTTATTCTAAAGCTGAGAAAAATGAGAAAACAAGAGCTTATGTGGGAGAATTGAAGGCTGCAATGTAAACTAGGGGCAATAAGCACTTTTGAATAAGCTAAAAAGCACAAGACTACACTAACTGATTACAGAAGCTAGGGGATGCTAAAACTACTCTAAGGCAACTGATTTAAGCTAATTCTAACACCCAATGAGCATCTACCAAGATTTAAGGCCAACTGCTACAATAACCAAAACAGGTCCTACCCCTACTGTTTAAGCTCTAGAAACTGCTTATCTGATAAGCTAATGAGAAAACTAAAAGAGTGGTTCTAAAGACCACCAACCAGAGAACATGTAACCAAAGTTTCAGCTAATTTGGACTATTAATGAAGCAGTTAAAGATCAAAGAAAATCTGGCTAAGAGGGAAAGTGCTGCTGAAGCAGTAACAGTGGGACAGGCACCTACTTTGGAGCTTATTTATAAGCTTATCAGGAGTGCTTAAGCCAAAAACAGATATAAGGTCTTGAAGACCACCTGGAGAACTACAAATGGACCAAGATTCAGACCTTAACTATGTGAAATGAAGAGTGTGCAACAGCTGCAAGATCTGTAAAAAAACTGAACATCACATGACTTTTGACTTTCTGAAACAGTTAAGATATTTGACTAAAATGAGTTTTGAAAGCAAATTTTGAATTGAAACTGATTAAATATGATGTAAGACAGTTATAGTAAGCCATATCATCCAACCTAACACCTATATGTGATGATCTCAGAACCTTGATTCCAACAGTAAGATCACAAAATCAGTTATAAAGTAAATTTGACTTTTGAAGAGAACAAGCACAAATCAAGAACAATTGTGACAATAATAGACTAAAACAAGACCCAACCAACTGATCTACTCCATTTATATGACCCCTAAAGCAGATTATAAAGCAATCCAAACACCCCTTTATGAATCAAAAATGCATTTAAAACTTTAAACTTGATGAGACTCTTACCAAGACTGATTTAAAAACTTATATAAACATGAAACTCATCATTTCAACAAACTAAAACCAGTAATTAACATGAAATTGATTGACTTTAAATCTTTGACTTTTGTTTGACTTTTTGTGTGAAAATGAGATTTAAGCAAAACTTAAACAGTGGCAAGCTCTCATAAGCTTATCAAAGCTTATGGGAGCTTAGTAAACAGAAAGGGAGCTTAAGGAACAATAATGATAGCAATTTGAGAGATTAAAATGAACATGAAACAAGGAAGCAATGAAACTGAAATAGCATTAATCTTAGAAATCTTACAAACTGAAAAGTAACACTATACTAGAACAGAATTTAAAACAGGTAATCAAAAGGTAACATTCTTCTAAAAGCATGAAAAATGGACCAATTCTATTGTGACTTGAAGAGGTCTTTATATAGCTCGAGCTTGGGATTGCTTGGATTCCTTTGAGAAGAGCCTAGAAGGCTATTTACAGCCACATATCAATCCATGAGTCAATAGCACCAATCACTGCCTTCCAATTCACCCTATGATGTGTCATGTCCAATCAATTTCTTCCATTTGTCCACGTGGCCTCTTTATCTGACAGGTCAGCTGCTCTAGAATGTTTGAAAGATTCTAAGTACGAGGATAGTGTGTTTGGGATAGGTGTTATGGGTGGTGTTTGGTTGAGACAGGGAAGGAGATAAACAGGGAAAGGGCGCGTTTGGTTTTTAATATAATAACTCAAAAGTTTGACGGTTCTTGTCTTTGACTTGGGTATCTTGTCGGGTAAAAAGGGTGGTTTCGGGTTGGTGGTATTATGTGGCCGGGTGATGAATTTTAGATAATGGATTGGGTTTTGGGCCTTTAGTTTTGTTAATGGACCTAAGGCTTATGTGTATTGGACTAGGATTTGTATATAGGACAAGTAAATGACCCAAGTGTAACTATAGGGACCAATGTTGCCAAATCTGAATTATGAGGGATCACACATGTAATTTCTGAAAGTGTCTTCAAGGGACTAAATTTGCCAATCCTCAAATAATCCAAGGGCCCATTTGCAATTTCTGAATCTTTAAGGACCATTCTTGCCAATTGTTGAAACTTGAGGGGCCATTTTTGCCATTTCATCAAACTTGGTTAAAACTTCACAAATCATCCTCAGAGATCATCATAAATGCTCAATTCGACCCTCAGGTCAGCTTAAGCTCTCTTGATCTCCGTGCTCGGATTTATGTCGATTTGAGTCCTTTTGCGTGTTTTACATATCCGTACCTGCACAAGCACAAACTCAAGAAAACCACAAATATTAGCAATAAACGGCTCTTTCTTGGTTGTTTTGGGTCTATTTTGATAAAGAAAAGGTATGTGTTTTAGCACATACCAATCAACCATGTGACAACTGAACAGAAACAATGGGGCGATTCAATCTTTTGAATCAATCCTGGTTCAGGTTATGGATTGACGGATACCTTTGAAAAACGGTAGTTGTGCCTAAAATTCTTTTCTCTAGCACATCGACTGTGTATTAATTTTTCAAAATAAAAGGTGTTTATGATTGATAATTGATTTTCCTTAAAACCTTCGTTGTATTGCAAAACAATTTATATTGAGCGATACACGATTGTTTTTCAAATCTCTTTTCATCAATCAGTGAATCTCAATTCGCTGGTTCACTCACTCCGTGTTGTCTTCTTTGAGATGTTCGGGTTTGAGAACGGCTAGAGCATACTGCAAAACCCTGTCAAGGAGATTCTTCAGAATTATACCTGATCACAGGCAGTACTTGTACTGATCAACGGGAACCGTGGGCCGTGTACCTCAATTCAACGAAAGTGATCAAAGACACTTTCGTGCGCTTTATTGCTAACTGTTGTATGCGGTACACCGACGTCTGCAGCTGATCAGAATTGAGAAGTCAATCCATTGCCGCATGCTCACACAACACATTCATCTCTAAAGAAATCATGATAAGTGCATCAACGACTTGGATATTTACACTCCATGCTTCTGCTACGCTGCTGCAAATATCATGAATCAACTAAAGCTTCGCTACTCTGATGAAAAGAAATCATGATCCAGAATGTGAGCATGTCGGTCCATTGTCACAACATCACATAATGTCAACACTACAAAGGAAGAGTCAGAGATTTATCCAAGCTAATGATCTCAATACTGGCTCAAAACTCATCATCACATGGATCAGTTAAAGACCTCCACTTGAATTATCCAAACATGCAAAACATGAAGAATCAAAGACTACGGGCTACAGAGCAATGAACTTAAACAAGAATCCAAGGACAATCTGAATGTAATATCTGTTTGTATTCTGTGTAATTTGAGGTGACCTCCCTTAGGGGGAGATTGTTAGGATTTAGAAAATCCAGTCGTTAAAGTGTCGGTCACCTCAAGCATATGTAATCGTTAGAAAGCTCGTAGTCGTAGTCATTTAATATTAGTTAGTATTTAGTTAAGTAACACCGTGGAGGACTGACGGGTCTTTACCCACTGTATGCCTGATCCACAGCCCGTAGGAGGCGTGTCTTGTAAGAAAACTATAAATACCCTCTACCTCCCAAGGTAGAGGGTTGGAGCTTCAATACCATTTTTCTTTGTTTCACATAGTTCCCAACTCTTTTCCCTTTCTCTCTCTAGAACTTTCTCTCTCTAAAGCTTGTATACGCCCCATATGATTTTGGTTTGATGTGTTTGTGAAATCCTATATGTTACAAGTTGTAGGGGTTGAAGCAGAAAAGGAGACCTGCAAAGATAGTGATATCATCTCCATCCTCACCTCATGATGGTGACTCGAGGGCTTCATGGAATATTTTGGGAATTCTCCCAAACAGGGGAGGAAAACAGATGCTTGAACCAAGGGGGGAAGATTGATTTTGGAGATGAAGATTTTGGAGTTACGGAGGAAGTTGATACTCAAGAAGAAGTTCCTCAACAGCAACCAGAGCAAGAAATTTCCACTGCTGCAACCACTGATACCATTCCCACTGCAGAGCAAGTTACCACTGCTGGTCAAACTATTACCACTGCAGAAGAAGAAATCGAAAAGAAGAAGAAGGAGAAAGGTAAAGCAGTTGTGCAGAGTAAAGAGCAATCAAAAAGGAAGGTTTCAAAGAAAGAACAAGCTCAAATTGCTCATGATGCAGAAGTTGCTAGAATGCTCACTGAAGAACAAGTTGCAAATAAGAAAAGGCTGGATGAGATAGAGATTGCAGACTTCATGGAGGCTAAAAGGCTGGAAAGAATGGAAACCACTGATCCAATGGATGAAAATCCAGTTTCCACTGTTCCACCTACAATTTTCAGAGAAAAGACTCCAGAGTTCGTTATGTACCTACGAACAAGAAATTGATTTCTTGATTGCTAATGATCCAAGAGTCAAGAAGAAGGCAATTGACCTAGCTGCAGATAAATCCTTAACGAAGAACAAAGAACTGCGCAGTTAAAGGATTTCATTCAAATGAAGAATAGCCAAGCTTTTCAAGATGCAATTGTTTCAGTCAAAAAGGGTCAAAAGAAACCAAGACAACCAACCAAAGCACAAGTTATTTCAATGATGAAAGATTATTGTTGCAATGTTGGTGGCTGGAAAAAGAATCAGTTCAAAGGGATGACTGATGATCGGGTTGAAGGTATCTACTACAGGGTTAAAAGGCAAGATAGTAACTTTATTCCTATGAATTATGAAGAGGAAGAAAGAAGATATCCTCATCTGAAGAGAAAAGCTAAAGATAGTGAACCTCAGACACTTAAGAAAACAAGATTTGCTAAAGAACAATAATTTCAATCTGAGAAATTCACAGAAGAACAGCTGACTGATATGATTGTGATTGAAGAAGAAGATTTTTATCCTGACCCACTGCAAGTCAGACATCCTATAGTTGATTGGGAAGTGTACACTGCTAGCAATTTTGCTCCAACATGGAAGATTACAAGGCTAGGTGGTGAAACTTCATCATTCATTCTGTTTGAAGACCTTATCAAAGCATGTGACAGACATGATCTAGATACATTGTGGAGATTAGTTCAAGAAAGGTTTGATGCTGACAAGCTTAAAGATATTAAGGAAATGCAGTTATGGGTTGATCTAAGAAGGCTCTATGAACCAGATGCTAATGATGATTTTCTGGAAGTTTGCATGTTCATGTCCTGGTACTAAATGGACTTACTATGATTCATGTGAAGTTCATTATGTTTCTACAAAAGATGGAGTGGATGCATTCATGTTTGCTGAGAAAGAATACCCACTCGAGTTGGAACTCTCACTGTGTTGTTGTGTACAACAATAAGAGTTCATGAAGATACTGAGAAGGTCAGAGATTTTTTACATAGGCTTCAATATCAATGTTCAAGAGCTATTCAAGATTTAAAAAGAAAGTGAAGTGTTTGAAAGAATTCCCAAATCCTTAGAGATGATGCAAATTGAAGAAACTTATTGATTTTTAGAGAAATCATAAGTTTAGGGGAGGATTGTTGGGAATAAAGCTAACAGTTACCACTGATAGGCTTGTGGAAGACACTGCTGAAGAATGCACTAGCAGTGGAAACACATTACCATTGCTAGTACATATTATTACCACTGCTATTAGGATAATTGTTATGTAATCGTATATGGATAAGTATAGAAAAGATCTTGTGTATATTCTATATAGTTAGCATTATACTTATCTTGTAAAGGACTCCTTATGCTATAAAAGGAGATCCTAGGTCATTGTTCTTGGTACGTATGCTTCAAGGTGTAACCCTAATGATAAACAAGATCACTCGTATTATTCTTAATAATATTGAAGCTTTGTGTTACATTGTTCTCACTTACAATACATTATACAATCCATATTCTGAGTATTACTAAGTATATTCCGCGTACTTATTAATATAAATCAAAGTATCACTAACACAAGGTGTGTGTTTAGATCCATCAGGAAGTTTGACTTTTGAATGTCAAACTTGCATCACCAACAATACGCACAACCAACAACATATGAAGAAGCTAAATTTAAACAAATACCAAAATACCATTTTGCAAGATGAATTGTCATAGGGTATTCAATCCATACATAAACTACAACCACTAAAAGAACTCTACCACGGCTGTGAGGGAAGCTAGGTAGAGTTTCAACAACTTCCTAGCCAACTCCCAGTTCATCACGATATTTTCATTCCCATCATTACTCCAATCGCTGACCTTGATATAGATTGTCTTTAGCGACCGCGAACACGCTAGTATAAACTTTATTAAAGTTAATTCATGCTCTAATCTAGGAAAAGCTCAAACACCACAATCTGTCGCTTCCCATGCCTGATTGTGTTTTTCTACAACATTTGATTTTTTTTCCAAAGGTAGAACACTAAATGCGTATGCAGCCTGCAAAATCAAATAGTATTGAGATACACAAACATGGAAATTTACGAATGTTTATTTGATACATATACATTACATTATTACACTTACTCGGTATCTAGCATTTTCAAATTTGGAGATCCACGAATCATTTCAATTATGAGCGATACCATAACACTATTCCCAAAATCGACTTCGGACAACTTAAGATTAATCAGGGGATACAAAGGGCACAGAGACATTCATCCTAGAATTAGCTTCCCGTATCAACTGCAACAAGTTTTAAAGATTAAATTTCATTACTGTTAGACATTTCTTTAACATTGTAAAATTAGAAGTGTAAAACTCAAATTGGTCTTACCGTGCAAACCTGAAAATCCAATGTAAGGGTCTCAAGAGTTGGAAGACTTGTCAGGTGAAAGATATTGGATGTTGTGATTGTCGTCACAACATTCGAAATACCGAATGACAAATATAACTTCTTCAAATTGCTAAGATTTGCAATATCCAATAGTCTCATCTCGTTTGTAGTAGCACGATCCATTTTAAGAGACTCGAGTAAGGGACAACTAGCAATAAACTCCTAAACTATACCAGTTAGAAAATTTACAAAACACAATTCTAAGCTCAACATATTTGGAAAACTACTAATAAAATTCCAAAGTAGGAAAAGCACAAGAATGAAGTTCGGATGTTTCAACTCCATACGAGAGTAAAGTTGGGTTGGCAACGTAACTGGTTGACCATACCAATTTCTAATTGTCAGCTCCTCAATTCCTTGTCGAGCCAAAAACAAAAGCCAATCACGAATCTGTTCATAATTCAAGTCTTCTATTCCAGACAATGTTTTGGGCTCTACAGAGAAGACAAACTTTCTTATAGGACCCATAAGTTGATTTAAGAGTCTAGTAACATGCCTCCCATCAAAATTATTTGTTAAATAATAAAAGAACTTGTGACAACCCGTAATTTCCCCGATGCCTTTAAATGGAGAAACGGCGATTAGAGTGATTTTTCCTTCTAATTTGAGATACGAGTCATATTTAGAATCATCACCGTCAAAGTGCCTATGGTACCAGTTCATATTTGGTTACCCGAAGCTCATGTAGAGGCACCTAGGGCAGGATCCGTCATCTTGGCGGGAATTCTTTTAAAATTGGGAACCTATGGCTTTTAAAGATTTTCAATACCCATGTTTCTTGAAGCGACACTTTGTTTCACTCCTTTCATTTATACTTTAAGCGCAATTGCTATAATATATACTTCCTTGACCACTTTAAGACAAATCAATCTTAAGAAGATCATTGCTTACTCCTCAGTAGCTCATATGAATCTGGTGACTATTGGTTTTATCGTAAATATTATTCTGAAAACGTTGGCGTAATTCCCGAGTCACGAATCCATCGTTTGCTAGTCCAAACGAGTCCCGAACCTAATATTTCAAAAGATTTAGAAAGTTACAACCATGGTCCCTATGATAGTTACCCGCCGCCTGATAACGCTACACGCGTCGTTCTGGGTCAAAGGAACTTCCTTTTCGTCGAGCAAGTTTTTCAACACCCAAGGCAGTGAACCTAATCGTTGTAGTGTAGTATTAGGGTAAGCCACAGGAATTGATATCGTTCTCTAGGGGAATAGGAATGCTAGTGAGAAGTTACTACGCTAAGGTTAGGGTTAAGGAAAATTATTTTTTTTTATCTTTTTATGTTTTTTAGGAAATGGAAAGATACGAATCTCGGGGTTTGGATTTAGGGGTTGGTATTTCTACCGATTACTTCTATTATCTAATTATCTATTCTAGTGGTGTATGTAGTCTATGTCTAATTATTGTGTGCTCGTATGATGATTTAAAGATGTGTTTACTTAGGCTGTATTACTCCTTAATTATCTACTATTGATGGTTGAATTGTCACGTCCTTATTCTTAATCGCGTTGTGTATCTAAGGTCGTAGGGTATGCGTTTTTCCCTAACTCTTTGAAACTACCAAAGGTTATCGCCTACAAAGTCTTTAGGATTTATAAACTTTAACTCTAAGGTACTCTTCGAATGGTTTAGCCTACAACAACTCTAGGTATTATAAACTAAGGTTCACAAAGATTAATCAAGCATTAACTACACAACGGATGACCTATCGCATTACTATATCATTAACAATTAAGATAAGAGACAACCAATCAATATTCAATAATTAAGTTTCATATTCCCTAAGCAAACACACAAGTAAATTAGCCGGACATGGGGAACATGCAAGCATACACACAAGTAATTGAAGACATAATTAAATTAATAAAGTAAAACACTTATCTTGATGTAAGATAGGGTTTGGAACCCTAAAATATTGTACAAGACAGCCTTGGTTTGGTTTAGGTTTTTACTCCAAAAGACTACACACGAAAACAAAAATTTCAGATTCTATATATAGGATTACAAATGCGACGGCACACCTTATGATTTGTGACCGTCGGGTCGCGAGTCATTAGGGTTTCGTCTTGGCCACGTAAGTCTTGCGACGGCGTCACCTTATGCTTGTGACGCCGTCTCTTCGTCTCTCGACGTCGTCTCGGATCAAATCTAGGCGTCTGGGTTGCAACGACCTACTCTTTTAAAACTGAAAGCCGTCACTTGAAAATGAGCAATTTGGCTCTTGAGCCGTCACAAAAGTAGTCCGACGGCGCGAATAACACCTGACGCGGTCCCCTTCGCCCTTCAGTTCAGCACCGGTGTCTCGATTCTTGACTTTGGCCATTTTCTTAGTATATTTACGCCTTTTCGTCCGAATAAGTGTCATTCCAGCATTTTGCCTTCAAGATACCTAAAAGTGAAAAGGAATGATATTAAGTAATAACGGATACAAAAGTGATCAAATAAGGGCTTAAACGACCCCTCAAAAAGGTACATTTTAAAACCTTATCAAATATCCCTACACTTGGTATTTGCTTGTCCTCAAGCAAATGTGCTTTTAGCCAATTAATTTATAAGTTAAGGGTCATGAAGCATTGGTTTAGAACAATCCACAACACATATAAGCCCCGCAAAAGTCATAACAAGCACGGAAATTACATACTAGCACCTCACATGGGGTGTTTGGATACTCACATCTCTCGGGTGTATATGAAACATAACAAGTTGGAAATGGAAGATAAACACTCATTAACCGGTCCTAGTACATAGATTACCATAGGCTTGAGACTAGATCAAACCTCCATCGCTTTGGCGTAAGCACCTAGGAAAGACTATCAAAGAGGTCTTTTAAAGGGTTGTAATGTAAGGCTTACGGTAGGGAAACAAAGGGTTTGGTGGGATAGGCGATTTAGTGGTGGCAAGTCAAAAATCTTTATGTTACAAGCATGCGAAGAATGGCGTTGCTAAGCCAAGACTCGACACTCTAGACTCTAGATAACTGAAACAAACAAACATAAATTTAAAGATAGATGTAGGATGGTAGCCCTTTTTTTTACACTCTATTTTTTTTTCATACACTTTTACTCTACCATCCTCTATGGTAACATCAAAATGATAGGGATTTATAGGCACATCCCTACACTTGAGTTTTTATTACTCTAACACTAATTTGACCCGAATTGAAAAGATAAAAACACTTGGAGTACATTATTACGTAAATAAAGGGAATTTGAATTTAACGTTCCTTCCCGTCATTTCATAAACTTTAACTTTTCCCATGAGCCCCAATCGTCCCAAAACTGTATACAAAGGATATGACTCGACTTAGCAACTTATGCAAGCAACTAGATAATTAAACTAAGGATTAAGGGTGATAACAATAATGCACTACAAGGTAGGCTAAGGCGATTTGGGTGTACATTTGGGGGTGGGGTGTAAACAATGCTCTTCATTGATATTCGGGAAAACCAAAACATCACGAGAACCGCGAAAAGGATAGGCTCTGAGGGGTTAACTAGGGGTATCGTGTACTAAAGATGAGTACAACGCAAAGGTGTGGGGGAACTACTCAACCGATGTGGAAGAAGTAATTATATTACGGGTATCAAACAAGGGTTATCCTAATGCCTCTAATCATTTAGTTATTCCTAACTACACAAGTGTAGTCTTACTAGCGATCTCGGGATGCATCACAAAATAAGTTCTAGAATCTATTATACTACCGGTTCACACACTAAGCATTAAAGATGGATGCTTTAATTCCTACTAATCTAAGGGCGGTCCTCACATTTTGGGTGGAATTTAAGTGGTAAAGGGTTTTGTGCTAGTCATATAACTTCCTATCCATGAGAAGCTTTATTAAGACTAATGGCCCACTCCTATATGTCATGAAAAATTTAAATTTGGTGCCAAAATTACCCTAACCGACATTTTCTCATGGTTTATTACACACATGCAATTGGACAAAGCAAATAATCAAGGATAAGCATAGTTTCAAAGTTCCCGTTTTATTTTCCCTCCCTACACTTAAACTGAACATTGTCCCCAATGTTCCCCGAAAGTATCAAAGTTATGATAATAGAAGGTAATAAAAGATGAAAGAAACTAGTACTCCCCTGATTAGCTCGGTAGGATCCGTGTAAAGTGGTGGTTATATCTTTCTTCAAGAAGAACGTAAGCGTGAAAAGCTCATTCTCATCTTATGTATCTTCTTCTTGATAAATTAAACCTGCACACTTGAAGAAAACAAATGAAACATTCGCGTAAAATCGGCGGCAATAATATATACAGGACTCTACTAAAATAGGATATAATGCTTGTGGAATGGATGTTTACAGAATTTATGGAAAATTAAGACCTGGAAAATTCCAAAAATTTATAAGTAGCTTAGAAAACGAGAAAAAGTAATCAGTTGTTTTTGCTCCTTCCCGACGCCGTCAGGTTGCGATCCTGACGCCGTCAGGTTATCCCGACAAAAACGGTCTGCGATTTTCGGAAAAATTCGGAAAATTTACATCTTTAGAATCTGGAAAAATTTCCTGCAAAACATCCATTATGTCTCGATACAAGCATTTGACTCGAACAAACACACATGTATATCTTTTAATTAATTGAAATTCTCATGTTTACGTTTCTTTTGAAAACGTGTGTAATCCTCCCTACACTTATCCCTTATGTAAAATACCTTTATATGTAATTAAGACGAGGTTAAAACAAAATAAAGCATTTTTACAAATTTAAACATGAGAATAAACAATCAATAAAAGATATATGACAAAAACAAGCAAACAATTAAGCATGGGTTGCCTCCGACGAAGCGCTTTTCTTTATTTATGAGTCTTGTAGCTAGACTCGTAGTCGTGCCCCTACGTTGTCCTAATCTTAGAGGCCCATTCGATCTCCTTAACCCTTCTCTCATCACGAATGTATTCAGGGCCTAACTCAAGACAAGCAGTGTAGTAAACCTTGTTCTTCCAGTCTACTTCAAATGCCGGAATGTTGTCCACATCTAAATTATCAATACCCTCAAATTTCTTATTTTTGTGGGGCATTATATATTTAACACTCTCGGCTCCATTTGAGAACTCGATTATTCCTTCCTCTTGATCATAAACCATCTTAGACTCCTCTATAAATGGTCTCCCAAGTATCACATCCCCTAAAAATCCATCAATGATGCCCTTAACATTTTCCAAGATCATGAAATCACACCTATATGTGAAGTTACCTACGAAGACATGCAATCCTTTAACCCTCCCAACATAGTTACTTGCTTTCTTAGGGCGAAAGGGGTCCCTCATAGGTTCTAGCTTTTTGCTCATGATCCAATTGTAATAGAGCCTAGACATTATATTCATGGGAGCCTTATAGTCAATGTAGGTGTGATCCTATACAAGTATCCAATCATACACGGTATCTTGATGTTTTTAGGGTTACCCCTTCTTATGCGAGGCTCGAAGGGTGGTCTCGGGAAGTTAACTACGTTATAGTGATAGGGGTTTCCTTCCCTTAGGGTATGAGTTACTCCCTAAGTTCTTCCTCCTCCTTACTATCCTCCATAATTTCTAACACCTTATAATCTCCATCTTCTAGGTCATCATCCGAATCACTTGAGGTTGAATCACTATCTACGAGGTTAGTAGATTCCTTAAGGGCTTCCTCAAGCGTATTTTCAATTATCATATTCAGTTTCCTAAGCTCTCAAATTTCACTAACAATACGAGCTCGAAGTTGGTTGGCAAAGGTTGGATCAAGCGGTGGGTATTTGTTTGGTGGTAAAGTGTTATTTGGTGGTTTATCACCTTCCATGATGAAAAGTGATGGGATTACGAACAAAGGTCACGAAGAAGGAGAATAGACTACGAGGAAGCTAAAAATGAGCAAAATTTACTTGATAGGAATCAAGCAAAGAAACCTAAACGAGGTGGACTCCTAACTAGCTATTCTATTCCCGGCAGCGGCGCCAAAAACTTGATAACGCTACACGCGTCGTTCGGGTCAAAGGAACTTCCTTTTCGTCGAGCAAGTTTTCAACACCTAGGCAGTGAACCTAATCGTTGTAGTGTAGTATTAGGGTAAGCCACGGAATTGATATCGTTCTCTAGGGGAATAGGAATGCTAGTGAGAAGTTACTACGCTAAGGTTGGGGTAGAGGAAAATTATTTTCATATCTTTTTATGTTTTTTTAGGAAATGGAAAGATACGAATCTCGGGGTTTGAATTTGGGGGTTGGTATTTCTACCGATTACTTCTTTTATCTAATTATCTATTCTAGGGGTGTATGTAGTCTATGTCTAATTATTGTAAGCTCGTATGATGATTTAAGGATGTGTTTACTTAGGTTTTATTACTCCTTAATTATCTACTATTGATGGTTGAATTGTCACGTCCTTATTCTTAATCGCGTTGTGTGTCTAAGGTCGTAGGGTATGCGTTAATCCCTATCTCTTTGAAACTACCAAAGGTTATCGTCTACAAAGTCTCTAGGATTTATAAACTTTAACTCTAAGGTACTCTTCGGATGGTTTAGCCTACAACAACTCTAGGTATTATAAACTAAGGTTCACAAAGATTAATCAAGCATTAACTACACAACGGATGACCTATCGTATTACTAGATCATTAACAATTAAGATAAGAGACAACCAATCTATATTCAATAATTAAGTTTCATATTCCCTAAGCAAACACACAAGTAAATTAGCCGGACATGGGGAACATGCAAGCATACACACAAGTAATTGAAGACATAATTAAATTAATGAAGTAAAACACTTATCTTGATGTAAGATAGGGTTTGGAACCCTAAAATACTGCATAAGACGCCTTGGTTTGGTTTAGGTTTTTACTCCAAAAGACTACACACTGAAAACTGAAAAATTCGGATTCTATATATAGGATTACAAATGCGACGGCGTCACCTTATGATTTGTGACGCCGTCATTAGGTTTTCGTCTTGGCCACGTTAGTCTTGGCGACGCGTCACCTTATGCTTGTGACGCCGCCTCTTCAGTCTCGACTCGTCGTGCCTCGGATCAAATCTAGGTCGTCTGGGTTGCGACGACCTACTCTTTTAAAACCTGAAGCTGTCACTTGAAAATAAGCAATTTGGCTACTGAGCCGTCACAAAAGTAGTCCGACGGCGTCGCAGATAACATCTCGCCGTCCCCGCAGTTCCGCGCTGAGTGTCTCGATTCTTGACTTTGGCCATTTTCTTCATATATTCGCGCCTTTTCGTCCGAATAAGTGTCATTCCAGCATTTTGCCTTCAAGATACCTAAAAGTGAAAAGGAACGATATTAAGTAATAACGGATACAAAAGTGATCAAATAAGGGCTTAAACGACCCTCAAAATGTTCATTTTAAAACCTTATCACCGCCCTTGTGGGTTCAAATGTATATCTTTGGTCCCTCCTGGGTATATAAATACCCCACCTCTCTTCCACTTCTCTCATTTCACACTCCCACTTTCTCTCTCTTAAAACACACATAACTCCCTCTCTCTCTCTCTAAGTATTATCCGGCCACCCAATTTAAGGTTTTTGGCCGCCGCCGCCCCGCCAAATTCCGACCACCTCCACTAACAACACCGCCCCTCCCATCTTGTAGATCAAGTTCTTGTGGTTCTATTTTCATACCACACACGCTCCAAAACGTAACTATGCGCTCTAGATCTTGGATTTTAGATTTGGATATCGGGTTTCGTTGTTACTAATATTAAGGGTCTTGCTTAGATTTGGTTACGAGTTGTACTCGTAAAAGACACCACCTCCGACTATTTTCATCTCGTTCTCGTGGTAAAAATCGTGAACCCATTTCTTATATTCTGATATTTTCTGTTAACCGTTTATATGTCGACTTGTAATATGTTTTCGTGGATAAGTAATTAAATAAACGATTTTGATATATGATATGTATGGTAAAAAGGGTGTTTCGGATTTGTCGTATAATCGTGTGGTAAGGATCATTTTCAGTGGTGTTTGTTGTTGCTTTGTTTTGTTGGGTTGACTCGGTGAGTCGAATGGACTCAATGAGTCGGGTCGGTGGACTCAGCCGAGTCAATTTTGACTCCGGCCGTTCAGTCCGGAGGTCGGTCTAATGACCTATGGTGGTGTTTGTTTGTTCACTCTAGGGTGTGTTTGATTGGTAATTATTGTCGAGGTCAGCTTGTGGTCGCGAGTCGAGTCGGGTTTGAATCTGATTATGGTCGATGTCATTGTCGTCGTGGTCTTGTTTCTACTCTCGGGTCGATGCACCATGGTCACGGGTTTGGTTTTAGACTCGCTTATTCATTTTGTGTTTTCCGTTATTAGTGGTGCGTACCAAGTTAACTAATAGTTAGGTTATGTTGATACCTTGTGGTGAATTGGATTGCAATTGGTTGATTCTCAGCTAAATGAAAAACACTTACATATAGTATATTTAGTTATAAGGTAATTAACGAGTAATACTTTGTCAAAATGTAATTAGCTCACGGTTAACATTAAAACATCAAACTAACAAGTTAATATTGGTTGACGAGTGTGATATTGGTAAGTGTCGGATAGGTTGATACTTGGTACTCATAACGGGATTGTAACTTGGATTTGAGCTATACACTTATACGGATATTCTGTTGATTATAAGTTAGATTATTTAGACACATTGATACAATTAGATCGTTAATATTGGACTCGATCGAATAATGAACAAGTTGTGTATAAAACGGGGTGATAAACACTAAGAACTAGATATGTGGTTAATAATTAATATCGAATATTACGTATATGTTATAAGGTTCAACTATGGTTTATAAATTTGGAATAACACTTGAATCACGAGTTATATTGGACTTTATTAAACATTTTGGATTAACCAAATACAATATATTAGACTCGACGTGAGTTTAATACTTTTGATTCGCAACGAGCTTAAATGTTCAATTGTCACATATTAACTAATGACAAGATACTTAGCGATATATTGTCAAAGGATATGGTTTTATTTAATTATAAACCTTTATTAATTAAGATAGTATCTCGTGTTATGAATACAAGTTAACTTGGTTATTTTGAGAAGACAATCTAACAAAGTCATAATGTTTTGGAAACGTTGAATAAACAAACGCGTCATTTATGAAATACTACTTAGTATACCTTATATGAAGTACTTTATTACAAACTCGTCTAAGTACGAGTAACAATTGTGAAACCTTTGTTAATCAAGCGATAAATGAAAACTTATCTTTTATTATAAACATGTACGTTTGGGAGTATTGGGTAATTTACCGAAACTTACTAATTAACCTATTTATATTACATAAATAGTTGTCGTCATTTCCTAGTCTTCTTTGACTAGCTTGAGTATTGTCAGTATTTCTTGACTTTGTCAATGTCTTTTCCTCTTAGCGTGCGTTCTAGTCAGTATGTTTCGACTATGTTGACGTCTTCTCCTATTTCGCGTGAGTTGTACGTCGCGTCTATGTTTCTTACCACCACACGAAACAATAATACTACTAATTATGAACTTTTGAAAACAATGACACGAATAATCCACGAAAACTACGACATGTTACTTTCTATCAACTTCGTCATCATATGAGCCGTATTTTAAGATAATCGTATACATATTAGGTTGCGTCATTTCTATTCTATCGTACTCGTCGTACCATTCTTCTGGATGCTGTGGAGATTAACTTTAGATGTCAGTCGTGTTAGTTGTGAATAGTGCATTTCGTCTAAGGTAAGTTTCATAGCCCCTCTTTTCAAAGGTTTTCATAACTATTTTAGGGGAGAATACATGCTGCTTCTAACTAACCATAATTGGATATGTGAACATTATTTGAGAGTGACTGTTGTTTGGAATATTTGATTTGGTGATTGAAGCCTTATGTGTTTATTTGAAGTAAATATGAGCGTAAACTATTTCTTGGACCTGCCACTACTCTTTTGAATTGCTAATGTGTTGACTAGGTAAGGTTATAAACGCGACAAATGTTGACTTAGAATAGGGTAGCATTCCTTTGCTATAACACGATGCCTAGCTAAGAATAGACATCTCAGACCCACCTAGACCAGGGTAGCATTGTTCTAGGCCTTGCTACAACTATACCTGTCTAGAGTTTCTTGGGGCTCTGCCGAGATCTCGATTGTGTTGTTGGATTATTGTTGGAACATTTATTGTATATCTGCCTTTGTCACACATAGCAATTAAACTTTATCAGGTCCACTATTAATTTTGAAATTAAACTCTATGAACTCACCAGTAATGAATTTTTTAACATGTGTTCTCGTGTTTAAGGCGATAGCTCATTATTGGAAGACGCTTGCAAGGGGCATGGTCATAAGCGACTCGATGAATAATCGAGACCGCTTTAAACATCTTTTGGGCCTATTTCCGCACTACTTTCATTAATGTAAACTTAATGTTTTCAAATAATGAATTTTAATCTAAATGAAGGGATAAAAACCATTCTTTGTACCTTATGTTGTGATACTAAGATAGTAGCACCCCAAGGTTCGTATGCTTCCACTGGACCATATTTTGGGGGTGTTACAGAACTCCTTATCAACTATGACATCGATGAGCAAAATTCACTTAAACCTCCGCCTAAACTAGAGGTTCTCACAACTTCTTTTATTGGCAACCGATTCAAAATGTTATGATCACTATATCGGCATGTTGCTAATACACTCTGTCATATTAGTGATAACATTAGCTCCAATAGAGATGGTATTGTTGGAATTTGGGTTGGTTTTTTAAGTTTTGGAAATGAGGATTTAGATTCGGATTTTGATTTTTGATCGCTTCGTGTTATTATGATTAGTAAAGGTGTTTGTTGGGGTTTATTGTTCGGCTAAAATAAATGCTAGCGATCAGGAAGAAACGGCTAGTTGCATAGCCATAATCATATTTGGTCTTGGGTTGGGGTTGGGTTAGATTTAACTAAGACGTTATAATTGTGAATGGCCTATTATACCCTCATGTACAAACAGAAGTTATGTTGACTTTGGCAATCCTGGTCGCTTGACTTTTTAGACTATAAAAACATTGTTTTGGACTACAGGCGATGAAAATGCCAAATTTTGATTCAACATGATGTTTGTGATAAGATTAGAGACCAATAGTGTATTTTAGATTTAAAATATGGAGTTGATACTCACACTATATTTTTGATGTATAACATTACAAAGATTATATGATACAAATTGTAATGCATAAATTATTATTATGCATTCATAAAAAAATAATGGTGATTTTCGCTATGAATATGGTGAGTATTTTCGCCATTCTCATTTTAAAATTGACTTGGTTACTATGACATGTAACATCGACAAGTAAATCCAACGTGTCACCAAATGATTGGCCACAGCAGCCCTGTATGACACAACACACACCATATCAAAGATCTACACACACTCTCTTGTAAACTTAAAAACCCTCTTGTTTGAAGTTTTTAACACATCGTCAACTTTCAACCAACCGGAGACTACATCACCAATGGCAGTTCGCAGACGAGGACCACCGTCACCGTCACCAACCACCACACCACCACCGTCAACAACACCAACTACCGATCCACAAATCAGGCCCCCAAACGCTACCAAAATAATAATATTCTCGATAATAGCATTCGTTCCGTATTTATACTTGCTGTTTTATCATTATCGAATTGAAAATGAGTTGAGGAAATCGGTGTTAATTAATGCGGTGCTTAGTTTTGGTGGTTTTATGGTGACGTTACTTATGATTCCTGTTGCTTCCAGATATGTTTTGAGACGGAATTTGTTCGGCTTTGATATTAATAAGAGGGGCACTCCTCAAGGTTTGATTAAAGTGTAAGTTTTTTTTATTCTTGTTAATTCGAGTTGTCGAAACTAATGTACCAAATCCTATCAAAAGCGTGCGTTACATTGTTATTGTTAAATGGTGGATATAGAATTAAGTTAGTTAGTACACAATATATGTCTCTAGTTTTATTGCGGTGGTTTGGCTTATAATTGTGGACTCAATCCTATCACAACTTTGCAGTTACATACATATGCGTGCTGTTGTTGGCACAATATATTGTATGTAGTTCTAATTCGACTTATTAGTTGTATTGCGGTGATTCGATTTATAATTTGGCCTGGACATTAATGCATCGGACCCTGTTAGAACTCTCTAGTTAGGTTATGTAGGAAAAAGTTTGTTTGTGCACGGTATGATGTTTTAAGGAGGTAAAACGATTGAGTTAACAAATGTGATTTTGTGTTATATCTAATTCATTGTTTGATGATTAAATTTTTGTAATTTTGTGAATGAGATTTTTCGTTTAATTGTATTGTGGGTGACATTATAATTTATGTAATCATGGATCCACTGAAAAGTTTGTTAGTGTATGGTATGATGCTTTTAGTAAACGAAAAAATCGAGTGGTAATTTTAGTTTTTCTGAAGAAGTGTAGTTTATCGTTTAGTTTGAAAATTCTTGAGGATATGTTTAGTTGTTTTAGTATGCGAATGGTTAGATGTATTATAGTTCATGAGGATCTGGTTTGTATTTGTGATCACAATATGTTGTAGAGATATTGAGTTATGTTATGTGTGAGATTTGATTTTATGATAGAAACATGCTAGGATTTTAGGATTGGATGATTACTGGAATAAATGATACTTAAAGTAAGTTTACAATTCTAGTTGTTCATTTTAGGCATGCTTAAAAAGTATAATACAGGTCAAGGGGTATGGTGAATGCTGGATATTGGAAGTTATAAGTGCTGTATATGGGATTATTGGAGTAGAACTGTGTTAAAATGCTATTATTAATTCTTTAGGCAAAGATACTTGGAGACCTATAAGAGTGGTCTTAAAGAGGATGATTGCATTTTTAATATCCTACATAACCTAGATCTTTATACTTGAGGAGAACGTAGAACATAAGAAAGGTATGCTGGATAAATGAAAACACTTCGCTTTTGTTAGTTGTGAATTCATATGACAAAAATTAAATAAATAAATAAATAAATAATTGGGAGCATTTGTATATGCTCCAAAGTTTCCCTGATAAGTTTATTGAGAGTTAAGGGTTATCACGGATAACCTCCTCAAGAAGCAGGTAAAGTCACAAACCAACATTTGCTAACTGTCAGTCCTTTCTCCATGTCAGTTTATACATTTACTGTACTTAGATGGTGTTAAAATATCAAAATTTTGTGTTGCACTCACATCACTACTTGAACAAGCTACACGCATTGTGGATAGTATTACACTTCCATTACCTTGTTCTACAATCTTTTGTAAGGACTGCTTATTTAAAAAAGTGCTGGACTATCAAAGTTATTATTTTATTATCTATCATATTACAGTACTTATAAGATATATTTGCCACTATGCGTTCAAACTTAGTTGTTCAACTATAAAGTAACAGTCAATTGCACTCTATACTATACTGCAGTACACTACACTACACCACCAACCATCAATGTTTACAGTCTCGGTTAGCATTTTGACATCCTGAATCATAGGCGATGTCTGCTCACAATTTAAAAGCCAAGCATGAGTCTTATATGATGCGTGAAACTGGCATCGGACACTGACAGGGGGATCATAAGACTCAGCAGAACATAAGATCCGACCAGTTATTCCATCTACATTAACCATTCTGTATTTGGTAATTCAAGTACCACTGTAGATGTATCTAGGGTGGACTAATTTAAGCATTTCCAATTAGAAGCACAGTTAAGACAATAGAGCAGCATAAGCAGAATAACACTAAAAGCACTACTCTTTTCCTGCTTTGTGCCTTTTTGGCTAGCAGGCATGGATGGATTTACCCTTTATTGTGAGGGAGTGCAGCTCTTTGAGGTATGAAGCAGTATGCTCACATTGTTTGCTATGAATGTATTCCAAACCAGTTGACCACATATACAGTGGAATGTTGGAATGGTGATACATAGGGGAACTTTGGTCTTTCTATACAAAAGGGAAAATAAAGAAACTTTGGGTTTTTTTTTCCTAGTTATACAGAGAGTTGAGACGGAGCAACAAAATATTTTTACTCGATAACTAAGTAATGTAAAGCAATGATAGTTCTTTTGCACTTCTCTTTTTACAGGTATATCTAATGATGAATTATGAGACGTTTACGTATTTTTTCACTTTGGTTCTAGTCTTCTAGACTTGCACACACCTTACTAAATATAAGTGCACCTTGTATCCTTTAACCTTTTTACAATTTTTCTGCGTTTAACATCTATTTATCCCATAGTTGTCAATAGCGACGATAGCGGTCGCTATAGCGCTGCTACGAAATGAAGCGCGGTCATGTGTCGCTATTACCATTTAGCTACAGTATAAATGCATAAAACCCAAAGTCTGGAAACTTAAAATGTAGATCTAGGGCTGGCCGGTGGGTTTCACCACGCTGCATTCTATGTCAAAATGATCTCCTTTCGACGATCTATCATTTGGTATAGGTGTGTAATTTTCGGTGACGGGTGGTCGGAATATTGGCCGGAGAAGACGGCGGTGGAGGTTTCCGGTCACCGTAATTTTTAGAGAGATGAGAATGAGAGAGAGAAATGTGTGTGTAAAAGTGTGTTTATGTGTGTGTTGTGGGGTTTTATACCCCAGAGGGACCGAAAATGTCAAATCCAAAACATAGGGCGCGTTGGTAAGTATCCGAGGGACTATTATGCCTAATTCGACCAATCCAAGTTTTAGATGATTACTAATAGACTAATTTAGCTATTTTGGTGTTTTGAATGTTTACAAATGTTTATGTGTTGAATGGTAAAACATATCTTTATTTTGCTACTATTTTATCGCTAAACACAAATAGCGGTCGCTATTTATCGCTATTCGCAATGTAGCATAGGTGGCTCTGTCGCTATTTATCGCTATTCGCTATTGACAACTATGATTTATCCTCCATAAACATCCTTGCAACGTAGTTTCTTTGTGACAGGCAAATCCTAAAGTGTTGTGAGATCACAGTGAGCATTTACAACTATGGTATTGGTGAAATTTTCCTAAAAGATATAAAACTTGACTAATATAATATCACCTGAGAGAAAGGAAACTTGTAATGCATATATACCTGTAAAGCTCCAAACCCTTATCTTGGTTGCACCATTTTGATTATAAAAAGTTGTTCGCTTTTGCATTATTAATTCACCACTAAATAGTTAAACTGTATAATTTTAAAGACTGATTGGAGTGACACAGGTGATTTAAGCAAGAGATTACTGGCTTTATTAATATAGACTGCTTAACTTCTGATATATCTTGCAGGCCTGAATCCCTTGGTATCGTTGTTGGCATTGTTTTTGGTTGTGGCTTATATTATTTCAGTATTTCAATTTCACAGCAGATTCAATGGTATGTTCGCCTCTTCTGAATGTTGCACTTGACTTTTGTCCTTTCCTATTCCCTCAAAATTCATTTA
>OU343222.1:222044375-222298948 GCA_910596185.1 Chrysanthemum makinoi | reverse complement strand
GATCAAGCAGTGGGTATTTTTTTGGTGGTAAAGTGTTATTTGGTGGTTTATCACCTTCCATGATGAAAAGTGATGGGGTTATGAACAAAGGTCACGAAGAAGGGGGATAGACTACGAGGAAGCTAAAAAATGAGAAAAATTTACTTGATAGGAATCAAGCAAAGAAACCTAAACGAGGTGGACTCCTAACTAGCTATTCTATTCCCGGCAGCGGCGCCAAAAACTTGATAACGCTACACGCGTCGTTCGGGGTCAAAGGAACTTCCTTTTCGTCGAGCAAGTTTTTCAACACCCTAGGCAGTGAACCTAATCGTTGTAGTGTAGTATTAGGGTAAGCCACGGGAATTGATATCGTTCTCTAGGGGAATAGGAATGCTAGTGAGAAGTTACTACGCTAAGGTTGGGGTAGAGGAAAATTATTTTCATATCTTTTTATGTTTTTTTAGGAAATGGAAAGATACGAATCTCGGGGTTTGAATTTGGGGGTTGGTATTTCTACCGATTACTTCTTTTATCTAATTATCTATTCTAGGGGTGTATGTAGTCTATGTCTAATTATTGTGTGCTCGTATGATGATTTAAAGATGTGTTTACTTAGGTTGTATTACTCCTTAATTATCTACTATTGATGGTTGAATTGTCACGTCCTTATTCTTAATCGCGTTGTGTATCTAAGGTCGTAGGGTATGCGTTTATCCCTAACTCTTTGAAACTACCAAAGGTTATCGCCTACAAAGTCTCTAGGATTTATAAACTTTAACTCTAAGGTACTCTTCGGATGGTTTAGCCTACAACAACTCTAGGTATTATAAACTAAGGTTCACAAAGATTAATCAAGCATTAACTACACAACGGATGACCTATCGCATTACTAGATCATTAACAATTAAGATAAGAGACAACCAATCTATATTCAATAATTAAGTTTCATATTCCCTAAGCAAACACACAAGTAAATTAGCCGGACATGGGGAACATGCAAGCATACACACAAGTAATTGAAGACATAATTAAATTAATGAAGTAAAACACTTATCTTGATGTAAGATAGGGTTTGGAACCCTAAAATACTGTACAAGACAGCCTTGGTTTGGTTTAGGTTTTTACTCCAAAAGACTACACACTGAAAACTAAAAAATTCGGATTCTATATATAGGATTACAAATGCGACGGCGTCACCTTATGATTTGTGACGCCGTCATTAGGTTTTCGTCTTGGCCACGTTAGTCTTGCGACGGCGTCACCTTATGCTTGTGACGCCGTCCTCTTCAGTCTCTGACGTCGTCTGGATCAAATCTAGGTCGTCTGGGTTGCGACGACCTACTCTTTTAAAACCTGAAGCTGTCACTTGAAAATAAGCAATTTGGCTACTGAGCCGTCACAAAAGTAGTCTGACGGCGTCGCAGATAACATCTGACGCCGTCCCCTTCAGTTCCAGCCGCCTGAGTGTCTCGATTCTTGACTTTGGCCATTTTCTTCGTATATTCGCGCCTTTTCTTCCGAATAAGTGTCATTCCAGCATTTTGCCTTCAAGATACCTAAAAAGTGAAAAGGAACGATATTAAGTAATAACGGATACAAAAGTGGTCAAATAAGGGCTTAAACGACCCCTCAAAAATGTTCATTTTAAAACCTTATCACCGCCCTTGTGGTTTCAAATGTACATCTTTGGTCCCTCCTGGGTATATAAATACCCCACCTCTCTCCCACTTCTCTCATTTCACACTCCCACTTTCTCTCTCTTAAAACACACATAACTCCCTCTCTCTCTCTCTAAGTATTATCCGGCCACCCAATTTAAGGTTTTGGCGCCGTCGCCGCCGTCCGGCCAAATTCCGACCACCTCCACTAACAACACCGCCCCTCCCATCTTGTAGATCAAGTTCTTGTGGTTCTATTTTCATACCACACGCGCTCCAAAACGTAACTATGCGCTCTAGATCTTGGATTTTAGATTTGGATATTAAGGTTTCGTTGTTAACGAATATTAAGGGTCTTGCTTAGATTTGGTTACGAGTTGTACTCGTAAAAGACACCACCTCCGACTATTTTCATCTCGTTCTCGTGGTAAAAATCGTGAACCCATTTCTTATATTCTGATATTTTCTGTTAACCGTTTATATGTCGACTTGTAATATGTTTTCGTGGATAAGTAATTAAATAAACGATTTTGATATATGATATGTATGGTAAAAAGGGTGTTTCGGATTTGTCGTATAATCGTGTGGTAAGGATCATTTTCAGTGGTGTTTGTTGTTGCTGTTTTGTTCGGGTTGACTCAGTGAGTCGGATGGACTCAATGAGTCGGGTCGGTGGACTCAGCCGAGTCAATTTTGACTCGGGTCAGTCACAGGTCGGGTCTAATGACCTATGGTGGTGTTTGTTTGGTCACTCTAGGGTGTGTTTGATTGGTAATTATTGTCAAGGTCAGTTTGTGGTCGCGAGTCGAGTCGGGTTTGAATCTGATTATGGTCGATGTCATTGTCGTCGTGGTCTTGTTTCTACTCTCGGGTCGATGCACCATGGTCACGGGTTTGGTTTTAGACTCGCTTATTCACTTTGTGTTTTCCGTTATTAGTGGTGCGTACCAAGTTAACTAATAGTTAGGTTATGTTGATACCTTGTGGTGAATTGGATTGCAATTGGTTGATTCTCAGCTAAATGAAAAACACTTACATATAGTATATTTAGTTATAAGGTAATTAACGAGTAATACTTTGTCAAAATGTAATTAGCTCACGGTTAACATTAAAACATCAAACTAACAAGTTAATATTGGTTGACGAGTGTGATATTGGTAAGTGTCGGATAGGTTGATACTTGGTACTCATAACGGGATTGTAACTTGGATTTGAGCTATACACTTATACGGATATTCTGTTGATTATAAGTTAGATTATTTAGACACATTGATACAATTAGATCGTTAATATTGGACTCGATCGAATAATGAACAAGTTGTGTATAAAACGGGGTGATAAACACTAAGAACTAGATATGTGGTTAATAATTAATATCGAATATTACGTATATGTTATAAGGTTCAACTATGGTTTATAAATTTGGAATAACACTTGAATCACTAGTTATATTGGACTTTATTAAACATTTTGGATTAACCAAATACAATATATTAGACTCGACGTGAGTTTAATACTTTTGATTCGCAACGAGCTTAAATGTTCAATTGTCACATATTAACTAATGACAAGATACTTAGCGATATATTGTCAAAGGATATGGTTTTATTTAATTATAAACCTTTATTAATTAAGATAGTATCTCGTGTTATGAATACAAGTTAACTTGGTTATTTTGAGAAGACAATCTAACAAAGTCATAATGTTTTGGAAACGTTGAATAAACAAACGCGTCATTTATGAAATACTACTTAGTATACCTTATATGAAGTACTTTATTACAAACTCGTCTAAGTACGAGTAACAATTGTGAAACCTTTGTTAATCAAGCGATAAATGAAAACTTATCTTTTATTATAAACATGTACGTTTGGGAGTATTGGGTAATTTACCGAAACTTACTAATTAACCTATTTATATTACATAAATAGTTGTCGTCATTTCCTAGTCTTCTTTGACTAGCTTGAGTATTGTCAGTATTTCTTGACTTTGTCAATGTCTTTTCCTCTTCGGCGTGCGTTCTAGTCAGTATGTTTCGACTATGTTGACGTCTTCTCCTATTTCGCGTGAGTTGTACGTCGCGTCTATGTTTCTTACCACCACACGAAACAATAATACTACTAATTATGAACTTTTGAAAACAATGACACGAATAATCCACGAAAACTACGACATGTTACTTTCTATCAACTTCGTCATCATATGAGCCGTATTTTAAGATAATCGTATACATATTAGGTTGCGTCATTTCTATTCTATCGTACTCGTCGTACCATTCTTCTGGATGCTGTGGAGATTAACTTTAGATGTCAGTCGTGTTAGTTGTGAATAGTGCATTTCTGTGGCTAAGGTAAGTTTCATAGCCCCTCTTTTCAAAGGTTTTCATAACTATTTTAGGGGAGAATACATGCTGCTTCTAACTAACCATAATTGGATATGTGAACATTATTTGAGAGTGACTGTTGTTTGGAATATTTGATTTGGTGATTGAAGCCTTATGTGTTTATTTGAAGTAAATATGAGCGTAAACTATTTCTTGGACCTGCCATTACTCTTTTGAATTGCTAATGTGTTGACTAGGTAAGGTTATAAACGCGACAAATGTTGACTTAGAATAGGGTAGCATTCCTTTGCTATAACACGATGCCTAGCTAAGAATAGACATCTGTATCCGACCTAGACCAGGGTAGCATTGTTCTAGGCCTTGCTACAACTATGCCTATCTAGAGTTGCTTGGGGCCCTGCTGAGATCTCGATTGTGTTGTTGGATTATTGTTGGAATGATTGTTGTTGGAACGTTTATTGTATATCTGCCTTAGTCACACATAGCAATTAAACTTTATCAGGTCCACTATTAATTTTGAAATTAAACTCTATGAACTCACCAGCGTAAGCTGACCTTTTTAACATGTGTTCTCAGGTTTAAGGCGATAGCTCATTATTGGAAGACGCTTGGCAAGGGGCATGGTCATAGGCGACTCTGATGAATAATCGAGACCGCTTTAAACATCTTTTGGGCCTATTTCCGCACTACTTTCATTAATGTAAACTTAATGTTTTCAAATAATGAATTTTAATCTAAATGAAGGGATAAAAACCATTCTTTGTACCTTATGTTGTGATACTAAGATAGTAGCACCCCAAGGTTCGTATGCTTCCACTGGACCATATTTTGGGGGTGTTACAGAACTCCTTATCAACTATGACATCGATGAGCAAAATCCACTTAAACCTCCAGTTTCTTGCTAAACTAGAGGTTCTCACAACTTCTTTTATTGGCAACCGATTCAAAATGTTACTGATCACTATATCTGGCATGTTGCTAATACACTCTGTCATATTAGTGATAACATTAGCTCCAATAGAGATGGTATTGTTGGAATTTGGGTTGGTTTTTTAAGTTTTGGAAATGAGGATTTAGATTCGGATTTTGATTTTCAGTTGATCGTTTCTGGTGTGTTATTATGATTAGTAAAGGTGTTTGTTGGGTGGGTTTATTGGTTCGCGCTAAAATAAATGCTAGCGTATCAGGGAAGAAACGGCTAGTTGCATAGCCATAATCATATTTGGTCTTTGGGTTGAGGGTTGGGTTAGATTTAACTAAGGCATGTTATAATTGTGAATGGTCTATTATACCCTCGATGTACAAACAGAAAAGTTATGTTGACTTTGGCAATCCTGGTCAAAGGACTTGTTTAGACTATAAAAACATTGTTTTGGACTACAGGCGATGAAAATGCCAAATTTTGATTCAACATGATGTTTGTGGATAAGATTAGGGACCAATAGTGTATTTTAGTATTTAAAATATGAGAGTTGATACTCACACTATATTTTTTGATGTATAACATTTATGAGTATTATATGATACAAATTGTAATGCATAAATTATTATTATGCATTCATAAAAAAAATATGGCGCGAGTATTTTCGCGTTATGAATATGGCGTGAGTATTTTCGCCATTCTCATTTTAAAATTGACTTGGTTACTATGACATGTAACATCGACAAGTAAATCCAACGTGTCACCAAATGATTGGCCACAGCAGCCCTGTATGACACAACACACACCATATCAAAGATCTACACACACTCTCTTGTAAACTTAAAAACCCTCTTGTTTGAAGTTTTTAACACATCGTCAACTTTCAACCAACCGGAGACTACATCACCAATGGCAGTTCGCAGACGAGGACCACCGTCACCGTCACCAACCACCACACCACCACCGTCAACAACACCAACTACCGATCCACAAATCAGGCCCCCAAACGCTACCAAAATAATAATATTCTCGATAATAGCATTCGTTCCGTATTTATACTTGCTGTTTTATCATTATCGAATTGAAAATGAGTTGAGGAAATCGGTGTTAATTAATGCGGTGCTTAGTTTTGGTGGTTTTATGGTGACGTTACTTATGATTCCTGTTGCTTCCAGATATGTTTTGAGACGGAATTTGTTCGGCTTTGATATTAATAAGAGGGGCACTCCTCAAGGTTTGATTAAAGTGTAAGTTTTTTTTATTCTTGTTAATTCGAGTTGTCGAAACTAATGTACCAAATCCTATCAAAAGCGTGCGTTACATTGTTATTGTTAAATGGTGGATATAGAATTAAGTTAGTTAGTACACAATATATGTCTCTAGTTTTATTGCGGTGGTTTGGCTTATAATTGTGGACTCAATCCTATCACAACTTTGCAGTTACATACATATGCGTGCTGTTGTTGGCACAATATATTGTATGTAGTTCTAATTCGACTTATTAGTTGTATTGCGGTGATTCGATTTATAATTTGGCCTGGACATTAATGCATCGGACCCTGTTAGAACTCTCTAGTTAGGTTATGTAGGAAAAAGTTTGTTTGTGCACGGTATGATGTTTTAAGGAGGTAAAACGATTGAGTTAACAAATGTGATTTTGTGTTATATCTAATTCATTGTTTGATGATTAAATTTTTGTAATTTTGTGAATGAGATTTTTCGTTTAATTGTATTGTGGGTGACATTATAATTTATGTAATCATGGATCCACTGAAAAGTTTGTTAGTGTATGGTATGATGCTTTTAGTAAACGAAAAAATCGAGTGGTAATTTTAGTTTTTCTGAAGAAGTGTAGTTTATCGTTTAGTTTGAAAATTCTTGAGGATATGTTTAGTTGTTTTAGTATGCGAATGGTTAGATGTATTATAGTTCATGAGGATCTGGTTTGTATTTGTGATCACAATATGTTGTAGAGATATTGAGTTATGTTATGTGTGAGATTTGATTTTATGATAGAAACATGCTAGGATTTTAGGATTGGATGATTACTGGAATAAATGATACTTAAAGTAAGTTTACAATTCTAGTTGTTCATTTTAGGCATGCTTAAAAAGTATAATACAGGTCAAGGGGTATGGTGAATGCTGGATATTGGAAGTTATAAGTGCTGTATATGGGATTATTGGAGTAGAACTGTGTTAAAATGCTATTATTAATTCTTTAGGCAAAGATACTTGGAGACCTATAAGAGTGGTCTTAAAGAGGATGATTGCATTTTTAATATCCTACATAACCTAGATCTTTATACTTGAGGAGAACGTAGAACATAAGAAAGGTATGCTGGATAAATGAAAACACTTCGCTTTTGTTAGTTGTGAATTCATATGACAAAAATTAAATAAATAAATAAATAAATAATTGGGAGCATTTGTATATGCTCCAAAGTTTCCCTGATAAGTTTATTGAGAGTTAAGGGTTATCACGGATAACCTCCTCGCAGAAGCAGGTAAAGTCACAAACCAACATTTGCTAACTGTCAGTCCTTTCTCCATGTCAGTTTATACATTTACTGTACTTAGATGGTGTTAAAATATCAAAATTTTGTGTTGCACTCACATCACTACTTGAACAAGCTACACGCATTGTGGATAGTATTACACTTCCATTACCTTGTTCTACAATCTTTTGTAAGGACTGCTTATTTAAAAAAGTGCTGGACTATCAAAGTTATTATTTTATTATCTATCATATTACAGTACTTATAAGATATATTTGCCACTATGCGTTCAAACTTAGTTGTTCAACTATAAAGTAACAGTCAATTGCACTCTATACTATACTGCAGTACACTACACTACACCACCAACCATCAATGTTTACAGTCTCGGTTAGCATTTTGACATCCTGAATCATAGGCGATGTCTGCTCACAATTTAAAAGCCAAGCATGAGTCTTATATGATGCGTGAAACTGGCATCGGACACTGACAGGGGGATCATAAGACTCAGCAGAACATAAGATCCGACCAGTTATTCCATCTACATTAACCATTCTGTATTTGGTAATTCAAGTACCACTGTAGATGTATCTAGGGGTGCGGACTAATTTAAGCATTTCCAATTAGAAGCACAGTTAAGACAATAGAGCAGCATAAGCAGAATAACACTAAAAGCACTACTCTTTTCCTGCTTTGTGCCTTTTTGGCTAGCAGGCATGGATGGATTTACCCTTTATTGTGAGGGAGTGCAGCTCTTTGAGGTATGAAGCAGTATGCTCACATTGTTTGCTATGAATGTATTCCAAACCAGTTGACCACATATACAGTGGAATGTTGGAATGGTGATACATAGGGGAACTTTGGTCTTTCTATACAAAAGGGAAAATAAAGAAACTTTGGGTTTTTTTTCCTGCTAGTTATACAGAGAGTTGAGACGGAGCAACAAAATATTTTTACTCGATAACTAAGTAATGTAAAGCAATGATAGTTCTTTTGCACTTCTCTTTTTACAGGTATATCTAATGATGAATTATGAGACGTTTACGTATTTTTTCACTTTGGTTCTAGTCTTCTAGACTTGCACACACCTTACTAAATATAAGTGCACCTTGTATCCTTTAACCTTTTTACAATTTTTCTGCGTTTAACATCTATTTATCCCATAGTTGTCAATAGCGACGATAGCGGTCGCTATAGCGTAGCGAAGCGGTCATGTGTCGCTATTACCATTTAGCGACAGAATAGCGACAAAAACCCAAAAAGTCTGAAACTTAAAATGTAGATCTAGGGCGCGTCGGTGGGTTTCACCACGCGTACCCTATGTCAAAATGATCTCCTTTCGACGATCTATCATTTGGTATAGGTGGTGTAATTTTCCGTGACGGGTGGTCGGAATATTGGCCGGAGAAGACGGCGGTGGAGGTTTCCGTCACCGAATTTTAGAGAGAGATAAGAGAGAGAAATGTGTGTGTAAAAGTGTGTTTATGTGTGTGTTGTGGGGTTTTATACCCCTGAGGGACCGAAAATGTCAAATCCAAAACATAGGGGCGTTTGGTAAGTATTCCGAGGACTAGTTGCCCAATTCGACCAATCCAAGTTTTAGATGATTACTAATAGACTAATTTAGCTATTTTGGTGTTTTGAATGTTTACAAATGTTTATGTGTTGAATGGTAAAACATATCTTTATTTTGCTACTATTTTATCGCTAAACACAAATAGCGGTCGCTATTTATCGCTATTCGCTACGTAGCATATAGGTGGCTCGTCGCTATTTATCGCTATTCGCTATTGACAACTATGATTTATCCTCCATAAACATCCTTGCAACGTAGTTTCTTTGTGACAGGCAAATCCTAAAGTGTTGTGAGATCACAGTGAGCATTTACAACTATGGTATTGGTGAAATTTTCCTAAAAGATATAAAACTTGACTAATATAATATCACCTGAGAGAAAGGAAACTTGTAATGCATATATATACTGTAAAGCTCCAAACCCTTATCTTGGTTGCACCATTTTGATTATAAAAAGTTGTTCGCTTTTGCATTATTAATTCACCACTAAATAGTTAAACTGTATAATTTTAAAGACTGATTGGAGTGACACAGGTGATTTAAGCAAGAGATTACTGGCTTTATTAATATAGACTGCTTAACTTCTGATATATCTTGCAGGCCTGAATCCCTTGGTATCGTTGTTGGCATTGTTTTTTTGGTTGTGGCGATATTATTTCAGTATTTCAATTTCACAGCAGATTCAATGGTATGTTCGCCTCTTCTGAATGTTGCACTTGACTTTTGTCCTTTCCTATTCCCTAAAATTCATTTTACGCCTCGTAAGAATATTAGATGTAGTCCAAACAATGATACACCACATCTTTCCTAGTGTTTATTTTCGATAAATAGGCGCTAACTGGTTAGTTTATGCCCTTGCAGTGGCTTGTGGAGTATAATGCAGCTTTAGCATCTGTGTGCTTCATGATTTTGCTTGGGTTTGTTGATGATGTCTTGGATATTCCTTGGAGAGTGTGAGTTTTCCACTTCTTAAACATCATACAAAGTCTATTGTTAGATCTCTAATTGCTTTTAAATTTGCTTGTGAAGGCAGGAAACTAGTATTGCCATCAATTGCTGCTCTTCCTCTTTTGATGGCCTATGCTGGACATACAACTATTATGATACCAAAGCCCCTTGTACAATATATTGGAACAGAAATCTTGGATTTAGGTAATTGTGGAGTAGCGATTGTTTAAACATGTCTTTATCACCTTTGGACAAATAAGTTGCAAAAAATATTACGACCTCACCTTCTATCACTCATGCCAGCATTCATACTGCAATCCTTGTATATTATGTTTCTGTAACTCGTTTGTAGATGTGGCAATTTCAGTCTTGACTTATAAAGGGGTTGTTTTAGTGTCTAGTCAAAGAGGTCAAGGGTTCGAACCTCACTAGGTACACATTTGGGGGTGGCCAAGGAAGGGCTGGAAACGGTCATGAGGATACCCCCGGTTAGGCCGCATACATCTGAGTCAAAAAGACTCGCCCTCATCCGTTTACCCGTTTACTGGAAAACTTCCATTTTTTGGGATCCCAAAGAGTTAGTTTTGGGATAATCACTTGTACTACCTTAGTATTTAATTTCAAAATGCACATCCCTATGTTTCTTAGTTAGTTGTATACAGATATACAATTTGATTACGACCCGTCACTAGTTGTACTTGAGATCTTTCTTTCTTACTTTGTTAAACATGGGTACTAAATAGGATGGATCTATAAGCTATATATGGGGCTCTTGGCTGTCTTTTGCACAAACTCGATCAACATCCATGCAGGTATCAACGGCCTTGAAGTCGGGCAGACTGTTGTTATAGCATTTGCAGTAAGCTTCAAATCCTAAAGAAACAACAATATTTTGCTCGATTTCTTATGTCAAAACAAAGAGAGCAGGCAATCAGGATTAAATCTGACTTATAATGGCGACATGCAGATTCTGATTCACAATATTATGCAAATTGGTGTGTCCTCTAATCCAGAAACTAAGCAGGCTCATGCATTCTCCATATACCTTGTCCAACCTTTGATTGCGACTTCATTGGGGTTACTTTCTTACAATTGGTACTAGTACTGTTCATTGATTCCGTTTTTTATTTGTATTTGGTTTTCTATGTCATCTGTTAATGCTAAAGTGTCACCTATTGTATGTAGGTACCCGTCTTCTGTTTTTGTTGGTGACACATATACTTACTTTTCGGGAATGACAATGGCAGTTGTTGGCATTTTAGGCCACTATAGGTTCGTTAGCTAAAAAAAATTTAGCTTGTGTAGTTGTATGTTTTTGAAAGTCAAAATATAGCTTGTGTTGTGGCCAGTGATAACTTTCACATGGTTGTCATTGGCTTGTAAAACATTGTCTTAAACCCACTTGGCAAATTTACCAGTAATTTTTACATTCTCTGACAAGTGACTACTATTATAATTTTCCTTATTAAAATGTTGTCCTCTACATGTCCTTTGACAGTGAGACGCTCCTAATATTCTTCCTTCCGCAAATTATAAACTTCCTATTATCAGTTCCTCAGGTCTCATCTCTCTTCTTTACTATCTTTTCCCAACTTCATATGGCCGAGAGCAAATGTTGGATTATTATGACTAACGTGTTTACTTTTTATAATAGCTTGCTGGTATCATTCCCTGTCCACGTCACCGTCTACCAAAGTAAGTCAAGAGGATTTTTTTATTTTTTTTTAATTTTTTTATTTTTCCTTTTTGTGGTGGTCTACTTGTTTTCAGTTTGACATATATTTTGTTATCACCAGGTACGACCCTCAGACTGGACTACTGACTGGAACAAAAGATGGTACACTTGTGAATGTTTCCTTGAGAATATTTGGTCGGAGAACTGAAAAGTCCCTATGCATCATACTACTAATTCTTCAGGTAAAATATTTTGTCCTCTTTATATTTATTCCTAAAGCTATAACAGTAGGGTTGGGTGATGGGTCATTTTTGCTACAGATTACAATCGTCCAGTTTGGGTTGGCCTGCTAACACGTTTTTCTCCAAATATTGTAATAAGTATAGTTACAAAATAACATTATTACACTAATGCTGTACTTAAAATGAAACGATTTAGGACATATGCGTTAAATAGACTTTGGGGGACTTTTCAACCCACTCAACCTGTATGACCCTTTTCCCTTTAGCTAATTTTATAATTTATCCCATGTGACCTGTTTGAGATACTGAGATACACCACAACCAGAATGACCCATTTGCAGGCAAGGTGGGTTAAAACTGCTACCTATACTCCTTTACGTAAAAAAGGGAGCGACAATGTGAAAGTGTCGTTCACTTATCACAGATTAATCTATATCCTCTTACTAATTGACTTAAATGTACTGTTTTCAGAATCTTAATACTAATTGTAGTTCTCGAAAGTTATATGTTTTTCTTAGGCCTTTATCCTTCGTGGGTAGCTTGGTGTTTGACCTTGATATGAAATTTCTTGCTTAATCAATCAGTACAAATTCTTGTAACCTGTTCACGTGGGTTCACATGCCAAACATCTAATAAGCTCATGCCCATCATGTTTCAAATGTCGGATCCTCTGAACAATTCCTTGATTTAAACCTGGCAATTGTCCACCTTATTAGGCATGAAAGATGGAATGGATTTGACTTTTGGGCATTGAATGAATAAATGATATCACTGTGCTAAATATATGACTACTAGAACACAAACATGTTGGAGATAAGAAAAACCTAAAATTTCACATTTTACAAGTACATTTGAGTTTACTAATTTTAGCAACTTGCTTGTGACAGGCACTTGGTTGTTGCTTCTGTTTTTTTCTGAGGTGGATCCTCACCGGTTGGTACAAGTGAGGCCATAGCAACTTAGATTATGACGTTCTTGGATTTTTTTTTTCAAAGATAGGGCTACATGAGAAGGAGGTGTTGTATCATATGACTAGTAAAATTATCCACAGTGGGAGAACCAGTATCATTTGATTTTCTAAGTAATCGGATTCGAGATGTCACTCAATATGTAGACAAATCAAATTGTATTTGATCAAAGTCGCGTGTTATAGTCTGAACCAAGCTTCAATTTTGTTTCTACGCCATCCTTTCTTTGTAATGTTTTGGGAAGTGGGTTTCTTTAGTTGTTTACTTTGTCCTGATACATCTTGTTGTCCAAGCATATACCATAGGGCTGCAAATGAGCTTAGTCAAGCTTAGAAGATGAGACGAAATTGAGCTCTACTAAGTGACCTAAAGCAAAGCTCAAACTTGATTTGATAGCTCGGCTAACTTTGTTGGTATAGGCTAGTGAATCGATGAAGATCAGAGCTCAATCTGTGAGCTCGAAAATGATCATTTATAAACCGTGCTCGAGTTATATTTGAGGTCACATAACTCTGATAAAGTTTGACTTATTTTAGTCCCAAGTGAGTATTGTTTCAGAATTTGTTCCAGGTTGTTCTGTGTTGTATTTTGTTGTATGCTCCATTATTGAATCTGACTAATCAATATGAGTTAGAGCACTCCCATTAATAACACAAGTTAAACTTTAACACCGTGTCACGTCTGCGCCACATCATCTTTAAAATTTCACTTTAAATCACTAAAAAAACACTCACAATTTAAACTTTAACTCACCAACAATTTACAAAAAACAACACCTCATTTAGGGGCAGAAATGAAAAAAAAAAAAAAAAAAAACCCAAATAACGGGCGTTGGTGTGTTAACACCGGCACTTTAACGCCGGAATAACACCGAACTCCCAATGGTTAACGCCGAATAACACCGAATTCGGCGTTAACCATTGTGCATGATCTTATGGACCAATAAGAAAATGTGAGGAGTTAGATGATCCTTTTAGGATTTGTGAAGTTCATATACCTCGATGATCCTAACAACGTATACATGGTCTTGTTATTCCAAGGTCGATCTCTTGTGCTTACAATTATCTTGAAGAGTTATTACTTATTAGCTACATATTGGTGAACATATGCCTATGGGAGGGCCACCTCTCGAACGCCTTTTGTAAAATATTATTCTTGGTTTTATCGACTATTAGACATAGGGTGCGTATTATTCCCAAGAAAACATAACAGAAGTGAGATGCATTTTTTTTCTTCCCAAAATAAGATAATATATACTAGTATGATTTAAGATGAAAAAAGATTATTTACATGGGATAAATCTCCACCATCTATCTTTATTTGATTTAATGCATGAGATTAATCCCAACAATTTAAAAAACTCACTTTTATCCTTTTTTTTCAAATATTAATAACTTTCAAACCGTTAATCGTTAAGCGAAAAAAAAATATCATTGCGACGAACATTTAATTATCTTTCTATAGATAGGCACTTCGATATACTTTCGACCAAAAAATTTTTTTCGTATTTTTTACGTATTTTTTTAAGTTTTTTCGTTTTTTTACGTTACAGAAATTTACATTAAAAAATCATATATGATATAACACTATTAGTGTTATATCATATATGATATTAGTGTTATATCATATATGATTTAACAATAGTATCACATATGATATTACATATCATATGTGATTTAACACTAATATCACATGTGATATTCAAATTAGTGTTAATTATATATGATATTTCATGCAAATTACAATTTCAAGAAAACGAAAAAAAGAAAAAAAACGTGAAAAAAACGATTTTTCTTTTTCGAAAGTATATCAAAGTGCCCGTTTAGAAAGATAATTAAATGATCGTCGCGATGATGTAATTATTTTTGCTTAACGATTAACGGTTTAAGAGATATTTAAATTTTAAAAAATAAGTGAAATAATAAAATGCTTTTAATCTCAGTCATTGATTTCTTTTTAAATGAATGGTTGAGATGATTCCTTTGCTATGTAAGAAAAGTTTGGTATGTAAAATAACTCTCCTCAATATATATTCATATGAATTTCGGGTTACATTTGAGAAAGGAAAAGTATTTCCGATCTTAAAATACAACCAATGAACTTGAACATCTAAACAATAATTCATTAACTTGACCTATACAAACCATTTGCACAATATTGATGACTAAAATACCATTCACTTATGAACTTTGTTTGACTTGAAACTAGAATTTGAAACTTGCTTGCTTGATTTTACTTGAAAACTGAAACCAAAGTACCGTGTGAAAAAGAAATTTACTGAAGAAGAAAGCAACTTGCTGAAAAAGATAGCAACTCTAAAGTGCAAAAAACTTTCTCTTGAGAAAATGTGGAGAAGCATTTCGACTTGAAGCAACAATGTGGAACAAAATGAGTGAATATGACGGACGGCAAAAACAAAATATCATCCATGAAAATATATATCCTTGAAGATTGAAATGTCAATAAAGTTTTCGAATGAAGTTCTCGAATGAACTCCTCAACAGAAGTGACATGCTTCGAGTCCTGTATCATCAACTTCCTAATCCAAAGTCTAAGTAAAACTAAAATATAGGGTTAATTTCATATAGAGTGTTGATATATAGACCTAAAACATAGACCTACTATTAGACCTAATCCATACAATTCTTGACAAGTGTCATACACTTATTCTCTCTCATTATTTTTAACCAATTAAGTTTTCAAATTAACCAATCACATCTTTAGGTCTAAATTTAGGTTTTAGTTGTAGGCCTACAATTCATTTTCCTTTCATATATACCCAATCTAAATATCAAATTGTTATATATACCTAAAATACAAGCTTTGAATGCATAATGGACAATGTATTTAATGCATGTTTTGAATAAATTTGGCATTATGGTGTTTTGAATTGACGTGACCCAATACAAGCGGAACAAAATTTGAATATGAAAGCATCGGAGAATACGTTGTTGTATTAGTTTACAACATTTTCTCCACGTTGGTTTCATATGGTTTTCCGCGAATATCCAGTAAACGTGTAAGCCAAATAAGTCAGGCTCTATCAAAACTAGCCGAATATTTGAATTGATTTCTAAAGACCATTAACTATGTCCTCATTATTTCGGGCCAAGCCAAAAGAAAAACATTAAAAAGCATGGTTACACGCAAAAACACACTATGATTCGAACCCTAAACATAGTACATATACTCTCCTTCTCTTAAGAGTAACACAAACGATTTGACATGTCCCAGAATGGTTGCCGCCCCTTTAAGCGACAACTTAACAAAACTCGGAAGGTGAAAGTTTAACTTCCATGCATTTTAAGGAAAAGTAATTCGTTTATTAAATATCAAACGGTTTGAGTACAATGAAATGTGGACGTTTACTGCATTAACCTCAAGCTATGAATTGACCATAACTACGACTCCAACATCATATATATGACAGGCCATATACATGGATTACAATAAGACCATAAAGAATACAACCGGCCATCCATGGCAGACAATAAAACATAAAACATTTAGCCACCATCTAACCAAAACGAGAATGAACACATCCTTAACCACGACTACCTCCATCTTGAACTCTCCAATATAGCACAAAGTCTTTAGACATCTTCCAAGGCTATAGGATCTTCATAACTTGAATTGAACTCTTGAAACAAAGGGTTAGAAGCTTGAGACGAACAATAGAGATAAGTTGTTGCCACAAATAAACGGTTGTTTCTTTCTTGCCTAATGAAATAAGTTGTTGCCACAAATAGAAGTCTAGCAATCACACTTTTTTCTAGTTCGGTGGTGGCAATGAGACTAAACAAATCTATAATATCTTCCAAATAATCCGATACATCTTGAAGACTTCACAAAGGACCAAACTTGTATAGAGAATGAACATTCAAAGAATAAATAGTTATGATAATCCGAATGTAATTCATATAAGGAGCATCGAAGCAGGTATAAGTTAGTGCTTGCACTAACATTCCATTTCTTTAGATTATCTTGTGTCTTTAGTTTCCCGACACATAACCAACCAAAGGTGGAAAGCATGCCTCGAGATGCATTGTGAAAACGGAAAAATCTATTACCAAGGAACTTCCTTATTTTGAAGTCTAATCGACTCCCAATCAAGGCTAACCGAGAAATCATGGAAGGAACCATTATATCACGCCAAACCAGTTTTTCTTCATTAGAATTAAGTGTAAGAACGGGAATTTCGTATTCCATTCGACCATATACAAGCACCATCAGTCACCAAATCAGAAACTTTAGCACAAAGATGTAAGCTCTCCCTAGTCATGTCACGAACAAAAAAGGAAACACTTCAAAGGACAATTATCACACCACATATTGAACCAAACAGACGTCGTTTGACCATTACCAATCCGACACCATAAAAAAGGGCTAATTGTGTCCTAAATCTATAAGTGTTTTCTCCAGCCCCAACGCATACCCTCGTGCGAAGGAACATCTTTTTTTGGGTAAAAGGGCTTCAATGCGAAGGAACATCCCAAAAGCTCCTCCCATTAAGTTTATATAAATGTACCCATTTCATCAATAACGACTCTTTATGAGTGATGATGCTCCAAATGTGAGTGGTCATTAACGCAACATTGAAATCAACAAGCCTACGAATACTAAGGCTACCTTCTATCTTAAGCGTTCAAATAGACTCCTAAGACACATAGGATTTACTTTTCTTCATCTCTCCTTGGTGCCATAAAAAACTCCTCGTCAATTGTTCAAGATCTTGGACAATTCGACCGAGGAAAATGAAAACGGAGGCCCAACATATATGCATGGTTAAGAAAACCGACAAAAAAAGCTGCAATCTACCCGCAAACGACAAAAATTTGTTCTTCCAATCGCTAATATGATAATGCACAGGCTCCACAAGCACTTTCCAATCCCTATATAAAAGCTTAGAAGAGATGAGAGGAACACCAAGATACTTAACCGGGAGGGTACCTTCTTCGAATGGAATTAAATTCAGATATAGAGAGTTTGACATGCTCAACCACATTACGAAAGTAAGCCGTACTTTTTGGAATGCTTGGCATAAGACCCAACACATTCTTTGTAGCAACCCGTAATTTTTCATAAGGTAAAGTGACTATTTTACCCTTTGACTTTTTAAAGTTGACATTTAACTTTGACTTTTGACTATTTGACTTTTACCGTAACGTAAAAGCAAATACGATAACCAGTAGTAACTGGTAATTTTTCTTGTGACCAACACAAGACTACGATAAGTCTATATGTTTAAAATACTCTACTTTTACCAATAGTTATATTCTATATAAACTATTAGCACTTTGTTATTTTTACGTAAATATTTTACTCTTTACGTAATACACGTGCTCAACCCTACGTTATTAGGTTTTAACAACATAGACGCACCCTGTGAGACTTATCACACATTTAATATACCTAGTTAGAATATATTGATAAGTTAAGACATTTTTGTAAGTATTAAATTTTTTACGTTACCCGGTTTTAAGTTTCGTGACTTAAGGGCTTAACATTAGTAATTACCGGGACCAAACTACATCTCATAAACCAATGTTTATCACAAAAGAAAACATACACTACCACCTCAAAGAGAGGTGGCGTGCAAAGAGATACCACAAGGCCATGTGGCCTTTGTTTGGTTTATCTAGCCCCACAAGTCACCACCTTTACTTCCCTTGTCCCCCACTAGAAGAGGTAACTCTTTGTTAATACAAATAAGCCGTAAAAACGTTTATTTATATTTTACGATCTTCTAATGTTTTGTCGATAACAAACGTAAAATCATTTTAACGAAACAAATAAAATACGTAAATGGTTTGAACTAATAGTTTCTAACATATTCACATTTTCACATAAAACACTAAAACAAGTATAAGTGATTTTATGATTTAATATTACATATGTACAACAACTAGTGTTTACATATTTGGGTAAAATATACACATAACTAGTATGTAGTATATTGGGTAATATAAATGGGTAGAAACTTAAGTATCATAACCCATTGGGCAAATACATTGAATGTAGTTGGGTACAACCAAAGCCCATGACCCATGGAGCTTGACCCATAACCCATTGCATGACATCATGCTTATATCATACATGGATGATATCCATAACCCATGGATCAACCCATACCCAAGTGACCAAGTGCATTGCACTCAAAAGATACATTGTATCTAGCTAAAGATCCATGGTTCAACCCATGACCCATGACCCATAACCAAAATACCCATGGGTAAAAGGGAGCGTCCCACGGATCCCTAGCTTAACGCTAGACATATCCCTTGTGGAAGGGATCCGTGGGATCCGGGGAACAGTAGATTTTTTCTTCTATAAATAGTGAGCAATTTCCTCATTGTTTCTCACCCCTTTCTAACACACTTTCTCCCTGAGTTAAAAACTCACTAACCTCGGATCCAAGAGATCTATGTTTGTAGTTTTGTTTTTGTGTGATCTTCTAGGTTCCTCTTAAAGGCAAGATCACCACCTTTGAAGTCGAGCAAGCTCAAGTCCATGAGTTTCAATGCTTCCTCATCATCAAGGCTACTGAAGTCTTCTTGTTGATGATTCCTTTCTTTCTTGTAAGAAGTGTAGTGTTGAAGACATTAGTGAAATATGTCTCAAGTGTCAAGACGAAGATATTAGTGAAGGGTATCTATCGTCCATATCATAAGCACTTGTGGTAAGTGCTTAGAAGTCAAGACTAGAAGCATTAGTGAAAGGTGCTTAGAAGTCAAGACACAAGACATTAGTGAAGGGTGTCTTGTAGATCTAGTCAAAGGCATTAGTGAAAGGTGCCTTAGATGTACATTCGATATGGTGTGTTTCGATGTACAAGATAGACTAGTATTAGATCCAATGATATTGATATCCTTGATGATGTTGTAAAGGAGTAGATCTCCTTTGGGATTAGTCGTTGGTGTAGTGTGGTAGTAGTTCCTCCATTGCAATGGAACTAAGTTCTTAGCCTAGTACCTAATAAAGGGTAAGCGACGTTGTGAAGGTGTAGTTCACCTTGGAGTGAAAGAACTAGGTACTTAGCCTAGTACCTTATAAAGGGTAGGAGACGTTGTGTAGGTGTGGTTCACCTTGGAGTGAAAGAACCCGGTGGTTAGCCTAGCACCGAAAAAAGGGTAGGCGACGTTGTGAAGGCTTCTCCGCCATAAGGAGATTGGTGTAGTGTTCTGAACTCGAGTAGGTGACTCAAGGAGTGGAGTAGGGCAAGGAAGGTGTCCTTGTATCCGAACCACTATAAATACTCGTGTTGTGGTTTTGTGCTTCTTACTCTTATCTTTTCATTACTTATCTTTATATGCTTGTTTATCAACATCCAACACACACATCCAAATAGATTGACATAAGTTGATCTAAATAGATTAAAAGGAAGTTTTAATTGGTAAAACTATTCAACCCCCCCTTCTGGTTTTCCACAATTGGCATCAGAGCTTCGTTACCAAGTTTCTTGAAGTATATTGTACTTTAAAAACTTGATACGATCCATGGTTAATTGAAAACTACAAAGAAGGTTTTTCATAAAAACAAACACCATGTTTTTTAAAAACTATATGTTTGGATGTTGATTTGATAACAACATTTCTTTTATTTTACTTTTTTATTTAATTGCACTAATCTTCTTTGTCATGTTGATTAGTCAAAGCTCATACCCACCAAGCTATAGGAATCGCTTGGTAACAAGAATACCTTCCTTAAGAAGGTATCTTAAACGCAAAGGAGCATGAATCGTCTAAGTGACATTTGTTGTGTCGTTTGTAAAGACATTCCTAAGTGCGCTAGAGGTATGATTTTCTTTCTTATTTTGCTTGATAATTAAGTATGCCTATTTAGGTATTTATATGATTATCTTTTGTGCTTATACATGTATTACATGAAGCTTCATTAGGAAGTCTTTTTCTCACATACGTGTTTATTTTTTTGTCATGGTATATAAAACTTATGTTTTATTTCTTTTAATCCAATAATAAAACAAAACACAAATATCAAAAATTACTCTTTTCCTATAAATCATCCACTCGACGCCCACTTTATCAAACCCCCACTTTTTCAAATTTTCCAATTTCAAAAATTCCTCTCTCACTCAAAACTTCATCTTCCTCTCCACTTCATCTAAACCAAAACCAAGAAGAATCATCTTCAACATGGTTTTACATCGCGTGCTCATCGTCTTAACACTCATCGCACTTGTGTTCCGTATGATGAAGTTCACATACAGAGACATTTACTTTGTGTTGTTAATCTACATCGGGGTTATATACCCAATCATTTGTATCATTCTTAGCATTGAAATGAAATATTATTAATAGTCTAGTTTATCTAGGTTATTATTATCATAATGTGTTTGTCATTTCTTTTGATTTATATGCTTCATATTCTTTCGTGATACATTAGAAGTCATGTATGCATGCTAAAAGAAAATGTAGGATAAAACACATTTCGTGGTATAAAACTAAAAACCTATATTTTTATCAAATCATTTTACATTACTGATCCACGGATCCCGAAGATATACTATCCTGGATCCCTTTGTAAAGGAACCGTGGGATCCGCCCTATCTCTGGAACAAGCTTTTCATGAAAATTAAAAACCACTTTTCTTCTAAAATTAATACTCCACTAGTATGTCAAAACCATAAGTGAGTTAAGTGTTATTTTTGTTAAAAACCATTGTTAATAAAAATATAATAAAAACGTTAGATAATCATAGGTTGACCGCAAACATCACTATCCATTAACTCATCATTTCTATAGGTTCAACTATGACGCATGAATATAAGTTTGATTTTTCACTCACTAGCGTCTACACTCCGAACATCTCCGTTGAACGCAACACACCTGGCATTCATGTCCGTGGGTTCAAAAACCTCGAAAACCGTCACTTCCACGAAGGATGTATTGTAGACACCTCTCTACAATTCGAAGAAGGTATCAATACCTCCTTCCGAGCCATAGGACTAGAATGTCTTCTTGAAATCAACGAGAAGATATGTCCAAGGTTCATAATGGAATTCTTCCGTCAAATTGAACTCGTTAAATAGCGAGGATCGCTCTCTATCTCTTTGGTTTTATATATCAAAAACCAAAAGTTTACTTTAACCCTTGGGCATTTTGCTCACATCCTCCGAATTCCAAATCATGGACAATGTGCCTTCACCAAAGATTGGTCTCTTGATTCTCTCTTCAACTTTCATGAAGAAAATAGTCCATATTGTTCACACATACCCTCCCCGAAAGATTTACATCGCATAATATGCAAACCTCGACCATATTACTCCGATCCAAACATTATCTTCACACGGAACATCCGAGAAGAGTACAAGCCCCTTGCACTCATCCTACGTGAAAATGTTTGGAGTCTTAGGGGAAATCGAGAAATCCTTCCCGCTTGTTGTGCTCACATGTTTACTTGTTTGCTAACATAACAACCATACAATCTCGCCTACTTCTTCAAGGCTGTAAATCTTCAAGGCTCAAAGAATAAACTCATCCCTTATGGAATGTTCTTGACTTATCTATCATAATGTTATGCACTTCCATCGTCAATTTCAAAGTCCGTTGTACGTACTTGTGAACAAGATGATGGAACCGCTAAACATATCTCTCATGAAGACTTTCTTCATTCTTGACTCCACCAACACTCATCAATCACGTAATGATCCTCCTAGCGAAAACACTCAAGGAAATTAGTAGTCTTTCAAATAGGATCAACCCTTTTGTACTCGTGCTTTATCAATGTAATCTTATTTCCTTCATGAAATAAAACATCCTACATTTGATATCTTAGTATTAGAACCCCTTTAAACTAACCTTGGGATATAATGCATTGTCAAGATCATTGCATACCCTTAGTAAAGGTTTTGCTGAGCAGATGGACGGATCCCAAAGTTTGTGCTAGACGGATCCCTACACTTAGGGAACCGTGGGATCTGGCAAACAGAAAATGCAATTGCAAGCATTATATTTCAAACATATCCTTAGAACACCTCACACTAAGCTAAACATAGTGTCTTAAGGCAAATTAAGTCCTTATCAAGATAGGTAGATCCTTCCTACTCACACATAACTCACCTAGATCACACCCTAAGACGCTTGTAGATCTACCATTTCATTTTTAATCCATTACTCTTCCGCTCTTAAACTCACACTTCATTTTTCACTTGATCCCTCACATCTAGTCTTAGAAATCTTTAGATTATGGGAAAATTGATCATAAATCATCCTTACCTCAAAATTGATCAAAGTTGATCAAATTCTAGTTTTTCCATCTCAAAGCCTTTAGGATATTTTCCAAAACACTATCCTAAGTCACAACCTGATCTCTAGGATCATTTAGCTTCAATTGACACTCTCATCTTTAGTGTCATCCTTTCTCATCCATTGGTACTCATGAAAGTTCCAAATCCTTCCATAAAAGACAATCATTAGCTACATCACTCATTACCTTCAAGTACTTAAGCACCCCTTTATTTAGGACACTTAAGAGGACTAAAACACTCAAGATGATATAGATCTTAGATCTTAGAAACATCGTTTCCACTCTTCCATAGCTGCTGAGAGCCGGATCCCTAGGATTAGCCTAGACGGATCCCTCTGAGGAGGGAACCGTGGGATCCGGATGGCAGTTTATGTCAATTCTTGCTAAAACAATCATTTCAACTCATCTTTCTAACTCAAACACTCCATCTCATCTTAAATAAGTTCCTAGATCAGTACAAACTCTGAAGTTGACTCTTGTGCATGTTAATCATCACATTCTAATGAATCTTAGTGGCTTAAGGCTTAAATGCACTTGCCAAATCTCTTGCTTTATAAACCACATTGTTAGGAATTCCATAGTCATCACCTTCATCCTAACTTTTAGCACTTTAGAAACCCTTACAAACCTCTTGAAATCATCTCATCATGAGAAAAACCCCAAGTAGTAACTTATCCACCAAAGAACCACCCAAGAAAAAGGCTCGCGTTATATATGAAATCTCTTCAACCGAATCATCTCCGGTCAAGCCAATAAATGATAGGATCTTTCCTCAACCAATCAAACCAATTCCTAAAAGGATAGTACCCACAAAACTACCTATGCCAAACACCACCATACCTCCTAGGCCAAACAATATCATCTCCACTAAACCATCACCATTGGTTCCTAGAGCTATTTCATTTACATCTCCACTATCATCACCACACCTCTACAATTTAGAGGATTTGCCTCCTAGGCCGTCTCATGCGCCTCCGCTGACAACATTCTCCTCATTAGGAGGAATAATGGTACAAAATTAAGGTGTTGAGTCAACACTTGCTTCGGCTTCCTTTTCGCCGTTTCCATCAGATAATCCCATTTGGATTATGAGAAATCATCAAAGTCAACCACCCGACCATATGGAAGTTGACACTTCTCTACCACCACCATCATTCTTGGTCGAGCTATTCTCAAATGCGCCTCCACCAATCCCTCCATCGTTTGAAGCTCCACAAGCCGCTTCACTTGATCCTTCACATCAAGCCATTTCATTTCTTCCACCACCACTACCTAGCCATGACAAAGATTGATATCATTGTCAACATGTTGAAAGTTTGATACATGAAGTACGAGAAGACCAGCGTTTCATGTTCTATCATCTCCTCTAACGTTTCGACGAGATTAAACCTAAACAAAACTTGAGCTAGAAGATTTTAGTGGTGTCCTAGCATCAAGCGATAGTTGGTCTAGAAATTCCTAGTCATGTATTTCCTTATTTTCTTAGTTTTTAGAGTCATGTATATCATAAATCTAGTTTTATTAAATGAAATTACATGCTACTTGTTATATTTCTGAGCATATGATTACATTGTATTCATGTCTCATTTTTGTGATAACATTACTTGTTATATCACCTTTGCTGAAATTAATCATTAGCTAATACGGATCCCTCATAATTGCCTAGACGGATCCCTCCTAGGAGGGAACCGTGGGATCCGTGAGACAGAAAACTATTTTCTACTAACTTGGACCACATTTGCAGGAAATTGTGAATTATACTTGTTTTCTAACCTTTGTTTTGTAGTTATTCAATTTACACATGAAGACTTTGACATCCTAAAGCTAGGAGGAGCTTTATGTCAAAGCAATACATTGCAAACTACTTGCAATACTAGGTTTACATTTCGTGACATCCCCTTGTAAAATTGCAATCATCAAGGGGGAGCACATTCGTCACTTAGACGAAATCTTTTGCAAACTTACTTGCAAACTAACTAGATTAGTATCACTTTCTTGACACCCTTACATAGGGATGGACTTGTCAAGGGGGAGTAAAGACGAGATCCTTTCTCGTTACTTGCTCTCTATTTATTTTTTATTTCTTTCACATATTTTTCTTAAAAACAATGTGTTGCTTTCTTTCGAAGCTCTTTTTGTTTCGATAAAAAGGGGAGAAGAAAGTAAAAACTACAATTCAAACTTTTACGATTTTAGCTTTTTCCGAAAATAATTTTATGTTTTGTCATCAACAAATACAGGGAGATTGTTAATACAAATAAGCCGTAAAAACGTTTATTTATATTTTACGATCTTCTAATGTTTTTTCGATAACAAATGTAAAATCATTTTAACGAAACAAATAAAATACGTAAATGGTTTGAACTAATAGTTTCTAACATATTCACATTTTCACATAAAATACTAAAACAAGTATAAGTGATTTTATGATTTAATATTACCTATGTACAACAACTAGTGTTTACATATTTGGGTAAAATATACACATAACTAGTATGTAGTATATTGGGTAATATAAATGGGTAGAAACTTAAGTATCATAACCCATTGGGCAAATATATTGAATGTAGTTGGGTACAACCCAAAGCCCATGACCCATAGAGCTTGACCCATAACCCATTGCATGACATCATGCTTATATCATACATGGATGATATCCATAACCCATGGATCAACCCATACCCAAGTGACCAAGTGCATTGCACTCAAAAGATACATTGTATCTAGCTAAAGATCCATGGTTCAACCCATGACCCATGACCCATAACCAAAATACCCATGGGTAAAAGGGAGCGTCCCACGGATCCCTAGCTAGCTGAGACGGATCCCTTGTGGTAGGGATCCGTGGGATCCGGGGAACAGTAGATTTTTTCTTCTATAAATAGTGAGCCATTTCCTCATTGTTTCTCACCCCTTTCTAACACACTTTCTCCCTGAGTTAGAAACTCACTAACCTCAGATCCAAGTGTAACACCCCCAATTTCGTGATACGCAGCGGAATTCAAGCTGGGTGTTACTTCATGGCACAACAATTATATCAATAGAAAACGAACCCTAATTGAGTCGTTTTAAAAGATTTATCATTCGATTTATATAAATATCAGAGTTTTCAAAATTAGGTCCCAGTGGTTTTACAGTTTATTAAATACGTTTTCGAATGATAATATAGCCTTCTTGAGTATCCGTGCCCTTCCGTGCCATCCTCGTAAATTATGAACCTGAGATAAACATGCTAAAAAGTGTCAACACAAAGGTTGGTGAGCTCATAGAGTTTATAGATAAAACAGTTGAGTTCAGTAGTTTTGAGTTTGAGTGATAATCGTAATAAATATAGATATTGATAAAATAAGTAGTGGGCTACGTTGTTATACCCATAAATTCAGTAGTTGCAGCATTTGTATCATTGCAACACAGTATATATTGCCTTAAGTCTCATGAACGCAAACCTTAACACGAACGCATCATAAGAATGACGTAAGTTACAAACATCATTGTGATGATGTGAGCAACAATGCCCTCCGTTAGGAGTTTGCCATTCTCCTAGTATTCTCAAATAAAGTGCATTTGGTTACCTATCCGGCTAACACAAATGCGCGTCAACTACGCCAATAGATCTATTACTATATTCGCGTTCACTCGCAAGTGATTAATGGTTCATGATATGAGGGACTTTTAGTGGCAATAGTGTATAACTTAGGCAATAACAATCAGGATCGCATACAGATAGTACTAGTGTTCAGGTTTGTAGCAAAACATATAAAGTGCGATTATAAACTCATAGTAGTATGTAAAAGCTTTAGAGTACTTGTGAAAGTAAAAATAAGTAATTGAGCATGTATCTCCCCCAAAACAGTTTAAAAACAAGTAAAGGTAGGGGCCATGAACTCACAGTAATATGAAAAAGTTTAGAATACTTGTGAAAGTAAAAATAGGTAATTGAGCATGTATCTCCCCCAAAAATAGTATAAAACGCATAAAAGTAGGGGCTATGAAACTCACAGTAATTCGTAAGAGTTTAAAATAAAAGTAAAAATTATCAAGCAATATTTGAGCATGTATCTCCCCCAAAGCATTCAAAATAAGGAAAAGAGGGGCTATGACTCACAGTAATACGTAAAAGTATAGAGGACTTATGAAAGTAAATGAAAATAGTTGAGCATGTATCTCCCCCAAAAGTAATTCAAAACGTATAAAAGTAGGGGCTATGAAACTCACGGTAATCCTTAAAAGTTTAAAGTACTTATGAAAGTAAAAGCAATTAGTTGAGCATGTATCTCCCCCAAAGCATTAATAAACAAGTATAAAAATGGGGCTACGAACTCACAGTAATTCGTAAGAGTTTAAAATAAATGTAAAAATATCAAGCAATATTTGAGCATGTATCTCCCCCCAAAACGTTCAAAATAAGGAAAATAGGGGCTATGACTCACCTCGACGTTACAGTAGTCTAGATGGAAAACAAATTAAGTAATGTGAATAAACTGCTCGACTCGTGACTCGAGTTAGTATGTCATGTTTTTAGTATTCGAGTTCAAGTTTATGTGATAACGATGCTTTATTGATAGTTAGGTAACATGAAGTCTCTTAAAAAATTAGCAATACTTATCTTTCTTATTTTTATGGCTCGGATGATTGTTAATAAGTTTTATCGAAACCCAAGTCGTTAAATATAATATGTTTCCAAAATATTATACTTTACAATTTTAAATATTTATGGTTTTTACCCTTGCACTTTCAAAAATGACACTTTATACCGTCAACTATGGGTTATTGACAAAATCAGCCCTTGTATAATTAACTTTGAAGAAATTACATTTTAAGCCCAAGAAAACTTTATCTTTCAAAAATTACAATTTTTATGCTTGAAATTTTATAAGAAAAATTCACTTGTTTTTTGCCTAAATGGATAGAAGTGCGGGTAAATAAAAGTGAGGCCTTAAAAGGTTTTTATCACGTTCTTGATCCCTTCAAGAGTTTGTCCGGTAGTATTTCTAATGGTTCAAACTAGAAGTCTTAAGCTCTTACGGTTTGGTCGCAGTGATTTCTCAAAGTAGGGGGTTTAGGTGCCTTTTGTTGGTTTTGGGCGATAACAGGGCCAAACGAGGACAGATTTTACACGAAGCAAGCTAGTATTTTTACAACATATTTGACCCTTTAAACACTTTGCTGTAAGCTCTTCTAAATGGTATAGGTCTCATATCCTAGTCATCTTTGGTTAGGGAGAAACAAGTCCGTGAACATGGCCACTTGGCCACGACGCGTTTTAAGTAAATTTCATTTTTGACTCATTAACTTTTACGGTGTTGCCTAGGGACATCATAATATGTTAATTAACTCTTTTTAAGTCATTATATAACATTCTATAACTCCTACGACTCAAATTTTGAAAAATGCATGCAAGGTCTTTTTATGAAAATCTCACGAGTGACCTTCTTTTTTATTGATTATAAAAGAGACCATAAGAGTTTTTAAAGACGTTCTTGGGGCTTTAAAATCCTTGTAGCGAGCTCTTTAAAACAGTGTAACTCTCATACTTTACAACTCTTTTATTAGCGAGATATTAATTATAGAAAAGGGCTACTTAGGCTCTTTTTGACAAATTGAATATCTCGTTTTCAAACCATAAAACTTTATAAATTTTGCATGAAACCTTGCGAAATGTTGTTTTAATCATATCTAATGTTTCTAGGATAGTTCATAATCAAATTTATCAAAAATCCCGAGTTTTCCCCACAAACTTGTTATAAAATACTTTTGGTGTTTAGGACTTTTAGCCATAATGAAAGGCTGTTTTTAAGCATGACGACTAGGCTTTTCAACCGGGTTATGGGGGAGTTTTGTAGTATCCTAGGTGGTGTTTACAAAGGTACTTTGGTTGACCTTAATACCTTTGACATGATGTAAATAAATAGGGCGCAAGTAGGGGGGTGTTGGGCTGTTTTTGTAACTTATACATAACATTGTTGGGATTTTATTAAATTCTGCCGTTATCGTTTTCTAGACCCGTGCAACTGAGTTTTAAAGAAACGTCGTTCGGACAACTTCGTGTTTTAACTTTTTCATGAAGCGGACCATAAATGCCTGCGTTTAGCGTGCAACCGTTCGTCCAGAAAGTTTCGGACAGATTTTTGGCAACTTCTTTAGACCATAACTTTTGACTCGTGTACTCATTTTAAGTGATTCAAATTTCTACGTTTTCCTTATAAAATCCTTTTTAACAGTATGCAATTGATATTTAAAAATTAAAACGAAATAGGGTGAGTTTAAAAGACTTACATGCTTGGGATTTTGACAAGAACCAAAAATGAGAATAGGTTGGCTTCTAAATAGAACAAGACTCTTCCTTCCTTCTAGGTTTTCCTATGCTCTTATTTGGCTGCTACAAGACTTCAAGATCAGTAAGTGAATGAGTGTGTGATGGGTTGGTGGTTTTTGAATGAGGTGTGAAGAAAATGAAGGGTATGTGGTCGATATATATAGAGCAAAAGAGTTATGGTTATTTAAACCTTCTAGTCATCATGTTTAGGGAATGTGAGACAAGGTGAGGTGTTCATAAATGTTTGAGAGGTGATAAGTGAAGAAGGTGAGGATGGCGTGATGTGTTAGGGCCTCAACCAAGCACTACATACAAGGGTGAGAACATGGTGATGTGGTGTATTGAAGATTGTGTGGTGCTTGTGTTGGTGATGAGGATGGCGTAGGGTGGTACATTTTCCGGCCATGAGTAGTGCCTCAACTTTTGACCATGGTAAACTCTTATGGAAAAAGAGATGATGTGTATCTCTAATGTGCATGTAACTAGGTTGTGGTTAGGATATTTACATGTAGTACTTAGGTAACTAAATGGTAACTAGCTAGTTCATTTTTAACCATGGTAATTAAAGGGGGGCGTTAGGCTTGAAGGGTAGTACTTAGGGCTTTTTAGGTTGTACCTATTGTATAAATGGTGTAAATACTAGTTAAGCTTGCTAATTTATTTTAGGTAAAATCTAGTTTAGGTTAATTTAGATGTAATAAATAAAAGTAAAGGCTTAAGTTTGGTGCATTATTGTTTGTACATTAGCATTGTTTTGTTATACTTACTATAAAGAAAATATATTTTTAAGGCTTGTACATTATAGGATTGTACCTTGTGCTTAAAAATAGGTACATTGAGGTTTATAATATAATTTATATAAGTATTAAGCTTTTATGCATTAAAGACTTGTACATGTGCTTGAAAGACTTGTACATTAATATTTTGAAAATATATCATGTACATAAAATCATAGAGTTGTATATTAGGGCTTGTAACGGAAATTAAAGTATAGCTAGGTTTCGTGCTTTAATGACTTGTACTCTAGGTATAAAATGCTGTACTTTAGTAATTATGATTTAGTTGTGTATAATCATAGTTAAAATAAATTAGGGCTTCGTGAAAACTCTAATAAATGGCTAACGTTTAGTTCGAAAGTTTAATAATTGTACGTTAACAAAATAACGTAAAGTGGTAAATAAACATTGAAAACCTTTATAGTTTTATGTTTATTAAAGATGTGAGGTTCATCACATTGGCTAGTTGTTGTGATCAAATAAATGGATATCGTTTCTTAAAAAAAATGGACGTAGAAAATCGATAAGTATTCTTTCGTTAGAATATTATATTAGTTTAATACGAGGTGAAATTTACCGGTGGTTACACCAAGAGATCTATGTTTGTAGTTTTGTTTTTGTGTGATCTTCTAGGTTCCTCTTAAAGGCAAGATCACCACCTTTGAAGTCGAGCAAGCTCAAGTCCATGAATTGCCATGCTTCCTCATCATCAAGGCTACTGAAGTCTTCTTGTTGATGATTCATTTCTTTCTTGTAAGAAGTGTAGTGTTGAAGACATTAGTGAAAGATGTCTCAAGTGTCAAGACGAAGATATTAGTGAAGGGTATCTATCGTCCATATCATAAGCACTTGTGGTAAGTGCTTAGAAGTCAAGACTAGAAGCATTAGTGAAAGGTGCTTAGAAGTCAAGACACAAGACATTAGTGAAGGGTGTCTTGTAGATCTAGTCAAAGGCATTAGTGAAAGGTGCCTTAGATGTACATTCGATATGGTGTGTTTCGATGTACAAGATAGACTAGTATTAGATCCAAGGATATTGATATCCTTGATGATGTTGTAAAGGAGTAGATCTCCTTTGGGATTAGTCGTTGGTGGAGTGTGGTAGTAGTTCCTCCATTGCAATGGAACTAAGTGCTTAGCCTAGTACCTAATAAAGGGTAGGCGACGTTGTGAAGGTGTAGTTCACCTTGGAGTGAAAGAACTAGGTACTTAGCCTAGTACCTTATAAAGGGTAGGCGACGTTGTGTAGGTGTGGTTCATCTTGGAGTGAAAGAACCCGGTGGTTAGCCTAGCACCAAAAAAGGGTAGGCGACGTTGTGAAGGCTTCTCCGCCATAAGGAGATTGGTGTAGTGTTTACGAACTCTCGAGTAGGTGACTCGGGGAGTGGAGTAGGGCAAGGAAGGTGTCCTTGTAGCCGAACCACTATAAATACTCGCGTTGTGGTTTTGTGCTTCTTACTCTTATCTTTTCATTACTTATCTTTATATGCTTGTTTATCAACATCCAACACACACATCCAAATAGATTGACATAAGTCGATCTAAATAGATTAAAAGGAAGTTTTAATTAGTAAAACTATTCAACCCCCCCCCCCTTCTAGTTTTCCACACTCTTCATTATCATCATCTCACATGCAAAAGTGACCAAAACCCTCTCCCTCACCTCCCATGGTCGTTCACTTCTCAACCCAACTCACCATCATCCATTTTGATTCACACAATAAGTTACACAAGAAAGATGAAGGCCTAAGTGAGCTCTACATAGTCCAAGTGTTGTTTTAGTGATTCCATGGTTAGATTTGGAGTTATTAAAGGTGTTAGGGGCTGAGATAAAGGGGATTATTTGGTGATTAAAAAGGGTTAGAATCAAGTGGGTTGAAGATTCTAGACAAGGATTAGAGATTAGAAGGGTTAAGGGTTGAATTGTTCTTGTTGTACTAGTAACTTGTCATCCTAATCCTTGTAAGATTTAAGTTTATTTTCTTGTCATTCAATATGATTGTAATAATCACTATAATTATTTGATGTAATTTGATATAAGTAGTATATGTAATATGGCTTAATTGATGTTGTACATGAGGTTGTGACTATAAAAACAAGCTAAAACAAGTCCTAGGTAAGTTCTATGAACATGAATTCTGAAACAGTCCCAAAGTTTGATTAAACTGATCATTTCAGAAAACCTTGAGGTTAATTCAGTAAGATAGGATTTTATAAATATATCTTACGGTCGTTTCGCCGGGTGGCGCACCCCATAACTCATCCCGATGAGTAAATAAGAGCCAAAATGGCAAAACATATCAAAATCTGCACACCATATTTCATTTGGGAAAAGCCCATGGGTCTGGTCATTTATGGAAGTCGAATCAGTTTTATGAAATGTAGCTAAGACCAAAACTTGAAGTTTGGCGAAATCCGCGTGTCAAAACAAGGTGTAGAACTCAACTTATGGTCATTTTGGCAGGACTGAATGTGCAGCCAAACTTTCTGCAATGAAATATAAGTATATACTTGTAATTAGACTATTGATATAAGTAAACTTTGGAACTTGAACTTGATTAAGCTTAAGAAGCTGTTATAGAATATAAAAATATGAACTTGACGTTTTGAATCACTTAAAAATGACTTGTGGTTAAAAAGTTATGCATAGTTATGTTTTACTAGATGAAAATATAGTGCTGGAACAAAAGCTTGCTGATACGATTTTAAATCATGATTTTGACCCTTTTCTGGTCCGAATCAGCAAAAGTGTAAAACACGAAAGTTTCTCAGAATGACTTTTTCTACAAGATTGTTGTCTTGAGGTTGTCTACCATAGACAAATCCTTAATATGGTCTTGATTATTATTGCTTAACCATAACTTAGCTGCACGGCTAGTATAAGTCTAATGACCAAAACTTGTTTTTAAAACTTGTTCACTAGACTTTGACAAACTAAGTAAATGACCATATGACATGTTACACTACTTCACGACCTCTTGATTTTGATAGCCTGAAAGATGGTATGAGGTTATTTATAAAAGGGCTATAAGCCAAACAACATTTAAAGAATACTTTAACTTAAGGATTCATGTACAACATCATATCATAAGCTGATAAGGATTTAAAAGGTACCTTTTTTAGGGGTCATTTAAGCCCTTAATTGATCACTTTTGTATCCGTTACTACTTAATTTTGTTCCTTTTCACTTTTTAGGTCTCTTGAAGACAAAATGCTGGAATGACACTTATTCGGACGAAAAGGCGCGAATATATGAAGGAAATGGCCAAAGTCAAGAATCGAGACACTCAGGCTGCTGAATTGAAAGGGGACGGCGTCAGGTTCTACTTGCGACGCCGTCGACACATGTTTTGTGACGACTAAGTAGCCAAATGGCTTATTTACAAGTGACGGCATCAGGTTTTAAAAGAGTTGGGCGTCGCAGCTCAGACGACCTAGATTTGATCCAGACGGCGTCAGAGACTGAAGGAGACGGCATCACGGGCCTAATGTGACGCCGTCACAATGCTAACTTGGCCAAGACAAAAACTTAATGACGGCGACCCGACGGCGTCACAATTAAAGAGTGACGCCGTCGCGATTTGTAACACTATATATAGAATCTGAATTTTTCAGTTTTCAAAGTGTAGTTTTGTGGAGTAAAAACCTAAACCGAACCAAGGCTGTCTTGTACAGTATTTTAGGGTTCCATACTCTATCTTACATCAAGATAAGTGTTTTACTTCATTAATTCAATTATGTCTTCAATTGATTGTGTGTATGCTTGCATGTTTACCATGTCCGGCTAAATTACTTGTGTGTTTGCTTAGATATATGAAACCTAGTTGTTAATTATTGTTAGGTTGTCTCTTATCTTAATTGTAATTGGCTTAGGAGTGCGACTAGGCTATAGTTGTGTTTAATACTTGATAAATCTTTGATAGTTTATGAATGACTTAGTGGATTTCGTTTACTAAACCCAAAGATAACCTCAAAGTTAGTTTATGAATGACTTAGTGGATTTCGTTTACTACACTTAAAGGTGACTTCAAAGAGTTAGGGAATGCACACCTTACGACCTTAGAAAACACAACGCGTTAAGAATAAGGACGTGACAATTCAACCATCAATAGGAGATAACTAGGGAGTAATAAAATCTAAGTAAACACATTTTTAACTATCATACGAGCACACAACAATAGACATAGACTACCCTTAGTTTAGTTAATTAGAATAGATAAGTAGAGTAATCGGTAGAAATACCAACCCCCAAATCCAAACCCCGAGATTCGTACCTTTCCATTTCCTAAAAAATATAAAAAAGATAAAAAAAATAATCTTCCTCAACCCCAACCTTAGCGTAGTAACTTCTCACTAGCATTCCTATTCCCCTAGAGAACGATATCAATACCCGTGGCTTACCCTAATGCTACAATACAACGATTAGGTTCACTGCCTAGGGTATTGAAAAACTTGCTCGACGAAAAGGAAGTTCCTTTGACCCCGAACGCGCTGTGTAAGCGTATCAAGTTTTTGGCGCCGTTGCCGGGGAATAGAATAGCTAGTTAGATTTCCATCTCGTTTAGGTTCCCTTGCTTGATTCCTATCAAGTAAGATTTTTTTATCATTTTTTAGCTTCCTTGTAGTCTATCCCCCTTCTTCGTGAATTTGTTCGTAAATCCCATCACTTTTTATCATGGAAGGTGATAATCAACCACCACTCATCAACCCCCACTAAATGACCCACCAAGAGGCCGTACTCTTGGTGAATACTCAAGACCAAGCCACCTAGGCTATAGAAACACCATTGAGCTTCCCGACCAAGCTCAAACTACGGCCCTTCGATCCGACACCATCCGGTTGGTGCAAAACGGATGTGCATTTCATGGACTTCGTTCTGAAGATCCTTATCAGCATCTTAAGTATTTCCTTAAAATCGTCAATTCCATCGACCTCGATGCTACCACTCGGGAGACCACGCGCTTGCGTCTCTTCCAATTCTCTCTACGGGACCAAGCTAGTAATTGGCTTGACCGACTTCCCGCCGGATCCATCTCAAGCTGGGATGATCTCACCACTCGTTTCCACACCCAATTTTTCCCACCGGAGAGAACTACCAAACTTAGGAATGACATCTTGATGTTCCAACAACGTCAGGCGAAACTCTGTACGAGGCGTGGACTCGATTTAAGGACTTGCTCCACAAAGTCCCTCATCACGGCATCGATCTTTGGCTTCAAGTCCAAATCTTTTATGATCGTGTCAAATTCCCAACTAAGAAATCCATCGACCAAGCGACCGGTGGTAAACTTAGTAAACTCACCGTGGAAGAATCGTGGGGTACAATAGAGGACCTTGCCCTCTATGAAAACGAATGTTGGAATGACCCCCGTGAGTTGTCCAAAATTGATAAGGCAATCTCTTTGCCTCCCATTGACTCACAACCTTCCAATCGTAGGATGCTCGAACTTGAAGATCAAGTCAAATTCCTAATGAGCTCCTACGAGACTCCTAAGCTCGAGCCAAATAACTTAGGAAAATCCTACAACAACCCTCCAAACACCGGAACTTCCACTAGTCTTGAGGGAATGGTGTCCAAATTCATGTCATCTCAAGAAGCTCGATTGACGCAACTTGAAGCCGATTTCAAGCAACTACAAAGCGAGATGACAACCAAGCTCGACGACACCCTCTTAAAAGCCTTCAATGGACAAAGGGTTGAAATACAGGAAAAAATGGCGGAGATGATGGACTTAGTGAAAGAGTACACTAAGACGAAGATTCCCGAGAAGGTGCTAGTGAGGAACGATGAGCACGCCACATCCACTTTGTCTATTAACGCCATTTCCATTGCTTCCGATGAGGATGGAGCAGTTGAGAAGAAGGAGCCTACGAGCAACAAGGATAGTAAGGATAAGAATGAGGCTCGGACTGATGATGAACCCAAATTCATCAAGCATTACCTTAAGCATGATATCAATAAGAAAACAATCGTTAACCAAGTGAAAAACTTTAGGTGCAATGATGTTCTTAGGAAAGCCCTCTTAGGTGAAATAGGAGAGGAAGAGTATGACACCATGCCTATTGGACCTATGTACGAGTCGATTCTGAGAAAGCTAGTAACTAAGAAGCAGGAGATCTCTGGGAACTTTGTAATTCCATGTAGCATAGGTGACTTAGAGAATCTAAATGCCTTGGCCGCACTGGGATCCGATGTAAACATAATGCCACCAGGTCCTATAATAAGTTGACTTAGGAGGAACCGACCAAGACCAATCTTAGACTTTCCTTAGCAAATCATTCATATGTTTATCCCCTAGGAATAGCGGAGGATGTCTTAATTGAGGTTGCCAATATTGTCTATCCGGTGGACTTTGCAATTGTAGACATTGAGGAAGATAAAAACCTGCCATTAATCTTGGGAACACCTTTCCTGACCACCGCCAAGGCAACCATCAAATGCGGTAAAGGGATTATGATACTCAAAAGTGGAAAAGGACAAGTTAGGATACCTATTGTTCCGACATATCCTTTGAAGATTATGGAGAAGGTAAAAGATAAGAATTCACAAGTCTCCAATAATGCCGTTAAGAAGAAAATGGTTGAATTGGAAAAAGAGCTTAGAGAATTCATGGTTCAAGGGTTAAATGCAACATTGTGGAAACGTGATAAAAAGTTAGGAAATAACTATACCACAATACCACAAACTCAAAAGAACACTAAGGAATTTTTGAATGTAGAAAGGTGCTTTTTTATAAATCAAGAATAAAAGCATTATGGGAAAGGAATAAGCCAAGATGATTTGGACCTTATACGGTGAAAGAAACTAATCTAAAAAATAAAACCGTTATCATAATAGACGATGTTGGAAGAGAATTCACGGTGAGCGTACAACGTCTACAACCTTATGATGAAGGCTTAGTGGAAGAAAAGAAGGACGGAAATGAAGTCACGTAGGGGCACGACTTCGAGTCTAGCTACAAGACTCATAAATAAAGAAAAACACTTCGTGGGAGGCAACCCATGCTTAATTGTTTGCTTGTTTGTGTGTCATATATCTTTTCATTGATTGTTTATTCTCATGTTTGAATTTGTGAAAATGCTTTATTTTGTCTTTAACCTCGCCTTAATTACATATAAAGGTATTTTACAAAAGGGATAAGTGTAGGGAGGATTACACACGCTTTTAAAAAGAACGTGAACATGAGAATTACAATTCTTGAAAAAGATATATATGTGTGTTGGTTAGAGTCAAATTCTTGTATCGAGTCATAATGGATGTTTTGCAGGAATGTTTCCAGATTCTACAGATATAAATTTTCTAGAATTTTTCAGAAAATTGCGCACGCCGTCAGATAACTGACGGTGTCAGGATCGCAACCTGACGGCGTCAGGAGGAACAGGAACAACTTATCTTACTTTCTCTCATTTTCTATGCTACTTATAAATTTTTAGAATTTTTCAGGTCTTAATTTTCCAGAAAATCTGCAAACATCCATTCCACAAGCATTATATCTTATTTAAGTCTGGAACTACATCTTGTTGTGATTTTTCTTTGTTCGGTTTGATGATTTGGGTTGTCTGTTTTCTTCAAGTGTGCAGGTTTTATTTATCAAGAAGAAGATACATAAGAATGGAAGGAGCTTTTAACGCAAACACTCTTCTTGAAGAAAGATTTAACCACTACTTCACACGGATCCTACCGAGCTAATCAGGGGAGTACTAGTTTCTTTCGTTTTTAATTACCTTCCATTATCGTAACTTTGATACTTTCGGGGAACATTGGGGACAATGTTCAGTTTAAGTGTAGGGAGGGAAAATAAAACGGGAACTTTGAAACTATGCTTATCCTTGAATATTTGCTTTGTCCAATTTCATTTGTGTAATAAACCATGAGAAATATCGGTTAGGGTAATTTTGGCACCAAATTTAAAAAATTTCATGACATATAGGAGTGGGCCATTAGTCTTAATAAAGCGTCTCATGGATAGGAAATTATATAACTAGCACAAAAACCCTTTACCACTTAAATTCCACCCAAAATGTGAGGATTGCCCTTAGATTAGTAGGATTTAAAGCATTCATCTTTAATGCTTAGAGTGTGAACCAGTTGTATAATAGATTCTAGAACTTGTTTTGTGATGCATTCCGAGATCGCTAGTAAGACTACACTTGTGTAGTTAAGAATAACTAAATGATAAGAGGCATTAGGATAACCCTTGTTTGATACCTGTAATATAATTACTTCTTCCATATTGGTTGAGTAATTCCCCCACACCTTTGCGTTGTACTCATCTTTAGTACACGATACCCCTAGTTAACCCCTCAGAGCCTATCCTTTTCGCGGTTCTCGTGATGTTTCGGTTTTCCGGAATATCAATGAAGAACATTGTTTACAATCCACCCCCAAATGTACACCCAAATCTCCTTAGCCTACCTTGTATGCACTCACTTTTAGTGCATTATTGTTATCACACTAAACCCTTAGTTCAATTATCTAGTTGCTTGCATAAGTTGCTAAGTCGAGTCATATCCTTTGTACACAGTTTTGGAACGATTGAGACTCATGGGAAAAGTTAAATTTTATGAAATGACGGGAAGGGAACATTAAATTCAAATTCCCTTTATTTGCGTAATAATGTACTCCAAGTGTTTTGAACTTTTCAATTCGGGTCAAATTAGTGTTAGAGTAATAAAAACTCAAGTGTAGGGATGTGCCTATAAATCCCTATCATTTTGATGTTATCGTAGAGGATGGTAGAGTAAAAGTGTATGAAAAAAATGAAAAAAAAAATCGAAAACAAAATAGAAAAAGAGAAAAAAAAAATAGAATGTTGAAAAAAAATGAAAAACATACGGGCTACCATCCTACATCTATCTTTAAATTTATGTTTGTTTATTTCAATTTGTCTAGAGTTTAGAGTGTCGAGTCTTGGCTTAGAAACGCCATTCTTCGCATGCTTGTAACATAAAGATTTTTGACTTGCCACCACTAAATCGCCTATCCCACCAAACCCTTTGTTTCCCTACCGTAAGCCTAACATTACAACCCTTTAAAAGACCTCTTGGATAGTCTTTCCTAGGCGCTTACGCCAAAGCTATGGAGGTTTGATCTAGTCTGAAGCCTATGGTAATCTATGTACTAGGACCAATTAATTAGTGTTTATCTTCCATTTCCAACTTGTTATATTTCATATACAGCCGAGAGATGTGAGTATCCAAACACCCCATGTGAGGTGCTAGTATGTAATTTCCGTGCTTGTTATGACTTTTGCGGGGCTTATATGTGTTGTGGATCGTTCTAAACTAATGCTTCATGACCCCTAACTTATAAATTAATTGGCTAAAAGCACATTTGCTTGAGGACAAGCAAATACCAAGTGTAGGGATATTTGATAAGGATTTAAAAGGTACCTTTTTGAGGGGTCATTTAAGCCCTTAATTTTTCACTTTTGTATCCGTTACTACTTAATTTCGTTCCTTTTCACTTTTTAGGTCTCTTGAAGACAAAATCTTTGGAATGACACTTATTCAGACGAAAAGGCGCGAATATGCGAAGAAAATGGCCAAAGTCAAGAATCGAGACACTCGAGTAGCTGAATTGAAAGGGGACGCAGGGTTCTACTTGCGGCGCCGTCGAACATGTTTTGTGACGACTCAATAGCCAAATTGCTTATTTACAAGTGACGGCATCAGGATTTAAAAGAGTAGGCGTCGCACTCGACGGCCTAGATTTGATCCGAGCGGGTGTCGAGAAGGAGACGGCGTCACGGGCCTAAGGTGACGTCGTCACAATGCTAACTTGGCCAAGACGAAAACTTAATGACGGCGACCCGACGACGTCACAATTAAAGAGTGACGCCGTCGCGATTTGTAACACTATATATAGAATCCGAATTTTTCAGTTTTCAGAGTGTAGTTTTGTGGAGTAAAAACCTAAACCGAACCAAGGCTGTCTTGTACAGTATTTTAGGGTTCCATACCCTATCTTACATCAAGATAAGTGTTTTACTTCATTAATTCAATTATGTCTTCAATTGATTGTGTGTATGCTTGCATGTTTACCATGTCCGGCTAAATTACTTGTGTGTTTGCTTAGATATATGAAACCTAGTTGTTAATTATTGTTAGGTTGTCTCTTATCTTAATTGTAATTGGCTTAGGAGTGCGACTAGGCTATCGTTGTGTTTAATACTTGATAAATCTTTGATAGTATATGAATGACTTAGTGGATTTCGTTTACTAAACCCAAAGATAACCTCAAAGTTAGTTTATGAATGACTTAGTGGATTTCGTTTACTACACTTAAAGGTGACTTCAAAGAGTTAGGGAATGCACACCTTACGACCTTAGAAAACACAACGCGTTAAGAATAAGGACGTGACAATTCAACCATCAATAGGAGATAACTAGGGAGTAATAAAATCTAAGTAAACACATTTTTAACTATCATACGAGCACACAACAATAGACATAGACTACCCTTAGTTTAGTTAATTAGAATAGATAAGTAGAGTAATCGGTAGAAATACCAACCCCCAAATCCAAACCCCGAGATTCGTACCTTTCCATTTCCTAAAAAATATAAAAAAGATAAAAAAAATAATCTTCCTCAACCCCAACCTTAGCGTAGTAACTTCTCACTAGCATTCCTATTCCCCTAGAGAACGATATCAATACCCGTGGCCTACCCTAATACTACACTACAACGATTAGGTTCACTGCCTAGGGTGTTGAAAAACTTGCTCGACGAAAAGGAAGTTCCTTTGACCCCGAACGCGCTGTGTAAGCGTATCATAAGCCAACAAACTACATATACTTGTACACTTATATCGTACACTATACTAAAAAACGAGTACTATGCTTTCGTAGGTAATCGTTAAAGATCGTGATCTTGTCATACTCTACCGTTGATAAACATTATATCGTTACACTCCGCTGCTGATCACTACAGTGAGTTCGTAGCCCCACTTTTTATTACTTAATTGTTTTACAAACCCTTGGGGGGAGATAGATGCTTTATTTTAAACCAAACACATTGCTTTCAAACTATATGCTTATCTGATTGTTTTCTTGTCACTAAGTAACCATCATTGCCAAACATAAGTCCCTAAATCATGAACCATTAATCACTAGAGAGAGTGAGCACGAATATTGTGAATAGATCTATTGTGATTGACGAATCCCGTTTGTGTTAGCCCCGTTAAAGGCAAACAAACGCACTATATTTGAGTAACATTAGGTAAAACGGCAATTTTACCTATTAGGGTTGGTACCAACAATTTCACTAATTTATATTGGAACACATTAACGCCTTGGTTGCATGAGCTTAGTGAAATAATAACTGTTTTGTTTTCAACATTATGGGTATGTAACAACGTAACCCACACAAACATTATGTGTTCAACATTTTACAATAAACATAGGGATTCACTCAACCTTTGTGTTGACAATTTTAAGCATGTATTTCAGGTCCATATTGTACGAGGCTGGCACGGAGGAGCATGGATACTCAAGAAGGTTATAAATTTTATTATCATTCGAAAACCCATTTAATGTATTTTGTAAACTTGGAACCATTTGGGACCTCATTTTGTAAACTCTTATATTTATATAATTCGAATGATAAATCTTTTAAAAAGACTCCTTTAGAGATTGTTTTCTATTATTATGACTGTTGTGCCATGAAGTAACACCCAGTTTGAATTCCGCTGGGTATCATGAAATTGGGGGTGTTACATTCTTGAACTCATCCAAGGCTCCTATAGTAACCTTTGCTGAATTAGTATCCCCACATGCAGAAAAGAATAAGCCATCTGTAAAACAAAGGTTAATAGCAACGTCTTCGCCACACCTATTATGATAAACGTGTCTGATCACCATACACTACAAAATGAGAGTTAACACTTCCATAATAAATGTGAAGAGGTAATCTTGCCTTAGGCATCCCTTTCCATGAAACACCCATTCAAGTCCCATTTAATGCTAATAGAGAACGAGGCACTTGTGACATACATGATTACCCAATTCACCATTGTCAGATGAAACCCAAAACCCACTAGAAGGGATTTTTACTCTACCATCTTCTAAGATAACATCAAAATATAAGGGATTTATAGGAGCATCCCTACACTTGAGTTTTTATTTCTCTAACACTAATTGAACCGATTTGAAAAGATCAAAACACTTGGAGTATTTAATTACGTAGACAAATGGAATTTGAATTTATCGTTCTTTCCCGTTACTCCATAAAATATTACTTTTTACCCATGAGTCCCAATCATCCCAAAACTGTGTACAAAAGATATGACTCGACTTAGCAACCATGCAAGTAACTAGATATTTGAACTAAGGGTTTAGTAATGATAACAATAATGCACTAAAGGTGAGTGCATACAAGGTAGGCTAAGGTGATTTGGGTGTACATTTGGGGGTGGATTGTAAACAACGCTCTTCATTGATATTTCAGAAAACCGAAACATCAAGAGAACCGCGAAAAGGATAGGCTCTGAGGGGTCAACTAGGGGTATCGTGTACTAAAGATGAGTACATCGCAAGGGTGTGGGGTAATTACTCGACCGATGTGGAAGAAGTAATTATAATACAGGTTTCAAACAAGGGTTATCCTAATGCCTCTTATCACTTAGTTATTCCTAACTAAATAAGTTTAGTCTCACTAGCAATCTCGGAATGCATCGTAAAACAAGTTCTAGAATCTATTATACTAACGGTACACTCTCTAAGCATTAAAGGTGAATGCTTTATTCCTAAAGATCTAGGGGTGAACCTTACATTTTTGGGGTGGAATTTGAGTGGTAAGTGGTTTTAGCTCGTACATGTCATAAAATTTTTAAATTTGGTGCTAAAATTGCCCTAACAAATAGAAAAATAAATAAGAGGATCGAACCATCTCTTCTGACTCTTTTTCAAATTCTTTTCTCATAGTTTATTACACAATTTACCAAGGACAAGACAAAAAATCAAAGATAAGAATAGTTTCTAAGTTACCGTTTTATTCTCCCTCCCTACACTTAAACTGAAAATTGTCCCCAATGTTCCCCGAAAGTATCAAAGTTATGATAAAGGAAGGAAAGTAAGGAAAAGAAACTAGTACTCCCCTGATTAGCTCGGTAGGATCCGTATGAAGTTGCGGTTAAATTCTTTTCCAAGAAGAATGTATACGTGATAAGCTCCATCCAATTTTGTATTTCTTCTTCTTGCAAACATAACCTGCACACTTAAGAAAACAAACGAAACCTTCGCATAAAATCGGCGGTAAAACTATATATGACACAACTACACTAGGATATAATGCTTGTGGAATGGATGTTTGCAGTTTTTTTGGAAAATTAAGACCTGAGAATTTCCAAAAATTTATAAGTAGCACAGAAAACGAAAAAAAAATTGATAGGCTGTTTTTGCTTAACCTGGCGTCGTCAGCCTTTAATCTGACGCCGTCAGTTGTCATGATGGCCGGTCTGCTGCGTTTTTTTGGAAAAATTCTGGAAAAATTACATCTTTAAAACCTGTAATAATTCCTACAAAACATCCATTATGACTCGATACAAGCATTTGACTCTAACAAACACACATATATATCAATTTCACTAATTGTAATTCTCATGTTCATGTTCTTCAAAAAAACGTATGTGATCTTCCCTACACTTATCTTTTTGTAAAATACCTTTATATGTAATTAAGACGAGGTTAAAGACAAAATAAAGCATTTTCACAAAATCAAACATGAGAATAAACAACAATGAAAAAGATATACGACACACAAACAAGCAAACAATTAAGCATGGGTTGCCTCCCACGACGCGCTTTTCTTTATTTATGAGTCTTGTAGCTAGACTCGAAGTCGTGCTCCTACGTAACTTCCTCACCGTCATCTTCTTCCTCATGACGATCTCTATTGGGGTTTTCCATGGTATAGTTATGCCCTATCGTGCATCTTTCTGAGAAATCATCTTCCCCCCAATTTGTTCTATATTTCGGTCCTAGTTTCAAGCAATCCTTATAAAACCCAAAAATTTTATTCATCACATAATCTACTTATTTCTCCTTATCCTTCTCATTCCTATAGTAGACCGATAGCTTAAGTTCCTTTTCATCATTGGATAGTGATGAAAATTTCTCAATCTTAAATGGCATTTGGTAAGCTATGTCATCGGTCTCATCCTTGAATCTAACTATTCCTAATGACGGATCATAAGTCATCTTGGTGTTTTCTATGAATGGCTTTCCTAGAACTACATGGGACAAGCTAGGATCTATAGCCGTACTAATATCCTCCACAATCACGAAATCCGCAAGGTACATGAAACTACCTACATTGACGGGCAATCCCTTAAATCTTCCAAGGAAATTACAACTAACTATAGGATCATCGGGGTCTTGCCTATTTGGGATAGGTTTCTTCATCGCCCAATTATAGTATGTGCTAGTCATGATGTTTATTGGGGATTTACGATCAATGTAGGCATTTGCCACGAAAATATGTCCTATGCAACATGGTATGTTAAGATTTCTAGGATTTCCAAAGATGATTCGTGGGCTACTCCTAACATACATGTGACGAAGGTCGCATACTAGGTGGGGGTGGCATGAAAGTTCCTCTTCCGTAGGAACCTTATTGAAGTATTCATCACCTACTTCGTCTACTTCGTTGGTCGATTCTTCCTTCGGAGTTTCACTAACCTCAAGCATAGTCTCATGGTTCGCTTCGTCACTATTCCTATTTGGTTTCACTAAGGTGATGGCATTGACAAATTGAACATGCTTGGATGAAGATGGATCTCTAGTTTCGAAGTACTTGCTTGGGTCCTAAATCTTAATACCGGGAGCTTCGGGAGAATGAGTCGAGATGGCATTAACCTTTTTGGTGGTCTTCCTATCACTATTGGTCATGGCTTTCAAAAGGTTATCTATCTTCCTATCCATCTCGGCTTGTTGTTGGTTAAAGCGGTCCAAAAGTTTGGCTATTTGAGCTTCTTGGGATGTAACTAGGTGTTGCATCATCCCTTCTATGCTTTGTTGACTAGGGCCATGAGAGTGGGACCATGGGGAATCGTTAGAGGTAAATTCTTTGGTTTTTCCCGAATTATAGTCGGGTTTGCCCCTCCATGCTTCTCGGGCATCGTTGAAAGTCCTAGGTCCGGGTGTTGTGGGGAATCTCTCTCCCATTCCATTGGTACGCGAGGATGTGTAGCCCACGGAAGCTTGTTCGGGGAGTCTCGTGCAATTACGAGTGTCATGGGGACCACTACATATCTCACACAAGGAAGAGACCTTGTTCATTTGGCGTAAAGATTTAGGGTTCTCGTAGGAGCTCATTAGGAATTTGACTTGATCTTCAAGTTTGAGCATCCTACGATTGGAAGTTTGTGAGTCAATGGGAGGCAAGGAGATTGCCTTGATGGTTTTGGTCAACTCACGGGGGTCATTCCAACTTTCGTTGCCATAGAGGGCAAGGTCCTCTATTGTACCCCACGATTCTTCCGTGGTAAGTTCACTAAGTTTGCCACCAGCCGCTTGGTCGATGGTTTGCCTAGTTGAGAAGTTGACATGATCGTAAAAGATTTGGACTTGAAGCCAAAGATCAATGCCGTGATGAGGGACTTTATGGAGTAAGTCCTTGAATTGAGTCCACGCCTCGTAGAGAGTTTCACCTTGACGTTGTTGGAACATCAAGATGTCATTCCTAAGTTTGGTAGTTCTCCCCGGTGGGAAAAATTGGGCGAGGAAATGAGTGGTGAGATCATCCCAACTTGAGATGGATCTGGCGGGAAGTAGCTCAAGCCAATTACTAGCTTGGTCCCGTCGAGAGAATTGGGAGAGACGCAAACGCGTGGTCTCCCGTGTGGTATCATCATGGTCGATGGAGTCAACAATTTTAAGGAAGTCCTTGAGATGCTGATTAGGATCTTTGGAACGAAGTCCATGGAATGCACATCCGTTTTGTACTAACCGGATGGTGTCGGATCGCAGGGCCGTAGTTTGAGCTTGATCGGAGAGCTCAATGGTGTTCCTATAGCCTTGGTGGCTCGGTCTAGAGTATTCACCAATAGTACGGCCTCTTGGTGGGTCAATTGGTGGTGGGTCGATGGGAAGTGGTTGGTTTGGTGGTGGGTTATCACCTTCCATGATGAAAAGTGATGGGATTACTAACAAAGTCACGAAGAAGGGGGATAGACTACAAGGAAGCTAATGAAAATGAGAAAAAATCTCACTTGATAGGAATCAAGCAAGGGAACCTAAACGAGATAAATATCTAACTAGCTATTCTATTCCCCGGCAGCGGCGCCAAAAACTTGATGCGCGTACGAAGCGCGTTCGGGGTCAAAAGAACTTCCTTTTTTTTGAGCAAGTTTTTCAACCACCTAGGCAGTGAACCTAATCGTTGTAGTGTAGTATTGGGTAAGCCTCGGGGATTGATATCGTTCTCTAGGGGAATATGAATGCTAGCAAGAAATGTATTACGATAAGGTGGGGGTTGAGGATGATTCTTTTTTTATCTTTTTATTGGTTTTTTAGAAAGCTAAGGTAAAATCTCGTGGCAATTGGTTTGGGGGTGGTACTTCTACATATTACTTCTACTTATCTAATTATCTAACTACTACGGGTAGCTATGTCTATTTGATGTGTGCTCGTATGATGATTAAAAATGTGTTTACCTAGATACTATTACTCCCTAGTTATCTTTTATTGGTCGGTTGAATTGTCACACCTTATCTTAACACGTTGTATTCCTAAGGTCGTAGGGTATGCGTAGTCCCTAACTCTTTGAGGTTATCTCTCGGGTTTAGCATACGAAACCCGCAAGCCCTTAATCTATTTCATTCATAAGCCTCACTTTCAAAAAGCATACTCAAGCATTAAATACAACGAATGATGCCTAGTTGCACTCCTAAGCCAATTTACAATTAAGATAAGAAACAACCTAACAATAATCAATAACTAGGTTTCATAGATCTAAACAAACACACAAGAAATTTAGCTAGACATGGTAAACAAGCAAGCATACATACAATCAATTGAAGACATAATGATACTTTGGATTAAAATACTTATCTCGATGTGTAAAATAAGGTTTGGGACCATAAGATACTGTCCAAATCGGACTACAAGCATTTTGGGTTTTTTTTTCTCCAAAAGTCTACCTCTTTAAATGTAGAAAAATCAAATTATATATATAGATTTACACTTATGACGGTGTCACCTTTTGGATGGGACGCCTTCAGCTCGCCGTCATTAGGGTTTCGTCTTGGCCAAGTCATTGATGGGATGGCGTCACCTTAGAGTTGTGACGCCGTCAACCTTCAGTTGGGATGTCGTCTTGATTTTGGATCTGGATCGTCTGAGATGAAAAGTCTGAGTGACACCCTTCTTCTTCAAAGCCCGACCGTCAGTTATCTGAACAAAAATTCCACTGAGCCGCCCGGTGCATGTTTTGATCAAGTCTTTATAGAGGATGGCGTAAGCCTTTGATTGGGACGCCAGGTTCTGTTTGAGCGGCTTGAGGTGGCTTCAATCTTGACTTTGCCATTTTCTTCATGTATTTGCTCCTTTTCGTCCAAATGTGCTTCATTCCAGCATTTTGCTTCTAAGAGACCTAAAAAGTGAAAAGGAACGAAATTAAGCAGTAACGCATATAAAAGTGGTCGATTAAGGGATTAAATGACCCCCTAAAAGCGTACGTTTTAAATCCTTATCAGAGACTTATGTGAAGAACTCTTCAAGCCTGACTGAACTGATCACCATGCTCAACAATTCTAATGTTAAGGGTCTCAACTCATCAGTGGAGGCGATTCAGTCCTTTTTGTGTTCTTTGGATAAACATGTTGCGGATTTGGCTAAGTCTTCATCTTCTATGGCCTGGAATCTCGGGCCTAGAATGACAGCACTGGAAACATCTCAGGCCAATCTTGGGGAGAAAGGCACTGGTCTACAACAAGACACTTCATAGATCAAGTCTATGGTTTCTGAAATCTATCAGGCTTTCAAGGGTCAAGCAGCTCCCTCATCCTCAGGTCAATAAGCTATCACTGACGGTCAAGAAACAGTTGAGGGGGAGAGAACCACTGAAGAAAATCATTCTCACACTGAGGGGGATCCAACTCCAGCAGTGTCAATCTCCCAAGTCCATCCAATAACATCAACAACACCACCATCTTCATCACTACCATCATCAACAACACCACCTTCTTCATCAGTCCCTCCTCAAGACAAAGGCAAAGGCATCATGACAACGCCTGAGCCTATCAAGATCCCTTATGAGATAAATGGCAAAATTTACTTACTAACTGCGGAGCAGATGAGTATCTATCTTGAGAAGGAGGAAAGAGCAAAGAAGCAGGCTGAAGAAGAAAGAAGGAGCAAGGATGCCATGGTTAAGGTTGTTCATGAAGAGGCTGAGAAAATAGGGATTGATCCAAAGACACTGGAAAGTGGACAAGCAGTTCTGAAGTTCAAAGCTGCTCAGGAAGCTGAAATGAGTGCTCTGAAAAAGAGAAGGGCTACAAGAGAGAAAATATTGGCAGAGATCATGCAGAAAAGAGTCGATCATTACAACAAGGTAATGACGAACAGAAAGAGGCCTGAACCCATAACTGACATGAAAATTCTTGCCAACACTAAACCTACAGTTCTCACTATCTACAGAGGTCCTGATAAGCGAACCTTTGAAGTTCATGATCCCTTCAAATTTTCAGACTTTGGGATAACTGAGCTGGATGAATTGGGTCCAGTCATTGAGAAAAAGAAGAATGCCATTGTCAAGAATCTCATGGACTCAATGAGAAAGAAGTATGAGAGACTAAGACAGATGCCTGAAGAACTTGTGATTCGCTCCAAACCGTCAAGTTTAATCACTCAAGCCGGCCACTTGTGAATGGCCAACCGTAACAAACTTAAAACAGCTTAGAAGCAAATGCAATGAAGTCCAGGAGAGTATAGTGTTTCCCCGGGTCGTTATGTCCCAGCGAGCTATGCAATGAATCACCAAACGGATAGTGATCGAGAGATTTGAACAGAAAAAAGGATTGAATTATTATAACTACAGATAAAGTTAATAAATTACAAAGGCTTAAATGCAAATTAAAGAAAATTAAAAAGATAAAAAATATTAAATAAACGCTATCACTATTTGCAAAATGATGTTTTTGATTTTTCTGTTTTTATAAAACTTAAATAAAAACTACGTAACGTACAAATGAAAATATGAAACTTAAACAATATTAATCCTAAAAATATGAAAATGATATTTTTACAAACCTAATGATAAAAGAAAATTTTTAGAAAAATAAAATTATTTTTTAAAACTATTTATCTAATTATTATTAATTAAAAACTATTTTCAACTATTTAATATTAGCCTAAAATACAAGAAAATATGAAATAAAGCTAGAAAAATAAAATTATGACTTAGAAAAATCTAAAATATTATAAAAGTTATTTTAAAACTGAAAATATATTTTTAGACTTTTTAAATAATTATTATTAATTAAAAACTAATTTAAACTAATTAAAATTAAGAAAAATAACAAATGAACAGTAAAAATTATGAGACTTTGCAGGAAAATCTAAAATATTATTCTAAGCCTGGGAAAAATATAAAAAGTTAGATAAGCCCACTAATAAGCTGAATTGGGCAAATAAGCAGGTTTGAATAAGCACTTGTAATAAGCTAAAAGCTAACTATAAGCTACCATAAGCTACTAAAGCCTAAATCTAACCTAAAACGAGCTAATGCAACTGATTGGGAAGTAAAAAGCACAAGCTACAGAAACAAAACTCGCGACCAGATTTTAATAACTATATGCCAAACGGCCTCTAAGTCCCTACTTTAAGCACTAATTAAGCTAGCTAGAAAAATTCCTAAAAATAAACTAAAATGGCCATGATGTTCACAACCAACCAAAGATCTTGTATCCCAAATTTCAGCTCAAATGGACTTATAATGAATCTGTGAAAATTCCACAAAGTTTGGCCAAAATCACTTTTTGACTTCTTTTTTTTTATTATTTTTGTTGTTGGAAACTGAAATAAGGACTAAGATTAAGCTTTTTTTTTTTGTAAAAGACCCTTTTAAGAAAGCTTCCCAATAAGCTGTTTGGTCTGGACAGATCCTCACAAACACACCCTTTTATTGACAAACTTGGGACAATTAGCTAAATGAGCGCAAAAGTAGCATGAATAAGCCAAGAGAAATCAGCTACGGGGCAACTACACTAACTTACATCTATTAGCTACTACTTAATAGATCTAATGAGCTACAAGGAAATCATCAAATAGCAAAAAAAACTACTGATATGCCGCTGTAACAGGTTCAAAAACACAACAAAATGGGAAACAAACTTGAATGGTACATTTGGAACATCACAACCAAACACCCTCTTTTTGCAACTTTAGAACTTAATCAAGCATCCTCAACAAGGAAATAAGTAAACACATGATTGAACAAGCATTAAAGATTGAAAATGAACTAAGTCTAAGTAACATAAGCTGAAAAGTAGGGGAGGAGCAGTTGACATAGCTAGCTTAACTAGGGGAGTTCCTAAGCTAGAAAATAGAAAATTAAGCTATGTAAAAGGCACAATTAAGCCCCTAATAAGCTGATGAAAGGCACACTCCTAATGCTACCTAACTTAAATGTCTAAAAGTAATTAAGGAAAAACAAACCAAGCACATAAATAATTCAAAAAGCCAAAAAAAAAAAAAGAACCTTGGTCTGCATGTAAGGTGAACAGCCTATGTGGCGCTTTTGTAGCTCAAAAACAAGCTAACCAACCGCCTCCAAAAGCCTAAATTAAGCCAAATACTTAAAGCTCATGCATCTAATAACCAAAATCAACAATTTTTACCTAATGACGAGATTTCAACAAGCTTTTGAAACAAAGCAATGGACTTGTGGGGTAGTTGAAACAGTTAAAAAAAATGTAAAAACTACTTTCAAGCCAATATAAACCTGCAATCAACTCGTAAAACTTGTTAAAATTTCTAACAATAACTTAGTTAAAAGTCAAAATGGGTCAAAAGGAACTTTCAACCCACAACCAAGCTTATCCCAAACACTCTTTTTGGACAGAAAATGTGAAACTGTTAAATGAAACTTATGAAAACTGTTTTGAGAACTTTAAAATCTGATGTGGTACTTTAGCAAAGGTTCTCATGAACTCAAAACAACTTGCAACAAACGTTTTATCAAGACTACAAATTAGACAGATTTTTAAGAACATAACACAATAAATAAATAAAAAACTGCATAAACTTAAATAACTGGAATTAAAATTGAATTGAAAAATTGCATTGAAATGTAAAGAGTTACAAGAAAAGTAAATCGCAATAAAATTAAGTTGGAACTAGAACATAGAATTCTAGACTAAAACTAGAAAGCTAAAATTAAAACTAAAAAAAACTAACTACTAACTAAAAAACTTGACTTGATGCTACCAGCTTTTTATAAGCTTCACTTCTCTCCTCTTTTCTTCTTTCTTCAGTGAGTGGAAAACAGCAAAACCAACTTTGTGTTTTTTGAACTCAATCCAAGCCCTCCAATATTTAGGTACAATTGAGCATCAATCTGAGCCATTGGTTGGGGTTGAGTGTGTCAGGGTGTTGCAGGGAGAGTGGGTGAAGGGGGGGAGTTTTGGAGGGAAAAGGGTGGGGAAGGTGTTAATAATTGACCGGGTTAGGGTAAAGGGTGAGTTGGGCTTGGTGTCATGTTTTGGGTTTAGGGGTTAAATGGACCAAATAAGTTTAACTATGGATTTAGGATTAGAAATGGATATATTTAACAACTTAGGGACTAAATGTGTACATTCTGAAATTCCAGGGACCACGAATGTAAATTCTGAAAATGCTTTCCAAGGACCAATCTTGACAATCTCTAATATTCCAAGGACTATACTTGCCAAATCTGAAACTTGATGGACTAAACTTGTAAATTCTCAAAACTTTTGATATTTTTCACCAAAGGACTAATTTTGATAAGTTATGATTTTAAAAGGACCTTTGGTGATTTTTCTTTTGAAATTAAGGCTCAGGGACTATTTCTGACAACTTTTGAAACTTGGGGGACTGAAACTGCCAATTATGCAAACTTAGCTCATTTTTCATCTGATTTTAAACATTTTGCATCTGAAACATATAAAATGCAATTTTGAGATATTTTCAGTATTTTGATGCATTTGAGTATTTTAAACGTTTTGCATTTCAGATTTGACCAAAAATGATGAGTATTTACACACTCATCAATCCCCCACACTAAACTATTGCTAGTCCCTAGCAATCTTTTGAGAAAAACTTAATGGATTTGAATCTCTTTACCAAAAGCCATTACTTCGGGAGTAGCCAAATGTTTTAGTTCAAGTAAGAACCATGGTACACCGATAACCATGTGATTTTGAGCAAACCACCAACTTCCAACGGATTTGATTTGTCTTTACCAGAAGCCGTTTGCTCTGGACTAGCCAACTCTTAGATGAATTATCAATATTATCTTTGGTGAGCTGATTACCAATTATGGTTTTTCCACTGCCTTTACCACAAGCCATAAACTTGCGGGCTAGCCAACTCTTCACTTTTTAGGATATGGTGAGCTGAATACCATACAATTTTGGGCAAATTGCAAGCCGTCAACGGATTTGAGATATCTTTACCAAGAGCCGTTTGCTCCTGGATTAGCCAATCCTTTTGTTTATTAGACAAGGCGGACTGATAACCAATTGAGTAAGTGCAAAACACTTACTCCAAAAAAAAATTTTGGCCAAAAACGGGGGAATTAGGCGGTATAATTATATGATAAAATTCGTGAGAATTCCCCCCCACACTTAGAAATGAATATTGCCCTCAATATTCAAAGTACCGGCTGTTATGCCGAAACATAGAACGTAAAAGGGAAATACTACGGCCATTATTTTGAAAGATTTTTTTTTTTTTTTATATATATATATATATATATATATATATATATATATATATATATATATATATATATATATATATATATATATATATATATATATATATATATATATATATATATATATATATATATAACATGTGGGGCATCACCCCCACACTAGGGTGGTACACACGGGTGAAAACCCATGTTTAACTACTGTTTTTGATTACCGAGTCGCTAGCTTGACTCGACCCCGAATTAATTTGTTCATGGGGAAGTAAGTGGAAGAGACAATCTCCATCGGACTTTCATTCAAGATGTTTGGACAAACATTTGAAGCACGTGAAAGTTCCACACCGATGAGATATACATAGAACCGGCTCAAAAATGATAAATGAAAATGCCGGGGTCAAAGATAGTGTCTTCATTCCCGAAGGAGTGAAGATGAAGAGAAATCACAAGATATTTGAGGAAGGAAGAAAGACTTTGATAACAATCAAGATCCATTCTTCATCCTCAAATGTAGACATATCGGGAGGAAGGGTGAGGGTAGTATCATTAATAAGCAAACTCGTATGATAGAGTACACCTTCCTCCGAGCCAATATCATCCTCAAGATCAAAATAGAAATGATCATGTTCCGGAGGAGATATGTCATGAGAGAGTTCACCGGAGAACTCTTCATGAAAAGAATCATTCACATGAAGTGAAATTGTGAACTCTTGTTCCATTGTGGGCTCATCACTATCCTCGGTCTGAGTATCAAAGAGTGGATTCTCAGAAATTGAAGTGAATTCATAGTCGAATTCAAATAGAGGATTGGTGAGAGTTATTTTGAATGTTTCGGGAACAAAGCGTTCAACATTCTCTATTGGATTGTTGGGATAAGAAGTGAGTGAACGATCATTGATGTGAGTGAGTTCATCGGTGAACTCCTCAAGAAGATGATCAGCATCAGACTGTGGGAGTGATGCCTCAACATACTCGATGTTTCCATAGGAAGCACAATCTTCGCTAAAATCGGAGAAAGTTTCAAAATGATCTTTTGAACACTCAAGAGGGAAAGAGAATCACACATATTATCGAAGTTCCCGTGACTCTCGGGATTGGGACAAGCTTCTCAACACTAGACTTTATGAATTCGTCCGATTCCTTTTCAGGAATAGTGTCAAGATGCTCGTCCCCCATGTTCAGAGAGTGAGTGGGAGCTTCGGGTGTGATAGCAGTTGTTTGAGATGGCATCTCAACTGCTGGGATATCAATTGACTGAGGGAGTTGAGAAATAATATTCTTAAAAGAAATACTCTCCTCGTCATCATCATATAGAGCTGCCTTAAGAAATTGGGAACGCCTTAGAGCTGCTTGCTCTAGGACTAATAATTCTTCCCTAGATTGGCGGACCTCTCTTTCTTCGGCTAGTAATTCTCCCATGGTCTTTTCACTACTCACTTGATTCTTGAAGTTACTAATCATATCATCAAGTGTTTTCATTGCGGTTTCAAAATTTTGGGAGATTTCTTGAGACAACGGCTCAGGTGGAGTTTGAACCGTATGGTGCTGTGGAGGTTGGAAATTGTCAAACATGTGAGAGTCATGATTGTTACAAGGAACTGGGTTCCCTATTTGACAATCAGAGCTGAAGTGGGGACCTCCACAGTACTCACAACAGTAAAACTGTTGAGTCTGGAATGGTGAATCATATGGATATTGGTCATAACCAAAGTTCTGAGCATCACTGGAAAACTGTTCATAGACAAACGTGTTTCCCGATTGACAATCAAATTCTAGGTGAGGACCTCCACAAAATTCACAGCAGGTATGTTGATTATATGAAGATAAGTCGGCTGTGGTGGGTAATTGGAAAAGTTTGAGGATTCGTTAAATGAGTTCGGATTAGGATCATAATCAAATGAATTCCTCGAACCACAAAACAAACAACTCCCGTTATGAATATCATTACCACATTGTACACACGTACACCAGCGACATGGTGAACCAAAAAGAGGCTCACCACAACCGACACAAGGAATAAACGATTTCATTTGAGAGTTATGAGAAGGAATCAGTTTATTCAAAGAATCAACAAAACCAACATGGTGATCTGAATGACTATCAAGTCTCGAAGAACATTTTGAAAAATCAGGAGGTGGGACAAGTGGTGTGCTCTGAGAGCTAGCAATTTCCACCACTTCCGTTATGGTCTCCGGTTCTGGTTCTTGAGAAACGTGAAGATTAGGCAAGTCATTCTTGCTAGTTACCGGTCTAAATTCCGCATGTTTGCTTTTAACCGTAAATCGTGAAAGTTTAGGATCAATTCTAGACGGCTTAGGAGCAATTGAGGGTTTAGATTTTTGGATAACCGTAGGTTGGACGTATTTAGCACCTCCATTATCAGAGGGAAGTACCTGGTCCTTTGTCACCCCGGTTTCTCGTTCCATTTCCCTACGCAGAATTAATGGATCATCACGAACAACACGAATTCTTGACATTTGTGATAAAGTCTGAAGTTTTTCAACTTCGTCCCAGAATTCGTCGTAGTCGAGAGATTCCATGAGAATAGAAGAAGTTAGAATCAAATGGACAGAGGGTAAAGGGATAAAGAATCAAAAAGGGTAAGAGGGTTAAGGTGAATATTTTTGGTATTTTTGAAAAACATTTTGCAAAAACAAAGAATGAAAATCTTTTTGGGTTTTTGATTTTTATAAGAAAATATAAATACATATAGATGGTATAAACAAGGAGTGAATATTCAAATCACTAATCTGCTAGACGGAAGATAATCAGCACAGCTCCCCGGCAGCGGCGCCAAAATTTGATTCGCTCCAAACCGTCAAGTTTAATCACTCAAGCCGGCCACTTGTGAATGGCCAACCGTAACAAACTTAAAACAGCTTAGAAGCAAATGCAATGAAGTCCAGGAGAGTATAGTGTTTCCCCGGGTCGTTATGTCCCAGCGAGCTATGCAATGAATCACCAAACGGATAGTGATCGAGAGATTTGAACAGAAAAGAGGATTGAATTATTATAACTACAGATAAAGTTAATAAATTAAAAAGGCTTAAATGCAAATTAAAGATAATTAAAAAGATAAAAAATATTAAATAAACGCTATCACTATTTGCAAAATGATGTTTTTGATTTTTCTGTTTTTATAAAACTTAAATAAAAGCTACGTAACGTACACATGAAAATATGAAACTTAAACAATATTAATCCTAAAAATATGAAAATGATATTTTTACAAACCTAATGATAAAATAAAATTTTTAGAAAAAGAAAATTATTTTTTAAAACTATTTATCTAATTATTATTAATTAAAAACTATTTTCAACTATTTAATATTAGTCTAAAATACAAGAAAATATGAAATAAAGCTAGAAAAATAAAATTATGACTTAGAAAAATCTAAAATATTATAAAAGTTATTTTAAAACTGAAAATATATTTTTTAGACTTTTTAAATAATTATTATTAATTAAAAACTAATTTAAACTAATTAAAATTAAGAAAAATAACAAATGAACAGTAAAAATTATGAGACTTTGCAGGAAAATCTAAAATATTATTCTAAGCATGGGAAAAATATAAAAAGTTAGATAAGCCCACTAATAAGCTGAATTGGGCAAATAAGCAGTTTGAATAAGCACTTGAAATAAGCTAAAAGCTAACTATAAGCTACTAAAGCCTAAATCTAACCTAAAACGAGCTAATGCAACTGATTGGGAAGTAAAAAGCACAAGCTACAGAAAAAAAACTCGCGACCAGATTTTAATAACTATATGCCAAACGGCCTCTAAGTCCCTACTTTAAGCACTAATTAAGCTAGCTAGAAAAATTCCTAAAAATAAACTAAAATGGCCATGATGTTCACAACCAACCAAAGATCTTGTATCCCAAATTTCAGCTCAAATGGACTTATAATGAATCTGTGAAAATTCCACAAAGTTTGGCCAAAATCACTTTTTGACTTCTTTTTTTTTATTTTTGTTGTTGGAAACTGAAATAAGGACTAAGATTAAGCTTTTTTTTTTTTTTGTAAAAGACCCTTTTAAGAAACCTTCCCAATAAGTTGTTTGGTCTGGACAGATCCTCACAAACACACCCTTTTATTGACAAACTTGGGACAATTAGCTAAATGAGCGCAAAAGTAGCATGAATAAGCCAATAGAAATCAGCTACGGGGCAACTACACTAACTTACATCTATTAGCTACTACTTAATAGATCTAATGAGCTACAAGGAAATCATCAAATAGCAAAAAAAACTACTGATATGCCGCTGTAACAGGTTCAAAAACACAACAAAATGGGAAACAAACTTGAATGGCTGTTTGGAACATCACAACCAAATACCCTCTTTTTGCAACTTTAGAACTTAATCAAGCATCCTCAACAAGGAAATAAGTAAACACATGATTGAACAAGCATTAAAGATTGAAAATGAACTAAGTCTAAGTAACATAAAATTTGAAAAGTAGGGGAGGAGCAGTTGACATAGCTAGCTTAACTAGGGGAGTTCCTAAGCTAGAAAATAGAAAATTAAGCTATGTAAAAGGCACAATTAAGCCCCTAATAAGCTGATGAAAGGCACACTCCTAATGCTACCTAACTTAAATGTCTAAAAGTAATTAAGGAACATCAAACCAAGTACATAAATAATTCAATAAGCCAAAAAAAAGGAACCTTGGTCTGCTGTAACAGTGGGCTGAACAGCCCTATGTGGCGCTTTTGTAGCTCAAAAACAAGCTAACCAACCGCCTCCAAAAGCCTAAATTAAGCCAAATACTTAAAGCTCATACATCTAATAACCAAAATCAACAATTTTTACCTAATGACGAGATTTCAACAAGCTTTTGAAACAGGCGCAATGGACTTGTGGGGCTGTTGAAACAGTTAAAAAAATGTAAAAACTACTTTCAAGCCAATATAAACCTGCAATCAACTCGTAAAACTTGTTAAAATTACTAACAATAACTTAGTTAAAAGTCAAAATGGGTCAAAAGAAACTTTCAACCCACAACCAAGCTTATCCCAAACACTCTTTTTGGACAGAAAATGCGAAACGGTTAAATGAAACTTATGAAAACTGTTTTGAGAACTTTAAAATCTGATGTGGTACTTTAGCAAAGGTTCTCATGAACTCAAAACAACTTGCAACAAACGTTTTATCAAGACTACAAGTTAGACAGATTTTTAAGAACATAACACAATAAATAAATAAAAAACTGCATAAACTTAAATAACTGGAATTAAAACTGAATTGAAAAATTGCATTGAAATGTAAAGAGTTACAAGAAAAGTAAATCGCAATAAAATTAAGTTGGAACTAGAACATAGAATTCTAGACTAAAACTAGAAAGCTAAAATTAAAACTAAAAAAAACTAACTACTGACTAAAAAACTTGACTTGATGCTACCAGCTTTTTATAAGCTTCACTTCTCTCCTCTTGTCTTCTTTCTTCAGTGAGTGGAAAACAGCAAAACCAACTTTGTGCTTTTTGAACTCAATCTAAGCCCTCCAATATTTAGGTACAATTGAGCATCAATCTGAGCCATTGGTTGGGGTTGAGTGTGTCAGGGTGTTGCAGGGAGAGTGGGTGAAGGGGGTGAGTTTTTGGAGGGAAAAGGGTGGGGAAGGTGTTAATAATTGACCGGGTTAGGGTAAAGGGTGAGTTGGGCTTGGTGTCATGTTTTGGGTTTAGGGGTTAAATGGACCAAATAAGTTTAACTATGGATTTAGGATTAGAAATGGATATATTTAACAACTTAGGGACTAAATGTGTACATTATGAAATTCCAGGGACCACGTATGTAAATTCGAAAATGCTTTCCAAGGACCAATCTTGACAATCTCTAATATTCCAAGGACTATACTTGCCAAATCTGAAACTTGATGGACTAAACTTGTAAATTCTCAAAACTTTTGATATTTTTCACCAAAGGACTAATTTTGATAAGTTATGATTTTAAAAGGACCTTTGGTGATTTTTCTTTTGAAATTAAGGCTCAGGGACTATTCGACAACTTTTGAAACTTGGGGACTGAAACTGCCAATTATGCAAACTTAGCTCATTTTTCATCTGATTTTAAACATTTTGCATCTGAAACATATAAAATGCAATTTTGAGATATTTTCAGTATTTTGATGCATTTCTGAGCATTTTTAAACGTTTTGCAGTTCAGATTTGACCAAAAATGATGAGTATTTACACACTCATCAACTTGGCATTCAGTCCCTTCTCCAAGCACCAGCAAGTCAACCTGCCCCCTCTCAACCTTCAAGGAAAAAGAGGAAGATCCTGGAGCGTGAACCAGAGATCAAGATCCATGGCATGGACTGCAATAGATCCCTCCCAAAAGGAGTCAGGTTCGTAAACCATCTGTCTATTGAGCGACCTGAAAGAGGCCTGTTCTTCACTGATGAATTTGGGGACCCTGCTTTCCAAAGGTGGAGTGATATAAACAAGGCAGGGATTAAAGATATGGTTGACTTTCTACTGAAAATGCAAGGTTCAACCATGACCTAAGAATCAAGATTAGTCAACACCCTGACCAAGACAAGTTGAAGTCCAAGAAAGTTAAACTTTAAGCTCTTGGATATCAAATGGACTGAACTCACATCAACAACAACAACACTATCTTTATCTTTTTTTGCATTGTAACTTAGGAACGTGTAAAATATTTGCAATGAACAATGTTTTATGTTACTCAGTGTTCTTTAGTTGCTTTGTAGAATAGTCAGTATGAGAAGAAGACCTTTGCTCACTCACACTGAACTTAGAAACACTTAGGCTATTTGTATATCCAAATAGGGGAGACTGTTGGGTTCAGTGAATACCCAAACCCCTTAATTCTAGGATTTGAATAGAAAATACCCTAAGTGTTTATGACCTTAAACACTAACAGGTCACTGAGCGCATAGTCACTCAGTGAGTCATCTTCAGGATACTTAGAACGAGACTTAGAAGAAAAGTCTCTCCGCTCAGTGAGGCGAAACTCAAGGGGTGAAGACTGAGTTAAGAAGAAGATGACGGGTTTAGTGAGTGATGACAATAACTCACTAAATCCCACAACTCCTAATCAACTACAATCACTGAAGACAAGAAGACTGAAGACAAGAAGACTGAAGAATGGGCAGGACAAGGCGGGACAAGTTTGAACTTATAAGAAGAAGTCCTTATCAGCCATAAGTCAAACTTTTCCTGGAAGGCTAACAACCAGAAAGCTACCTTGTCTGTTACCCAATATAGGTTCTTGTAAACAGAGACAAAATGCATCAGTATTTTATCTTTATAGCTTATGTCAGTTTATCTTTTAGGATATAGTTAAATTCCATACTTGTATAAATAGCCATAAGGTAGGAGTGAAAGTTAAGCTTGTGCATTAATTGTGAAAACACACACAAGCAACTTTCACTCCTCCAAATACGACTATGTCCCTGAGATAGCTCAGTGGTTCCTGATAGTTGTGCTTAGACTTAGCCTAAGCTTAGTGAGGAGTGCACACTATACTCGTCATTCAATCCCAAGTGTTGTTCCGCAAACACTTGGGTAATATATTCTTTTTGATTAGTTTTAATAAAGAATATAAACGTTGAAAAATCTACTGAGTTTTTAATTTACTTATCTTGTTTAAACTAAGTTTTTCAACTACTTTGCTTTAGTAATGGATCACACTTAACATAATTTACTGTTTTGTTATTTGTGATAAGGGAACAACATGATGAACAAATAAACATAACATCGGACATTTATCCAAAACAAGATGAACAATAATCAACAGTAACTGATGAACATACTTTTTTATATAACTGATGAACAAATCGTTGTTTTATACCTTTAAAAGCTGGTCGGTCTTGCAATCTTTTCCATCTCTTTTCTCCCAAAGTTTCATTGTCTGATTCTTCATATGTGCTTCCAGATTCTAAATAAAAATTACCAAAAAAAAAAAATAACTGATGATCAAATACACTAGTAATAACTGACGAACCTACTTTCAAATAACCAATGATCAAACCCGCACTAGCAATAACTGATGAACCTACTTTCAAATAACTGATGATCAAACGCAATAACTGATGAACCTACTTTCAAATAACTAATGATCAAACCCGCACCTAGCAATAACTGATGAACCTACTTTCAAATAACTGATGATCAAACGCTAGTTAACTGATGAACCTACTTTCAATAACTAATAATCAAACGCACTAGCAATAACTGATGAACCTACTTTCAATAACTAATGATCAAACGCACTAGCAGTAACTGATGAACATTCTTTCAATAACTAATGATCAAACTTACTAGCAGTAACTAATGAACCTAGTTTCAAAAAACACAAAAACACTAGCAATAACTGAAAATATATAAATAAAAAAGTAAATAAAAAAATAAAAAATAAGCTGATAAAAAAATAAATAAAATAATAAATAAAAAAATAAACTAAAAAATAAACTATTAAAAAGATCCTAATTCTTACTCATTTTATTTTCTTGTTGTACTGTCAAATCTTCCATTCATCATTTTCATTTGTTTGTTGCTCTAGTCTCTTATTTTTTCTAGTTTCTAAAAAATACACATGCACAAATTAAAATAAACAAAAATTAAAAATTGAAACATAAATTATAAACCCTAAAAATTAAATTAGACCAAAATTACCAGTTTGTTTCATTTTTTTCGAGCATATAATGTGTTTTAATCGATGAGAGATGATCGGGAACAGAAACCTTAAAAATTTTCCCAAATTTTGATCGGTTTAGAGAGAGAAATGTGTGTGTGTGTGTGTGTGAGCGATGGAGGGAAGTGAAATACGTTTTTTTTTTTTTTTTTTTTTTGTAAAATTACTGTTTTATCCTTCTAATAGAAGGAAGCGTCCTTCTTTTTTCCCATTTAAATAACAACCGTCAGATCTCAAATTTTATTGACTATTTGACTAATCGGATGGTTAAAAATACTTTTTACACTTTTTAATTTGCACCCCTTTTGTAAGAGATCCCCACTCTACAAGTATGATGTTAATGGCTTAACTAAGGAATAACTCGCTTTCTGTGACGCATAGGACATCCGTATCCGTGATAGAGCTAGGAAGTACTTTAGTTTTGTTGTAGACGTTTTATTTGGTAGGTTCATAAAATTGACATGTCTCTCTTATGATAGTTTTGTTTGAATCCTAATAAGTTTGTTTGTTTGCATGTAACAAGCTGAGAAGTGAAATTCAACCTCATTATTATACTCCGTATGTTCGATGGCTACAAATTACAAACATTTTTCAAAGAAAGGCGAATTCTAAACCATTGTCTTGGGTCCTGGTTACCATTAGCCTTAAACCCTCGTTGGAAACTGACTGACAATCCTTTTAGGGCAAATCGCATAAAAAGATACTCATCTTATGTCCAATTTCAATTAAATGTATTATTCTTTTTTTTCTCAATTTAAGGTACCCGACTTTTTTTTGGGGCCGATTTAGGTATTTTTCTAACTTCCGTTAACCATTTCGTTAGTAAATTACATGTTTGATCCTTGAGTTTGTGTAGGCATTTCATGTTTGGTCTATTTTCGTCCGTTTTCATACGCTTGCGTACGTTTTCGTCTGTTTTTATACGTTTTCGTCCGTTTTTACACGTCTTCGTCCGTTTTTGCACGTTTTCGTCCGTTTTTGCACGTTTTCGTATGTTTTTGCACGTTTTCATCCATTTTTACACGTTGTCGTCCGTTTTTGCACGTTTGCGTCTGTTTTTGCACGTTTCTGTCTGTTTTTACACGTTTTCGTCCGTTTTTACACGTTTCCGTCTGTTTTACACGTTTTCGTAAAAAACAGACGAAAACGTGTAAAAACATACATGAACGTGCAAAAACAGACGAAAACGTGCAAAAACGGATGAAAACGTGTAAAAACGGACGAAAATGTGTAAAAACAGATGAAAACGTGTAAAAAAGGACGATAACGTGTAAAAACAGACGAAAATGTGCAAAAAACCGGACGAAAACGTGCAAAAACGGACGAAAACGAATAAAAACTGACGAAAATATATGCAAGCGTATAAAAACGGACGAAAATAGACCAAACATGAAATGCCTATACAAACTCAAAGACCAAACATGTAATTTACTAACGAAATGGTTAACGGAAGTTTAAAAAAAACCTAAATCGGCAAAAAAAAATGTTGGGTACCTTAAATTTAAAAAAAAAATAGTATCTTTAATTGAAATTGGACATAAGGTTAGTACCTTCGTTGTCTACTGCTATTCTTTACAAACTGGTAAACCTTCTATTTCTAACCCACTTAATTTTATAATTATAATTTGGGCCTTATTTAAGGTTAGCTATTTTGTGATTTTGTTATTGTAGGAATTTAAATATTGTAATCTCTATTTTCTAGGTTTCTAATATGTATACAATGCCTAGGTAGTATCAGCTTTGTTAGTTGTTTACTATGTTCTTGAGTTAAAAATTGAGGAGAAAAGAAAGGAAATGGAAAGAACTAAAGATGATTTTGTGTTCTTGAGATTAATTAGAAGAGAAAGGAAGTGAAAATGGAAGGAATGTTTGTGTGATAATCTTCCGCCCAAATCTGGGCAGAAAAGGAAGGACTTCACTTCTCTTCTTCTCTTTTCTTTTCTTTTCTTTTAATGAAAAACTGAAGAACATAGAATATGTTAATGTTTGTAGGGTTTGCTCGACTGATAATTAACGCTCAGTTCTCGAGTTTTTAAGGAAGGGAAATGGAAAAGAATAGGAAAGGGAAAAGAAAGGGAAAAGGAAAGTAAGTGTTAGTTGTTATGTTCTTGAGATAGAGGAAAGGAAAAGGAAAGTAATCATAAAGTTTTGAGTGAGAGGAAAAGAAAATAACTTGATCAAATTACATATATGCCCTTTAATTGTTAATGTCAAATGTTTTAAAAAGGGTATATTAGTCTTTATACAACCTACACTCCGTTTCCTTTCCCTTTCCTCCCAAAAGTGGGAGGAAGATTTACTTAACAAATCTTCCTCCCTATTTCCTTTCCCTTTCCTTTTCCTCCTTTAAAAAAGACTCAAGAACACAAAAAACTTTCCATTTCCTTTACTTTCCTCTTCCATTTAAACTCGAGAACTGAGCGTAAAAGTACTAATTTTCACCTAGAAGATCAGCTAGTTTCATTGTTCATTGCATTGGGTATGAGTGTTTGGTTGCTAGCTATGTTGGGGAAATGATGATTTGAGGATACTTGTTTGACAGTTTTGGCTCGCACCTGATATTGCCATCTCCTTAGCTCCTGCGTGGGATTTTTTCTTGGATCCACCACTGCTCTCACATACCACGTGATCGGAAAACCTTCTTTAATGAACTCAAAGCTTGAAAACTTGTGGGAAGAAGTGCGGGAACTAAGTTTAGGAACTACCCTACAAATCGAACGCCTACATACCCCTCCAACCCCACTCCAGTTCTTCCGCGACTACCTTTCCCAAAACAAACCATTCATACTCTCCGCATCCGCTGCCACCACCCTCAACTGGCCTGCCACCACTCTCTGGACCTCAACGTCTTACCTCCTCGATTCCCTCTCTTCTTCCACCGTCTCCCTACATATAACTCCCACCGGCCAAGCCGATTCCCTCACCCCACACCCTTCTATCCCCAACTCCCTTTGCTTTGCATCCGCTCATGTCCAGCAAACCTCATTTTCCAGTGCCGTTGATGCTATAAAGTCTTCACATAAAGAGGGTACAAGTAAAGGGTTTGTTGCTTATGCACAACAGCAGAATGATTGTTTCAGGGCGGAATATGGGGCGTTGGCGGGAGATTGTGATTCGGATGTTGCGTGGGCGACTGAGGCTATTGGCGGATTGCCAGAAGCGGTTAATTTGTGGATTGGGAATGGTTTGTCTGAGACTTCGTTTCATAAGGATCATTATGAGAATTTGTATGCTGTTGTTACTGGTGAGAAGCATTTTGTGCTTCTTCCGCCTACTGATGTTCATAGAATGTATATTCGTGAATACCCTGCTGCTCAGTACAGTTACTCTGAGGTATAGTTTCGATCGTTTCATTTTTAGTATAAATTCATCTCTTTGTGTTTATGGGTATGTCTTGTACGTGTTTATACATGGCTCTATTGTTTGTGGGTGTTTGGATTTTCATTTTGAAAGTGGTATCTGACATGAGAATAATGATAGTTAGATTCTTAGGTGGAACAAAAAGGAATCTTGGATTCTGCACAGTTTTTTGAGTGGTTTATAGGTTTTGATCATTTGAGCAGTTGTAACTAAAATGATCCTAAATAATCTTTTAATTGAATCAGTTTTGTTGCAACTATTACTAAAACGATTTTCAAAAACTGATTATCCCATCATTAAATAGTTAAATAGTCAGAATAAGTTTCATTTTATTAAAATGCTAGACACTAATTATCCGCGGCATGAAAATGCTAAATAATCAGTTCCAACCCAAAAAAAGGAGGGCTTTACCCGTTTGTGTTTTTGTGCTGGTGGGATCAAACCCCATAGATTAGTCGGCCAAAAGGTTGGAACCATGTTTACCCCAAAAGAAAGAGCTGAATGGAATTAGTGATGGTGATAATTGAATGGCACCAAATGATCTTTAAGATCACGCAGCTAAGCTGGCAAATGTGATCAAGTAAATTCTAGTCTGAATTAGGTTTTGTCAAATGAGATTAGTTTGTCAAAATATATGGAAGGAAAGAAATGGAAGGATATTTAGAGATGTTAGTAGAAACTGTGAGGATGTGGTTAAGAACATTGTGGAAACTGTGAAAAGTAGACTAATTGGCATCACAGTTAGAGAAAGTGGTGCTGTAAGGATGATGGAATGCAAATGGAGCATCTCTCTCCCAAATGCTAAGACCTTGAATAAAGCTTAAAATAATATTCCAGTTCTCACCATCTGAACATAAGCTTTTATATCCTAAAGGGATGTTTGGATATGAATTTATCCTGCAGACAGATGAGGTTCATATACATCTGCAAAAAGTTTGTTTAGCTTAATTGGATAAAGGGGTGTTTGGTATTAAGTACAAATGTTGCAGTCTATACATTTTGATTTTCTTAACTGAAAAATCAAAGTGTTTCTTCTTTGCAGACCATAACAATGGATTGTCTCTAGTACTTGGAGTTCTAATGGTGTGACTATACTCATTTGATTCTCATTCTCTTAATCAGTTTGGCCTTGGAGAGGGAATTGATTAGGCTTTGATGAATCAATGAGAGGTCTAATTCATTAGAATGTACCATAATATAGAGCAATCATTGTGAAGGGTATATGGTTTGGGTGGGCAGTGTATGATGGGTGGAATAACGAGGAGTGAAAGATGAACCTGCTTGGTCCACTCAAATACACTGCTAAAAAAGTATGTGTTCCCAAGTAACTGAAGCCATTTTTAAGAGATGGAAATGTAGGTTACTTGGTATAGCTCTTGATTGGAAGGGTTAAGGGTGCCTAGTGATGCCATTCATCTTTCTACTTTGATCACTGTGGTTGATGGTTGAGTGGTCTTGGTGGAGGATGAATGGAAATGTAGCTAGATGGTTATGGTGCATGTTAAAAGGCAAATAAAGGTGCTCTAGTTGTTTGGAAAGAGTTTGGTTGCAGCTGGTCTGGTCCCCTGTTAGAGATCAAATGTATCAGACATGTTAGGCTGTTTTGTCACATATCGGATGTATTTGATTCATGCTTTGTATCTGTTTTGGTTTCTGTTTTTGGGCATGTCCAAATTCAGTGGTGTTACTCATGTCTTTGTACAAATTGGTTAGATTAATATAAATTTACCTTTTGCACCAAAAAAATAATAATAATAAAAAAAAAAAAGAAAAAAAAAAGAGAGAGATTAGTTTGAAGATTTCTGATTGAAAACAAATGAAATGAACTAATGTTAAATGAAAGGATGATACTCAAAACAACGAATGAGATTTTGGTGTTTTAGCCTTGCATGAGATTGGTTTGAAGTAGGGACGAAGCATTTGAAGGGCAGGGTGGGGCTGTGTGCCACCCAAAAATTGATTCGCCTACTTAATTTTAGTGGAGAATTTTTTTGATAGAGTTATTTACTCATTTGCTCCCCTTAAAAATAAATATGTTCATTTTGGGCCATCTAATAGCGTAGTTGAAGCTTCGGCCTTGGTTTGAAGGCTTTCGAATTGAGGATAATTTATATAAACTAATGTTTGGTAAAAAGGACAATACTAAAAGTTATTGGATTCTTCTCTGACATCTAGAATTTCACAAGATATCATGTCATCAACCGCATACAATATATTATTGCATTTTGCCATTTTGGTCACTAAAATGTCAAAAGGGTGCTTTTGTGTCATATGTGTGTGATTAACCATGCTTGTTTTTTGATTTGTGGGCCTTTTATATTCTTTATTTTGCATTTTATCCTAACAATCACAAGAGTCCTTGGCCATCAAAAAAATGCTTATGCTTGCTTACAAACGCGTTTAAAAATTTACAAGTTTAAAAATGTGTTTAAAACAAAAAGCTGCCGCTTTACAAGTTTAAAAATGTGTTTAAAAATGTGTCCGCACCTTTATTTGGTATCAGAGCCATAAAAAGCTCTTGAGATCATTTCTATATTTCTAATATGAATGACAATTTCTCTTCTGAGGAAGAAGAAGATCATGCTTATCTTAACGAAAGTCATGATGGATTTGTTGGCAGAATAGCCATCAAAAATGAACTTTTGAAAAAAGTTAATAATACAAAACTTACTCTTAAAGAGCAAGAAGTTTTCAAAAGAAAAAAGTTTAATTTAAGTCTTAAACTTTTATCACGACCTAATGAAATTATGTACTTTGTTAGAACTATAGAGCACTCTATAGATATAAAAGATACAGAAGGATCTGTATACTTGCCTCTTATTACCTACGGTACTTTAGAAGCTGATCGAAAAAGTTTTCTAACAATGTTAGACCTTCTATTAATTTCCTACATTTATGAGCTATAAAAATCATGTTGAAAGCCCATTTTCGTGAAGGTATCAACAGCCCTATAAAAATGGCGTTATATGACGACCGTTTAAACCATGCTCAAGATAAAATCTTAGGTAAAGCCAAAGGCAATTTAGCCTATGGAAAATTCATTTTTACTGTATATCCTAAATATGGAATTAGTCTTAAAGACACAAACCTTAATAAGGTCTTATCTTTCGTTCACAAATTTGAAAGGAAAAATTTTATGGAAAAAGGTAGTAAAGCGTTTAGTATTACTTATGTAATTGCTTACGCACTCACTAATAGTCATCACAGTATTGACTATTCCAATGAAAAAACTATTGACCTTGAAAATATATTTCAAGAAATTGGTGACGTCAACTCCTGCAAATTTGCAGAAATTGATGATTCTAATGACAACGATTGGGCAATTGACATTGCTAAAAACAAAAAATTAATTGGTCAAAAACCTTTATCTTTAATCAAGAGTCGTAAATCCTACTCTGGAGAAACATCTTCCGATGTTACACAAAGTATGAGTATGAGATCTATGTCTCTAAAGATTGACTCTCTCAGAGAAGAACTACAAAAAATTCTTCACGAATGAGTTATTCTAAATCCATAACTATGCATCACCCGCATATTTATAAAAAAGGAAAGCTCCTTAATTTTAAAAAATTAGATGAAGGGATAAATCCTACAGATAGAAAATATGTTTTCAGTACTGCTAGTCCTAGCATTCCTAACATAATAAATTCTCTTAACAATGTCAACCAAATTGTTGGAAGAAATTGGCTTGGAATATCCAAACTTCTATCTTATTTTGGGCTTAGTAAAGACCAAAGTGAAAAGATATCAAAATCTAAGGTTTTTAATAACTTCTGGAATAATGATCTAAGTAGATGTTTCTCTCTACTTAAAGATATAAACGCTAAAGTTGAAAGACTTGAAGCATCTATAAAAAATCTTGAAAGTCTCAGTAATGAACTCCAAGTAACCAAAAGTGAAATCCACAATTTCACTACTGCTGTCGACAAAATTCATGAACAACTCAACCGAGTTATTGGTGAATGATGGCAAACTTTGTCACTATAAGTGTTGAACTCAGAGAAATGAAAATTAATCAAGAAAAAATTATTGATTTACTTGAAAAAATTATCATTAAGGACTCTGATGTTATTGAAAAAGCTTCTGCTAAGATCATCAGTGATATTACCGAAGCAATTCAAAATAATACTTGTAACACAAAGATTCCTGATCTTATAAAGATCATTGAAAAACCGAAAACCAGTAACTATAAAGGTTTAACTAGGTTTTCACCACCTAATTTAGGATCTCCAGAACCTAAAATGGAAAAATTAAAGGATAAACAAGTTTTAATATATCCTTTAAAATCTAATGAAAAACAAGACTTGTCTTTTAACTTTAAAGGAAAAGAATGAGCATTTCCTCTCAACTTGAAGATTTCTTCTTCAACAACATTGATGATTGTGATCAACATCTTATAAAACTTTTATCTTATGAAGAAGATGAATGTAAACAACAATTCGAACAAAATCCACAAGAGTTCGAAAAGTATCTTCCAAGACATTTTTTCAATGCCTTAACCAATCTCATGGAAGAACCTGTTACAGAATCAGAATCCGATTCTGACGAACCCATCATCAATGAAAAAATTAATAGGGTTAAACCTGAAAGAAGTGATGAAGCTGAAACCTCTAGAAGAAATTCCAGAAAATACGAGTTTAGAATGCCTTTGCATAAAGGAATCCCTAACAAAAACAATTCTTCTTCCGGAGCCATAAATATACTCAATCTTGATTGTATTTCTGACCTTAACGAAAGAAAAAGAATTCTTGAAAAATGGTCTACCGAGATATCTCTTATCTTACAAACCAATCAAGAAGACTTTCTAACCGCTAAATCCGTTCTAACTTTAGTAGAGCACAAAACTGAAGGGAACATCCAAAACCTTGTTAAACAAGCTCAATGGAACGAAGAGCTTCATGGAAGCGATTTCTTCGACTCTGTTATCGATATCTTTTACACTATGTTTGTAGGAATCGACTACTATGGCAACAAAGATAGCGAAATCTTAAAAGAACAAGATCAAGCTAGAAGAAGCCTAACTAGAGTTCAACTCATAAACATCTGTAGTCTCGATGAATACACATGTCTCTATGAGAAAAATCTTTACAAAATCCCTTTAGGAGAACACCCTCAATGGATTGAAGCTTATCTCATGAAAATACCCATCATAAGTGAACAAACCATTCAGAGATGGAAAGATGAAGGAAATACCATTTCTAAAAACAGCCTCGCCTTTGCTACTAGAATAGCCAAAGAAGAGATCACAAAGATTTGTGATGCTAGATATAAACAGAAAAAACTTAGGTCACTTAGCAAAAGCTGTTGTGAAAACATTGTCGATATGGAAAACCTTGACATTGGCAAAAATAATTTCTACAAAAGAAATTAAAAAGAAGTATAAAACCTCTTGGAAACAAAAAAGAAAGAGATTTTCCCCTGGAAAATACTTTAAAAAATCTTCTAAAAATCCACCGGAAAAATATTGTCCAAAAGGAAAAGAGAAGAAAAAATGCAGGTGTTGGACTTGCAATGAAGAAGGACACTACTCTAATGAATGTCCTAAGAAAAATCAATATCCAGATAAAGTAAAATTGTGTAGAATTGCATTTTTACAAGGATATGAACCCATAGAGGATATTTACGATGATAAACAAAATGTTTTTTATCTAAAAAACAAAGAAATCATCAAAGATTCTTCATCTTCAGACGAAGAAAATTCTGATGAATCATCAGAATAAAAACGACTTATCCCATTTCTGGGAGGGGGAGAACAATAATCACTTTGCCTATAATCTCCAAAAACATGAAGATTCGGTTAGAAATATAACAAACCCAAACTCAATTTACATTCAAGGAAACCTTAAATTTAAAGGCTTCAAAGAATATAAATTACATTGTTATATTGATATGGAGCATCCTCTTGCTTAGCTAGCAAATATGTTTTTCCACAAAATTTATGGGAAAATTCTCCAAGAGAAATAACTGCTACCATTGCAAATGGAGATACCATAAAAATCAATCAAGTTTGCAGAAATATCTTGCTAAAACTTTCTGGATATGAATTCAAAATCCCAACTATCTACCAACAAAATTCTGGGATCGACCTAATTCTAGGAAATAACTTCTGTCAACTCTATGGACCTTTCATTCAATGGATTGATAGAATTGCTTTTCATCTCAATGAAGAGTTGATTATCATTAAAAAAGTTACCAAGGCTTTCAGTCAAGGCCAACCAAATTTTATTGAATCTATGAAAAAGGATTCAAAAACCAAACAAATACCTGGAACAAACATTTCTCAAGAAAATATAAAAGGATGTAATATCTTTTTACAAATAAACAAATACAAAATCATTGAAGAAATTCTTGATAAAGTATGCTCAGAAAATCCTATTGATCCTCAAAAAACTAAAGGTTGGATGAAAGCATCAATTAAGTTAATTGACCCCAACACAGTTGTTAGAGTCAAGCCTATGTGCTATTCTCCTCAAGACAGGATTGAATTCACAAAACAGATTAATGAACTGCTCGAAATGAAGCTCATTATACAATCCAAATCTCCTCATATGTCCCCAGCCTTTCTTGTTGAAAACGAAGCTGAAAAAAGACGAGGAAAGAAAAGAATGGTCGTTAATTATAAAAAAATTAACGAAGCCACCATTGGAGATTCTCATAATCTCCCTAACATGCAAGAACTCTTGACTTTACTAAGAGGAAAAAACATTTTCTCCAGCTTTGATTGCAAATCTGGATTCTGGCAAGTCTTGCTAGATGAACAATCGCAGTTACTTACTGCTTTTACCTGTCCTAATGGACATTTTCAATGGAAAGTAGTTCCTTTTGGCCTTAAACAAGCCCCTAGTATTTTTCAAAGACATATGCAAAACGCACTTCGCGGTTTAGAAAACTTTTGTACAGTTTATGTCGATGACATAATTGTTTTTAGTGAAAGCGAAGAAAAACATTATATCCACGTTTTAGAAGTTTTAAAAACTGTTTTAAAACATGGTATAATTCTTTCAAAAAAGAAAGCAAATCTTTTTAAAACCAAGATTAACTTCTTAGGTCTTGAAATAGATCAAGGGACTCATAGTCCTCAGAAACACATTTTAGAACATCTACACAAATTTCCAGATGCTCTTGAAGATAAAAAACAATTGCAAAGATTTCTAGGAGTTTTAACATATGCTGAAACTTATATTGAAAAACTTGCAAAAATGAGAAAACCTTTACAAGGAAAACTCAAAAAAGATGCTGTTTGGAATTGGACTCAGTCCGATACTGATTACATTAAAAAAATTAAGAGAAATCTAATAGTTTTTCCTAAACTTTATCTTCCTTCAAACGAAGATTCTCTTATCATTGAAACGGATGCTTCTGATGATATTTGGGGAGGAGTTTTAAAAGCAAAAACCCCCAACAACGATGAAAAAATTTGCAGGTACACCTCTGGAAGCTTCAAAGCGGCAGAAATAAATTACCACAGCAATGAAAAAGAATTATTGGCAATTAAAAGGGTCATTTCAAAATTTAGTGCTTATCTTACCCCAGTAACTTTTCTGGTGAGGACAGATAACAAAAATTTTACTTATTTCCTTCGAACTAACATTGCAGGTGATAGTAAACAAGGACGCCTTGTTCGATGGCAAGCCTGGTTCAGTCATTATTCTTTTAATTCTGAACATCTCCCAGGAAATAAAAATGTGCTGGCAGATTGCCTTACACGTGATTTCAAAAATTGACATCATCCATGACATCAAAAGCTCCTCACGAGCCCTATAAAAAGAACGTTGCAGCCAACGTTTTCTCACAAAATAAATCCACCAACAAAAAGAAAGGGGAGGAGAAGCAAAACCCTTAAACCTTTTACAAATCTTTTACAAATGGAAAACCTCGATGGATTGAGGATAAAAAAGCAAATGCTTATGCTCGAAATAAACATGATTGAGCAAAAAATAGCCCTTCTTGAGGCTACAACAACGGTTACCGATGTACCGGAAAGCGAAAGCTTAAAAACAAAGGCTATTCCTAAGCAAACGGCTTTAGGTAAAGAAACAACAAATCCGTTGAAAGCTGAGGTTTTGCTAAAAAACCTAACAAAGGATAATACTGATCCTAACTCTCTGAGTAAAACCAGTAAGCTAGTTAACTCTAGTCCTCATACTACAGGTAGTAGTAAAATGACAATTTTGTCACCTAACAATCTTGTGCAGGAATTCACTCCAGACTACCTCAAAGCAGTCAAACAAAAGCCTAAAAGTTACTATGTAATATACAAAGGACCACATGCTGGTATCCATACTGAATGGGGAATCACCAAAACATTCATTGATGCCGACAAAGTCACTTGCAAGAAATTCAGATCTGAAGAAAGTGCAAGAATTAGTCTAGCAACCTACTCCCAAGAAGGTTTAGACGATAAACCAGTTCTTCTACGACCAAAAATTCAAAGAATTAAAGAAGAACACAGAGATCAAAGATTCAAGATCCCTGAAGATAAAGAACAAGTCATTTTCAAACCTCCAATGAAGTTTGAAGATTTCAGAATAATTTGGAACAAAGCAAGAGCGGCTTGTCCAGAAGATCTCATACATGAGAAATTCTTCACAACTGACAAAGTCACTAAAAGCCTTTACAACTTTGTTGAAGGAGCAGATCCAAAATTAGTCCAACAAGCCTTTGAAGCCGGATTAATAAACAACATTTATCCTAGCCACAACCTCCATGAGATAAGGCATTTTCCACAACCAATGGTGGATTCTATTAAGAACTTTAGAAAAAAGGTTCTTAAAGCAAAAGATGATCCAATTTACATTAAGGTCATCAGTTCAATTCCAGATTGGCAACAAGAAGATGAGTTCAACTCCTATCATTTTCTAGAAATTGGCCTAGCAAAGTCCAAAAAGAGATTTCAGTCTCAACCAATAGAAGAACAACATGTCCTTCCCGATAATCTCGTTAAAATAAGAGTTAATTCGCTAAGAAGAATCTCTGAAAAAGTCCTTGAAGTTCTTTCAGGAACAAAGAAGAAGGTTAATTATGTTAGTAACAACTGCATAATAACTAGTTGGAGCTTTTCAAATACCAATAAAGAAGATATCCAAAGAGTTTCACAATTTGGTGAGAAGTTCATGAAGAACAACATTCAAGCAGGAAGTACAACTCGACAAAGCCTTTGCCGACACTTAATGCAGCTGTTTGAAGACCATTATTGCCAATACTGTTTTGACAATAATACAACAAAAAGTGACCCCTCCACCGAAGAAGAATCTTCAACAAATTAGGTGTATGTTACCTAATGGGCCACAGACAAAGAAAAATATGCCAAAGTAGTTCAATAATGCTACTTTACTTTATTAAAGATATTCGATTTTTAATAAAGACAGACAACCTAACCATGAAGGAGAAATAACCTTGGTTAAGTTATCACCTTTTGGTGATTATAAAGGAAGACCTCCTCTTTGAGTTAGAGGCATCACAAAAACACAGGCCTAAAAAACCTACAACTATCATTGTAAATTTTATCTTCAATTATGTTAAGTGAGTAGTAACCCTGAAAAGGGTATTATGTAAAATATTAAGAGGTTCCTCTTTTGAGGAACTCTATTATGAATAAAATCAACTTTCCTCTTTATTCTGGGTAATGAATGGTGGTATCTATAAATCAATCGTGACAGAGTCTGATGCAGGAAAGTCAACAAGTACCAATTAGGCATGTGGCCGTAGGGAAAAGACATAAAAAGCATCTTATGGACAGGCTGGCTTTTGATCCATCAACCACCAATCATCCAAACAACCATGAGGTACTAAATGATTATGTTCATGTATGAGTTAAACCTTAAATATTTTCATAATATTCTTTTCTTCCAAAACAAATTATAAAACCAATCTTTTACTAAAAATCCTTTTTATGACAAATCCTGATTATATGAAAAATCTTTTTAAAGATTTACAACAAGAAATTGTTGAAACCTCTGAAGGGATTAATGATATGAAAAAATATATACAAAGACTTGAAGAAAGACTTGTACAGAGTCAAGAAAAAGGGGGATATGAACACCCTTTAACAATCACAAGAGTCCTTGGCCATCAAAAAAATGCTTATGCTTGCTTACAAACGCGTTTAAAAATTTACAAGTTTAAAAATGTGTTTAAAACAAAAAGCTGCCGCTTTACAAGTTTAAAAATGTGTTTAAAAATGTGTCGGCATAGTTAATGTGGTAAATACGATTACCGAATTATTTGAACCTTTTGACTTTTTAAAATCTCTTTTTAGGCATTGACCATTTGACTCATTAGAGATAAACATAAGCCAGATCAACCCATTTGAATGTAGAAGGGTCCAATTCTCTACTCTTAGTAATGTTGATTTGCAAATATGTAATGTTACAGGAAACTGGGGAATTTAAATTGGAACCTGAGAATCCAGTGAGGTACGTCCCTTGGTGCAGTGTTAATCCTTATCCATTACCCGAAAACAAGGAGAAAGAAATGACCAAATTCCCATTATATTATAATGGACCGAAGCCATTTGAGGTCACTGTTAAGGCTGGTGAAATTCTATACTTGTAAGGACTTCCAGTAAATACTCATATGCATGTACATGATTAAAACATATATCTTGATACACTTGAGTAGAATTCATTCATAATTACTTTGCTTGTATAGCTTATCTCACATCTTAAGCAATTACGATTACATACTTGCATGAAAAGGAACTTGGTTGGGCTACCCTGTTTCTAAAGAAATGAAACATTTTCTATTTTGGATTGTTAGAAAACTGGACACTTTTTTTTTTTTTTTTTTTTTTTTTTCCTCGAAATTTTCTGTACAGGTTTACTTATTTGTCCATTGGCAACCACTAACTGGGATTATTAATGAGGTTCATTATTAGTGAACGACCTCTATTTTTTTTTATTGTTTTTTATTGTTTATTGGTTTAGTCAAATGTTGCTGTCTTTTTTGCGAAGAAGGAAACAGTTAAACTCGCATCTTATCTAGGCCCCCCTTCATTGCGGTTTAAAATGATAGCTTAATACCTACCTATCTATCTCGAAAGAGGTTTGTTTTGTCAAATAAGTGTGTCTTGCAGTCCTAGAAATAAACTGGATTATATTTTGTTTTTGTCAATTTGTTTATAGTGAACAAGAATTTATGTATCTTTTTGCTCAAGAAACGAGTCCTTAATGTTGATTTTGGTGATTATGTAGGCCTAGCATGTGGTTTCATCATGTTAGACAGACTCAGACAACAGAGGACTCACCATTGCAGTGAATTATTGTAAGTTTACTTAACAATCTAACCTAAAAGTTAACAATGGTCAAAGCATTTTTTGAGTGTTAATCTAACCACAAACTATATCTCCTGGCAGGGTACGATATGCAGTTTGATATCAAATATGCATACTTCAACTTCTTGCAATCACTTACTGCACCCCAGGAATCAACGTATCGCAAATCTAGTTCACACGATTCTTTAACAAGCGAAAATTCATCTGATGATGATGAAAACCATAGAGAGGGTTGAACAATTTTGTAAGCATGTTCTAAGATCGAGCCAGTTGATCTGCTGTGCATATTTTGCTGAATTAAAGGTATTCTTTCTATGCAATTTCTTTGTGAAGGGTTCCCTACCAATAGTTGAATCAATGTTGTGCTAAATTAGCCTAATTGATAGGAGACATAGGTTAGTATTGAAAGTTAATTGCCAGATGTGTATACCTACTATTTATAGATTCTACTTGAATTTTTTTGACCTGTTAAATCATCTTTAATGGAATGGATGGTAATAGTATTTGAATATTTATGTTTATGAAGTAGTAATAAAATGATAATTAGAGGCTCAAGAGTTTCATTGATTTACAATAGTCAGTAACGGGTAGCAAAATGTAAATACAAACACCATGATAATCTGATACCTGAATCGATTGCGGCTCTCTTGGATTCATAATTTGCACCTTCAAACCCTAATAATTTGACTGAATTTGATTTTCTACTATTGTGATTATCATTACATTACAAATCAATCATTCTACTTGTGAAAATTAGAACACAAAGTAATATTACTTGCTAGTTACACCTTTATGGTTTTATATACAAACAATCACCTAGAAACCATGTATAACATCAACAAGTGAAGTTCCCTTAAAAAATGGGAAAAATATAAATCCTATATAGATCAATCGACTCAGGTATTAAAAATCACTGCCAAGTTATTGGAATAGCTAGCCTATTAGACCACTTCACGGATTTTTTTCATGATTCCAATCAAACTTGGACGGCGTTGCAGCTAAAAGAACTACCCTTAACACTACTGGAGACATACGTTTCTATAAATACATCTTTATATGATTCAAGTTTATTCTAAAAAATAGAAAAAGGTTTTGTGAACGACAAAACTAGCAATGGAACTTAAACATTCTGAGAACATTTTCAAATATGTACATTGTTAAACAAAGATGAAGTTACAAAAAAAAAAAAAAAAAAAAAAAAAAAAAAAAAAAAAAAAAAACATTATCTACATTCTAATTCGCGTGAAAGTCCACAAACCAAACGTAGAAGCACAAAGGTATATATTCAGTTTCGTGCAAGCCAAATCGATTGTGTGACACATACCAAATTACTGCGACTTCACTCCAAAAACACTCTTCAAATCAAATACGCACTATGAAGTTGAGTAGGCAACTCATGTTCTTATTACAGGATACAAATTCATCAACTATCTTTTACGATTGTTGCCAGTGGCCGAAAACATTGAATGCAAATACAAAACGCATATTTCTCTTACCTTGTACTCTCATATAATGTTTTTAAGTTTTAACAATACTAACAGTTTTATAACAAGGCTACTGGAATAGGCAGATTAATAAACATAATTTTTAATATAGATAAATTTAAGCACTCAAATTCAACTTGGGAAAATAATAATTATTCCAATAATATCTACCTAGTTTTAAACCACACCATTTTGTGTTATTGGTGGTGAATGGATAAATGAATATAGGTGGGGTTGGTTTTGAAGCATGGATTGATTTAAAATGTGACAATGAAAGTGGTCCTCAACACCAATGAAATATCAGACTTTGTGGACGTAAAATTATTTCGTGAATATGTGGAGTGCAAGTTTCTTCATAAAATTGATTGTTTTCTTCATTATTGAGAACATGACAATATTGTAGTTAATTTTTTTGTTATTAATCGACCAAAAGTCTATTTGTAACCCACAAGTATCTTTTAATTATTTCGCGTATGGACACGTATAAAACCTACAAATTTATCATGTCTATCTTGTACGATAAATTATTGCGGTTTACAAAATACGCATATGTTCATATATAAGTTTGATTGGACGTAGCATAGGAATCGATGACGCTTATTAAACGCATTATTGAGGTCTTAATATGGTCTTTAGTGTCACGGACTCTCTTCTCGAAGAAAAAATGTATGTTTACAATGTGTTCATTATTTATTGTGTTTTTATCTCTCTTGTTAGCTAAAAGTATAAAAGAGTTTGGCAACAATTAAGTTACTAATTACTGAAGGATTTGTAGCCCGACACTCTTTCTAATCAAAAGAGCTTGACTACAAGTTTTTGTTGATTTCTTTTGTTGCATACCGGTAAGCGACTGTTTTGAGATGGTCAATCTTCCAAATACTAAATTGAAAATTAGACTTCCATTAGTAACTAATTAAGTTAGCAGCTCTCGAAGAACATAAAGAAGCTGACACTTTTGGATCAATCTCTCTCTATGTTTATTCCATAATGCAATACACCTTAAATAGTCAAATGAAACAAACAATGCGTGATCTCCTAAAAATTGGATACAAAAATAATTATGTGGAAATAACGGAAATGTGAGAACATAATGCGGGAGGGGTGGTTCACTTTAATCCAATAAACCATGGTTGTTAAGACTCGGATTCTGATTATAGGATTTTATGATTTTACGATACTACAAAACAAATATGTTTTGGATCTTAAGTAGGATTTTTGCGAGATAGGATCCCGATCTTAACCACATGATCTTAAGATCTCGATTGATTTGATTTTACTTTTCTCGAACCACAAGCTAAAAAACTACAAATTTGTGTATTAAGTTTTGTAGAATATGAAAAACAAGAGGCTAATTTTATTAAACATTTCATGATCATAATTTTGACATACATTTTCATGATATATGATACATACTAATATATAAATTTGAAATTTTTTACAACGTCTGCTAACAAAATGATACTATAGTACGATCTTAAGATCCTGATTCGATCTTACAATCACGATCTTTCAAAAACAAAAACGATGCTATAGGATCTTATAAACATGCATGCAACTTAAAGTTAATCCTGCATGTGAAGCATAGTTGTTGATGTACTTAGTCTTGATTTTTTGCACGTATCAATACTTCACTCCTTGAAAATGAGCCTTGTCCTCAAGGGTCATGATTTTGCATATCAGGTCATGCGGGTCCCAAGCTAGGTCATGTTTTGAGAATAGTAAACTTTGGTAGGATACATGGGAGACCGGGTGGAAATGTCTTCGGGAATTGAAAACAAAGTCCAATGAAGGATGAGAGACTGATTTGAGATGATTAATCTCTCAAAAACTAAGTTAAGAATTCGACTTATGATAAATAATAACTGAGTCATCAATCTCCAATAACATAAAGAAAAGAAACAACTTTGAATCAATCTTTCTCTATATTTATTCCATAATGCAATACACCTTAAATAGTCAAAAGAAACAACCAATGCATGATCTCCTAAAAGTCTTTACAAAACTAATTATGTGGAAATAAGGAAACATGAGAACATAATGCAGGAGTAGTGGTTCACTTTAATCATATAAACATGCATGAAACTATAAGTTAAGTGTGCATGGGAAGCAAAGTTGTTGATGGAGACTTCGTCTTGGTCTTCTTGCTTGTGTACATGCCTTAAGCTAAGAAAAGTTGTTTGAAGTTAACCCTTGATCATAAGATCAAGCTCTAAGATAGTAAGAAGCTGATTAAAGGAAAATATCAACATCGAGTTTCAAGAATCGTTGGGAAATAACTTTTTAAAAATGTTATAAAATAACAAAATTAAATAGTTTACATGCAACTAGGCAAGTAATCTTGTATTATACTTTAATCAGGACGAATCGTTGATAATTACGAGTAGCATATATTCCGAAATAAGAAATCAGAAAGACCATTCTATATATATACATGCCAATTTTAGTGGCTAGCTTTCTTATCAAGAATTCAGAAACACCGTTCTATATATGTACATGCCAATTCTATATATATGGGACATCTATCAAACTTGTGTCCATTTCTTTGGGGTTATCCTTTTTTTCATTGATTGTGAATTTAATAACTGCCAAAGGAATTTTTTAAAAGGATCAAGTGCAAATGTATTTTTAAAGTGTCTTGTTTTAGTACGCATATTTTTTAAGTTATAGAATATAATTGTTAAGTTTTAGAATACAATGTAATTTCTATAAGTATTCTAATTTTGTAGTCATCCTATTTACAACTTAAACAAGTTAAAAATAGTACAAGTGACTAAATTGAAACAATTGAAAAAAATATTGCTATTCTATAAATTAAAAATAATATAATAATAAAAAAGACTTACAACTTAATCCCTTTTTAAACTTCTTTAACATGGCCGGTCACATTTTCATCACCGATCCATTTTGTACTACTAGTATTTTGGATTTCACGACATTAACCGAGCATAAGTATATTAATTCTGTATTAGAGGCTAAGCATGATTTTTATGCGAATCTTTCGTAATGGATTCATCATAGAAGTTTTACATACATAAGAACGAAGGTGGCACACAATGTGATCAAACTAGTATGTAGCCATTAAATTTTGATTAGGTTAAGAAAAGTACCCTGCATCGATAATATTGTCTGATAGTGATTACGTACTACTTGAAATAACGGAAACATATTGTTATTCGTCTAAATTAACGGTAATTACCAATGATCTAATATGTGTTACGAGTATGGAGTATTGTATATGTTTTTAACCATCTAAATGATCAATGATCATATATATCTTATACGACCGCTGACATACCTCAATTTTTCGTTAAAAAGATGTGGTCATGTGGATATGAATGTGAGCTAGATTTTTTTTTTTTTTTTATTAATCCCTCCGTCTCATATTGACTGTCCACTTTTAATTTTCTAAGTCTTTCATTTCTAACTTTGACCTTAAATATTTTTAGTTAGGTTATATAATCTTGATCTGAAATATAGAATAGATTGAATTTTAAATGTATTTTTATTGGTATAATTTTTATTAAATATTATATAACATAAATAAAAATATTTAAGTCAAATAAAAATTTAAAAAGACAACAAGGCAATTAATATGAGACGGTGGTAGTATTTTTTTAACAAAAATATCAACTAGATTGAGATATTGATTTCAGTTATATTTTTTGTATGGATAATAAATATTTGAAGAAATAGATAACAAAAATCTTACATTTGAAGTAGGGGTGTGCAAGAAACCGAAAAACCGAACCTAAACCGAAAAAAACCGAAGAATCGAAACCAAAAAAACCGAAACCAATTGAAAAACCGACGGTTCGGTTTTTACATTTTGAAAAAACCGAAGTTTTTGGTTCTGTTTGGTTTTAGCTTTAAAAACCGATCAATAGAAACCGAACCGACATTTAAAGTCAAAAGAATATAACTTGCCTTCTTTGTTCATAAATAATATAAGTCTTTATCTTGATATCTTCTTTTACATTACCGTTGTAAATGATGCATTTCAATGTGTGATACTCTCTTAATATTTTATTTTATAACAATATATATACTTAAATGTCTTTAAGGTAAAAAAAATGGGTATTACAATGTCCAAGAACACATTAAGTTTGAATGTTAATGGTTGTTCCATTTGATATATGTCATCTACTTTGAAAAAGCAAAAGCTCGATAAATCGTATAGAACCGAAAAAACCGAAAAACCAAACCGAAAAAAGCAAACCAATAGAAAAGCCGAAACACAAAACCGAAACCGAATGGTTTCTAAAAATCAAAAACCGAAATTTTTCGGTTCGATTTCGGTTTTATATAAAAACCGAGCCAAACCGAACCATGCTCACCCCTAATTTGAAGCATGAAGAAGTGATTGGTCGTTGTCCAAGTTTTGCTATAAAAACATGTGCCCACACATTTGTGGTAAAGCATCCATAACAACACCACCATGGATTGTCTTTCCTCATCTTTTCTTTCAACATTTTCACCAACCAACTCTTACTCTTCATCACCACCACTACCAACATCCCAACCATCTTCTTCTTTTCGTGTCTTTTCGGTTAGAACCGAAGATAAACCACAAACTGTGACAACTACCACCAAGACTAGGCCTAGTGATGAACAAGTGAAAAAACAAACAACGCCATCTTTCAATATCGAAAAAAGAAGTAGATCAGTGGTGGTAGATCAGTCTCTACCATCCACCTTCTTAAATGCATTTGATAATATCATAAACAACTTCATTGATCCACCACTTAGGGTGTCAGTTGACCCGAAGCATGTGTTGTCAGATAACTTTTCACCTGTAGATGAACTCCCTCCTACCGAGTGTCAAGTCATTGAGGGTACACTTCCAAGTTGTCTTGATGGGGCGTACTTCCGCAATGGCCCTAACCCGCAGTTCTTACCGCGGGGACCATACCATTTGTTTGATGGGGATGGCATGCTTCATGCTATTCGTATTTCTAACGGAAAAGCCACGTTTTGTAGTCGATATGTGAAAACATACAAATATAACATTGAGAAAGACGCGGGATTCCCCATTATCCCAAATGTCTTTTCAGGATTTAATGGTATGACGGCCTCTGCAGCTCGCATGGCAGTTGCAGCAGGCCGTTTTTTGGCAGGTCAATTTGACCCGACAAAAGGTATTGGCCTCGCTAACACTAGCTTGGCCTATTTTGGCAATAAGCTTTATGCACTAGGGGAGTCAGATCTCCCATATGCCGTCAAGCTTGCACCCAATGGTGATATAATCACTACTGGACGCCATGACTTTGACGGCAAGCTTTTCATGAGCATGACAGCTCACCCAAAAATTGACCCAGAAACCAAAGAAGCTTTTTCTTTTCGCTACGGCCCAATGCCTCCTTTCTTAACCTTTTTCCGGTTCGACCAAAACGGAGAAAAACAACCCGACGTCCCAATTTTTTCTATGACAAGCCCATCTTTCCTCCACGACTTTGCCATCACCAAAAACTACGCCATTTTCCCCGAGATCCAAATCGGGATGAGCCCAATGGAGATGATCGGTGGTGGGTCCCCCGTGAGTGCGGACTCGGGGAAAATACCTAGACTAGGACTAATCCCAAGGTATGCTAAGGACGAGTCCGAAATGAAGTGGTTCGAGGTTCCTGGGTTTAATGTCATACATTGCATCAACGCATGGGAGGAGGATGGTGGAGATACAGTGGTGATGGTGGCACCAAACATATTATCGGTCGAGCATACACTTGAAAGAATGGATTTGATCCATGCGTCGATAGAAAAAGTGACCATCAATCTGAAAACAGGGATGGTATCGCGGCACCCTCTTTCGACTCGGAATCTTGACTTTGCTGTCCTCAATCCAGCTTTCATTGCTGTAAAAAATAGGTTCGTTTCTTCTCTTGCAAAAGGAATAGCTATAATCTTTCTGATACAAAAAGAAAAGAAAAAAGAAAAAAAAATTACACATAAGTAATGTTTTGTTTTTTGCATTTCTATTTGTTTTAACTTGTAGACTAATGAAAAATATTTTTTTTTTTAATGAAAAGACTAAAGATACGAGGATGTCAACTAATATTGGTGTTTTAATTTTTTGTTAGCATTTTGAATTGACTTTGATAGGTGTAAACTCAATATATAATTCATTTTGAATATATGATTATGTTTTAGATACAGGAAACATAAACATCATTACATGTAGATAAAGTTGAAAAAGAGACTATTACTATACATAAAGATAAAGTTGTCGATAATATTTGAACGGTTTGCAATAGATACTTTAGGAGTAAGAGTTATTTTACATACAAAACTTTTCTCACAAGGGACTCATTTCCACCATTCATTTAAAAAGAAAATTAATGGTTGAGATTAAAAGCATTTTATTATTTCACATATTTTTTATAATTTAAATATCTCTTAAGCATTGTCGTTAGCGAAAATATTTACACCGTCGCGGCGACCATTTAATTATCTTTCATGAAGCGACTTTGATATACTTTCGAAAAAGAAAAATCGTTTTTCAGGTTTTCGTTTTTTACATTCTGAAATTTCGTAGAAAAATCATATGATAAAACACTAAGTTGATTATCACATGTGATATTAGTGTTAAATCATATATGATATGTAATATCATATGTGATATTACACTAATATCACATGTGATATTACATATCATATATGATATTACACTAATATCACATGTGATATTCAAATAGTCATTTTATCATATTTGATACAATACTTGATAAAAGCAAAAAAAAAAAAAAAAAAAAAAAAACGTGAAAATACGAAAAAACTTTTTGTCGAAAGTATATCAAAGTCTTTTATCTATGAAAGATAATTAAATGCTCGTCAGCGATGATATTTTTTTTTAGCGATTAACGGTTTGAAAGATATTAGTATTTGAAAACAAAGAATGAAAGTCGTTTTTTTAAATTGTTAGGATTAATCTCATCCATTAGATCAAATAAAATGAAATGTGGAGATTGATCCATTGGTATATAAACAATCTTTTGTTCTCAAATGATCTTAAATCATATAGATGGATATTTGAATACTAGACGAATACTGCATAGTAACGAGCCTTTTCTATTAGTTCCTTTTTAGTCATAGTAACGAGCTTTTTAGCGGCAAGTTTGAAACATGTATATATAAATCAACAAAATCAAAGACTACTAACTGAGATATGAAAATTTTCGTGATTCATTAATATGAAATATTCGGTTCAAAAGTTATAAAGTCCATATTAAATTTAAGAAATTTAAGAAATGAGATTAATGCTTTATATGTAGTACTGTAGTAGATAGATAGATACAATGAGTAATGATTGGCATACCTAATTGGTATGCTTAATTTTCATGCTTAACAGATCTTGTACATGTGGCAAAATCAATGGTATATGTGAAAGGAATAGTGAATCCATGTGTTCAATAATGAATGGAGTAGGCATATAATTAGTCATGTGAAGTAGTCATCCCAATCATTTTCCAAATACAATTTGAATTGTAAGCAAATACTTCATTTTATTTGATATATACGCATGCTAGTATTTTACAAGCATAAATTATTTGGTTAAATGTGTTAATTTCATGTCATACAAAACATGCAGATATATCTACTGTGGTGTAGGAGATCCAATGCCTAAGATTTCGGGGGTTGTGAAACTAGATGTATCACTATCAGAAGTTGATCGTCGCGAATGTATAGTGGCTAGCCGTATGTTCGGGCCTGGTTGTTTTGGTGGTGAACCTTTCTTTGTAGCTAGGGAACCCGACAACCCTGAAGCCGATGAGGATGATGGGTACGTAATTTCTTATGTGCATAATGAGAACACAGGTGAGTCGAGGTTCGTGGTGATGGATGCCAAGTCACCGACACTCGAGATTGTTGCTGCTGTAAAGTTGCCCCGTCGGGTGCCTTATGGCTTTCATGGCCTCTTTGTCAAGGAAAGTGACATTAACAAGCTATGAAAAATGAATGGTCCAAAGTTATTATAGAAGATAAATGCGACAGATATTTTTGCATTATTATTATTATGTATATATTGTTAGTCTATATATTATGTATACGGGCTGACATCCACTATGAGAGGTCCAATAATATGTTTATAATTGTTGAAAAGGTTTATGATTAATTTCAACCATTGTGAATTTTATTTCATGTCTATGTGGCATGCAAAAGGTTCAAAAACTTAGACCTCTTTATAGTCTCAAGATATTAAATGCATGTGTTATGTGAAAAAATTACGAAGCTTTAAAATGTTTGTATCATAGTGGATATAAGTTTATTAACACAAAAGGTTTATAAAATAATGATGTGGCATGAAATATTAAAATTTTAAAGCTTTATAAAATTTAACCATAGTGGATGCCCTTAGCCCATGTTTTGGTTCTAAAATTATCCTAAGATGTGCATATACATTGTATTTTGTAATTAATAAAAGGCAAGTCAATTGTTATTCCAACATGATATCATAGTCCTATCTGACCTAACCCTAATTATTAAATTTTCTTCTTTTTTCGTTAACCCCACTAACAAATTTTTCCAACCGAACACTATTGTTCCTGTTTCTCTTCCTTGATCCTTATTTTTTTTCCCCATCATAAAAGCAAGTGTTATTCTCTTCGTCACTTAACAACTTTTGTTTGCTTTTTTCTTTTTCCAATTCGATCATCCATGACAGATCTACTACACCACCCGTTATAACCGTCTCTGATAAATTACTAACCGTTCATAACATGACTTCCTTTGTTCCCGTTAAATTATAGGCGGATAAACTAAACTACTCATCGTGGGTTTTCTTTTCCAAAAATCTTTAAAATGGTTTTGAAGTAATTAAATATATACTAGGCGACCCAACTGAACAACAATATAGTGTCCGTGTACCCCCAACTACCGAATGGTTGAAAATTGTAGACAATCATAAATTGCATCATCAAGGAGTGAAGTCCACAGGAATCATAAAGGGTCTAGTTCAATACATCAACTCCATTCTGATCCATCCATATTTCATCTTCTACATGTGGTTCAAATATAAATTTCATATCACTCCATAACAGATAATCATAGTCTTCCACTGGCCTTGTTGAACCATACTTTACGGTTCCACAGATATTCTAAGTCTTCTGTCAAAGTTCTTTATCGACTAAAGAACATATACATCTGAGATGTTCCATTAGCTCTTATGATCCGGTAATAGTCTTTCTTTCCTTCTTTATATATCTTCCAGTCAACAATCCATGGAGGCTTACTAGCTAAAGGAATAACATCAATTGTTGGTTCTTTTTCATCTACAACAATTTCCATTAACTGTTGAAGCCCAACTATTTCTTGATCATCATCCATCTTTTGCTTAGTTGTTTCTTGACTATCATCCACCTTCTGCTTCTTAGTGACCTCCTGCTCCAGCTCTGTTCCTTCTCTCTTGTCACTACCTTCCATCAGCTATGTATCTTGATCAATAATGTGTTTACCCTTTTCATTGCTTTGTCAAACTTTTCTTGGATCTGCTCAAAGGAAAAATGTGTCAAATATTTGAGCTTCCATCCTTCCATGTTCCTAAGGTAAGTACACATGATCTTTCTTTGTTGAGCTTTGGTTGGTGGTTTGTTTCTCTTTGCTTCTACTCTCTTTGCTGCAAAATGCTTTCTTCTTGTTTCTAAGAGTTGTACAAACAACTTAGCCTTTCCAGCATCAGTCAAATCTTCTTGCTCTTTTGCTTGCAATCTTTAAGTCAATTGATAGTCAACATCTATATTTGCCTGTACATCATCTCATGTATTGATCAAGGCAATATTGGCTTTTCTTCTTGTTCAGTCTCTCTCTCTCTCTTGCAAGTCTTGCTTCTTCATCAAATTAGCTTGTAGTTTCTTAGACTTCTTCATCAAGCCGATTTGATCTTTCTTCTTCATCTTTCAGGCTCTATCATTATCCCTTGCCTTTATCCGTGAAGATATTGTTGTTGTAGTTGATGTAGATTTACTTGGCTCTCTAGTAACAACCCCTTTTTCCTTGGGTTTTATCCTTCTTAAATCTTCCAGTGCTTGAGCCATATTAATGTCATCAGATTTGTTGTAGCTTGATAACATATTTACAACACTAGCGGCACTAACTTTGACATTAGCAACACTAGCTTTGTCACTAGTAGCACTAACTTGATCACTGATTACTAACTTGAGCAACATTAACTTTAACACCAAATGCTTCACCAACAACTTTAACTTCTTCAACAACTGTTTCAACAACTTTTTCAATAACCTCATCATTTACACCTGCACCCACAACATCTCGCTCCAACATCCAACACATCCTCATCGGCTTCATTCCTCCCCTGTTGATGCATCCTCACCCAAACCGCTCTTCATCATCTCATGAATTCAACCCTAGCAGACGGACCAAACTTGTATAACCTCTTCAGTTTATGAGTTCTTGACTTGTTTTTCCTTTTTCTTCAATCTCCTCTTCAAACTATCAATCTAAATCATTGAGAGGATGTTGTCTTCTTTAAATCAAGAATCTATTGTTGTAAGTTGGTACATAATGCCATCAATTCATTAAGTTTCATGCTATCCTCATCACTTCAAAGTGTGTTACCTTCATGAGCAAAGGAATCATTGGATTGTTTAGATACACTCTCAAACCTAGTTTGAGCAGCTTGTATCCCCATGGTTGGCACTGGGACCACCACGAACTAGCTCCCCGGGAACCGATTCATTAGGTGTTTCCTTGGATTGGGTATTATTGATGTTACCATCGTCTTGCTCGCTTCTAATCTAGAAGCAGTAGTGGCGTACTCACCAAACTGTCACCCTTCTCTTATGGATAGCCTCACCCGCAACACTTTCAGTAGGTTTACCGCATGAGGTATCTCGAGTGTCCTTTCTTTTAGGCTTCCTGGGTTTTTGGGTCTTTTGAGGTTGTCAAGTGGATGGTTCTAAAATATTGGGTGTGTTTTGGGATCAATGGGAATTATCGAACCTTCACCCATTTGAGTTTGGTTTAGTTCCACCATTGTTGGAAACAAAGGAGTTACCTTACCAAAAAAAACCTTTGCCTACCCTTCTCATATTGAAAAAATCTTTTTACTATGAGAGGGTGCAATATATATTCTTTTATGTGTTGGCTTTTGAGCAAAATACTTGTATAAACCTTGGATACATTAAAAATTTTCCAGACAAATTATCCAAGTTTCTAACCATACTATCAAAAATTAATTTTGAAAAATTGAATTTCCGGTTTGTAGCCGCAGATAATGGCAAATGCCATAGTGCTACTAAACTCATTCCAGGCAGTAGCCTTTGGACTCAATGAGAAGAAATTATGAGAGACTAGACAGATGCCTGAAGAACTTGGCATTCAGGTCCTTCTCGGCAATGAGGGAGTCAACATGCCGACTCCCGAGGAAAAAGGAAGATCACGGGCGTGAACCGAGGAGATCAAGATCCATGGCATGAACTGCAATAGATCCTCCCAAGGTTAGGTTCAGTAACATCTGTCTATTGAAAGCGACTGAAAGAGGCGGTATCTGCGATGAATTTGGGACCACTGCTTTCCAAATGTGGAGTGATATAAACAAGCGGTTAAAGATATGGTTGGCTTTCTCGAAAATGCAAGGTTCAACCATGACCTAAGAATCAAGATTAGTCAACACCACGAAGACAAGTTGAAGTCCAAGAAAGTTAAACTTGAAGCTCTTGGATATCAAATGGACTGAACTCACATCAACAACAACAATATCTTTTTTTGCATTGTAACTTAGGAGCGTGTAAAATATTTGCAATGAACAATGTTTATGTTACCATTTTCTTTAGTTGCTTTGTAGAATAGTCAGATATGAGAAGAAGACCTTTGCTCACTGCATGAACTTAGAAACAAGGCTATTGTATATCCAAATAGGGGAGATCGGTGGGTTCAGTGAATACCCAAACCCTTAATTCTAGGATTTGAATAGAAAATACCTAAGTGTTTATGACCTTAAACACTAACAGGTGGCCGCATAGTCACTCGGTGAGAGTCATCTTCAGGGATACTTAGAGCGAGACTTAGAAAAATCTCTCCCGCAGGTGGCTGAACTCGAGGTGAAGAAGAGTTAAGAAGAAGATGACGGGTTTAGTGAGTGATGACAATAACTCACTAAATCCCACAACTCCTCATCAACTACAATCCTGAAGACAAAAGTGAAGAAGAAGACTGAAGAATGGGCAGGACAGGCGGGACAAGTTTGAACTTATAAGAAGAATTCCTATCGACCATAAGTCAAACTTTTCCGGAAGGCTAACAACAAGCTACCTTATGCTGTTACCCAATATAGGTTCTTAACAGAGACAAAATGCATCAGTATTTTGTCTTTATAGCTTATGTCAGTTTATCTTTTAGGATATAGTTAAATTCCATACTTGTATAAATAGCCATAAGGTAGGAGTGAAAGTTAAGCTTGTGCATTAATTGTGAAAACACACACAAGCAACTTTCACTCCTAAATATCGACTATGTCACGAGATAGCTTCGGTGGTTCACGATAGTTGTGCTTAGACTTAGCCTAAGCTTAGTGAGGAGTGCACATTATACTCGTCATTCAATCCCAAGTGTTGTTCCGCAAACACTTGGGTAATCTTTTGATTAGTTTTAATAAAGAATATAAGCGTTGAAAAATCTCTTGAGTTTTAATTTACTTATCTTGTTTAAACTAAGTTTTTCAACTACTTTGCTTTAGTAATGGATCACACTTAACATAATTTATTGTTTTGTTATTTGTGATAAGGGAACAACATGATGAACAAATAAACATAACATCGGACATTTATCCAAAACAAGATGAACAATAATCAAGTGAATGATGATTACTTTTTATATAAGCGATGAACAAATCGTTGTTTTATACCTTTAAAAGGCTGGCGGTCTTGCAATCTTTTCCATCTCTTTTCTCTCAAAGTTTCATTGTCATTCTTCATATGTGCTTCGATTCTAAATAAAAATTACCAAAAAAAAGCGATGATCAAATACACTAGTAATAGCGATGAACCTACTTTCAAATAACCAATGATCAAACCCACTAGCAATAGCGATGAACCTACTTTCAAATAGCGATGATCAAGCGCACTAGCAATAATGATGAACCTACTTTCAAATAACTAATGATCAAACCCGCACCTAGCAATAAGCCGATGAACCTACTTTCAAATAGCGATGATCAGCGCTAGTTAGCGGTGAACCTACTTTCAATAACTAATAATCAAACACACTAGCAATAACTGATGAACCTACTTTCAATAACTAATGATCAAACGCACTAGCAGTAACTGATGAACATTCTTTCAATAACTAATGATCAAACTTACTAGCAGTAACTAATGAACCTAGTTTCAAAAAACACAAAAACACTAGCAATAACTGAAAATATATAAATAAAAAAGTAAATAAAAAAAATAAAAAAAATAAAAAATAAGCTGATAAAAAAATAAATAAAATAATAAATAAAAAAATAAACTAAAAAATAAACTATTAAAAAGATCCTAATTCTTACTCATTTTATTTTCTTGTTGTACTGTCAAATCTTCCATTCATCATTTTCATTTGTTTGTTGCTCTAGTCTCTTATTTTTTTCTAGTTTCTAAAAAATACACATGCACAAATTAAAATAAACAAAAATTAAAAATTGAAACATAAATTATAAACCCTAAAAATTAAATTAGACCAAAATTACCAGTTTGTTTCATTTTTTTCGAGCATATAATGTGTTTTAATCGATGAGAGATGATCGGAACGAGAAACCTTAAAAATTTTCCCAAATTTTGATCGGTTTAGAGAGAGAAATGTGTGTGTGTGTGTGTGTGTGTGGCGATGGAGGTGAAATGACGTTTTTTTTTTTTTTTGTAAAATTACTGTTTTATCCTTCTAATAGAAGGAATCGCCCTTCTTTTTCCCATTTAAATAACAACCCGTCGGATCTCAAATTTTATTGACTATTTGACTAATGGGATGGTTAAAAATACTTTTTACACTTTTTAATTTGCACCCCTTTTGTAAGAGATCCCCACTCTACAAGTATGATGTTAATGGCTTAACTAAGGAATAACTTCGCTTGTGACATGGGACATCATTATCCGTGATAGAGCTAGGAAGTACTTTAGTTTTGTTGTAAGCGTTTTATTTGGTAGGTTCATAAAATTGACATGTCTCTCTTATGATAGTTTTGTTTGAATCCTAATAAGTTTGTTTGTTTGCATGTAACAAGCTGAGAAGTGAAATTCAACCTCATTATTATACTCCGTATGTTCGATGGCTACAAATTACAAACATTTTTCAAAGAATTCTAAACCATTGTCTTGGGTCACGGTTACCATTAGCCTTAAACCCTCGTTGGCCGGTACGACAATCCTTTTAGGGCAATCGCATAAAAGATACTCATCTTATGTCCAATTTCAATTAAATGTATTATTCTTTTTTTTCTCAATTTAAGGTACCCGACTTTTTTTGGGCGATTTAGGTATTTTTCTAACTTCCGTTAACCATTTCGTTAGTAAATTACATGTTTGATCCTTGAGTTTGTGTAGGCATTTCATGTTTGGTCTATTTCGTCCGTTTTCATGCAGCTGCGTGCGTTTCGTCTGTTTTTATACGTTTTCGTCCGTTTTACGTTTTCGTCCGTTTTGCGCGTTTTCGTCCGTTTTGCCGCGTTTTCGTATGTTTTGCGTTTTTCCCATTTTACACGTTGTCGTCCGTTTTTGCCGCGTTTGCGTGTTTTGCCGCGTTTACGTCTGTTTTACGTTTGTCGCGTTTTACCGTTCCGTCTGTTTTACGTTTTCGTAAAAGCAGTGGCGCACGTCAAGCGTGCAAAAGCAGGGCAACGTCTGCAGGATAACGTGCGAACAGCGCGAATGGCGATGTAAAGACGATAACGTGTAAGGCGAAAAATGTTAAAAACGGACGAAAGCGTCTGGCAGAAACGAATAAAGCGGCGAAAATATATGCGTATAAAGCGGACGAAAATAGACCAAACATGAAATGCTATAGCTCAAAGACCACATGTAATTTACTAACGAATGGTTAAGGAAGTTTAAAAACCTAAATCGGCAAAAATGTTGGGTACCTAAATTTAAAATAGTATCTTTAATTGAAATTGGACATGGGTTAATACCTTCGTTGTTCTTGCTATTCTTTACAAACTGGTAAACCTTCTATTTCTAACCCACTTAATTTTATAATTATAATTTGGGCCTTATTTAAGGTTAGCTATTTTGTGATTTTGTTATTGTAGGAATTTAAATATTGTAATCTCTATTTTCTAGGTTTCTAATATGTATACAATGCCTAGGTATCGGCTTTGTTAGTTGTTTACTATGTTCTTGAGTTAAAAATTGAGGAGAAAAGAAAGGAAATGGAAAGAACTAAAGATGATCTTGTGTTCTTGAGATTAATTAGAAAGGAAGTGAAAATGGAAGGAATGTTTGTGTGATAATCTTCCGCCCAAATCTGGCGAGAAAGGAAGGACTTCACTTCTCTTCTTCTCTTTTCTTTTCTTTTCTTTTAATGAAAAACTGAAGAACATAGAATATGTTAATGTTTGTAGGGTTTGCTCGACTGATAATTAAAAGTACTAATTTTCACCTAGAAGATCAGCTAGTTTCATTGTTCATTGCATTGGGTATGAGTGTTTGGTTGCTAGCTATGTTGGGGAAATGATGATTTGAGGATACTTGTTTGACAGTTTGGCTCGCTTTGATATTGCCATCTCCTTAGCTCTGCGTGGGATTTTTTCTTGGATCCACCTGCTTTCACATACCGTGATCGGAAAACCTTCTTTAATGAACTCAAAGCTTGAAAACTTGTGGGAAGAAGTGCGGGAACTAAGTTTAGGAACTACCCTACAAATCGAACGCCTACATACCCCTCCAACCCCACTCCAGTTCTTCCGCGACTACCTTTCCCAAAACAAACCATTCATACTCTCGCATCATTTGCCACCACCCTCACTGGCTGCCACTCTCTCGGACCTCAACGTCTTACCTCCTCGATTCCTCTTTCTTCCACGTCTCCCTACATATAACTCCACCCGCCAAGCCGATTCCCTCACCACCACCCTTCTATCCCCAACTCCTTTGCTTTGCATCGCTCATGTCCAGAAACCTCATTTTCAGTGCCGTTGATGCTATAAAGTCTTCACATAAAGAGGGTACAAGTAAAGGGTTTGTTGCTTATGCACAACGAGAATGATTGTTTCGGTAGGAATATGGGCGTTGGCGGGAGATTGTGATTCGGATGTTAGCGTGGGCGTGAGGCTATTGGCGGATTGCGAAGCGGTTAATTTGTGGATTGGGAATGGTTTGTCGAGACTTAGTTTCATAAGGATCATTATGAGAATTTGTATCTTGTTATTCTGGTGAGAAGCATTTTGTGCTTCTTCCGCCCTCTGATGTTCATAGAATGTATATTCGTGAATACCTATTGCTTTCAGTCTGATTACTCGAGGTATAGTTTCGATCGTTTCATTTTTAGTATAAATTCATCTCTTTGTGTTTATGGGTATGTCTTATGCGTGTTTATACATGGCTCTATTGTTTGTGGGTGTTTGGATTTTCATTTTGAAAGTGGTATCTGACATGAGAATAATGATAGTTAGATTCTTAGGTGGAACAAAAAGGAATCTTGGATTACTGACAGTTTTTTAGTGGTTTATAGGTTTTGATCATTTGAGCAGTTGTAACTAAAATGATCCTAAATAATCTTTTAATTGAATCAGTTTTGTTGCAACTATTACTAAAACGATTTTCAAAAGTGATTATCCCATCATTAAATAGTTAAATAGTCAGAATAAGTTTCATTTTATTAAAATGCTAGACACTAATTATCCGCGGCATGAAAATGCTAAATAATCAGTTCAACCCAAAAAAGGAGGGCTTTACCGTTTGTGTTTTGTCTTTGGTGGGATCAAACCCCATAGATTAGTCGGCCAAAAGGTTGGAACCATGTTTACCCCAAAAGAAAGAGCTGAATGGAATTAGTGATGGTGATAATTGAATGGCACCAAATGATCTTTAAGATCACGCAGCTAAGCTGGCAAATGTGATCAAGTAAATTCTAGTCTGAATTAGGTTTTGTCAAATGAGATTAGTTTGTCAAAATATATGGAAGGAAAGAAATGGAAGGATATTTAGAGATGTTAGTAGAAACTGTGAGGATGTGGTTAAGAACATTGTGGAAACTGTGAAAAGTAGACTAATTGGCATCACAGTTAGAGAAAGTGGTGCTGTAAGGATGATGGAATGCAAATGGAGCATCTCTCTCCCAAATGCTAAGACCTTGAATAAAGCTTAAAATAATATTCCGTTCTCACCATCGAACATAAGCTTTTATATCCTAAAGGGATGTTTGGATATGAATTTATCCTGTGACAGATGAGGTTCATATACATCTGCAAAAAGTTTGTTTAGCTTAATTGGATAAAGGGGTGTTTGGTATTAAGTACAAATGTTGCAGTCTATACATTTTGATTTTCTTACGAAAAATCAAAGTGTTTCTTCTTCTTGAACCATAACAATGGATTGTCTCTAGTACTTGGAGTTCTAATGGTGTGACTATACTCATTTGATTCTCATTCTCTTAATCAGTTTGGCCTTGGAGAGGGAATTGATTAGGCTTTGATGAATCAATGAGAGGTCTGAATCATAAGGATGTACCATAATATAGGCCAATTCATTGTGAAGAGTATATGGTTTGGGTGGGCAGTGTATGATGGGTGGAATATCAAGGAGTGAAAAATGAACATAACTGGGTCCACTCAAATACTGCTAAAAAAAGTATGTGTTCCTAAGTAACTGAAGCCATTTGCAGAGATGGAAATGTAGGTTACTTGGTATAGCTCTTGACTGGAAGGGTTATGGTGCCTAGTGATGCCATTCATCTTTCTACTTTGATCACTGTGGTTGATGGTTGAGTGGTCTTGGTGGAGGATGAATGGAAATGTAGCTAGATGGTTATGGTGCATGTTAAAAGGCAAATAAAGGTGCTCTAGTTGTTTGGAAAGAGTTTGGTTGCAGCTGATGCGGTCCCTGTTAGAGATCAAATGTATCAGACATGTTAGGCTGTTTTGTCACATATCGGATGTATTTGATTCATGCTTTGTATCTGTTTTGGTTTTACTGTTTTGGGCATGTCCAAATTCAGTGGTGTTACTCATGTCTTTGTACAAATTGGTTAGATTAATATAAATTTACCTTTTGCACCAAAAAAATAATAATAATAAAAAAAAAAAGAAAAAAAAAAGAGAGATTAGTTTGAAGATTTCTGATTGAAAACAAATGAAATGAACTAATGTTAAATGAAAGGATGATACTCAAAACAACGAATGAGATTTTGGTGTTTTAGCCTTGCATGAGATTGGTTTGAAGTAGGGACGAAGCATTTGAAGGGCAGGGTGGGGCTGTGGCCACCCCAAAAATTGATTCGCCTACTTAATTTTAGTGGAGAATTTTTTTGATAGAGTTATTTACTCATTTGCTCCCCTTAAAAATAAATATGTTCATTTTGGGCCATCTAATAGCGTAGTTGAAGCTTCGGCCTTGGTTTGAAGGCTTTCGAATTGAGGATAATTTATATAAACTAATGTTTGGTAAAAAGGACAATACTAAAAGTTATTGGATTCTTCTCTGACATCTAGAATTTCACAAGATATCATGTCATCAACCGCATACAATATATTATTGCATTTTGCCATTTTGGTCACTAAAATGTCAAAAGGGTGCTTTTGTGTCATATGTGTGTGATTAACCATGCTTGTTTTTTGATTTGTGGGCCTTTTATATTCTTTATTTTGCATTTTATCCATAGTTAATGTGGTAAATACGATTACCGAATTATTTGAACCTTTTGACTTTTTAAAATCTCTTTTTAGGCATTGACCATTTGACTCATTAGAGATAAACATAAGCCAGATCAACCCATTTGAATGTAGAAGGGTCCAATTCTCTACTCTTAGTAATGTTGATTTGCAAATATGTAATGTTACAGGAAACTGGGGAATTTAAATTGGAACCTGAGAATCCAGTGAGGTACGTCCCTTGGTGCAGTGTTAATCCTTATCCATTACCCGAAAACAAGGAGAAAGAAATGACCAAATTCCCATTATATTATAATGGACCGAAGCCATTTGAGGTCACTGTTAAGGCTGGTGAAATTCTATACTTGTAAGGGACTTCCCGTAAATACTCATATGCATGTACATGATTAAAACATATATCTTGATACACTTGAGTAGAATTCATTCATAATTACTTTGCTTGTATAGCTTATCTCACATCTTAAGCAATTACGATTACATACTTGCATGAAAAGGAACTTGGTTGGGCTACCCTGTTTCTAAAGAAATGAAACATTTTCTATTTTGGATTGTTAGAAAACTGGACACTTTTTTTTTTTTTTTTCTCGAAATTTTCTGTACAGGTTTACTTATTTGTCCATTGGCAACCACTAACTGGGATTATTAATGAGGTTCATTATTAGTGAACGACCTCTATTTTTTTTTATTGTTTTTTATTGTTTATTGGTTTAGTCAAATGTTGCTGTCTTTTTTGCGAAGAAGGAAACAGTTAAACTCACATCTTATCTAGGCCCCCCTTCATTGCGGTTTAAAATGATAGCTTTCGTACCCTACCTATCTATCTCGAAAGAGGTTTGTTTTGTCAAATAAGTGTGTCTTGCAGTCCTAGAAATAAACTGGATTATATTTTGTTTTTGTCAATTTGTTTATAGTGAACAAGAATTTATGTATCTTTTTGCTCAAGAAACGAGTCCTTAATGTTGATTTTGGTGATTATGTAGGCCTAGCATGTGGTTTCATCATGTTCGACAGACTCCAGACAACAGAGGACTCACCATTGCAGTGAATTATTGTAAGTTTACTTAACAATCTAACCTAAAAGTTAACAATGGTCAAAGCATTTTTTGAGTGTTAATCTAACCACAAACTATATCTCCTGGCAGGGTACGATATGCAGTTTGATATCAAATATGCATACTTCAACTTCTTGCAATCACTTACTGCACCCCAGGAATCAACGTATCGCAAATCTAGTTCACACGATTCTTTAACAAGCGAAAATTCATCTGATGATGATGAAAACCATAGAGAGGGTTGAACAATTTTGTAAGCATGTTCTAAGATCGAGCCAGTTGATCTGCTGTGCATATTTTGCTGAATTAAAGGTATTCTTTCTATGCAATTTCTTTGTGAAGGGTTCCCTACCAATAGTTGAATCAATGTTGTGCTAAATTAGCCTAATTGATAGGAGACATAAGTTAGTATTGAAAGTTAATTGCCAGATGTGTATACCTACTATTTATAGATTCTACTTGAATTTTTTTGACCTGTTAAATCATCTTTAATGGAATGGATGGTAATAGTATTTGAATATTTATGTTTATGAAGTAGTAATAAAATGATAATTAGAGGCTCAAGAGTTTCATTGATTTACAATAGTCAGTAACGGGTAGCAAAATGTAAATACAAACACCATGATAATCTGATACCTGAATCGATTGCGGCTCTCTTGGATTCATAATTTGCACCTTCAAACCCTAATAATTTGACTGAATTTGATTTTCTACTATTGTGATTATCATTACATTACAAATCAATCATTCTACTTGTGAAAATTAGAACACAAAGTAATATTACTTGCTAGTTACACCTTTATGGTTTTATATACAAACAATCACCTAGAAACCATGTATAACATCAACAAGTGAAGTTCCCTTAAAAAATGGGAAAAATATAAATCCTATAGATCAATCGACTCAGGTATTAAAAATCACTGCCAAGTTATTGGAATAGCTAGCCTATTAGACCACTTCACGGATTTTTTTCATGATTCCGATCAAACTTGGACGGCGTTGCAGCTAAAAGAACTACCCTTAACACTACTGGAGACATACGTTTCTATAAATACATCTTTATATGATTCAAGTTTATTCTAAAAAATAGAAAAAGGTTTTGTGAACGACAAGACTAGCAATGGAACTTAAACATTCTGAGAACATTTTCAAATATGTACATTGTTAAACAAAGATGAAGTTACAAAAAAATAAAAAAAAACATTATCTACATTCTAATTCGCGTGAAAGTCCACAAACCAAACGTAGAAGCACAAAGGTATATATTCAGTTTCGTGCAAGCCAAATCGATTGTGTGACACATACCAAATTACTGCGACTTCACTCCAAAAACACTCTTCAAATCAAATACGCACTATGAAGTTGAGTAGGCAACTCATGTTCTTATTACAGGATACAAATTCATCAACTATCTTTTACGATTGTTGCCAGTGGCCGAAAACATTGAATGCAAATACAAAACGCATATTTCTCTTACCTTGTACTCTCATATAATGTTTTTAACAATACTTAACAGTTTTATAACAAGGCTACTGGAATAGGCAGATTAATAAACATAATTTTTAATATAGATAAATTTAAGCACTCAAATTCAACTTGGGAAAATAATAATTATTCCAATAATATCTACCTAGTTTTAAACCACACCATCTTGTGTTATTGGTGGTGAATGGATAAATGAATATAGGTGGGGTTGGTTTTGAAGCATGGATTGATTTAAAATGTGACAATGAAAGTGGTCCTCAACACCAATGAAATATCAGACTTTGTGGACGTAAAATTATTTCGTGAATATGTGGAGTGCAAGTTTCTTCATAAAATTGATTGTTTTCTTCATTATTGAGAACATGACAATATTGTAGTTAATTTTTTTGTTATTAATCGACCAAAAGTCTATTTGTAACCCACAAGTATCTTTTAATTATTTCGCGTATGGACACGTATAAAACCTACAAATTTATCATGTCTATCTTGTACGATAAATTATTGCGGTTTACAAAATACGCATATGTTCATATATAAGTTTGATTGGACGTAGCATAGGAATCGATGACGCTTATTAAACGCATTATTGAGGTCTTAATATGGTCTTTAGTGTCACGGACTCTCTTTCTCGAAGAAAAATGTATGTTTACAATGTGTTCATTATTTATTGTGTTTTTATCTCTCTTGTTAGCTAAAAGTATAAAAGAGTTTGGCAACAATTAAGTTACTAATTACTGAAGGATTTGTAGCCCGACACTCTTTCTAATCAAAAGAGTTTGACTACAAGTTTTTGTTGATTTCTTTTGTTGCATACCGGTAAGCGACTGTTTTGAGATGGTCAATCTTCCAAATACTAAATTGAAAATTAGACTTCCATTAGTAACTAATTAAGTTAGCAGCTCTCGAAGAACATAAAGAAGCTGACACTTTTGGATCAATCTCTCTCTATGTTTATTCCATAATGCAATACACCTTAAATAGTCAAATGAAACAAACAATGCGTGATCTCCTAAAAATTGGATACAAAAATAATTATGTGGAAATAACGGAAATGTGAGAACATAATGCGGGAGGGGTGGTTCACTTTAATCCAATAAACCATGGTTGTTAAGACTCGGATTCTGATTATAGGATTTTATGATTTTACGATACTACAAAACAAATATGTTTTGGATCTTAAGTAGGATTTTTGCGAGATAGGATCCCGATCTTAACCACATGATCTTAAGATCTCGATTGATTTGATTTTACTTTTCTCGAACCACAAGCTAAAAAACTACAAATTTGTGTATTAAGTTTTGTAGAATATGAAAAACAAGAGGCTAATTTTATTAAACATTTCATGATCATAATTTTGACATACATTTTCATGATATATGATACATACTAATATATAAATTTGAAATTTTTTACAACGTCTGCTAACAAAATGATACTATAGTACGATCTTAAGATCCTGGTTTGATCTTACAATTACGATCTTTCAAAAACAAAAACGATCCTATAGGATCTTATAAACATGCATGCAACTTAAAGTTAATCCTGCATGTGAAGCATAGTTGTTGATGTACTTAGTCTTGATTTTTTGCACGTATCAATACTTCACTCCTTGAAAATGAGCCTTGTCCTCAAGGGTCATGATTTTGCATATCAGGTCATGCGGGTCCCAAGCTAGGTCATGTTTTGAGAATAGTAAACTTTGGTAGGATACATGGGAGACCGGGTGGAAATGTCTTCGGGAATTGAAAACAAAGTCCAATGAAGGATGAGAGACTGATTTGAGATGATTAATCTCTCAAAAACTAAGTTAAGAATTCGACTTATGATAAATAATAACTGAGTCATCAATCTCCAATAACATAAAGAAAAGAAACAACTTTGAATCAATCTTTCTCTATATTTATTCCATAATGCAATACACCTTAAATAGTCAAAAGAAACAACTAATGCATGATCTCCTAAAAGTCTTTACAAAACTAATTATGTGGAAATAAGGAAACATGAGAACATAATGCAGGAGTAGTGGTTCACTTTAATCATATAAACATGCATGAAACTATAAGTTAAGTGTGCATGGGAAGCAAAGTTGTTGATGGAGACTTCGTCTTGGTCTTCTTGCTTGTGTACATGCCTTAAGCTAAGGAAAGTTGTTTGAAGTTAACCCTTGATCATAAGATCAAGCTCTAAGATAGTAAGAAGCTGATTAAAGGAAAATATCAACATCGAGTTTCAAGAATCGTTGGGAAATAACTTTTTAAAAATGTTATAAAATAACAAAATTAAATAGTTTACATGCAACTAGGCAAGTAATCTTGTATTATACTTTAATCAGGACGAATCGTTGATAATTACGAGTAGCATATATTCCGAAATAAGAAATCAGAAAGACCATTCTATATATATACATGCCAATTTTAGGTGCTAGCTTTCTTATCAAGAATTCAGAAACACCGTTCTATATATGTACATGCCAATTCTATATATATGGGACATCTATCAAACTTGTGTCCATTTCTTTGGGGTTATCCTTTTTTTCATTGATTGTGAATTTAATAACTGCCAAAGGAATTTTTTAAAAGGATCAAGTGCAATGTATTTTTTAAAGTGTCTTGTTTTAGTACGTATATTTTTTTAAGTTATAGAATATAATTGTTTAAGTTTTAGAATAACAATGTAATTTCTATAAGTATTCTAATTTTGTATGTTATCCTATTTTACAACTTAAACAAAGTTAAAAATAGTACACGTACTAAATTGAAACAAATTGAAAAAATATATTGCTATTCTACAAATTAAAAAAATATATATAATAAAAAAAGACTTACAACTTAATCCCTTTTTAAACTTCTTTAACATGGCCGGTCACATTTTCATCACCGATCCATTTTGTACTACTAGTATTTTGGATTTCACGACATTAACCGAGCATAAGTATATTAATTCTGTATTAGAGGCTAAGCATGATTTTTATGATGAATCTTCTCGTAATGGATTCATCATAGAAGTTTTACATACATAAGAACGAAGGTGGCACACAATGTGATCAAACTAGTATGTAGCCATTAAATTTTGATTAGGTTAAGAAAAGTACCCTGCATCGATAATATTGTCTGATAGTGATTACGTACTACTTGAAATAACGGAAACATATTGTTATTCGTCTAAATTAACGGTAATTACCAATGATCTAATATGTGTTACGAGTATGGAGTATTGTATATGTTTTTAACCATCTAAATGATCAATGATCATATATATCTTATACGACCGCTGACATACCTCAATTTTTCGTTAAAAAGATGTGGTCATGTGGATATGAATGTGAGCTAGATTTTTTTTTTTTTTTTTATTTACTCTCTCACTTCCATATTGACTGTCCATTTTGAATTTTCTAAGTCTTTCATTTCTAACTTTGACCTTAAATATTTTTAGTTGAGTTATATAATACTTGATGCAAAATATATGAATAGATTGAATTTTAAATGTATTTTTTATTGGTATAATTTTTATTAAATATTATATAACATAAATAAAAATATTTAAGGTCAAAGTTAAAAAAAAAAAAATTTAAAAAGATAAAACAGGACAATTAATATGAGACGGTGGTAGTATTTTTTTAACAAAAATATCAACTAGATTGAGATATTGATTTCAGTTATATTTTTTGTATGGATAATAAATATTTGAAGAAATAGATAACAAAAATCTTACATTTGAAGCATGAAGAAGTGATTGGTCGTTGTCCAAGTTTTGCTATAAAAACATGTGCCCACACATTTGTGGTAAAGCATCCATAACAACACCACCATGGATTGTCTTTCCTCATCTTTTCTTTCAACATTTTCACCAACCAACTCTTACTCTTCATCATCACCACCACTACCAACATCCCAACCATCTTCTTCTTTTCGTGTCTTTTCGGTTAGAACCGAAGATAAACCACAAACTGTGACAACTACCACCAAGACTAGGCCTAGTGATGAACAAGTGAAAAAACAAACAACGCCATCTTTCAATATCGAAAAAAGAAGTAGATCAGTGGTGGTAGATCAGTCTCTACCATCCACCTTCTTAAATGCATTTGATAATATCATAAACAACTTCATTGATCCACCACTTAGGGTGTCAGTTGACCCGAAGCATGTGTTGTCAGATAACTTTTCACCTGTAGATGAACTCCCTCCTACCGAGTGTCAAGTCATTGAGGGTACACTTCCAAGTTGTCTTGACGGGGCGTACTTCCGCAATGGCCCTAACCCGCAGTTCTTACCGCGGGGACCATACCATTTGTTTGATGGGGATGGCATGCTTCATGCTATTCGTATTTCTAACGGAAAAGCCACGTTTTGTAGTCGATATGTGAAAACATACAAATATAACATTGAGAAAGACGCGGGATTCCCCATTATCCCAAATGTCTTTTCAGGATTTAATGGTATGACGGCCTCTGCAGCCCGCATGGCAGTTGCAGCAGGCCGTTTTTTGGCAGGTCAATTTGACCCGACAAAAGGTATTGGCCTCGCTAACACTAGCTTGGCCTATTTTGGCAATAAGCTTTATGCACTAGGGGAGTCAGATCTCCCATATGCCGTCAAGCTTGCACCCAATGGTGATATAATCACTACTGGACGCCATGACTTTGACGGCAAGCTTTTCATGAGCATGACAGCTCACCCAAAAATTGACCCAGAAACCAAAGAAGCTTTTTCTTTTCGCTACGGCCCAATGCCTCCTTTCTTAACCTTTTTCCGGTTCGACCAAAATGGAGAAAAACAACCCGACGTCCCAATTTTTTCTATGACAAGCCCATCTTTCCTCCACGACTTTGCCATCACCAAAAACTACGCCATTTTCCCCGAGATCCAAATCGGGATGAGCCCAATGGAGATGATCGGTGGTGGGTCCCCCGTGAGTGCGGACTCGGGGAAAATACCTAGACTAGGACTAATCCCAAGGTATGCTAAGGACGAGTCCGAAATGAAGTGGTTCGAGGTTCCTGGGTTTAATGTCATACATTGCATCAACGCATGGGAGGAGGATGGTGGAGATACAGTGGTGATGGTGGCACCAAACATATTATCGGTCGAGCATACACTTGAAAGAATGGATTTGATCCATGCGTCGATAGAAAAAGTGACCATCAATCTGAAAACAGGGATGGTATCGCGGCACCCTCTTTCGACTCGGAATCTTGACTTTGCTGTCCTCAATCCAGCTTTCATTGCTGTAAAAAATAGGTTCGTTTCATCTCTTGCAAAAGGAATAGCTATACTCTTTCTGATACAAAAAGAAAAGAAAAAACAATATTAAATTTAAATTTAAGAAATTTAAGAAATGAGATTAATGCTTTATATGTAGTACTGTAGTAGATAGATAAATACAATGAGTACTGATTGGCATACCTAATTGGTATGCCTAATTTTGTGCCTAACAAAGATCTTGATACATGTGGCAAAATCAATGGTATATGTGAAAAGAAAGAGATAGTGGAATCCATGTGTTCAACAATGAATGAAGTAGGCATATAATTAGTCATGTGAAGTAGTCATCCCAATCATTTTCCAAATACAATTTGAATTGTAAGCAAATACTTCATTTTATTTGATATATACGCATGCTAGTATTTTACAAGCATAAATTATTTGGTTAAATGTGTTAATTTCATGTCATACAAAACATGCAGATATATCTACTGTGGTGTAGGAGATCCAATGCCTAAGATTTCGGGGGTTGTGAAACTAGATGTATCACTATCAGAAGTTGATCGTCGCGAATGTATAGTGGCTAGCCGTATGTTCGGGCCTGGTTGTTTTGGTGGTGAACCTTTCTTTGTAGCTAGGGAACCCGACAACCCTGAAGCCGATGAGGATGATGGGTACGTAATTTCTTATGTGCATAATGAGAACACAGGTGAGTCGAGGTTCGTGGTGATGGATGCCAAGTCACCGACACTCGAGATTGTTGCTGCTGTAAAGTTGCCCCGTCGGGTGCCTTATGGCTTTCATGGCCTCTTTGTCAAGGAAAGTGAGATTAACAAGCTATGAAAAATGAATGGTCCAAAGTTATTATAGAAGATAAATGCGACAGATATTTTTGCATTATTATTATTATGTATATATTGTTAGTCTATATATTTATGTATACGGGCTTAGAGCATCCACTATGAGAGGTCCAAGAATAGGTTTATAATTGTTGAAAAGGTTTATGATTAATTTCAACCATTGTGAATTTTATTTCATGTCTATGTGGCATGCAAAAGGTTCAAAAACTTAGACCTCTTTATAGTCTCAAGATATTAAATGCATGTGTTATGTGAAAAAATTACGAAGCTTTAAAATGTTTGTACCATAGTGGATATAAGTTTATTAACACAAAAGGTTTATAAAATAATGATGTGGCATGAAATATTAAAATTTTAAAGCTTTATAAAATTTAACCATAGTGAATGCCCTTAGCCCATGTTTTGGTTCTAAAATTATCCTAAGATGTGTATATACATTGTATTTTGTAATTAATAAAAGGCAAGTCAATTGTTATTCCAACATGATATCATAGTCCTAATACTGACCCTAACCCTAATTATTAAATTTTCTTCTTTTTTCGTTAACCCCACTAACAAATTTTTCCAACCGAACACTATTGTTCCTGTTTCTCTTCCTTGATCCTTATTTTTTTTCCCATCATAAAAGCAAGTGTTATTCTCTTCGTCACTTAACAACTTTTGTTTGCTTTTTTCTTTTTCCAATTCGATCATCCATGACAGATCTACTACACCACCCGTTATAACCGTCTCTGATAAATTACTAACCGTTCATAACATGACTTCCTTTGTTCCCGTTAAATTATATGTGGATAAACTAAACTACTCATCGTGGGTTTTCTTTTCCAAAAATCTTTAAAATGGTTTTGAAGTAATTAAATATATACTAGGCGACCCAACTGAACAACAATATAGTGTCCGTGTACCCCCAACTACCGAATGGTTGAAAATTGTAGACAATCATAAATTGCATCATCAAGGAGTGAAGTCCACAGGAATCATAAAGGGTCTAGTTCAATACATCAACTCCATTCTGATCCATCCATATTTCATCTTCTACATGTGGTTCAAATATAAATTTCATATCACTCCATAACAGATAATCATAGTCTTCCACTGGCCTTGTTGAACCATACTTAGCCTTTACCAGTTTCCACAGATATTCTAAGTCTTCTCTGTCAAAGTTCTTTAGCATCTGACTGAAGAACATATACATCTGAGATGTTCCATTAGCTCTTATGATCTGGTAATAGCCTTTCTTTCCTTCTTTATATATCTTCCAGTCAACAATCCATGGAGGCTTACTAGCTAAAGGAATAACATCAATTGTTGGTTCTTTTTCATCTACAACAATTTCCATTAACTGTTGAAGCCCAACTATTTCTTGATCATCATCCATCTTTTGCTTAGTTGTTTCTTGACTATCATCCACCTTCTGCTTCTTAGTGACCTCCTGCTCCAGCTCTGTTCCTGCTCTCTTGTCACTACCTTCCATCAGCTATGTATCTTGATCAATAATGTGTTTACCCTTTTCATTGCTTTGTCAAACTTTTCTTGGATCTGCTCAAAGGAAAAATGTGTCAAATATTTAAGCTTCCATCCTTCCATGTTCCTAAGGTAAGTACACATGATCTTTCTTTGTTGAGCTTTGGTTGGTGGTTTGTTTCTCTTTGCTTCTACTCTCTTTGCTGCAAAATGCTTTCTTCTTGTTTCTAAGAGTTGTACAAACAACTTAGCCTTTCCAGCATCAGTCAAATCTTCTTGCTCTTTTGCTTGCAATCTTTAAGTCAATTGATAGTCAACATCTATATTTGCCTGTACATCATCTCATGTATTGATCAAGGCAATATTGGCTTTTTCTTCTTGTTCAGCTCTCTCTCTCTCTCTTGCAAGTCTTGCTTCTTCATCAAATTCAGCTTGTAGTTTCTTAGCAGCTTCTTCATCAAGCCTGATTTGATCTTTCTTCTTCATCTTTACAGGCTCTATCATTATCCCTTTGCCTTTATCCTGTGAAGATATTGTTGTTGTAGTTGATGTAGATTTACTTGGCTCTCTAGTAACAACCCCTTTTTCCTTGGGTTTTATCCTTCTTAAATCTTCCAGTGCTTGAGCCATATTAATGTCATCAGCAGTTGTTGTAGCAGTAGTAACATCTGTTACAACACTAGCAGCACTAACTTTGACATTAGCAACACTAGCTTTGTCACTAGTAGCACTAACTTGATCACCAGCAGTACTAACTTGAGCAACATTAACTTTAACACCAAATGCTTCACCAACAACTTTAACTTCTTCAACAACTGTTTCAACAACTTTTTCAATAACCTCATCATTTACACCTGCACCCACAACATCTGTTCCAACATCCAACACATCCTCATCGAAGGCTTCATTCCTCCCCTGTTTGGATGCATCCTCACCCAAACTGTCTTCATCATCTGTGAATTCAACCCTAGCAGACAGACCAAACTTGTATAACCTCTTCAGTTTATGAGTTCTTGACTTGTTTTTCCTTTCAAGCTTTCTGACCCTCCTCTTCAAACTATCAATCTAAATCTGTTGAGAGGATGTTGTCTTCTTTAAATCAAGAATCTATTGTTGTAAGTTGGTACATAATGCCATCAATTCATTAAGTTTCATGCTATCCTCATCACTTCAAAGTGTGTTACCTCTTGCGAGCAGTGAATCATTGGATTGTTTAGATACACTCTCAAACCTAGTTTGAGCAGTTGTATCCCCCATGGTTTCTTGGCACCTGGGACCACCACCTGAACTAGCTCCTGGGGAACCAGATTCATTAGGTGTTTCCTTGGATTGGGTATTATTGATGTTACCACTGTCTTGCTCTGCTTCTAATCTAGAAGCAGTAGTGGCAGCCCTCACCAAACTGTCACCCCTCTCCTTATGGATAGCCTCACCTGCAACACTTTCTGTAGGTTTACCAGACTGAGGTATCTGAGTGTCCTTTCTTTTAGGCTTCCTGGGTTTTTGGGTCTTTTGAGGTTGTCAAGTGGATGGTTCTAAAATATTGGGTGTGTTTTGGGGATCAATGGGAATTACTGAACCTTCACCCATTTGAGTTTGGTTTAGTTCCACCATTGTTGGAAACAAAGGAGTTACCTTACCAAAAAAAACCTTTGCCTACCCTTCTCATATTGAAAAAATCTTTTTACTATGAGAGGGTGCAATATATATTCTTTTATGTGTTGGCTTTTGAGCAAAATACTTGTATAAACCTTGGATACATTAAAAATTTTCCAGACAAATTATCCAAGTTTCTAACCATACTATCAAAAATTAATTTTGAAAAATTGAATTTCTGGTTTGTAGCCAAGCAGATAATGGCAAATGCCATAGTGCTACTAAACTCATTCCAGGCAGTAGCCTTTGGACTTAGACACTGTAAGATAGTATGAATTAGAAATTTCTATTGAGGGGAGAAGAATGCTTTATAAAAAGTTAATTTTTCAGAAATTTTCTCATACCCCATCAATGCAAGATTTTCAAAAATAGTAGAATTTGGAAAACATTCAACACCTTCATCATCTGCTAGTCGGAGAGTTCTTCGTACAGATGTTTCAGTGATGATTATCTCCATGCCATCTACTACGGCATGTATATATAGAACACAAGATTTTTGCAAATGTATGCTTACTTGATTATTGGTATTGCCTAAGTAGTTAGCCAAAAGACCCCTTCATCATAAACCATTAGTCACTTGCGAGTGAACGCAGATATTGTGGATAGTACTATGGGGATTAACGACCTCGTCTTGGTTATCGAAAAAAACTGGGGCGCACTATATTTGAATGTCATAGGTAATTGGCAATTACCTCCTTGGGGGGGAAACTATCACGTACACCAGTAATTAGATGTATGCAGTTGAGTATTGGTGTCTTGAGCTTAGTGAATAATAATCTACTTTTCCATGATTAATTTTCTTCGAAGCAATTATCATCCATTATCTTGTGTTCAAATGATTAACTTTAAACCTATGGATTCACTCAACATTTTTGTTGACCTTTTTAAGCATGTTTATCTCAGGTAATAACTGAAGAAACCATATGGCACGGAGTGGGCTTTCAAGACCTTTTCATCTTGGTATAAAATAAAGTTATCATTTTCTACAAACTCATGAATCACCTTTTGTGTATCTCTAAACTATTTGAAAGTTCATTTGTAACCAAACAAATGAGTTTTTCTTTAATGATAATGACTTTTTATTAAAACGTCTCTTTTAGAGTCGTTTTCTATGATTATTGACTGTGATCCTTGAAGTAACACCCAAATTATCCTTCCGCTGCTATGTTGTGATTTTGGGGGTGTTACAAAAAGAACCTAAACTATTCTCCGGCAGCGGCGCCAAGAACTTGATGCGGTGGATGTAACCTCCCAAAGAAGTTTTACAATCCTCCTAGGCAGTGTACCTAACCGTTGTAGTGTAGTATAGGTAAGACTCGGGGGATTGATCGTTCTCTAAGAGAATAATGTTGGGAAGGTCGAGATGTATGACGAATAGGTCTAAGGTGAAGGATGATTCTTTTTGTATTTTTATATTTTGTGAAAGTACAGTGAAATCTCGGTATTTGGATTGGAGTTCTGAGTATCAACTACTTAAACTAATAATTAAATTACTTAAACTAATAATTAAATTAATTAAAACTAAATTGAAAGTAAAATAAAAAAGATTCTTATGATAGGTAAAAGCGTGTTTACTTAGATTTCATTAGTCCCTAGTTATCTCCTATTGATTAGTCGAATTATCACATCCTTGTTTAATTGGCGCGATGTATTCCATTAGTCGTAGGGACGTGCCTAATGCCCTAACTGTAACACCCCCGAAAATTTTAATGACAGCGGAAGACTAATTCGGGTGTTACTTGAATGGAGATCATAGTCAATAATTATAGAAAACGACTCGAAAGAGACGTTTTATTAAAAATAGTTATCATTCATCGAAAACTCATAGTTGTTACAAAATGTTGTAAATAGATCAAGTGTTTTTCCCAAAAGAAAGATCATGAGTTTGAAAGAAATGACAACTTTTATGTTTTACACCACCAGATAAGCCTTGCCATGCCCCATTCCGCGCCTTGGTCATAATTTTCATCGATTACCTGAGATAACATGCTTAAAAAGGTCAACAAGAATGTTGAGTGAAATCCATACGTTTAAAATAGTTGAACACAAGTATAAGAGCATGATCATTGTAAACTAACAATATCATAAGAAAAAACACAGATTATTATGCGCTAAGCTCATGCAACCAAGACTCAACTGCATACACCGAATTACCAGTGTACGTAAGTGTGCCCCAAAGGAGGTAATAGCCAATTACCTAAAGAAATTCAAATATGGTGCGCCCCGATTATTTCTCTATAACCGAAACGGGGTTGTTAATCCCCATAGTACTATTCACGATATCTGCGTTCACTCGCGGTGACTAATGGTTCATGATCAGGGGACTTATGGCTAAATACTTAGGCAGTACCAATAATCAAGAAGAGAACATTTATGAAAAACCTTGTGTTCTAGTTTAGAGCATGTATCTCCCTCGCAGGGTTTGTAAAATAAAAGTAAAAGCGAGGCTATGAACTCACCTTGATGATATGAACAAGCACAAACAGATCAAGCACAATGTAGCGGAGGTTCCAAACCGAAACCTAAAAATGGTGAGATGGCGAGTCTCAGTAAAATGAGCATTTTGGTTCGCGACCAAAATAATAGAGCATTGAATATTCTTATTCAATAGATCATTGGATTGTCCAATCCAATAGTGTGCGTGCGTGCTTAACGTTTTAAGTTAATTTACGTGCTACATTGCCTTAATTTATGATCCTCACTTACGCATAAGTGAAATGTTTTCCCCCGTTGTGATCTTACTAGATTTGTTGAGTATTTTAACTTGTTCATATTCCCCGTGCGTTTTATCGGATTTTATATATATATAATTATTTTCTAATAATATATATATTTTCATATATGAAATATGTTCATTGATATCCGAAAATAATACATTCATATGATCAAAATACTCGTTTTTACAAAGTTATGATAAAATTATAAGTTTTTCTAAACTTTTCCCGAATTGATACTTTTTACCCTCAAGTTTCAAAATATACGGGCTTAGTCCCTCAAGTTTGGGAAATTAACACTTTCTACCCGAAACATATTTTATATCAAACCTTTCGGAAAATGACAGTTTTACCCTTTAGTAAAACTGGTTTTACAAAAACAGCCCTCCAAGTTTAGTTTATACGCTTTAAACCTTTACTTTTCCAATTTGACACTTTTCACCCAAAACCTTTATTATTACTAGTTTGAGTTAATTACATAACCGGTCCTTGTGGTTTCACACGTGAACATGCATGTGGTTTTACTCCTTATACTTTTGATATTGACAATAACAGTCCCTAGACTTTTCATATGTAATACTTTTCGTACAAATAATCCCCTTTATCTTTTGAAAATGTTACCATTTCGACCCAAGGACTCATATATTTGCAAAACAAGTCTGAAAATCATTTTTAGAAAACGAAATCTTTGTAAAACGATTACAAATTATTTCCAACTCCTTTTTATAGCTTATTGGCTTATTATTGACTTATAGGGCCGGGTATAGTTTTAGTTGGACTTCGTTTGAGCTTATTGGGCTTACTTATTGGGCTTTAGGCCCGTATGGTCTTGCGTGAGTTTTTATAGTGTACGAGTGCTAATTGTGTGCTCGTGTTGTGTTCTAAACGTTTTAGGCTAGTGTTAACTAGTGACAATGAGTGATTAAGTGTCGAAGGTGATTTATAACACGCTACACGATATGATTTATTGTGAAATGGTGCGAGTAACGTGTATAACGTGTGATAAATCAAACAAGTAAATATTGAAATAGTTTAGATGACTTACAACACTCGTCAAGAGTGGAGAAGAACAATGTGAAGGTTTTTCGAGCTTCTAACCCCATGTTCTCCTTATAACGATATTCAACTTAATATATTACCCAGTTTCCTTAGCGTTAACCCTTGTTTCCTTCCAAGTTTTCCTTTAGCTTGTTCCTTACCTTATGGCATTCTAAGTGGAAGGTTTGTGTGTGTGTTGTGTGAAGTAGTATAGGTAAGTTAGAAGAAATGGTGTGTCGTGTACTTATAAGGAAAGACAAGCATGGTTCTTATATTATTTTACTCCTAGACTCACTTAGGTGCTAATGTTTTTAGTCATGTGTTTCATTGAACTTGGTCTTGGTCGTGTGGTGTTGTAGCCGAACATAGTGGCATGCTTGCCAAGTCCCATCGATACTCAACAAAACAAAAATAATATCCAATGGTCCTTAAGGTCAAATGGGTCAAAGTATGGTTTAGGTGATGTTTAGGTTATTATATAAATGTTTTAGGGTGGCTAAAGTGGTGTCTTTGTCTCTCCTTGTCTACACATACACGATATGCTTAGGATGCAAGGATAAGTAGCTAGTTTGATTTGGTTTTGTCCCCTTCTTCTCCTTACTCGTCCGTTCACTAAAATCATAAGGGAAACACAATATATTTTTACTTATGATCAAATTGGTGTGATATTGGACTAGCATTGGGCCGGAAATTAGGCGAGGCCCAAAGGTAAATTGGATGGGCTTGGGATTGCTAACTAGACGGTTTAAAGGAAAAAAATAAACTATTGGGCTTGTGAAAGAGGCCCACGAAATGAAATGGGTTGAGTGATATTCAAGAGTCCAAGAAAAATGAAGTTGGGCTCGGTGGGAGTCCGGTTAAGGCCCATGGAAATTTGAGTGTTGGACTCGGCTTGGTAACAAGGCCCAAACGAAATATGGTGATAGTTGGGCTCGACTTGAGGCCCAATAACATGTCGGGTGGAGTCGTGAGGTGGTATGAAGTCCAATGAGTTCCGAGGCCCAATACGAATTTAATACATTTTTATTATAATTTAATTCGTATTTTTACAAATTTTTACGTGTTCGTTACATATTTTAAGATTATCAGGATCGTGGGGAATTTCGTTCTGATCACAACGGTATATTTATGAACGCTCAAGTTGCGTTGATCATGCATATGCCAAATGATATGCAAATGTGATGTTTAGAAAATTTCATGATAATATAAGTCGTGCTTAATTTCTGATTAAAGCTTTAAGTACGTTGAAATTTTCCGGGAGCTTACACTAACTCTATGATTGTATTGATCTCCTCTAAGAAACTAGGATCGCCAAGTAACCTAAGTTATCTCCACCAAATCTCCTATTATCAATAATCGCAATTCACGCAATAAACACAACGAAAGGTCTACTAGTGCACTCTAGGACTTAAATACGTTGTTTACGACGTTCAAGCTCGCAACACTAAAGGAAGAAGCAAGTTTTCCTAACCTAACGTGTACAACCACTTAAACAAGAGACGAGAATCAATAGTTAACACCTAGATTTCATTACATCTAAGCAAACACTATGTTAAATTAGCTAGACAAGTTAAAGATGAAGAAACAAGTAATCATAATCAAGCATGAATTAAACATAATGATGGAAGAGATTAAGAGACTTATCTCTTATTGATAGAGGTTGTTAAAACCCTAAAAATACTGTAAAAACCAGATAAAAATCGTACACCAAAGTTACTCTCCAATGTTGCACACTTAATGCATAAAATTCTAAAACTATATATAGATTTACAGTTGCGACAACGTCACTTTATAGCCGTGACGCCGTCAAGTCTCCGCCATTAGGGTTTCATCTCTTCCAATTCAGCATTGTAACGGGGTCACTTTGTAACTTTAGACGCCGTCCAGAAATATCTGACGCCGTCCCTCTTTGACTATTTTGGACCGCAACTCTTCTAACAAGTGACGGCGTCACTTGTTACTTCATAACTTTTTCACTAAGCCATCTCTAATAAAATCTGGGCTGTTTTGGTATCTCCGTTTGCAAGTGACAGCGTCACCTTATAGGTTGTGACGCTGTCTGGTGCTCTTTTCTAGACTTTTCATGACTTGGTCGTTTTCTTCACATGTTCATCCCTTTTTATACAAATATGCTTTATTTCCAGCTTTTGCTTCCAAAGTACCTAAAAAGTGAAAAGGAATGAATTTAGGTAATATTTGATCATAAAGACAATAGTTTAGGGCTTAAATGACCCTCTAAAAACGTACGTTTTAAATCCTTATCAAGGGAGCATGATACTCTGGGGAGAAGACATTTTTGTGAAAGATCATGTTAAATCCCGCCTTTTTGATTCAACAATAGAGGGAGAAAGAAAGCAAAGAGCTCAATACTCAGGTGAAGACAAAGTCAAAGTTCACCAAATTACAATTCCCGATCAAGACGCAAGCTACATCAAAGGCTGTCTTCATCTTCGCTATGTATTGTAATTTTATTTGCTTTTGGAATTTATTTGTCATCATAAAAAAATGGGGAGATTGTTGGTGCAAAAATTATTAGGGCTCTTTAATGTTTTAATGATGACAAATAACCTTCACAATACATAAAATCATAAATGTTAGCCAAAAACCCAAAACGGCCTAAAGCGCTGATGGCGCTCCAGCTCGTGACCAGCGCGCCAGCTGCGGAGTTTTGGTCGTCTCGGTTTTTGAAACTTGGCTTTCCCCTTACCTGAAAAATGTGGATCTTTCATTACAGGTATGAATATGATAATAGAGTTATTAGGAACGTTCAAAATGAGTTTTAGACTTACAGGGATTCAAAATCATGACCTCTCATTTTTGTCAAAACGCCGACTCAAATATTTTATCAAAAGCCTTTAGCCAAGGCTTTTTCAAACCTAGGAGACTCATACTTTTCATATAACAGAAAATGAGAGTATTCATATGACCATAATCTGTGCGTATGTCTTCTCTAATCACGTAACAGGTTTACTCCCTTATTGGTCAAACAAAGTCAAAGGTCTCTTTGCGTAAACGCATCCTTTCCTGTTATGGGTTATGCTTTACTTGTGATGCAAAATACTTAGCTAGTTTGAATCAAGATGATTATTGATTATGTCAAGTGTTGGTTAATCACGAATTATGATATTGTGAATACTTGACTTTGGGCTATTTTGATTTATGATTATCTTTTGATTTTTATCACTTCCTCTGGCCTCTTGTATTCCTCACCCCTTGATATTCATTTTTTCTCTCTAATTTATTTTGTTCTCTACCCTCTAAGTTTAGTATCTTGTGTTCTTAATCTTTCTTTCTTATCATTCTTGAAAGAACACATTCTCCGCAAGGGAAGATTCATAAGAACCTAATCACTCTTGTGAATTATGTCGAGGGTATTCTTCTCTATACCATTTCTATTATAATCGAGTCCCTAGGTTAGGTTAGGACTTGATTGAACAATCAAACTTTTTCATTCAATTTGGTTGTAAGGGAAGTCTTGTATCTTTGTGACCAAGCCTAGATCAGTGGTGATCTAGTTGGGATTTGATACTTCTCGGGGAGGTTTTTTATGGTCTTAGTGGTCTTTGTGGTCTTAGTGGTAATTCGAATCATGAGATTCTTTTGGGTGGTTTCTGAGGGTTGAATACGATTGGGAGTAACTCTTCTTAGTGAGAGTCGATCTTTCTGCATATCAGTGAAGTGAAGTTATAACGGTTTGTAGTCCACCGAAAGGATTATACTTAGTGAATAGTATCGTGTCGTGGATTCACAACTGGATGTACGGATGGTATAAACCCCATATCCTGAACCAGTATATATTGTGGTGTATCTTTACTCGCTTTATATACTTTGGTTGTCATTGTGATTGTTGTGATTGTTGTAATTGTTGTATAATCATTTGTTGATCTTTGAGGCTTGAAGTCAATAAACAAAATCTGAAAAGGCCATATTCACCCCCCACTACGGTTCTACAAATAATAATTCTCATTGACATAGTTGAGCCATTATTTAATGTTGATCCTGAGAGCCACTTCGAGTGTCAACTTTGGGTCTAACCTAAGGGTATGACACAAGATTTAGAAGTTAATATTAAGTTACGTGTTTTACCTCTGATATTCCCTTTAACCCTAGTGGAATGTCACTCCTCCATGATCCTACTACCTCTTCTGGTTTTCGTACTTTATAGGATATTCTTGTGTCATTACTTTTTGGTATTTATCATTTAAAAGACTGTCTAACTTTTAAAATAAATTACCCAGCCTTAAACCTAAAAACAGTAAAAATATAAACTTTCTTCAAACTACATCACAACCTCGCAGTTTATATTTTAGGTCTTTCGCTCAAGGCTCGTGTCATGCATGATTAACATTTATAAAGTAGGAAAGTACTTAATAAACTACAAGTGAAAATGCTTAAGCTATGGTTTTCTAGGACATACCATATATAGACATGCATCGTATATATAAGTAACATCTATGATAATTTATTCAATGTAACATACTACATGGCAGGCTTATGAAATTATCGAAGTGGTAAACAACTTATAAGCAAGTAAGCAACCATTATCAATAGGTAGCTAGAAACTGCAAACTATTTTCAAATAAGTCATCATAATTCATTCACATACCAGGAGAAGGAGATCGACTTCCTTGTCATGTACGGAAAAAGCTCTCAGAGTATTTCCTTTTATGTGAGGACCTGGTACATTGCTGCAAGAACTGGCCTCATGTTATGGTGCAGTGAAAAATATAAAATAGTGAACCTATATTGGTGAATCTTCCGTTTATGTCCTGTAGTCCTACATAATTAACTGTCCATTACATTTCCAGAAATCATGTTACTAAATTAACACAATGTTGGAAACTAAAAAACTTGATCAATAGAAAAACTTGCAATGACTAAAAGCTATGTAGTTCATTTTCCTCATTATCAAGACCATATTTCATTTGTGCTCAAAAAGTTTTCAATACAGATTTATTCTAATATAGAGCATGACTCGGTGACTTACTGAATATAGCTTTATATAGTTATCACATGAAATATCTTTTAAATCAAGTTTCATGAAAAGTATATTATTTCGTCTACTTATAAGTATGCACGTATGCATATAAGCTTGCAAGCATATGATAAAAATTGAAATCTACATGCAAAACTCAACTGTATTTTCGTATTATAATCACATGAGTATCTGCTGCAGTGTTGTACCATATTAGTTTGATATTTTATGTTGATTCTCAAGAAATAAGTAGGGGAAGTGGAGTACGCATACGCATCATCTCTTTAAGGACAACCTGTAAGTAATACATTTTTTAAGGGAAAATTCTCGAAATAGACCAGTTGCCTTAGGGCACATCACTTTCCAGACCCTTTTTTGGGTGAGCCGAAACTAGACCGTGGGCAACTGCCATGTTGGGCAACTCAACCCCCTAAGCGACAAGTGTGACTTTACTGATTACGAGGTCTTTGAGTCATAGGCAACTGGTGTACTTTTTGGGCAACTGCTCTGAGTTTCCCAATTTTAGTACAATCATGTCAGACACATGGCGACATATGGTTGGGTAGTGCAAGTTGCCAAGGAAACCGGTCTAAAAAAAGCACGTCCAAAAAAGGGTCTGGAAAGTAATGTGCCCTAAGGCAACTGGTCTATTTCGAGAATTTTCCTTTTTTTTAAAGCCGTATTCGAAATGGTTGTAAATGTTTAACAGTAACGAATCCAAGCAATTATTTTTGACAAATAATCAGTTAAATTTCTGGTTTTATATATTATAATCATATTTTTTTTGGCTCGTTGCATTTAAGTCCCAAGAAGCTCATAAAGTCATAACTTTCTACTTTGAATCACTCATTCACTCGCACTAACATTTTCACACAAACCGTTGAATTTCGCAACCAAAACCAAAATTGCAATTCTTATACCTAAAAATGCAATTGGAACCAATAAAATCGCTTCCTGGCACACTGTGCAACCTCACCCTGTTCACTTGTCATCATACCTTCAAACCCATTTGGCATCTTAACAACCTCATCACAATGACTCATTCAAATAATAGTCACAATATAAGTTTAACAATTAGGATAAACAATTTTATCAAACACCTACACCTCTTTTTAAATGCAATTTTTTGAAAAAAAACAAAAAAAAAAAAAAACAAAACTCAACTGTCCTCATCACCATCTTCACCAAGGTACTTCCCCAATAATCACTTCTAAACAAAACCAAAAGATGGGGAAAAATTTAACATAAATCCACCATTAGAAAGAAATAACTCATAACACAAATCATTTACCTGCAATTCAATATTCAAACTAAAATCCTAAAAAGGTTTTTATAAAAATGCAATACTCCAAAGAAAAATGAATTAATAAAGCTACTTACTCTCATAGAAACCCACCAGGTATTTGATCATTAAGAAAAGATAACAGAAGCCATTTGATTTTTCGGCAAGTTTGAGGGTTCTGTTTTTGATTGCGGTCAGTGTGTATGTGGGTGTGTTTTTTCTATAACCACACAACTGGTGGTTTGAAAGAGGAAGAGAGATTATTTTGTATTTTGATATGAATATTTTGTGGGTGATCGAATCATATCATCATCTTTAAATCAATGATATGAAAAAGATGCAATGTTGAGATAAGCTATCGGAGGAGGCTTTGAGAAGATTGTGAAAGGTTTGAGAATAATTGTGGTAATTAAATTATTAAAGTAAACGGACCTGAAATAGTTCCCATTATGTTGAGTTGGGGCATTCCACCAATATAGAAGTGACTGTTGTCCCACTTTCTCACATCAGCCAATCATAGGCCACAATTATCCCTTTGGTATTGTAGATTGAAGGCGTTATGTTTTTGGGTTTTAGTATAGTTTATAATGTATGTGACAGCATGACACATACTTTTAACCATTAAGATGTAGTCAAACATATAAAATACAAATGTTTAGGCAATCTTAAACTCGACAAACAAAAATAAAAGAAAATTACATTCTATTATAGTTTAAACAGTTTACAAAAAATTCTAATTTCGTCGGCATAAATCATACATTTTAACAAGTTTTCACTAAAAAGTTAAAAATTTGGCTAAGATTTTCTCATCTACAAGTAAATGGTTGCATTTAACAATACCATCCGTTTATTGCCCCGCCGACTCATCGGATCATCATAGCCTTTTGGCCATTGTTGGCCAAACACACAACACGTAACAAATTATGACAAAAAAAGACCTAACATAAACCACAAACCACAAACCAAAAATACATATCATCCTAACCGACGGTAAGATATCGGTTTAACAACCAAGAAACACAACCACAAACCACCATAACCAACGACCAGTTTGGTTCTGCCACCAAATAACCCAATTTCGAACCATTGAAAACAAAACAAACATACCACAACAATCAAGAACCAAACAACTATCGTAAAAACTACCAACAAAACAACCAAACAAATAATAAAGAAGCAAAATAGCCTCAAAAATTTCATAAACCAAAACCAACAAAAAATTCATTTTTCATGGGTTTGGGGTTCCCATTGGGAGGGGGTTTTCGTGGTAGTTGACTTTGGTGAAAGAATGGAGGTTCAAGGCTTTAACCAATGTTGTTAGGAATTAGAAATTCCATGATGAAGTGTCGGTCACCCCAAATATAATCTAGCATAAGTTAGCTCGTAGACATATCGTTATTTACGTTATTTAGTAGTTTATTAGCTTAGTTAGTTAGATTAGTGCAACACCGTAGAGGAAGGACGGGTCTTTACCCACTGTATGTCTGATCCACAGCCCGACAGGAGGGCGTGTAGGTTGTAACTATAAATACCCCTTCCATCCTTGGAAGGGGTGGAGCTTCTAATCTAACCTTTTCATTTTTTTGTTTTATCTCTCTCTCTAGAACTCCCTCTCTACTCTCTTCATCTCTCTAAACATGGCACTCTTGTTTCATCATAATCCTAGACCACCCGAATCATCAAACAACATAAAAAGTGTGATCCTAACAATTGGCATCAGAGCCTAGGTTTTGTTGTTTTGATGATTCGTATGGTTTTTACACTCATGGTTATATGCGGTTTGTAGAGTTTGTTGGATGCGGTTTGATGAGTTTTTGAGTTGTCTTGATGCATGTTGATGTAGTCGTGATGATGTTTGATGTTGTTGCTTTATCTTTTTTTGTTACTGCTGTGATTAAATGGTTACTGATTTCATTGTATGGTGTGGTCACGCTTTTTAAGCTATCAAACAGTTTTAAAGCTATGATTGAATATGAAATAATTTAACTGTTTTGATATCATACACATGTAGTGAATCTGTTTGAAGCTGGCAGTTTGTGCTAAAGTGGTTAAATTTGCTTGAATGCATTTTGAGTAAATTGGGTTTGTCCTTTGGATGCGTTTTGATTGAATTGTCCAGATTCAATGAATCTCTTGAATATATGCGGTTTGTCATTCTAATTATGTCCAGATTCTATGTACTTGATGCGGTTTGTATAGTTCATGAGTTTTGACTCATGTGCGTTTTGGCTAAACCAAGATGTCTGTACAATGAGGTTTGACTCTACATGGGATGCGATATGTTATATCAAAGCGTTTTGACCTTTGATAAAAGAGATTTGATTCATTAAGGATGCGTTTTGTTAAATGGAGATTAATGATGCGGTTTGTCTAAAATGCTTTTTGAAGAAAGGTATGCGATTTGTCATTTTGGGGTGAAGCGATTTGTATCAGAAGTGATGAAAACAGGCTATGCATTTTGACAAATGTGTAGGATCTTACGTATATCGTGTTATGATGATTCGGGTGGCCTTGGATGGTGATGAAACAAGAAAGCCATGGTTTTAGAGAGATGAAGAGAGGAGAGGGTGGTTCTAGAGAGATAAACAAAAAAGAAAGGTTAGATTGAGAATGAAGCACCACCCCTTCCAAGGATGGAAGGGGTATTTATAGTTACAAACAATACGCCCTCCTGTCGGGCTGTGGATCAGGCATACAGTGGGTAAAGACCCGTCCTTCCTCCACGGTGTTGCTCTAACCTAAACTAAACTAATAAACATGTAAATAACGATATGTCTACGAGCTAACTAGTGCTAGACTATAGTTGGGGTGACCGACACTTTACTATGGAATTTCCAATTCCTAAAAATCTCCCCCTAAGGGAGGTCACCCCATGATTTACATTTCGAATCCTAGCATTCTATTTTGTCTTCTGTTTTGAGCTCGTAGACTTTAATTCTTCACTTTCTGCATTCTTTGTGCTTTAGCAGTGACTCTTCATAGTCCGCATAGTATTGTACTTTCAGTGGAGGTCTTTGAACTGATCCACGTCTTGATGATCTTTGAGCTTTCTATGAGATCATCAGCCACAGTAAATCTCTGGATCACCCTTTGTTGTGTTGCCTTCATGTCTTGTTGTGACTTTTGGACCGACATGCTCACACTTTCTGGATCATGACATCATTTCATCATAGTAGCGAAAGCTTTTACTGGTTCATGATATTTGCGAAGCGTGCGAAGCATAGTATGAGAATATCATAGCCAAGTTATGTAGATTAGCACTTGTCATGATTTCTTTAATTAAGTGTGGATGTTGTGAGCATGCGGCTTTGGATTGACCCCTCAATTCTGATCAGCTGCAACCGACAGTTAGCAATAAAGCGCACAAAAGTGTCTTTGATCACTTTTGTTGAATTGAGGTGCACGGCCCAAGGTTCCCCGTTGATCAAGATACAAGTACGACTGTGATCGGTATAATTCGAAGAATCTCCTTGGAGGGTTTGCAGTTGTTCTAGCCGTTCTCAAACTGGAACGTCTCAAAGAAGACAACACGGAGTGAGTGAACCATCGAATTGAGATTCACTGATTAATGAAAATGATTTGAAAACAATCGTGTATTGCTTAATAGGAAGTGTTTTGCAATACAACGAAGGTTTTATGGAAACTCAATTATCAATCATAAATACCCTTTAATTTTGAAACATTAATACACAGTCGATGTGCTATAGAAAAGAACTTTTAAGCACAACGACCGGTTTTTCAAAGGTATCCGTCAATCCTTTTCCTGGACCAAGGTTGATTCAAGATTGAATCGCCCCATCGTTTCTATCCAGTTGTCACAAGCTTGATCTTTTGCAAGATCTCACATGTCACCCACCAAGAGCTTGTTTGATGTTGGCTCTAGAAGGATTTCCATCTTCATCGTGAATATTTAACATATCACTCGGATGTTCTGGCAATACCACAAGGATAATGCGTAGGACTCTTAATATATAAACATACTTTCCACATTGTGTGAAACAGCAAGTCTTTATTAATTTTGTGTCCTAATGAGATATTATGGATGATCTCTTGGCTCTATACTTAACAGTGCATTTTGGTTTCCTATGTCGGAGACTAGGGAGAGGGTCTCCTTCTTCAATATCAACAATCTCTAAGAGAAAGTCGATAGATTATATAGGTTCCCCGTGAGAATGAAACAAGTCCTTTTAAGAGGAACTTGAGTAGCTTGGGAAGATTAGTGCAGTGCATCACTGGGTTCATGATGTCTTGTCTTCAATACCAGTGTTACCTAAGTAACCACCAGTAGCATATGTATTGAACCCGGTTTCTGCCCTAAGGTTGAATTGTTGGAGGGCTATTTCTTTTCACCCTTTTCATATTCATTTATTTTTCATTCTTCAACCCCTTCAGTGCTTACCAAGACTTCATTACTAGAACCTTGTTGGGTTTATTCCAGTACTAGCTCTATCTCAGTCCGCACTCTTCCCATTTCTCACTTTTCTCCTTTTTTCAATATACCTAAGGACTTCTACACTATCTAGTGGATTGTCCCTGGGTAGATCCCTCCGGCTCTGGCGGGATCGTGGGAACGAATACCTAACCTAACCATCCTTATAACACCATGCATAAAGTAAATTGGTCGGTCTTTTGGTATTGTTCTTTCCTTCATGAAACCAATTAAAAAATCATTTGGAAAATCAATCAAGGTACTTGTGATACGAGATCAAAGCATTTTGTACCTTAATAGTTTTGATCATTTAGAAATGCTCCCCCTCAACATGTGCATATGATTTGAAATTTGTTGGAATCACTCCTAAACCTTAATTCAAGTGTTAGTAATTAATGTGTAATAGTTAGCTTAATATGGCCTTTATGTTAGTAATTAGCCTTAGGCTTATGTAGAAGGCCCATAAGCCTAGGCCTAGCCCAATAAGGAAAAGGATGGAAACTAGGAGTGTTGTCCTAGCTTCCCTCCTATAAATACCTCATGTAAACCCTCACTTGAGGGTTGGTTGTTCAATTTACTTTCTTTCACATACTCTACGCCTAACCGTGCTACTCATACGTGTGTGTGTGTTTGTTTATTGTTCATCCGATCTCATCTCTTCTCCATTTCTTCTATTATTACTTGTGTTGCATATTTGGGAACCTAACAGTGGTATCAATCGCCTACTAGTTGGGTGAATCGTTATTGCTTTTGAAGTGGGTTTTTGGTCCTACGCGTAAAGCTAACGAGATACTTTGGTTCGCTTAAAAACACGGTTTTTACACTTTTAATCCAAGATTCTTGTACTTTCAACGTTTTAAGGTGTTAAAATAATTGTTTTTGGCAAAAAGTTTCAAACTTTATGCGTGGATCATAGTTTTTAAGCTTGTTTTTATACGAGGGTTTCATCCTACGCGAACCGCTTTTAGGAGTTTTGGTCATCAAGTTTCACACTTTTGTGTTATTTTGGTGATATTGAAGCTATCTCATCACAAAAATCTGGTTTAGAAACATCTTTGGGCAAAATCATTTTTACGAGTAAAGCTACGCGTAACAAAACCCTAGCTTTACGCGTAACTTTATCCTTGGTTTGATCTTCAGTTTCGTGGTTTACTCCGTGGTTTCTTGCTTGGATAAGCCTGAAAACACGTCGACTTTGGATATCTTTTGCAATGTGATAGTGTAAAAGATCATTTGGGCAAAACCCTAAACTTACGCATAAGCATAAGCTTACGCCAGATCATCCTACGCATAAGATTCATCTTACGCCTAGTCTTACGCATAAGGTAATCCTACGCCTAAGTTTTCTATGCCTAACTTACTGTTTACGCATAACTTTAGTGTTTTTCTCCTTACTTACGCGTAAGCTAAACCTACGCGTAACTCTATCTGTTACGCGTAACTTTGGTGTTTTTACGCATAAGTCCTACTTGGTTTATTGTGATTTCTACGCCTAAGGATACTTCATCAACAACGCTTCATTCGACTACAAAGATCCATTTTACCAACACAAGTTTTCAACATGTCACAACCACCATACTCTAACTATTTTCCTTACACTTATAATCAACAACAACAACAACAACTAAGTCCCCAACATCAACAATGGAATCAACAACAAGCAGTTTATCAACAACAATTTAATCAACAACATACTCCACTACTTGCAGCAATTCCACAACCTCAAATGGTACAACCACCACCTAGTCTTCAAGTACAACCTTACACAAACTTCTACAATCAACATCCATCCAGAAATACTATGAAGGAACCAGCATGGTTTGGCAAGATGTGTGAAGCCTTGAGTAGCCAACAATCAATTCATGAAGTTGGCTCACTTGATAGACCTCCAATGCTCACTCCCGTTAATTATGATCAATGGGTAATTCGGTTCTTTAGGTTTTGTGATCTAAAGAAGCCACATGGAAAGTTTTAAAGAAGGTCATTATGGAAGGTCCATTTCAGATGCCTACTGTCGCTACACCCGGAGATCCTAATGTTGTTCCACCAAGAGATGATGTCACCAACATTGCAACTGCTGCAGACCTCACGGGTGATCAACTTCTACACTTTGAAGCCAATTTAACTTGCAATGCAATAATACATCCTTTTAGGATTACCCAATCCAATCCTTCGAAGTGTTGATGCTCAAAAGACCGCCAAAGCAATGTGGGAACAGATTCATCTTCTTATACAAGGCACAACACTCAATCAGAAAGACATGGAATCCAAAATCTACTTGGCTTATGAACACTTCATGATTGAACCAGAGAGTCATTAGAATATTATCATCAGACATCATTAATGATTTGGACAAACACAATATCATCATGCCAAATTGTCACAACACAAAGTTCCTGAGTAGTCTTGGTCCAGAATGGGAGAAGTATGTCATTTTTCTCCGTCAAGCTAAAGATATGCATCATGCTACCTACGGATTGTTGTACGACTATCTCAAGCCTCACCAAAAAGAAGTTGATAAGGAAAGGATTCTCCGTGGTCAAACTTTTCACCATCACTTCCGGACAATCAACAACTTGCTTTGTGGGCTCAAACAAACATTCCTCCTCAACAAGCTCCTCAACCCTCAAACAACCGCAACCATCAAACCTTCTGATCCGTCACAGCTACAAACTCAACAAAATCAATTGGTTCCATACAACAACAACACCGCTCAAGCTCTTTACAAAGGAAGTTGATGAGGACTCTGAGGCCTTCGATGAATTGCAACAAGGATTTGTTATGATTGCTAAAGCATTTGGCCGTTATACAAACAAATCCAACAATCGCATTCGCTCCTCATCTAATACAAGAAATCAGCAGTGAACAATGGACGAGTTGAAGTTCAAAATCGTGGTTATGGTCATGGGAGGTGGTCAAGGGTTCAATGCTATGGGAAGGAATAACATTGGTGCTCCGCAGCAGAAAAGGGCTCAAGTGGTTGAACAAGGAAATGCTCAGAATGGGGTTAATGGTCTTCGTGCTATAACAGTAATGAGAAGGGTCATCCGCTAATGCATGTCCTAAATCGAGAACAAGAGGAAGTGCTTATTTCAAAGAGGCTTTGCTCTTGGCTCTTAAGGATGAAGCCGGTGGAACTCTTACCAACAAGGAACAGAGCTTTATGGCATATGCATTCGATGATGATATGGAGGAATTGCAAGCTAATGCAGCAGTGATGTTGATGGCACAAATGCAAGCTCTACACATGAGTGACACAGCCCGTGTATGACACCGATGGCTTGTCTCGTGTACTGAACAAACAATTATCATCAATGAGCGATATCTCCGCCACTTTCTCTATCCGACAAGGATCGAGTGTTCAACATGAATCTTCCACATCTCATTCCGATGATTATCAAATAGATCCCGTAGTTATATTTGATGATCAAGATGACCGTATGGTTAATATTGATAATCAAGTTGACTCCGTCATTATATTTGAGGATCTAAAGAATGATCATGTTGAGAATCTCGTTGAACAAGATGAGCTTTTGTCCGACAGAGAACCGAGCTCTTGACCTTAATTAAAGACCAACATTCTCGCTTGGAAATTTGCACGAAATTAAAAGAGAAAAATGCACTGTTAACCTGTGGATAATGAATGTTTAATTCGACAACTCAAATTTTTCAAAACTCAAGAAAACCGTGAAAAAGGTTTTGAAGCCGCTTTTGCCAAATCACACCAAAATGAAAAATATTTGGAACGACAGATTTGTGATCTAGCCGCTTCAAAGAATGCTTTGTTGTCTCAAATAGAACAAATGAAACATGAACATAAACAACAACTTAACGCTCTTACTTTGGAAACTCAAAAGCCAAGGCCGAAGTTGTTAACTTGTCAAAAACAATTCTCTGAGTACAAAAAGCATTCAACAAAACGAATAGATGACTATCTTGAGGAAATTGTCGACTTACAAACCAAAATCAAAGAGTTTAAAATGGTTGTTTATAAACATGGTGAATCAATCACAACGATTCAAAAGTTTTCTTTCAAACCTAATCCAAATGGATATGGACCGAATCTTGCTGATTATAAACCTAAGTTTTCACATAGAGCATTCAAACCAAATCCTCAAGTTTACAAAGGCGTAACATAGAATTGATGATTCAATTATGACCGTTGTTGAATATAATCGGATGGAGGAATTAGATGCTGATGACGAGAGTCGGTCAAAATGGAAAATGTCGTTTATAACAAACCATTTAACTATTTGAAAGCCGTAACTTTTGTCACACAACAAGATACTTCAAACACACCTTTGGTTATCACACCAGCCAAGTCACCCTCAACCAAAAGGTTCACAAATTAATGGTCCTTTACCTTCACTTAGTGAAGTAAAAACTAATGCCGAAAGTTGTCGCGTTATCAAATACTTTGACACTTTCTTATCTGACCTCAAAATTTTGAAACGTGAGATTGAATTTCATTCTGAAATAAAAGTTCAACATTTTACCTCGCCAATGGCGCGAGAACATAGAGATATTCTTCGGAAAAGAATTTTACCCCATGTCAAAAATTTGAAAAATTGTGCACTATATTGGGAAAAGGATTTTCACAAGGAACTTGGTCTCATGAAAATAGTTTTCGAGAAAACAAAAACATCGATTTCAAATACTAAACGTAAAAAGAAACTGTTGAGAAAAGATGTTGATCGACTCTTGGAAGATGTTATCGTGGCCGATATCCATAATGTTGTGTTATTACATTCTTTGCCATATGCATCCGATGATATCTCTGCGATTATGATTCTCGTTGATAATGTTGTGAATACGATATGATGCATCGATCGAAGTCTTTAACAGTTGAAAATAAACGATTGTCAAATGAGCTTTCAAATGCAATACGCCGTCTTAATTGGTGTCAAAAAGATATTCACGATCAACAACTTGCTTTTCAACACAAAATCGCCCGCTGCAAAATCTTCTCGATCCTAAAATTGAGCGACTGGATGATCAAAACGTGTCTTTTAAGTGTCAAATCTCAAAATATGAACAAGAACTTGCAAAAGTTAAAAAGGAATATGGTGTCATATTTGATTTACTCAAATAGACTCGTGATGAAGCATCAAACAAACTTGATCATTATCTTGCACACACTAAAGAAGTCATGAATTTTGCCGAAGTCTTCGCTCAAAATCAAGATTTGGTACACACTATCACTAAGTTACGGGAAATGTTAGGAAAGTATGAACAACTTCCGCCTACCGTGATTAAGAGAATAGCACCAATAACACTTAGTAATCGTGAACCTAGAATCCCTACTGCCAAATCACAAGTTGCTAACGTGCTTCCTTCTAAAACAGAATAGTTGCCTCTTTTCCAAACGTCCGCACTTCACGTTCTAGGAGCAATACAAGGAAGAATAGGAAGTTGCGACCTAAGAAAAGAACAATAAAGAATGATCAAGTAGAAGAACACCCTAGGACTATGAATAAGACTCATGTTGCTTCCACTATAAATATTAAGGCCCGCAAATGTAATAGGAATAGTGATGTAACAAATGCTAAACCTTTAAGTACTTTTGATATTCAGTCCGATGCACCTTGTGTTATTTGTCGTAAAAGTATGAATTCTGATTGTCATGACAAATGTGTTGCTAAAGCTATCATCTCTCGCTTACGGAATCCTAAGAATCGGAATACCTCTAGGCCCACTAATCTTTCTAAGTCTGTGCTTGGTAAACCGCCTTCTTTAGATTCTAAGAAACGCATTAATGTCCCTGTAGTTCCAGTATCACCTCCAAGGATTGTTGTACCACCTAGCACATTCACTAAGACTAAAGCTAAGACTAGTTGGAGATGGCAAAAATGGTTACATAATACACTAGGATTTAAATGGATGCCTAAAATCATTGATGTGTGTATTTCAACTATAATTGCCGAGGAACCCTCTAACACTTCGGGTTCCACATCTACTTCTATTCCATCCGTGTCGCCTCGTGTCTAATGCAGTGATACGATCATCCTCTGGATTATTGATAGCGGATGTTCCCGACACATGACAAGCAACCTTAAACTGTTATCAAACTTTGTTTCAAAGTTCATTGGCATTGTCGCCGATTCGAATGATCACTTCGCAACTATCATGGGCTACGGAGATTACATTAATGGCAACATCGAAATTAGCAGGTTTTATTATGTGGAAGGCCTCGGTCACAATCTATTCTCAGCTGGTCAATTTTGTGATGGAGACTTGGAAGTAGCTTTCATGGAGAAAACTTGTTTCATTCGTGATCTTCAAGGAAATGATCTTATGTCCGCCAACGCCATCCAGTCTTTACACAATCTCCATGCAAGACATGATCGCTTCATCTCCCATTTGTTTACTCTCAAAGGCTACATCTACAAAATCTTGGCTATGGCACCGCCGTCTATCACATCTAAACTTTCAAACCATCACCAACCTTGCTCGACACAAACTTGTTGAAGGTCTCCCACGATTCGGGTATTCTAAAGATCACCTATGCTCAGCTTGTGAACAAGGGAAAAGCACTCGTGCTCATTTTCCTTCAAAGGTGGAACACGCTCTCAAAGATGTGCTTCATCTTCTTCACATGGATTTGTGTGGCCCGATGCGCGTGCACACGATAAATGGCAAACGCTACATCTTGGTAATTGTTGATGACTACTCAAGATGGACTTGGGTTTATTTTCTTCAAAGTAAAGATCAAGCTCCACAGATGATCATCACCTTTCTCACAAAAATTCAAATTCAAACCGAACACCGCTAGACAAATTCAATGCATAAAGGAACTGAATTTATGAATCAAACTCTTCAGGAATATTATGAGAAAGTGGGAATTGAGCATCAAACATCTATTGCCCGCACACCAGAACAAAACGGAGTTGTTGAAAGACTAAACCGCACGCTAGTGGAAGCCGCCGTAACGATGTTAATCAATGCTAAACTTCCAGATTACTTGTGGGTGAAGTCGCCTCAACCGCATGCTACACTCAAAATCGCTCAATGATTACAAAACGCCACAACAAAACACCATTTGAGCTTCTCCACAATCGTAAACCGAATCTCAAACACTTTCATGTCTTTGGATCTCTTTGCTATCCAAATAATGATCGTGATGACTTTGGAAAGCTCAAAGCTAAAGCTGACATTGGAGTCTTTATTGGATATTGTGAGAATTCAAAAGGTTACCGGATATGGAATCATCGTACAAAGCAAGTTATGGAAACGATTCATGCTAATTTTGATGAACTTACTGAAATGGCTTCTGAGTATAACAGCTTGGAACCCGTTCACAACCGCTTAAACTTCCCCAAACCCCATCATCACCGATACAAGCCCTCACCTTACTTGTCAACAAATGGAAAGACTATTTGCTCCTCTCGCTCAGTGATATTGATGAACGTGCTCCGTGTATCCGCTGCTTTCCGCCGCCAACCCGATAATACTCTAATACCCGATACACCGCTACAACAACTATCGTTGAAGATGCACCACCAGCTTGACTCTACTACAACAGTTGAACAAACCGCTTCCAACAATGATGAACCGGCCGATGATGTTCTTAATGAAGTACCCCCACCTGCAGATTTTGATCCAAATGCGTTCTTCAACCCGCTTGCTAATGAAACCGCTGCACCCGATGTCGCGGAATCATCTACAAGCCATTTGAATCCTCAAAATCTGCACAATGTATACCAACATCAACCTCTACACATCGATGGACAAAAGACCATCCTCTGGAAAATATTATTGGCAACCCGAATCAACCGCCGTTACGGAGACAACGCCTTCACACGATGGTGAACATTGCATTTATGCACTCACCGCCCGCCAACTGAACCTAAAAACATTAAGGATGCAATGACAAAAGATAACCGGATTGAATCCATGCAAGAAGAACTCAACCAATTCAAACGTCTTGAAGTATGGGAATGGTTGAAAGACCAACAGGGTCTACGCCATTGGTCTAAAATGGATTTGGAAGAACAAATTGATGTCAAGGGAATGTCATCGTAAACAAGTCACGCCCGGTGGCTAAGGGTTATAGACGTGAAGAGGGTATTGACTTTGAAGAATCATTTGCTCGCTGCTCGCCTTGAGGTCGTTCGATATTTCTAGCATTCGCAGCTCATATGAACATCACGGTCTTTCGATGGACGTCAAAACCGCTTCAATGGTCAACTAAAGAAATAGCTTTATGTCACCACCGTAAGGATTCGTTGATCCCGCTTCAACCATGTCTACAAACCGAACAAAGCTCAGATGGTCTCAAACAAGCTCCTCAAGCATGGTATGATAAGCTATCATCTTTCCTCATTGCCAATAATTTTACCAAAGGTTCGGTCGACCCAACTCTTTTCATACAATATCACGGGAACATATTTTAATTGTTCAAATTTATGTGGATGACATCATTTTTGGGTCAACTCATAAAAGTACTCAATCGCTTTTGCAAAACTAATGAAGAAACATTTTGAAATGTCCATGATGGGTGAACTTACGCTCTTTCTAGGACTACAAGTTCATCAATCACCCCGTGGTATTTTCTTGAGTCACTCCAAATATGCCCTTGAAATTCGAACAAATTCGAATGAATAATTGTGATACTTATGCCACACCAATGGCACATACCAAGAAGCCGGATTTGCATGGGAAATTAGTTGACCCTACCAAATACCAAAGTATTATTGGGTCTCTCATGTATCTAATGTATATTGTCTTTGCCGCTTATCTTTGCTCCCGCTATCGGCCACCAACCAAACCCACCTCTCGAGGCTAAAAGAATCCTCCGATACATCAAATGGGAACCATTAATTTGGGGATCCGTATCCGAAGGATTCGGTTTTGAACTAATCGCTTTTCGACGACCACGCAGATGCTTAGACTCTGAAAAGTACTTCAGGTGCACTACAATTTCTTGGTGACAAATTGGTATCTTGGCAATCGAAGAAGCAGGATTGTACATTGTTGTCCTCAACCGGCAGTAATATGTAGCCATGTTGGCGTGTTGTGCTCAAGTCATTTGGATGAGAACACAACTCAAAGACTATGGTTACGTATTTGACGTAATCCTATGTATCTGCGACAATCGGAGTGCTATTGCGATCTCATGCAACTCGCCAACATTCAAATCAAAGCACATCGATCTTCGATATCACTTCATCAAGGACCACGTGGAACAGGTACGTTGAATTATACTTTGTGGGTACGTAATACCAATTGGCGATCTTCTCACCAAAGCCTTAGCTCCCGCTAGGTTTAATGAGTTGGTCCACCAGATTGGTATGAGGTGTTTGACTCAAGAGGAACTAGATGAACTCTTAAAACATTCTTAAAACCAGCCAAACACCAAAACCTCTTTTGTAAATATTTTTCAAAAACAAAATACAAAAATATAAAATCGGATAAAACAACAAAAATATTCTTCTATCTATATTTCTTTTAACATGGCAAGTACATCTTTTCCGTCAACACTCAAATCTTTCAAAATTCAGTATTTTTCCGATCAAGTGTTGAGGGGAGAAAATAAATCTACTTAACTGCTTCAAAATAACCGTACTTGCATGTTATCCTATCCCTGTTGTTTATTTTATCAATGGTGGTAAATTTTCTGGTTCAATGACACTCCTCGAACTAAAATTTATAACCTTTCATTATTTCTTAAGTCGAGGGGGAGTGTCGTCAAGTTTCTTTCTTAAAATCTATCATTTGGTAACCAAAATGAAAGTTAAAAGGCTTTGGATGAAAATGGAAAAGGTGAAGGGACTAAAACTGTCAAAATCCAAAAGTTATTTTAATAAAACTTCCCACCTAACTTTTCATCCTCACATTTAATACACACAACTAACTCATCCTACGCCTAATAATCAAGCTTCAAATCCGTGTTTTTGATCATCATATTGTAAGTGTTTTCGTAATCTAAACGTTATTACAAGCCAGGGTTTTGATTTTTATGCAAATCTAACGGCTAAAAGGATAGATATGAATGATTATGTATTCTACGCATAAGCGTATGAACACACAATCATTGGTGTGTGTTTGTGGTTAAAATAAGTGTGTCAAAACATTTCAATAACATCAATGATACTATGTTTATCCTCAAAATCCACCCAGAAACACGAATTGATTGATTTTCAAAATTAGGGTTCATGAGTCGGTTTGGGTATTTTCAAATGAGAACGTTTTTGGTGATAAAGATTGTTGTATGTGGTTGTATTCAAGTTGAATTGAGCATATTTAAACCCAGAAATCACCCAGAAACATTAATGACACATAAATTGAAAATTAGGGTTCTAGTTCATACAAATTGGGTATTTTTTATTCATGGCTTATTTGATGTTAAAACTTGGATAAACATACTCTATATGCTTCTTAGACCTCCCAGAAAAACTTTGGTGCTAATCCTATGGCTAGAAATCATATGCGTAATTCTTGAACTATTAGGGTTTTGGTCTTACGCGTAAGACTTTCTACGCGTAACTGTTTGATGTAGTTTCAAGCCATGATCTATTTTAGAATGAATGTATGGGTCAGAATTGATGTTATGATGATTTTATTTCGTGCTTGCTACCGTATAACTCGTAATCAAGGTTATTGAATCTTTACGCATAAGGATCACCTTACGCGTAGAAAGTTATGCGTAAGAGAAATCTTACGCGAATAGCTACGCCGTAAGGTTCTACAAAAGGACTACGCGTATCCTGTGAAGGATATGCGTAAACAGGGACCTCTACGCATAAGGTCTACTCTTACGAGTAAGCCTTACGCGTAAGGTTTTATATACGCCAACGCGTAAGCTTTACGCATAAGGTCCCCTTTTCCTACGCTGCAATATTTCTTACGCATAAGTAAGGATCCTACGCATAAGCTTGCATCTACGCGTATATTTCTCTTGTTTACGCATAAGCTACCATTTCTACGCATAAGCCTTGATCAAACCTTCATTATGAATTGTTACGCTTGCAAACTTGTAAATAAATAAATCATAACGCCACGAAACCAATAATGTCACTAATAAGCTTAAACGCTTAATATGTTGTGTTAAATAAGTGATAACATAAACTTTAAAACTTAAAGTTAACTAACTCACTAAACTTATCGCGACGCCATTGGACTATTGAACAAACAAGTGACTTTGGACTCAGAATATCATTGACATTGCACATTTAATAATTAGACAATAAAACCTTTTGTTGACTAACATTATGTCTTTCGATATGTTGGTTCTTTTGGCTAATGTTATTTCGATCACGACATGGTCGCTCAAATGAATGTGGATGCACCGAGGTTCTCACCATTGCCGATATCTTCCCTAATGGCTATCCGAGGAAGATTGGAAAGAACAATCTCGGAGTTGACTTTGAAACTCTCACCGCTCGAATCTTCATGTCTCATTGCCGTGGATGTTCTAAAGAATCATCCCTATCGTAACATGCTCTCACACTCGCCATCGCTCCGAGATCTACATACAAGAATTCGGAATACAATGCGATGGTCAAAGGTCAAAATGCCGTGACGGACGCCAATCACAAGCAACTCACCATCACTCCCAGACTTATGAGGGTCGTTCTCCTCATTCCCGACATCATACCAATCAATTCTCTCACGCACCTACTCAAGAGACGGTTCGCAATTTTTGATTAATATTGGGTATGACGAAGCTTCGTGGGTTATCATTAAGCATTCTCATGTGGATCTCAAGAACATCCTCACCTTGGAGAACCCTTTATATCATCATCACAAAATCCATTTCGGTCGCGGACAAATGCTATGAGCATCCCAAACTCGTGGAACTGCAAATCTTTTGGGCTCTAATCAACATGAAGCACATCGAAGTTGAAGCTCTGATTTGGGATGACATGATGACATTCCTCAAAAAGCTTGGCTCAAAGATTCCCTACATCAGATATACTAAACTGTTGATCCAGAGAGCACTTGGGTACAACCCCGACATCCCCAAAGAATCAATGACCCGACAATCATGACATGTTGATGAACCCACTCTAACAAATGATTTAAGGAGTCAACGACTAAGAAACAAGGTGTGTGTTGCCGATCACCTTCTCTCGATGAACTCAAACAGCTCTTACTCCTATAAAAGATATTTGGTCGCTATAGAAGAGAACAAAGTTGGATTTCTTGATGAAAAATCTTCCGTACACCTTTAAGGAAAACCGTAAGAGGAAGTGCGAGGAAGTGCCGCAAGCACCGAGTCGAGGAAGTTCCCCGGAGGAATCCTCCAAGAAAGAGGACAGCTTCCCGCCAAGGAAGCCGTTCCTATTCCCGCATCTAAGCCTCGAACCGCAGAGAAAGCTAATTGACGAGGACTCGAGGGTACCGTGATCGATGAAGAGACTTTCTACTCTGAAACTGCTAAAGATGACACTACAACGGTATCTAAACCTCCTAGTCCTCCAAATGACCAAGGAAAAGGGAAGACTCCAAGATTTGTGCCTTATGAAGAAAGCTCGATGAAGAGCCACTAGAAACCGACAGGAAAAGTTCAAATTCCTTAGACTCCAACACGTAGCACAAGAATTTGCTAAAGATCAAATGGGTGGCCCCGGAGGGTCAAGTGGTGGAGTTCAACCTACACCAAATCCCGATGCGGTTAATCAACCCGATAAGGGATCCGTGCCACCACTTTGGAACAACAACAAACGCGTGGAGGACACTCTTGAGTATTGACTTTGAAGAACCGTAAAAGGAAAAGATGAAAAGACTTCGGTGATGAAACAAAGATCCGATGATACGACTAAGTCTAGAAAAGATGATGACGCTGATTATGATAAGCTTCTTCTAGACAGTCCAACACGCCCCAAGGAGAAAACTCGAACCTCCTAAGGACCCCGAGTCTCCTCATGTCTCTTCATCATCAGATTCTTCTTCTCATTCTTCACCACCACCATCAAAAAGACCAACCAAATCATCATCCAAATAAGTGAAGAAGCCAACTGCATCTTGGATGTCTCATGCAAAGTCTCGAATCGTTAAAGCCGCCAAACAGTCGAGAGAAAAATATTACAAAGAAGAAGTTAGATTTTCTTGTCGACTGATACGATCTTCATGATGAGCAAGACGAGATGAAAGTTGAAAGGGAGTATGTCCATAAGCTCATGAAAGATGATCTTCAAGGGAAAATGGACGAGATGATCAAAGGATACTCTCACAAGTTCCTTATGGAGGTCGCTTCCTAAACCGACAAAGGAGATGTATACCGCATAACTTTATCCAATCTCTTACATCTAGCCAAGCAAGCCATGAAATCAACTCTAATGAATTTGAGCATCAATCCAGCTTGAAACCACAATCTTCTCGATGATGAATTGGTGAACCGCTAGTAGCTCAAATGTCAAACGCTCGCAACGCTTTGCCTCACACGGCTAAATTATTTGAAGCATTGCCGAATACCAACTCAGTCAAGATACGAGAGAAGAAGCCGTAAGGCCCAAACGCTCAAGAGACGACGAAGACAAAGATCAGGATAAGGATAACGAGCCCAAACGCACAAAGAAGTCCGTGAATCATCCTCCATTCAAGACTCAATGCAACCTCCACCCCAAAGGACTCCACCAACAAAGATCCCTCCTCGCCTTCTGCAGATAAACCTCAGATTCTCGAAGCACCACCCTGCACTCAAAAACCGTGATCACTTTGAGTATATGTGTGGTGACGATGAGGAATACCATGAGCCCCAACAACAACCCGCCTCCCCACAAAGTACGAAACCGTAACCCTCATCTAGGCCTAAGAAAAGAAGAAGAAGGCGCCCAAGGCTGACGCCCTATCATGGCTAGATGAAGATAACACAGAGGAATTTGAATGGTTTTCTACACTTGTTAATTCCACTCCCTACCCTCCTGAAGGTCAAGATCTGGTAGACGGTAATACATTGGAGCATGCTAAGTTACCGCAAGAAAAATTCCGAGTAAAGAAGATGACGAAATCCGAAGTTGCGAATCAAGAATGAAGCTTTTCAACTGTTAAAAGATAGCTCAGAAAGTGCCATTGAGGTCGAATATCACCTTGAAAACATTGCTCGAGCTATGTCTAACAACATGGATTGGCTCAACCCATAAGCAAACATCGACTTCACAAAACGGGACAACCCTCCATATTACACCGACTGGTCTAAACCTCTACCAACAATTGGCCAACCGATGAGCCTCGAATTTCATTCCGATATTTCTTCAACAAAGACTTGGATTTTCTTCTACACGGTGGCGATGGTTCAAGGAAATACGCTACATCTTTGACACTTCCATTCCCGGCAACAATATACTCTAACTGCATAGCCATCGAGGAAAGATCTAACCACTTGTTCTCCAACAAAGTGGAAGAGTATGACCGTGATGCAATGTATGGGATTCACCATTGGCCGAACGCCAAGAATCTACTACGTAAGTTCGTAAATCTCAACATGAAGTGTTCAAGACTAAGAGTATCGCTTGCCATCAAACACGTTAATCTTTCGTCCAAATGGGACTACACTTTTCTCAAGAATATTGTGGTCAAAAGGCAAGACGAAAGGGATTATGCATTCTCTGTCGACTTTGAGAATTTGTCTATCAACGACATTGAAGATATGTACCTTGCCAAAGTACATGGTCGCATGAGACAATTTTCAACCGAAATACAATGTGAATTCATCAAGTCATTGCTCATCTTCATCAGACGCATAGTCATCAAAGAACGTAGAAGATCTCCACTTGCGCTTGAATCTTATCGCACTGTCAACTTCACTCCACCTAAGCTTGATCTTCCCGACATCAACCAGCTCTCACAATATACACTCATCAGAAACCATTCGAGTCGTTTACCGCAGTACACTTCAAAGAAATTGCTTAATGGCGTGTAGAGATCTTCACAAGTTTGGGGATCACACTTTGAAGATGGTTAGGGACGGATTGGCTTATCGGTTGAAGGATATACATCAAAATATTGGGTCTCCTAAGCGATGGAATTCTCGGGATCGAAGGGATGTGAAGAGGATCATCACGATGATTGATGAACGGTTGTATCGGGGATCAGCTCGTAAGATTGGAAAGCTTTGTTGGTGGTCGACCCAGATTAACATCACCGCTTTCAACGCCCGATTCACACTCCCCGCAACATCATGGACTACCCGGTACCCCTTGAACTGCTTCTTTCATTATAACTTTGGATGTGTGATTTATATGTCAATGGCTTGTGCACACATATCAGTGTACAACCCGTACTTGTAAATAAAGGACCCCGTGGTACGCTTCAGTGCCACAATCCTTATAAAAGGAGCGAAAGCTTCTTACTTTTGAGTAAAACCTATCAAACCTTTCACTTTTCAAGGTTTTGCTCAAAAGGACAAGTAATTCCCCTTATGATTTTAAAAACCTCAACCGTTTATATCACTTGTTGATGGGGAGTATTTGACTTTAAAACTTTGTTCACAAATTGTTCACAGTGGTCATCTTCCCACAAAACTCAAAATGGTCATATTTATTCTCAACATTTCTTCAAAAATAACACTTATATGCCATTTTTGAGGGGGAGAAAATTTATGTGATAAGAAATATGTTGTGTAATTGAAAATGAATCTTTGTGCTATAGACTTAACCAATGAATTGACGAGATCTTAACTGTTAGTAACTCGAAAAGACTTGTCCGGAATGGGTAATAATTTCAAGCTAGTTCGCTAGTGATGTAAACGTGTCTCGCAAAGGACTTGTCCGAGTAGAATGTACCATTCGAGAAATTCCTGGTAGACATGATCTTTGACGGGTTTGACAACCTTCGAGGTTTGTCCACACCTTCAAGATAGTTATTAGAGCTAGTTGTCACCTAAAAGCCGACAATGTAACTCTTTAACTATTCAACGTAACCGTGTCTCGCAGGGGATTGTCTATCTTGAGTTGATCAATTCAAAAGTGCGCGCTCTTCTCTCACCGTGTAGATTTCTGTCTTAACTATTAAGCACGTGTGGAGGGGGAGTATTTATGCTAAAAGATAAAACTCTCACAATGGTACAAAATGTTTTTCATTCACAAACACTACGAGAGATTTTCTTTAAAATGGTTTTATGGCAATGGAGTTATAAGGAGATTAAGGTTAGGAATAACCGTCCTATGATCCGCCAGAGTCGGAGGGATCTACCCAAGGACACTACAAATAGTTAGAATTAGAAGTCCTTAGGTATGATTATAAAAAGGAGAAAATGAGAATCGAGAAAGAAGGAGTTGTAGAATTAAAAAGAAATGCAAAGAAAAGGGTGAAAAGAAATAGCCCTCCAAATTATTCAACTTAGGCGCATAATCGGTTCAATTCATATGCTACGGGTTGTCACTTGATGACGCCGTATTGAAGATTAAAAGTCGCCATGGACCCAAAGGACGGATGCTCTAAACCTTCTTACCCACTCAAGTTTCTCTCAATAGAAGCTTGTTTCATTCTCACAGGGAACCCTACGTAAACTATCGGCTTTCTCTTAGAGATTGCTGGTATTGAAGAAGGAGACCCTCTCCCTAGTCTCCGCCCAAGAAAACCAAAACGCACTATTGAGTCTAGAGCCACGAGATTCATCAAAAGATCTCTTAGGTACACTTGACATTTCATCACTTGAAGTTCAACAATAAGAATTTCAGTGGTACATTATCGAGTCCTTCACAGATCTTAGCAATCTATCGAGAACATTTATGAGAGGTTCACAATTGTGATCCTCGGTGATTGAATGGAAACTCCCGCCAGGTCAACATCAAACAGCCGACAAAGCAGGTCACTTCGGTAACTCCCCGTAGATTACGCTTAGTGTGTCTCAAACGGTCTACAATCATGAGGTGATGCTTTGGTGTACCTCAGCGACTCATCTGAACCGTAGATGTACTTCGATACATCGCGTTATCTCACTTGTGGGACTCCGGTTCAGAACGGCCTTTGTGAGAATTAGAGTTGTGTTTTCACACTATGCTGTTAACACTCTCGGAGTTCGAACTTGTAAGTGCCGGAATCCGCTTATTACTAACCTTTCTTATGTTTACTTCTTATGGAAGCTCGAGCGAACGATCGTGATTCTTCACATGCTCACGCCAACATCATCACTAATGGAAGTTCTATCCAAAAGCAACACAAAATTCAGAATGATTCTTCATCAAACCAAAGAATCTACAAAGTTAAAGACTTAAAGAACTTCATCAAGATCTGGAATCCAACGCCAAAGAGCGTATGAGCATGTTGAAGAATGACGTGGATACACCGGAGCAAATGGGCGCACTGAGGCGACTTGATGCGACAACAACAACATACTATCACTACCATCACAAAGAACAATGAACAAAGAACAAAGATTATGATGACGCCAAAGCGTAACTGCTTAAAGAAAACAATTTCTCTACACCGGGAGATTGTTCAAATCAAGGCAATTCTTCTCACAAGAAAGAAGAATGTCAGACGACGACAAAGCTACTATTACATCAAGACTTTCACCGTCAGATTCATCACCAACACTCGAGGGGGAGATTGTTGGAATCACTCCTAAACCTTAATTCAAGTGTTAGTAATTAATGTGTAATAGTTAGCTTAATATGGCCTTTATGTTAGTAATTAGCCTTAGGCTTATGTAGAAGGCCCATAAGCCTAGGCCTAGCCCAATAAGGAAAAGGATGGGAACTAGGAGTGTTGCCCTAGCTTCCCTCCTATAAATACCTCATGTAAACCCTCACTTGAGGGTTGGTTGTTCAATTTACTTTCTTTCACATACTCTAAGCCTAACCGTGCCGAGAGTTCATCCTCCATTGAATCTCTAAGTACTCTATACTCTTCATCCAACCAACCATCAAGTATAAGACGTACATCACCTCTTGAAAATCCACAATTGAATGTGACACTGAGCACTACAACGTAACTCCTTAAAGTGATAGTTATTTTGTGGTGATAAGAGCCCAATTCCCCCAAGTGGTAAAAGAAAAGGAAAAGTCACCCAAAAATAACTAGATTTCCATGTCTTCGTTTTTGAAAAAGCTCGAACAAGGATCATGAAGAATCTTCATCCAACCATCCCCGATACCTTCAGATACTAAGTACACTCGCCCGTGATATTTTACTTCAACCTCAAATAAATAATACTGAATTAACGCCGTTGTCACGTCTTCTGGATAAAAGCTCAACTCTAGCCTCCTTTGACGTTTTAAGTGAACTATGATAATGGTTTCATCCCGACCATCGTAAAAAGTACAAAACCCCGTAAAACCATGTAATAGCCAAACTGCCATGACAAATATCCAAACACACATCCAATTCATGAAGTACACCCTTTATCCCTTTTTCGAAGAAGAAACCGTAGCACCAGCATCAGATAAGATCCAGAATTACACATTCCTTTCTCCAGGATGGTTCCATCATCACGGGATTTTACAATTCTATGGTCTAAACCGAGAAATAGTTTCTTTCGCGGGATTTTACAAAACCAAGAATAAACCGTAAGATAGATCCGGAAATGCACTTTACTTTAACCAGGATGTTTCCATTGTTACGGGATTTTACAAGTCTATGATTTAAACCGAGAAATAATTTCTTTCGCGGGATTTTACAAAATCAAGACTAAACCGTAAATAATGTCAGCTTGAAAGTGTTATGACAACTTTGGTTTCGGTGAATATCTGTTTTAGGGGAACATGCAGCGGTTTAAACAACGCTTCATTCTACATCATCAACAATTCTTTACCCAAATGTAGACGGCTTCACAAACCATACTAAGTCAAGTAGTATATACTAATTCCCCCTGAGGTTGACCGTAAAACATCAAAAGTACACGTTTCTCCCCCATGATGGTTTCGAACTTTCGGAAGCATCATAACGTGTACGACTATTTGCACGAGAAGTTCTTGTCATAAGCAAACATCTTGAAAAATTATGACAGACGCTGACGATTCTTTGAAAGATTTTGCTTAGACTGTGAAGTATCATTGACATTTTGTGGCGTCGAATATCTCATGGGAATTGCTGAAATTGAACCTCCTTTGATTCACCGGCTAATAGTGATGACCACATATGGAGATAACGTCACTTCAATTTCGCATCAATAATACCGTACAAAAACCCCGTAGTCATTCTTCACTTTTTCGCTCAAGCCGTGAATTTTGTATCCCTCCGTGAAAATTTAATACGACCAAAATACCACTCTCATTGCCAATATAAAATGTGTACCCTCAATTTTTTTGGAAAAGAAAAAAAATCGGGTAACACATTTTTACTCTTTATCTCCGATCCATCATATCAGTCCATTGATATAATATGTGGAACCTGACCATGTGAGCCCATCCATATTAGACCAATGACAATGCCCAACGAAATACAACACATTAGGCTTGGTCCATCAACGAATTACTACATTCGGCCCACCATTATATCTGATCCATCCATAACTCCTATAACCAGTTACAAATATCACAAACCCTACACACATTAAACAATATCCGCCTCTCACCCACTCTCCAAAAAGTCAGATCTCATCTTATCGTTTCACCTCTCACATAATATCTAATCAATACTCATCTTAGAAACTCATTTATCACCATCATCATCTAAATCTTATACTCATTAATCCGAATAAAAATCAAAACACATGTTCAAGTCATCATCATTGATACGCACCGTACCATATGTTGATGTTGTCAATTATTGCTTAAGTCTGAATCAAGAAAATAATACAAAGGCTTCAAGATCCATTTGTGGGTCTCGGGTAAGATTATGTTTTTTTTTTTTTTTGATGTTTTAATGAGAACGAACGAAAGAAATAAAAGTAACATACTTGTTATATTTTATTTCTTGATGAGTCGAATATAATTGAAGCTTCGTCTTCGAACATATTGAAAGATCCATGATGATGAAGGTTTGAAAAAAAATCTTTTGCAAGATTAGAAATGAACCTGTATCAGAGATCAACTTTTATTTCAAATACTTGTTTGTCGTGTCTTGGTTATGATGGATATGAGACAGAAATTGTAAGAGGAGGATGAGTAATTATAGATTGGGATTTGTAGTAGAAGTTGGTTTTGTTTCGGGTCTGTAGAGATAGGCTTCATTGCAATTAGTTTTCCTTATTCGAAAATTTATGGACTGTTGATGGTTTATGATGCCAGAAGTCACATGAGTCTTTTTGGTATTTGAGTTGGTCTTGTGTTTGAGTCAATTTACGCATAACTTTTTATTGCTTTCATACTCGTAAAAAATAGATTCTTACGCGTAAACCCTCTCCTTTTTCTTTATGCGTAAGCCGATGCTTATGCATAGACAAGGCTTACGCGTAAGCTTGGCTTATGCGTAAAAACCTTACGCGTAGTAATTCCTACGCATAACTTCACAATTATGCGTAATATATCTGAACAGGGTTATGTGTAACAGCTTATGCGTAACCATGTTTTTACGCGTATTCCATACGCGTAAAAAGTCCTTATGCGTAAGTTTAGGGTTTTGACCATTTGAGCATTTTCCAGCGTACTTTTCCGACCACTTTTTCCGGCCATCTTCATGGAAACCCAGAAACAGCATATGAATATTCATAGATTGCTAGTTTGACCAATATTTGACCACAAGAGTTACGCGGATATTGGTAACAAAAATCATAACCAGAATAGACATGTGACTTTTGAACCAAAAAAAAAGGATACAAAACTTGTTAAAAAAAACTGTTTACCAAAGATACTAAACGGAAAATAATTTTCCTACCATTAAAAAAGGTGCAAAAACAGTTTAGAACAAGATACAAAACCACAACAAATCATCAAAACACAAAAACTTTGGCTCTGGTATCATTTGTACGATCATTCATATATTATGTTTGATGATTCGGGTGGCCTTGGATGGTGATGAAACAAGAAAGCCATGGTTTTAGAGAGATGAAGAGAGGAAAGGGTGGTTCTAGAGAGATAAAAAAAAAAGAAAGGTTAGATTAAGAATGAAGCACCACCCCTTCCAAGGATGGAAGGGGTATTTATAGTTACAAAAAATACGCCCTCCTATCAGGCTGTGGATCAGGCATACAGTGGGTAAAGACCCGTCCTTCCTCCACGGTGTTGCTCTAAGCTAAACTAAACTAATAAACATGTAAATAACAATATGTCTACGAGCTAACTAGTGCTAGACTATAGTTGGGGTGACCGACACTTTACTATGGAATTTCCAATTCCTAACAAAATGAAAAAGCGATTTGTAAAACTACTGAGGTTTGAAATCAGGTTTTGAATACGGTGCGGTTTGTCATCAAGAATGTGTTGTAAAGTATTAAAGATGCGTTTTGTTGAGTCCCAAAGACCACAAGAATCAAGTATTAAGATCTCCAACCAAAACTAACTAATATCAAGTCTCACGACAAGAACAAACAAACTCAGAACATACAAGATTCAATACTACCTTAGTTACTAATCATGATTAGAACATGCCAAGACAATCACAACTTATTCAACCATCATCAACAAACAACAAACAAGTCTACATCAATCTATCTACATCTAACTACACTCGGACTTATTCAAAACAGAAAATCAAACTTCAAGATCTCAGATTTATTCGTGGGTTAAAAAATAAATCAAAGATGTTTTTCAGATCCGTACAAACCCAATGAAATCTTCATAGATCTTCAATCATCAAATTTCAAACCATTTCATATATCTAAAGTAAAACATGTCAAAGATCTCAGCCTTGTTCCATATGTGAATGGTTATTCAAACACATAGATCTCAGTCGATCTATACACATATGGACGCATGCTTCATAGATCATTTTTGAAGTATACTCCTTTTTAATTTTAGAATCTAAAGATAAAGATGATAACAAGAATGTTATATCTTTTGTCTTGTTTCGTTAAATTATGAATCATAACAAGTCTCACCAAAATTCTAAAGATCTCAGATTATTTGTGTGCTTATTATCAATAGGACCGTAAAAGATCTCTGACACAAACTTCTCCATCATTGATCTAATTCGTGTGATACTTTTCAAACTTAAAGAAATGATTTCAACCACTTTGTTGAATCAAATCTTTGATTCGTTATTAATAAATGATAATCTCAACGATTTAAAGGGATCAATGAAAAACCTTACCCTAGATTCGATGGTAGATCTCATGGCCGAATAAAGTTGTTGCTCAAGCCATCCCTGTGGCGAACACTATAAAGGTTAATCCGTTTCTAGGATAGATGAGCTTACATACGGTTTGTAAATGAAGAAATTGAGAGGCGGATTTTTTTTCTGTGAATGTCATGGAGAAGGGAGGTGACATATTAAGTGATTAGGGTTTGGTTGTATGAGAACTATTAGGGCAAGAGGGTGATTAAGTGGTTGTTTTATACCCATAAAGATTAGGGTAAGGAGGGATTTGGATTGGATCAGTCATATGTCTGAATGGGCCGAGTATTTCTTCTGTTGGATCAGGCGTGGTAGTGATAGAATGGGCCTTGGAGAAGTGTTTATCAAATTGTTAATGGATATCACATTGGGCCTTGGATATCACAAAAATCATTCGTAAGGTACAAAGAACATAGAAGCATTATTGAAAATGTTTGATATTCAAACATTTATATAAATGTGGATGTGTGTGGATAAAGTATGATTATTTTCAGTTATTATACCACGGTTAAGCTGAGATTGTATCCTAATTTGAGTGAGTTTGATGACTTTTGACATGGGCCGACTTATTATTGTTTCCTTCATCTTGGGTTGTGAGTATATTGGTCTGAAACATTGATAGCATTGTTATGATTTGAACTGGATTTCATGCTGGGCTGTGAATTCATGCTTAAAAGGGTTATCAAAGTGGGCTTAAGTTTCTTTCTTACATAACGTTGGAATAAATTTGATGACGTTGGAATAAATTGGATCGGGTTCATGGTTGCGGTTGGGCTTCTCAAAATTGGATAATATATATGAGATTTGATATTATGAGCTTCTGGGATTTGGATAATATGAGGTTTGACAACGAGATCTGTCGAAGAGATTTGATGATGATGAGAATTGATGATATGATTTGATGAGTTATGCGGTTTGATACTTTGGGTCACACATCTTCACGGAGAATATTCTGTCATGGCTTTAATTAATATTGGAAAATGTTGACTACGGGGTTGTTTGGACGATATTTCTTATTTGGATTTGACGTGAGGTTTTTCGGGCGCGTTTACTTATTTCGTCTTATTTCTTTCTACCCATCCGCGAAGATGACTTGTTTGGGCATTTATAGAAGTGTGATAAAGACTTGGCTATTTAGTTACGTTTGTGATTCTTTCTCGCTTAACCCACAACGTAACTATCAATTCGGTGTCTCACGCAGTTGAGGATACGTCAAGAGGTTTTGTACATTGGGTACACCGTTTCTTCTTCAAAAGGATTAGTACAAGCTTAAGTAACAAATCTGGGGAATTTTACGCCATGTTCAAGTTTGGCATATCGGGTCTATTTCTCCAAGAGGTCATTGCTATAGCCATCAGAATACGTGAATGGTGTGTTTACCAAAGTGTTTAATGGTTGAGATGTAATCAACAATTCTCATGGATTACTCGATGCTACAACATGTCTATGATACTTCACAGTCTAAGCAAAATCTTTAAAAATCCTCAACGACATTCATGATTTTTCAAGATGTTTGCTTATGACAAGAACTTCTCGTGTAAATGGTCGTACACGTTATGATGCTTCCGAATGTTCGAAACCATCATGGGGGAAAACGTGTACTTTGGTTTACGGACAACCTCCAGGGGGAAGTAGTTTATACTACTTGACTTAGTATGCTTTGTGAAGTTGTCTACATATGGGTAAAGAATTGTTGATGATGGAGAAGAATCATTGATGAACCGCTGCATGTTCCCCTAAAACAGATATTCACCAAAACCGAATTTGACATAACAATTTCCAGCTGATATTGTTTACGGTTTAGTCTTGATTTTGTAAAATCCCGCGAATCATAGAATTGTAAAATCCCGTGACAATGAAATCATCCCGGTAAAAGTAAAGTGCATTTCCGGATCTATCTCTCAGTTTATTCTTGGTTTTGTAAAATCCCGCGAAAAAACTATTTCTCGGTTTAAACGATAGAATTGTAAAATCCCGTGATGATGGAACCATCCTGGAGAAAGGAAATTGTATTTCGGGATCTTATCTGATGTTGGTGCTACGGTTTCTACTTCAAAGAAGGGATAAAAGGGTGTACTTCATCAATTGGGTGATTGTTTGGATATTCTTTATGGCAGTTTGGTTATTACAAGGTTTTACGGGGTTATGCGCTTTTAACCATGGTCGGGATGAAACCATTATCAAAGTTTACTTAAAACTTCAAAGGAGGCTAGATCTTGGTTTTAACCACAAGATGTGACAACGGCGTTAATTCATTATTATTTATTTGAGGTTGAAGTGAAATTCCACGGGCGAGTGTACTTAGTATCTGAAGGTATCGGGGATGGTTGGATGAATATTTTTCAAGATCCTTGTTCGAGCTTTTAATATTTTCAAAAATGAAGACTTGGAAATCTAGTTATTTTTTGGGTGATTTTTCCTTTTCTTTTTACCACTTGGGGGAATTGGTCTCTTACCACCTCAAAATAACTATCACTTTAAGGAGTTACGTTGTAGTGCTTAGTGTCACATTAAATTGTGGATTTTCAAGAGGTGATGTACGTCTTATACTTGATGGTTGGTTGGATGAAGAGTATAGAGTACTTAGGGATTCAAAAGGAGATGAACTCTCGGCACCGCTCTTTGTTACATGTGTGCAAGTTTAAGTCACGAGTTCGGGTTAATTCACTTCAAGGTCAAATTCATCATATTGGGTTTTCTCCATCAGCTGTCACGACAAAGAGCCTATAGAATGATAATGGGGTGATTACAAGTTTGCCAAGAGTAGATGAAAAGAGATAGATTATGACGATTGAACACAACAGTTCAAGCCTCGTTCTCTAAAGAAAAGAAAAGTGTACGTTTCAGTGCGCTTTATCTTCTGAAGAAGAGAAATCTTCTTATTTATGACCATTCTCATCAACATGCTTCATACTTTTTCCATGCGCTTTCAGTTATCAAGTGAACCGGACTATCGTTGCTAGTTCTCCTATTCCACTTGCTCAATTAATATGGCGATGGCGACATCATTTACAACCATTGAGGGGGAGAAGTGTGAAGAGACTACATTTTAAAGATATTCACTTGTTTAATCAAGAATGGCATCTCCGTATGCAATTCTTGAGAGGGAGAAAAGTATGATAATTCTACATGTTGAGTTATATCTGAGAATATATGGTCATACGGCTCCTAACTCATGTAAGAACCGAGCTTCTTCTTATTGGGTCATCTTTACATGGAGTTTCTTCTAAGAGTTGTTGGTTGACATCTTCTCACGGGCTGATATGATTAATAACAAAGTGCTTCCAGTTGCGGGGCTGATTTCCTTGATGAACATCTTTCTGTTCTTGTTTGATTGGGAGGGATTTGAGTTAAGGGGATTTACTATATATAAGTTAACGGGAATGCATTTGGTGAGAAGAAGATGTTAACTTTCTATTCCCCAAATGGACAATCTTGAAGAAGGTCGAATCTACAGTTTGTTCTACATTTTTTGCTGCATGTTAGAAGACTAAAGACGAGTTGCATTTGATTATCTAAAGACTTCTTCTTAATCTGAGCACTCATCATAAAGATTGTCGGTTTAGGGGAGAGCACTAATTAGGGGAGAGTGAAAAGTCAGATTTAATCCCTAATTAGATTTGCTCACAATGTACTTCAGCAAGTTGATTCTCACAAAGACTTCAAAGGTTCTTCTCAAAAGATTTCTAGTATATGGGCTTACAATGTGTTGCTGATTCTGAGGTATCAAAACCAGCAAGGGGGAAGGAGAATCACATCTAAACACAAAGCGAGTAAACTTAATGAACTTAATTCTTCTAAGTGATTGAAGATATCCCGGGAAGACAAAGGTCATGACCATAGAGAAACTCAAGGTTTTACTCATCAAGGCTTTTAGTGTTATTATTCTAACTACGTGGGGGAAGTGATGTAAGAGAAAGTTTCTAAAGATAAAAGAGGTACAAAAGTGTGTGATGATTTCGATCAAATTGCAATCATCAGGGAAGGAGTCAAACATCTAAACGCACAACTTTACTCGTGGCGGTTAGTGTTCTTATTCCAACCTCGTAAAGTGATGATTTCGATGCTATCGCAAACATCAGGGGAGAGAAATGTGTACATTGGGGACGCACAGCTGTTTCACTTGAGAGCTTAATCTGTGATTCAGTAATAATCACTTATTCCGGAGTTTATATCCGCAGAGATAATCAGTGATTCAGCCTGCTTCTTCAATGTTATCGGTTATTCTCTCTTTGGGCATTCGGGTACTTCGAGTTCTTGAGCTTCATACACTATCATCAGGGGAGAGAAAAGTATACATCGGGGTTATTCTTTGGCTATCGGACTTAATCTGCTACTTTGATGTTATAAGTTTCTCTGTCTTTAGGTATATGTGTATTCGGGTTCGTGAGCTCTATTCTAAGAGACAGACTGCATCAATTCATCTACTTGGGGGAAGTGGTCTCTTGACACCTTTTGGGGATGCATCGCTTCAGACTTCAGTGGTAATGAAATATGAGAAGATTATTCAAGAGTGGGATGATACGCTGCTGTTCTATTGGATGATATAACCCCGAACGAAGAATCACGATGATTATTCTTAAAAGGAGCAGCAAGATCGATGATAATGGTGTGCTTCTTTGTGCACCTGGCTAAAGCAAGCTTGAAATAGAGCTTCGAATCTGCTCAACAAAAGGATTTTTGGTTTGGGGGGAAGCTACCAAACTCTCACTTTCAGATGGTTCAATTTCTTTCTTCAATACAAGAACCTCAGAAGCTTTGGTGGTGAATGTTTAAGAAATGATGACTTCTATCTTCTACAACAGGGCTGGTCGATATCCTTATCTCGGTACTCGTATCATCATCTTTTTAATCTATATCATCTATTCTATCTTTGTAAATATTCTATCAAAAAGCAAAATACAAAAATACAAAACCAACAAAAAAGAAAATAGAAAAATATAAAACCAACAAAAACCCATAAAAATCAGAAAATTTAAAAATACCAAAAATATTGTTTTCTAAAGATATGTCTTCTGGTATCGATAACATCTACGGTCTTAGAAATGTCATTCAACAATGGCATGGGATCATAGATGAAGTTCGAGCAGAAGGTGTAAATATTCTTTTTCAAAACATGTCTCAAAATATGGCGTGCAGTTATTTCTAACTGTAACCCGTGCTTAATCTATGGCTTGCTATTATTTCTGATAGCAACCCGCTCTTCAAAGAGGAAAGTATTGCGCTAAAACAATTTTCATAAATAATTGCACTTATCCTAAAACAAAACAAGGAAAGCATGTCATCAAAAGGACTGCTGTTCCTACTCAAATATTTTTCCTTCTAAAATTCTTCATAAAAATATTTTTTTTAACAAAATGGTGGTAAATGAGTTGCTTGAAAATCAATCAGAATCAAGTTTTCATAAATTTACAAAACCCAATCAATGACTTCAGCTTATTTAAAATTTTTCATAGAAGGAGTCATTGATTGAGGAGGAGAATGTTTTTCAAATTTATATCATCTATCGGGCTTATCTAATTATCCTACATATTTAACTGAAAAATATGTTTGCCTATGTTGAAGGACTAGGAGTTTAGGATATGATTATTAGGATTAGATGACTATAGTTTGATAAACACATTATTCCCATGCCTTACATGATCTGATTGATATGTTGGATTGACTTTTATTAGTCGATTGCTGTTTGTGTGATGTCGACCACCATATATCTGTTTGTGTCCACTAACATATGCAGATATCATGGTTCATAAGATTGTTCCCGATCCGGATCCCACAAAAGAAGATGATTGGATGCCGAAAGGAAAGGGTAACTATTTCTTAGGTCGACAAATGAAGAAACGGAGCTTAATTAGATCTCCATGGAGAGTTGGCACGATAGATGCAACTTAAGAGGTCTCACTGCATCTGCAGATGGTTTTCTTCCAGCCTTTCAGCAACAACAGAAGCTTCCCAACCTCCTAACGTAACTTTGTGCAGGACAAGTAGTAGATGATAACATTTTTAAACAATTTTGAAAATACTGTTTTTAAAATGAAAAATAGTGTTTTGAAAATAAATTGGACTCAAATTTTAGAAATCAACCGGACTTCATTTTATCAAAACTTAAGTCACTCAATCATCGACTACTGTCATCGATTGAGGGGGAGAGTGATTTCAAGTTAAATATTTTCAAACAATATATCATCAAACGAATCAGAGTCCAATTGTACGAAATAAAGTGGTGATCTAAAGATTTAATGTTATGTCATGGTATGATTTTCTTTAAAACTCAAAGATCTTTCAAAATGAATTTTTTTTCTGTTCTTGTTTGATTGTGAAATTGTTTTATTTTACTAAATGATCTTTTAAAACTATCATACCTGACACTAACAATCTTCATTGTCTAAAATTGATCCTTATCAGTCTATTTCAAAATTAAATCATGCCACGTCTTTCCCCAAAATCTTTTAAATGATTTAAATCAATTGAGATCACAAATCTCAAAAGGTTTGAATTTTTTGATCGGGGGAGAGATCATGATTTAAATCTCAAATCGGTTTTAAAGAGTGATTGTTTCAAAAGCACTCCTTTCTTCATGTGCTAAACGATTTCAAATACATAATGCATATGATTGAGGAGGAGCATTTAACCAAAAACCAGAAGAGAATTTAAACCAGACATATTTTCTCCCATGTTTTCTAAACCTATTTAAATCACATGAGATCCAAAATCTCAAAGGGTTTGATATTTTTGATCGGGGGAGAAAATGTGATTTAAATATGAAATCTGATAAAAGGTGATCGTTTGATTCAAAAGTGCAGGCTGCTCTCCCATATGTGCTAAACGCTTTCGAATCTCGAAGCACATATTGAGGGGGAGCATTTCAAAAGAAAACAAACTTTCAAGGTACAAAGATTTCTATGTTTCAACAAAAGTACCTTGATTGATTTTCTAATTATTTCTATTGGCAATCGTGGAAGTACTTCAAAAAAACTTCTTGTCTCTATGTGCAAAATGATTTTCAAATATCAAATGCACATATTGAGGGGGAGAATTTACCAAGAAAATCAAATGGCTTTTTCTATGGAAATTGTGATCAATAAATTATTTCAAAGAACTCTTGCCTCCATGTGCTAAACGATTTCAAAATCATATGCACATGTTGAGGGGGAGCATTTCTAAGTGATCATAACAATTGCTTTGATTTTATATCACAAGTACCTTGATTGATTTTCCAAATGATTTTTCAACTGGTTTCAAGAAGGAAAGAACAATACCAAAAGACCGACCAATTTACTTTATGCATGGTGTTATAAGGATGGTTAGGTTAGGTATTCGTTCCCACGATCCCGCCAGAGCTGGAGGGATCTACCCAGGGATAATCCACTAGATAGTCTAGAGTCCTTAGGTATGATGAAAAAAGGAGAAAAATGAGAATATGGGAAGAGTGCCGACTGAGACAGAGCTAGTACTGGAACAAACCCAACAAGGTTCTAGTAATGAAGTCTCGGTAAGCACTGAAGGGGTTGAAGAATGAAAAAGAAATGAATTTGAAAAGGGTGAAAAGAAATAACCCTCAAATAATTCAACCTTAGGGCGTAAAACCGGGTTCAATATATTTGCTACTGGTGGTTACTAAGGTAACACTGGTATTGAAGACAAGACGTCATGGACCCAGTGACGCACTGCACTAAACTTCCCAAGCTACTCAAGTTCCTCTTAAAAGGACTTGTTTCATTCTCACGGGGAACCTACATAATCTATCGACTTTCTCTTAGAGACGGTTGATATTGAAGAAGGAGACTCTCTCCCTAGTCTCCGACATAGGAATCAAAATATGCACTATTGAGTCTAGAGCCAAGAGATCATCTACAAGTAATCTCGTTAGGACACATAATTAATGAAGACTTGTTGTTTCACACAATGTGGAAAGTAAGTATATATTGAGAGTCCTACGCATTATCCTTGTGGTATTGCCAGAACATCCGAGTGATATATTAAAGTATTCACGATGAAGATGGAAATCCTTCTAGAGCCAACATCAAACAACCTCTTGGTGGGTGACATGTGAGATCTTTTCTAAAGATCAAACTTGTGACAAATGGATAGAAACGATGGGGCGATTCATTCTTGAATCAACCTTGGTCCAGGAAATGAATTGACGATTACTTTTGGAAAAACCGTTCGATGTGCAAATCTCTTCATTTCTATAGCACATCGAATGTGTATTCTTTTTCAAATACAAAAAGTATTTTTGATTGAAAATTGATCTTTCTCATAAAACCTTCGTATTATTGCAAAACTCTTTCTTCAAGCAATACGCGATTGTTTTTCAAATCAATCAGTGAATCTTAATTCGCTGGTTCACTCACTCCGTGTTGTCTACTTTGGGACGCTCCAGTTTGAGAACGGCTAGATCTAGCTGCGAAACCCTGTCAAGGAGATTCTTCGGAACTCTACCTGATCACAGGCAGTATATATACTGATCAACGGGGAACCGTGGTTCTTGCAACTGTATTCAACGAAAGTGAACAAAGACACTTTCGTGTGTTTTATTGCTAACTGTTGTTTGCAGGAATATTTGGACGGTTGCAGCTGATCGATATTGAGGAGTCAATTCACAATCGCATGCTCACAGTATTCACACTTAATTGAAGAAAATCATGACCATCAAAGACATACAACAAAGATGTTTCCGCTACTCTGATGAAAATATGTCATGATCCAGAAAGTGTGAGCATGTCGGTCCAAAAGTCACAACATCACATGAAGGCAACACAAAAAAGGGTGATCCAGAGATTTACTATGGCTGATGATCTTAAAGAAAACTCGAAGATCATCTAAGATGTGGATCAGTTAAAGGCCTCCACTGAAAGTACAAAATCATCGGACTTTGAAGAATCGCTACTCAAGCACAAAGAATGCGGAAATTGAAGAATTGAAGTCTACGAGCTCAAGACTGAAGATAAAATAGAATGCTAGGATTCGAAATGTAAATCATGGGGTGACCTCCCTTAGGGGGAGATTGTTAGGAATTAGAAATTCCATGATGAAGTGTCGGTCATCCCAAATATAATCTAGCATAAGTTAGCTCGTAGACATATCGTTATTTACGTTATTTAGTAGTTTATTAGCTTAGTTAGTTAGTTGAGTGCAACACCGTGGAGGAATGACGGGTCTTTACCCACTGTATGCCTGATACACACCCCGACAGGAGGGCGTGTAGGTTGTAACTATAAATACCTCTTCCATCCTTGGAAGGGGTGGAGCTTCTAATCTAACCTTTTTCATTTTTTTGTTTTATCTCTCTCTCTATAACTCCCTCTCTACTCTCTTCATCTCTCTAAACATGGCACTCTTGTTTCATCATAATCCTAGACCACCCGAATCATCAAACAATATAAAAAGTGTGATCCTAACAAATGTATATATGGTAGGTTTACTAAACATCTTATGACAAGGTTGCTTGTTAGATTGAACAAGGGAGGGAGCGTTTTTGCTTATGATAAAGGAGAAGGAATGAGTAAATTTGAAAGTGTATAGATATTTTGGGGTATTGGTAAAGGTGGTGAATGTATTGGGTATGTAGTGCATGCATGCATGTAAATTTAAAACACTTAGAATGTAAATTATATAGACAATGAATATTGATGCATGTGATTATTGTGACAACCAGTAATTTTTCCGAATAATATTTTTATTGTACAACCGGGAAGTTATCCCGTCAGGGGCAGATCTAGGTGTTGGCTACGTGTGGCACACGCCACACATGCTTATAGTCGACGAAGTATAATATTTTTTGCAAGTTTCCGGTTTTTTGAAAGTGCTACATGTAGTTTGAAGCTAGATGTGCACAAAAATGAGAAAAAACCTTGAAGAAAAACTTGATTATTGAGTTTTCAATAAGACAAAGAAATAAGACAATGACGTAGAAGAAAGATGAATAGTGATATTTACTCTTCTTGTCCTTTCATTTAGTTGGTTTTCGTGTCTTTTATTTTATATATTTGACTGCAAAGTCTAAGCTATAGAGGTAATAGGAGTAGGCTTGTGATTTTAAATTTATTCAACAATAGTCACAATGTCACATTATTTAAAACACTTTCAAATTTAATAAAACAATAATTGTAAAATCTTGTATAAAAACAATCTTAGTTTAGTCAAGTTATTTCTTTACAACTCATTTAGATTATTAGAATTACGAAAACATGAAACTCAAATCAATCATGAATACCTTGAACCCGCAAACTAAAACCGCAAAAAACAATTAGTTTTACAGAAGTCAGTGAAAAACTAAAGGTAAGAACTATCCGAGAAACAAAATAGGCCAAATTTGTGCTACACATAGTTTAAAATTTTGTATCCGTCACTGTATCCCGTATACTTGAAATACATTTTTTGATGATTCTAAAAACTATTAAGAGTCTTTCATAAATTTATGTGATTACCCGTCATGGTTACTCATGCTAGTTGCGCTGTGGCACGAGCACGCTTAACTATAATCAAAATCCCATTTTCAGTTAACATTTAACCGTTTTATCGGGAGGTCGTCCTGTGTAAAGTGGAAAACATCACACAACACATACCGACACGAGTCTATATATCATTTTCATTCATTTAACATATCACGACTTTTAAAAGTTTATTTTATGAGTTATTTCATGGTTTTCATTAAAAACTGCATTCATTTTTTTTACAACCCATCTTTTATTATCAAACTTGTGCATAACCCGACTAGTAGACTCGAGAAACAAAATAAAAACCGACACTCCGCTCTTTCTTTTCTTTGTGGTTCGGCCGACACAAACACAAGCATCCCACATTGCTTGAAACAACAAACCAAATGGGTATTTCATTTCTATATAAACAACACCTCACCACATTCCACCACATAAATCAAAACCCTACAAAATATCTTTTCTTTCTTCTTCCTCTCTCCCCCCCACACTTAGAAATGAATATTGCCCTCAATATTCAAAGTACCGGCGGTTATGCCGAAACAAAGAACGTAAAAGGGAAATACTACGGCCATTATTTTAAATGATTTTTTTTTAGAGATATATATAACATGTGGGGCATCACCCCCACACTTAGGTGGTAGAAAGGGGTAAGAAGACAGAAATATGGGTGAAAACCCATATGGTGTGTGCTACTGTTTTTGGTTACCGAGTCGCTAGCTTGACTCGACCCCGAATTCATTGGTTCATGGGGAAACTGAGTGGAAGAAACAATCTCCATCGGACTTTCATTCAAGATGTTTGGATAAACATTGAAACACGTGAAAGTTCCATACCGACGAGATATAGAGAGAAAGAGACAGACCCGGCTCACAGATGGTACATGAAAATGCCGGGGTCAAAGATAATGTCTTCACTCCCGAAGGAGTTAAGACATGGAGAAGTCACACCGTATGTGAAGAAAAGAAGGAGAATCATGATGATGATCATGACTAATTCCTCATTATCAGAAGGAGAATTCATGATTTTTGGATCATGAATCTCATCAGTGAGGATAGAATCATCATCACATGATGGAAGAGATAAGATAGAATACAGAGGTGGGACAAGTGGTGTGCTCTGAGAGCTAGCAATTTCCACCACTTCCGTGATGGTCTCTGTATCACCTCAAATTTCATCGAAAAGAGGATTTACTTTCTCAAAAGTGTAGTCATTATGAAATTCAAAAAGAGGATTTGAGAAAATCCGAAGTAACCTCGAAATGTCGAGAGAATCACAAAAAGGCAAATCACAATCACTATCGGATATATCCTCGGACTCACTTGGGATTGGGACAAGATCCTCAACACTAGATGATTCCGTTTCTGAAATAGTGCTGAGATGATCATCCTCCATTATGAGAGAGTCTTTGGAAGCAATAATAGGTAAGATAGGTGTGATAGCAATAGACTGAGGGAGTTGAGAAATAAGATCGTTCAATTGAGTAACACTCTCCTCGTCGTAATCATAGTATTCCTTCATTTGAATACTATCCTCATCATCATCGTCATCATATCGAATTCTTATATTCATCTGCTGAAGCTTACACACCATTCTTTTCATTTGCAGTTTCTTTCGAATGCGTATTTCTTCAGAACTTTGAGGAAGATTACACTCCTCGTAATCATTGAAATGATGTGAAGGCTCGGAAGTCTGATGACTGATGGAATACTGTGGGGGTTGGAAATTGTCAAAACCGGGAGAATTGGAATTTTGAAAATTTTGATTCATCGGTTGACATTCAAAAGTCTCATGAGGACCCCCGCAATTCTCACAACAGAGATAATTGGGAAAATAACTTTCACCAAAGTTCTGATTGTAACACGGTTCCGGCTCATAGACAAGCGGGACCCGTGGTGGACAATCAAAACCGTAATGAGAATCATTCCCACAATACTCGCATGAGTAGGATTCGTATTGGGGCTGTGGAGGTAGGTAGGAAAAATCGGGTGTTTCATTATTAGAAATGGGATCGGGATTACCGACAAATTTGTCTCCGAAACTCACATTGGTACATCGCCGACAATTTCCACCGTTAAATGGACCTCCACACCAGGAACATGTCAAATACCATGACATAAAGAATTAAACGGATAAGAGGGATAAGAGATGAAGAATTAAACGGTTATAGAGGATAAGGAATGGAGAATTAAACAGATTTGAGGATAAAGAAATGTAGAATTAAACAGATTAGAGGATAAAGGATGGATATTTTTGGATTTTTGAAAAACATGTTGTAAAAACAAAGAATGAAAATATTTTTGGTGTTGTTAACACTTCAGGAAAAGTGTTAATGAACTTTGGATTTTCTGATAACTCTACAAAAAACTTTTTACAAATGGTGGGATATGTGCAAGAATGGGTCGGAAAATGGCTTAACACACGCTAAAGCCTCCCGCGCCAAAATTTGATCTGTGCTTTGAACTACAGTCAAGCTACCTCACACAAGCCGGCCACTTGTGAATGACTGACCGTAAGAAACTTAAAACTGCTTAAAACACAAATACAATGAAGTCCTGGAGAATAGAATGAATTCCCGGGTCGTTAAGTCCCACGGAGACTCAATGGTGTGTCAAAACTTGATCAGACGATAGAATGATCACTAATGATAGTGATCGGAAAGGATTTGGATAGGATAATTACACTACTGAAAAAGATTATAAAATAAAGCGACTTAAATCAAATTAAGAAAATTAAAAAGATAAAAGATATTAAATAAACGCTATCACTATTTTTACAATGATGTTTTTATGATTTTATAAAATAAAATAACTTAAATAAACTATATTAACTAAAACGTAAACTCAAATTATCTAAAAACGTGGCATAAAATGAAAACGTACGTTATTTATAAAAATTACGCTGGAGCGCAAGACAAAACGTAAAATTTATGAAATAAAAGTCCTACAAGTGTAAAAACAATTTTATTACGTATTATATGACAAAAGAAAATTTTAGAAAAAAACCGGGTATTTTTTTTAGTTTTATTTTATTTATTACGAATTAAAAACTACATTTATAAAAACTAATTATTAAAAATAGCTAATGAATTTGAAAAATTACCAAAAAATCCAGAAAAGTAATTTTTTAAACACTAAATAAGAGAAAATTAAAAACCATAAGCTAGCTTAATCCTATAAGCAGTTATATTCGAAAAGAGCTTTAAAGCTTATTTAAAAAAAACGTATTTAAGAGAATACTAGTGAAAGGAAATAACAAAAGTGACAGATAGAGCAGATGGTAGGAGGTGTTTGTTTGTGGTCGTGGCAAGTGCACAGAGTCCTAAGTTCGAACCTGTGCAGACCCTTTTTTTTGCTATTTATTTTATTTTTGTGATTTTCTTTTTCAAACTTATTAAGCACATGAAGATAAGCACTTTTAGTAACTATGACTTTTTACAAAAATGACCAATAAGCTCAGTTTGAGCTTAAGTTTCCAACAGTGGCAAGAAGAAAAAAATATAAGCACAAGTTATTAAGCTAAATGGCTAGTAAGCTATTAAATAAGCAAAATGTAAAATGGAATAAGCTAGGAAACTACTAATAAGCTAGATACAACAACTGAATAAGCACAATCACTAAAAAATAAGCATTAAACAAACCAAAATAAGCTCTAATCTAACTGTTTGCACAGGGCATTTTCAGAAAAGGGGTAGTCAAAAGAAGCTAAAAAATAAGCACTCTGTAAGCTGATTAAAACTAAACTAGTATTTTTCTATTTTTGTTGAGCAACTGAATATTAATTTCCCAAAAGTACTTAAGCTAACTCTTAATAATGAACTCACAGTAAAATTCTAAATTTTATTCAAAAACGGGTATATGAAAATTTTGACTTTTTAACAAAACTAAAAAGTTGACTATTTTGAGTTTTGCAACTGATTTGTAGATTAACTATGATGTATTAAGATGAAATGATACTAGAGTAAGCTATAACTATGACATTTAAACACAAAATGAGATTTTGGTTTTAACAAAATCTCAACAGTTAACTGTTGAGATTGATTACATGGAATTTTGACTTTTTGTGGAATAAGGACTAAGTTCTAAGCTTGAAATGAGATATTAGACTCTAAGGTAACATGAAGCAAATACAAACAACAACTCAAACATCCTCTAGCACGTTAACGAGCAAAACCAAACACCCCTTAAACAAACTGTTTTGAAGCTTTTATCACTAAAACAGGTATTTAATCCAAGAAAACTGTTAGTTAACTTATAATAACTGTAGTGAGACAGAGTAAAACTAGAATTATCAATATTTAAACTCTTATACTACAAATTGCAAATTTATGAGAAATTCTTACAAAATGAGTTCATGCACCAAACTGAGAACTAGTAACTGAGATTACACCCTATTGCTTCCCAAGAAGCTCTAGACCAATGAGCAATCCAGATTACACCTTGCTTCAATCTTTGAACATCATTTCCATGGATTTTTAATTTTAGACTAATTTTTTGGTATTTTTGAGAATTTTTGAGTTAAAACTTTAAACTGAACTTTATGACTTCTAAAAGCTTAAAAGAGCTTAATAAAAGCTTATGTGAGCCTTTTCAATCCTTAACAACAACTAAGAACAACATTTAAGTAATTTGAGATTTCCTTGATCTTGAAAATTTACATAAACTGAAAAATGAAAAGAAAGCTTGCAATTGATTATTAAAATAGGTTTATAACACAATAAGATTACTTAATACAAAGCTTGAAAGATTTAATAAACACTGGAAAATAAAAACGACATAAGGAAAATTATATAAACTAACTACTACTCTCCATTGCTTCTCTTAGCTTCTCTTTTATATGCAAAAGTCCTCACCTCTGACTTCTGAGAAAATCCCACTTTCATTTGTAGCCATAGGATCAGTTGATTGGATTATAGCCATTGATGGCTTTTTGGCGGAATTTGGTTTTAACAATGGTGGATGTTTGAGTGTTTGGGAAGGGAATGCAATTAATGAATCTTGGATGTGTTGAGGTAGAGGGGACAAGGGTGTTGATATAATGAGGTGGAGGTGAGGGTGGACATGGATGAGCAGGGAAGCAGTTGGGGAGAAGAGACTTTGGCGGGGTGTTTGTTTTGACCAGGGTTTGACTGAGTATTATTAATAAGCCAGGGGGTCAAATGGGAAAGGGTCCAAAGGTTTAGACAAGGGTCCAAGGTTCAAGGTTCAAAAAGGTTTAGGTAATAATACAAGGACCATTATGTAATTTCTGAAACTTTAAGGACCAAGGCTGCCATTTTATCAAAGCTATTCCAAGGGACCACAAGTAACAATCTTCAAAAGTATAAGGACCAAACTTGACAATTTCCAAATTCCAAGGACCATTTTTGACAATTTTCAAACTTGAGGGACCAAAGTTGTAATTTTGCAAATTTTACATTTCAAGGGTTTGTTTTGACAACTTTTGAATCCCATGGACCTTAAATGACATTTTTCTTTATTTTGATATACCAGGGACTGTTTTTGACAAATTTTGAAACTTGGGGGACTAAAACCGCCATTTTGCAAATTTGATACGTTTTCATCCTGATTTTGATATTTTTGCATTTGAAACACATAAAACACTGATTTGTAATATTTTCATCATTTTAAAGCATTTCTGAGTGTTTTCAGATGATTTTGCAGTTTAGATTATACAAAAATGATGAGTATTTAGACACTCATCAATCCCCACACTGAGATATTGCTAGTCCCTAGCAATGATTTGAAGCTTTAATGGATTTGAAAAACTCTTTACCAAAAGCCATCACTTCTGGAGTAGCCAAATGTTTCAGTTCAAGTAAGAACCTTGGTACACTGATAACCAAATGATTTTGAGCAAATCATAAGTTGTAAACGGATTTGATTAGTCTTTACCGAAGCCGTACCCTTCTGGACTAGCCAACTCTTAGATAAATTATTATCTTTGGTGAGCTGATTACCAATTATGGATTTTCCACTGCCTTTACCACAAGCCATAATCTTGCGGGCTAGCCAACTCTTCACTTTTTAGGATATGGTGAGTTGAGAACCATACAATTTTGGGCAAATTGCAAGCCATATAAACGGATTTGATATATCTTTACCAAGAGCCGTTTGCTCCTGGATTAGCCAATCCTTTAGTTTATCAAACATGGCGGACTGATAACCAATTGAGTAAGTGTAAAACACTTACTCCAAAAAAATTTTGGCCAAAAACGGGGGAATTGGGTAGATAATATATGAAATTCGTGAGAATTCCCCCCCACACTTAGAAATGAATATTGCCCTCAATATTCAAAGTACCGGCGGTTATGCCGAAACAAAGAACGTAAAAGGGAAATACTACGGCCATTATTTTAAAAGATTTTTTTTTAGAGATAACTTATATATATATATATATAACATGTGGGGCATCACCCCCCACACTTAGGTGGTAGAAAGGGGTAAGAAGACAGAAATATGGGTGAAAACCCATATGGTGTGTGCTACTGTTTTTGGTTACCGAGTCGCTAGCTTGACTCGACCCCGAATTCATTGGTTCATGGGGAAACTGAGTGGAAGAAACAATCTCCATCGGACTTTCATTCAAGATGTTTGGATAAACATTGAAACACGTGAAAGTTCCATACCGACGAGATATAGAGAGAAAGAGACGACCGCTCACAGATGGTACATGAAAATGCCGGGGTCAAAGATGATGTCTTCACTCCCGAAGGAGTTAAGACATGGAGAAGTCACACCGTATGTGAAGAAAAGAAGGAGAATCATGATGATGATCATGACTAATTCCTCATTATCAGAAGGAGAATTCATGATTTTTGGATCATGAATCTCATCAGTGAGGATAGAATCATCATCACATGATGGAAGAGATAAGATAGAATACAGAGGTGGGACAAGTGGTGTGCTCTGAGAGCTAGCAATTTCCACCACTTCCGTGATGGTCTCAGTATCACCTCGAAATTTCATCGAAAAGAGGATTTACTTTCTCAAAAGTGTAGTCATTATGAAATTCAAAAAGAGGATTTGAGAAAATCCCGGAAGTAACCTCAGAAATGTCGAGAGAATCACAAAAGGGCAAATCACAATCACTATCGGATATATCCTCAGACTCACTTGGGATTGGGACAAGATCCTCAACACTAGATGATTCCGTTTCTGAAATAGTGCTGAGATGATCATCCTCCATTATGAGAGAGTCTTTGGAAGCAATAATAGGTAAGATAGGTGTGATAGCAATAGACTGAGGGAGTTGAGAAATAAGATCGTTCAATTGAGTAACACTCTCCTCGTCGTAATCATAGTATTCCTTCATTTGAATACTATCCTCATCATCATCGTCATCATATCTGATTCTTATATTCATCTGCTGAAGCTTACACACCATTCTTTTCATTTGCAGTTTCTTTCGAATGCGTATTTCTTCAGAACTTTGAGGAAGATTACACTCCTCGTAATCATTGAAATGATGTGAAGGCTCGGAAGTCTGATGACTGATGGAATACTGTGGGGGTTGGAAATTGTCAAAACCGAGAGAATTGGAATTTTGAAAATTTTGATTCATCGGTTGACATTCAAAAGTCTCATGAGGACCCCCGCAATTCTCACAACAGAGATAATTGGGAAAATAACTTTCACCAAAGTTCTGATTGTAACACGGTTCCGGCTCATAGACAAGCGGGACCCGTGGTGGACAATCAAAACCGTAATGAGAATCATTCCCACAATACTCGCATGAGTAGGATTCGTATTGGGGCTGTGGAGGTAGGTAGGAAAAATCGGGTGTTTCATTATTAGAAATGGGATCGGGATTACCGACAAATTTGTCTCCGAAACTCACATTGGTACATCGCCGACAATTTCCACCGTTAAATGGACCTCCACACCAGGAACATGTCAAATACCATGACATAAAGAATTAAACGGATAAGAGGGATAAGAGATGAAGAATTAAACGGTTATAGAGGATAAGGAATGGAGAATTAAACAGATTTGAGGATAAAGAAATGTAGAATTAAACAGATTAGAGGGTAAAGGATGGATATTTTTGGATTTTTGAAAAATATGTTATAAAAACAAAGAATGAAAATATTTTTGGTGTTGATAACACTTCAGGAAAAGTGTTAATGAACTTTTGGATTTTCTGATAACTTTACAAAAAACTTTTATACAAAAGATGGGGTATGTGCAAGAATGGGTCTGAAAATGGCTTAACACACGCTAAAGCCTCCCCGGCAGCGGCGCCAAAATTTGATCTGTGCTGAACTACAGTCAAGCTACCTCACACAAGCCGGCCACTTGTGAATGACTGACCGTAAGAAGCTTAAAACTGCTTAAAACACAAATACAATGAAGTCCTGGAGAATACAATGAATTCCCGGGTCGTTAAGTCCCACGGAGACTCAATGGTGTGTCAAAACTTGATCAGACGATAGAATGATCACTAATGATAGTGATCGGAAAGGATTTGGATAGGATAATTACACTACTGAAAAAGATTATAAAATAAAGCGACTTAAATCAAATTAAGAAAATTAAAAAGATAAAAGATATTAAATAAACGCTATCACTATTTTACAATGATGTTTATATGATTTTATAAAATAAAATAACTTAAATAAACTATATTAACTAAAACGTAAACTCAAATTATCTAAAAACGTGGCCTAAAATGAAAACGTACGTTATGTACAAAAATTACTGAGCGCAAGACAAAACATAAAATTTATGAAATAAAAGTCCTACAAGTGTAAAAACAATTTTATTACGTACTATATGACAAAATAAAATTTTAGAAAAAACCGGGTATTTTTTTAGTTTTATTTTATTTATTACTTAATTAAAAACTACATTTATAAAAACTAATTATTAAAAATAGCTAATGAATTTGAAAAATTACCAAAAAATCCAGAAAAGTAATTTTTTAAACACTAAATAAGAGAAAATTAAAAACCATAAGCTAGCTTAATCCTATAAGCAGTTATATTCGAAAAGAGCTTTAAAGCTTATTTAAAAAAAAACGTATTTAAGAGAATACTAGTGAAAGGAAATAACAAAAGTGACAGATAGAGCAGATGGTAGGAGGTGTTTGTTTGTGGTCGTGGCAAGGCTGCACAGCAGGTCCTAAGTTCGAACCTGTGCAGACCCTTTTTTTTTGCTATTTATTTTATTTTTGTGATTTTCTTTTTCAAACTTATTAAGCACATGAAGATAAGCACTTTTAGTAACTATGACTTTTTACAAAAATGACCAATAAGCTCAGTTTGAGCTTAAGTTTCCAACAGTGGCAAGAAGAAAAAAATATAAGCACAAGTTATTAAGCTAAATGGCTAGTAAGCTATTAAATAAGCAAAATGTAAAATGGAATAAGCTAGGAAACTACTAATAAGCTAGATACAACAACTGAATAAGCACAATCACTAAAAAATAAGCATTAAACAAACCAAAATAAGCTCTAATCTAACTGTTTGCACAGGGCATTTTCAGAAAAGGGGTAGTCAAAAGAAGCTAAAAATAAGCACTCTGTAAGCTGATTAAAACTAAACTAGTATTTTTCTATTTTTGTTGAGCAACTGAATATTAATTTCCCAAAAGTACTTAAGCTAACTCTTAATAATGAACTCACAGTAAAATTCTAAATTTTATTCAAAAACGGGTATATGAAAATTTTGACTTTTTAACAAAACTAAAAAGTTGACTATTTTGAGTTTTGCAACTGATTTGTAGATTAACTATGATGTATTAAGATGAAATGATACTAGAGTAAGCTATAACTATGACATTTAAACACAAAATGAGATTTTGGTTTTAACAAAATCTCAACAGTTAACTGTTGAGATTGATTACATGGAATTTTGACTTTTTGTGGAATAAGGACTAAGTTCTAAGCTTGAAATGAGATATTAGACTCTAAGGTAACATGAAGCAAATACAAACAACAACTCAAACATCCTCTAGCACAGTTAACAGAGCAAAACCAAACACCCCTTAAACAAACTGTTTTGAAGCTTTTATCACTAAAATGTATTTAATCCAAGAAAACTGTTAGTTAACTTATAATAACTGTAGTGAGACAGAGTAAAACTAGAATTATCAATATTTAAACTCTTATACTACAAATTGCAAATTTATGAGAAATTCTTACAAAATGAGTTCATGCACCAAACTGAGAACTAGTAACTGAGATTACACCCTATTGCTTCCCAAGAAGCTCTAGACCAATGAGCAATCCAGATTACACCTTGCTTCAATCTTTGAACATCATTTCCATGGATTTTTAATTTTAGACTAATTTTTTGGTATTTTTGAGAATTTTTGAGTTAAAACTTTAAACTGAACTTTATGACTTCTAAAAGCTTAAAAGAGCTTAATAAAAGCTTATGTGAGCCTTTTCAATCCTTAACAACAACTAAGAACAACATTTAAGTAATTTGAGATTTCCTTGATCTTGAAAATTTACATAAACTGAAAAATGAAAAGAAAGCTTGCAATTGATTATTAAAATAGGTTTATAACACAATAAGATTACTTAATACAAAGCTTGAAAGATTTAATAAACACTGGAAAATAAAAACGACATAAGGAAAATTATATAAACTAACTACTACCCTCCATTGCTTCTCTTAGCTTCTCTTTTATATGCAAAAGTCCTCACCTCTGACTTCTGAGAAAATCCCACTTTCATTTGTAGCCATAGGATCAGTTGATTGGATTATAGCCATTGATGGCTTTTTGGCGGGAATTTGGTTTTAACAAATGGTGGATGTTTGAGTGTTTGGGAAGGGAATGCAATTAATGAATCTTGGATGTGTTGAGGTAGAGGGGACAAGGGTGTTGATATAATGAGGTGGAGGTGAGGGTGGACATGGATGAGCAGGGAAGCAGTTGGGGAGAAGAGACTTTGGCGGGGTGTTTGTTTTGACCAGGGTTTGACTGAGTATTATTAATAAGCCAGGGGGTCAAATGGGAAAGGGTCCAAAGGTTTAGACAAGGGTCCAAGGTTCAAGGTTCAAAAAGGTTTAGGTAATAATACAAGGACCATTATGTAATTTCTGAAACTTTAAGGACCAAGGCTGCCATTTTATCAAAGCTATTCCAAGGGACCACAAGTAACAATCTTCAAAAGTATAAGGACCAAACTTGACAATTTCCAAATTCCAAGGACCATTTTTGACAATTTTCAAACTTGAGGGACCAAAGTTGTAATTTTGCAAATTTTACATTTCAAGGGTTTGTTTTGACAACTTTTGAATCCCATGGACCTTAAATGACATTTTTCTTTATTTTGATATACCAGGGACTGTTTTTGACAAATTTTAAAACTTGGAGGACTAAAACTGCCATTTTTGCAAATTTGATACGTTTTTCATCTGATTTTGATATTTTTGCATTTGAAACACATAAAACACTGATTTGTAATATTTTCATCATTTTAAAGCATTTCTGAGTGTTTTCAGATGATTTTGCAGTTTAGATTATACAAAAATGATGAGTATTTAGACACTCATCAGTAAGTAGTAGTCATTATAGTCATTAATAACATTGACCACTTTAATAGCATTAATGTTGTAAGTCTAAAAATAAGTCTGAAAACTACATCATGCTTATTTTGTTGTACACTATACTTATTTTGTTGTAAACCTGAAAATTGGTTGCAGCTATTGTAAACTTTGTCGTAAAGCTTATTTTGTCATATAAAGCTACCACACATACGTAAAATGATGATACAAACTTTTATAAAATGTATATGCATCATTTCAATTTACACATAGCATATTTCTAAGTCACGTCATTATTTATTAGGTCGTAGCGCGGTACCGTTGCACTTTATTTCGTGATTAGTTATTTTAGTAACATTCCCTTCACTCAAGGTGAGTTCATGACCCCTACTTTACTTGTTCTGAAATACTTTTGGGGTGAGAATACATGCTCGTTTTTGGCTAAATTCAATACTTGTTTTACTTAAATACGCGATTTGTTTACTCAAAACATTACTTGCTTTACTTAAATACTTGTTCGGTTACTCGAACGCATTTCTTATTTACTCGTTACATAATCGATTACTTTCTCATGGACACAAGTATTTGAAATATATACGTGAGTTTATAGCCTCACTTTAACTCATTTTATAATTGCTTTATAAACTTGGGGTGAGAAACATGCTACTTTTCTATGGACACGAGTACTTATTTTAAACTGTTATGGATTAGCTAAGACTTGATTTACCCACTATCCCCCACAACATGACCGTTAGTTCCTACGGGAAGCGTGAGTTCTATAGATAGATCTATTGGGTGACTCTCCCGTTCGGGTTGGTAGCGCCAACTTGACCAGGTAGGCTAACGAACGTATACCATGTCAGGATTCGGGTGTGACGGTTACACATGTGCTGGGCTTTTCTTACTTGTGCAATTATTTGCATACTCCACTGTCATAGTTTCGGTTCATGTGACTTAGTGCAATCGTAATACTTTCTGTATGACATTATATTCGTTGTAATGTTCATATGCTCGGAAATCTAGTGGTCCACTTTACTATATTTTACTTTTCATGGTACTGTAAGTGAAGTAGTAGCCACTTAAACTTTTCCTGATACTGTGAGTGAAGCAGTAGTCATCAAAATATTTTACCACATTAGTTTTACTCTACGATATTATTTATATAAACCTATGAACTCACAAACTTTGTGTTGACACTTTTAGCATGTATTTCTCAGGTTCGTAAGGCGATAACTTGCATTTGGAGCATTTGAGTCGCATGGCATTTGAAGACTTTGAAGGATGATTTTACCATTTGATAATGTTTTATAAATTTTTAAGTAACTTAAAACTTTGGGATCTCTTGTTGTAACTTAAAATTCATTTATCGAATGGTAACTTTTTAAAACACGTCACATTTAGAGGTCGTTTTCTATAACTTGAACTTTGTACTATGAAGCAGCACCCCAGTGACATTATATTCCGCTGCGATATTTTGGGGGTGTTACAATTATAAAATATGCTCATGAGAGTAATAATGTACTTTTTTAACGTAGACTAAATTTAGTCAAGTGACGGAATACGTTTAAAGATGTTTCTCGTTATGCGCTGAATAACCTAATGGTTATACGTAAACTCAAATATTCACGTGTTTAGAATAAAACATTCAAGTTTATGATTATGTATTAACCTTAAAAAGTCAATTGTCACATACAATTCACCCTAACCGGCGATAAGATCTCGGTTTAATAACCAAGAAACACAACCAGAAAACCACCATAACCAACAACCAGTTTGGTTCTGCCACCAAATAACACAATTTCGAACCCCCTGAAACCACAACAAAACAAATGGCAACAATCAAGAACCGAAAAACCATCGTATTACCAACAAAACCACCAAACGAAATAATAAGGAAGCAAAATGGCCTCAAATATTTTCATAAACCAAAACCAACAAAATCTCATTTTTCACAAGATGTACCTAAAAAGCAAATAAACGTTATGGTTCCTGCTACGAATCCGGGATTCCTTTAGATCTAACTAAAACCACCATCAACAAAACCACCAAAACCAAAAAAAAAAAAAAAAGGACTAAAGCCATGGTACTGACCTTGAAAGCGGTGGCGATGATGGTAGCAAAATTAGGTGTGTGGTTTTTAGAGAGTTTTAGTTTGGAGAGATAAGAGAGAGTATGTGATTGTGTGTTTTGTGTGTTTGTGAGTATTTAAATCTCATAGGATTTGTTGTTACGAAATGGGCTGTTACAAAAGTTGAAGTGGAGTTGTTACAAAATGGACTACACATAAAGACACTTAAAATTTCAGTTGTAACTTTTAATTATATGTGTATATATTGAGTTTATAGCAAAATTAACACAAATCTTGCCCCAACAAGCCAGTGAAATTGTTTGAATTTTAAGACTCTCTATTTTAAAAATAGCCCCAAATCCATTATAATTTAGTAGAGATAGAGATAAAGAGAAAATGTCTTTTTTAAAACTTAAAAAACTTGAAAGCGAGTAACGTGTTATGAGAGGGGAATGTGTCATAACAAGCCATCATCACTTCATCAGTGTCACTTCAGCGCCAAATCAGCATCCCACTTCTCCACAACTAACCACAACAAACCCCTCCTCACTCATAACAAACCCCAACCTCTTCATTTGGGGCCCACCACTACCACTTTATTTTTTTTTTCAAATTTTCAAATAAACTAAATTTATTTTATTAATAATTAAAATACATTAACATTTTTTATAAAAAATATAAATAACATTTTTATAAAAAAAAAATTAAAACATTTTATAAATCAAAAGTGTGAGGTAAATCTTGACCAAATTCCCATTTGCAGCCCAAGTCCCATACATCTTTCAACATTTGCAGCCAAATTAAAAAAAAAAAAAAAAAAAAAAAGAAAAAAGAAAAAGAAAAAAACATTGTCATCTTCATCTCATCTTCCTGCACACATATTCACACACACACACACACACACACACACAGAGTTTACACACATCTTCATCTCAAGCTCTCGATGAAAAACTAAAAGAAAAAACAAACCTGACACAAAGGACAATCGGTTACTTCGTCGTGCAAATGGCGAGTTGCTTCACGACGAGCCACGGCGAGATACGTCGGTGTGGCGGCGGCCCACGGCGAACATACACGTCGGACGACGGCGACCTATGGCGAGCCCACACCTTCCCCTCTGAGTTTATGACTAAAATACCACTTTAATCTTAATGGCTTTTAATTTTTATTTAATATCGTACCAAAAATAGTTGACTTATATTTTTACAAAAGTTGTCTTATGTTGCTAGAACCATACACGATTTAAGAAAAGTTGTTCCATTTTCAGTGTGTCTAAATACTTTATGCATTACTTTATACATTTTTAAAATTGTTTTTTGTTAAATTATCGTATGTTACAACATTTTTAAATTAAATTTTGATTATTTCACGTTTTATGCAATAACTTAACATGAATCAACCAAAATATTGTAACCATAATTATATGTGGTTATACACGGTTACTCACCTAGCATGTACTATAGATAAAAGTTTAAGAAAAAATTCAAATCTGAGAAAAAGAGAGGAAAAAATAAAGGGGGAATTGCATATATATCCCTCCAAAGTCTCATAATTGCATATATATCTAATCAAAACTCATAATTGCATATATATCCTTCCAAAACCTTACAATTGTCATATATATATCCAACCAAAACCTTACAATTGTCATATATATCCAATCAAAACTCATAATTGCATATATATATCCTTCCAAAGCCTTAAAATTATCGTATATATACAAATGATTATTTTAATAGAAAAAAATGTCTAATAATTATAATTGATATATAAAATGACATTTTTTTTTGAAATTAAAAAATATATTTTTATTGGTTTGAATTTTATTATGTCATTTGATCTATATATATAGGAGTTTACGTTTAGATGAAACGATTACACCCTTATACTTATTAAATTATTTTATTTATTTATTATTATTTTTTTAACAATTACAAAATATCCTTAAACCATTTTTTAAGAAAAGAAAGAGCAATCATTTTTGGCGACTCAACCATGTTCGTTATCGACGAATCTTGAATAAGAATATCAACTGCACCATCCATCGTGCCATCTAAGCGTAAACTCATATATATATATATATATATATATATATATATATATATATATAAATCAAATGACATAATAAATTCAAACTAATAAAAAGATATTTCGTAATTAAAATAAATAAATTATAATCGTTATTTTATATATCGGTTATAACTATTAGACATTTTTTCTATTAAAATAATCATTTGGATATATACGACAATTTTTATGCTTTGGAAGGATATATATGTAATTATGAGTTTTGGTTAGATATATATGACAATTTTAAGGCTTTTGAAGGATACTAGTTGGATACCCGCGCACAGCGGCGGTGATAAATATAGTTATATATAAATATAGTAAATGAATTGCTAACCCAACTCTCCTCGCAATTCCCTACCCGCTTAGTGAATTCATTTCACAACACTCCAAATGTATATGTGTTAGACTGTTAGTTGTATGTGTTTGTTTGGGTTTTCCGTATCTTGCCCGTGACATCATTATTTCCGCATATAAAAAGACCTTCACAATCTCTTACCCGTCAAACACTTTCCAAAAAATAAATGATTTTGATAAATAAAGTTTGTATTGATTGAAATAAAGGTTAAAGTTATAAAAATTTGAATCAAAATAAAAAAAACCTACTAAAAATGTAAAAACTAAAAACTCATAAAAATATATCAAAATGGATGTTGAATTAAAGAGCACAAAATTTTAAAAAATATTGTGAAATTAGATCATAAAAACATTAAACGAATTAAAAGATATTTAAATTTAAAAATAAAGGTGATTAATTAGTTAAGAAGTGACATGTGTCACCCCATTATTGAAGCTCCTTATTTTAGTCTGTAATAGCTTCTCTTTTTTGTTATTTTTTAGTTAGAGAAGTGACACATGTCACTCAATGATTGAAGCTCCTTATCTTAATTTCTTGTGGAGCCCACAACTTAAATGATTTATATAGTATAAGTATAGATATATGCAATTATGAGTTTTGATCGGATATATATATATATATATATATATATGTAATTTTGAGGCTTTGTAGAGATATATATGCAATTCCTCAAAAATAAAAAAAGTTAAAATACAAAATTTAAAAAGTTAAAAAAAAATAAAAAAGGAAAAAAAAAGGCAACTTCCTCAGACTTGCACTTTATAGTTGGGTTTGTTTCTTCAATATTCAAGTTTCGCGGTTGTTACCCCCAAATCACTTTCTCTCTTTTTCTCTTCAGATCGATTTCCATCATCTTTAACTAAAATCACCTTCAAATTCGGTAATAAATAATCATTTAACTAACTCACTCATCTCTTTCTTTACTTTTAATTGTTTTTAGGTTTTCGTAGGGTTTCATACTAGTTGAATTATGTGTTTTTGGTCAATTTACTTTTATCTTTTGTTTGTCGAAAATTGAGTTTACGGTTACGAGCTCATCTTCTCACGTAATTTGATTTACCAGTTTTAGTACTGATTGTAATTTTAGTTCGGATTTCGGTACAATGTGTTTCTTGTTAGTCGAAAATCAAGCTGAATTTTAATGTATTGCCTTGTGAAATTGAGTTTGCGATTATGAGCTGCTTAAGGAGTGTTAGTTTAAGCTTATTCGTGGGCTTATAAGCTTATTTGATTTTGGCTTATGTTTTGTAAGCCCAAATTTTCCAGCTTATTATTTTGAGACTCCTGGGCTTATTTAAGTTCCTTATGATATATATAATAAGCCCACAAGTCTCTTATCAGTTTTGATCTGAGCTATGAGTTTTTACGCTGATGTTTATAGTGAAAAGCTTGTTATGTATTTATTTGAGAATTTATGATTAGACTGATTTTTATTTCGAAATGGTTTGATTTTAAAAATTATCGAGTAGTGATGTTGACGTTTATTGGTATGTTGTTTGAAGGTTTGTTTGTTGTATGAAATGGGATTCGATGTCAAGCGTTTTAAAATAGTTATACTTGGCAAGTAGTGTAGTTGTGTTTTCTTGAGTTAATTGACAGTATTCGTGGCTCCTCTTAGTAAATAGTAACCCTCTCTACAACGACGTGACGAGCCTATGAATTCAAAGCTTTTCACTAAATGCTAGATAAACTGTGTGTGGCTTTTCGTTTGATTTTAAAATTATTCGTTATGCTTACCCCGGGATTGTGCGAGAAGATAATTTAAAATGAAGTTTTAAGCTCCTTAAATATTGGTGCTATATGTTCGAATTCAACACATTTCCCCACCTTTATGTGGTGTACGAAATAACTTGGATAAATGCTTGGCATGGTTGATTAAAATTTTAGGCTTGCTATCTAGTTGTATATGGTGGTATGTACAGAAGATGTTATTTAAATATTTACCTTCATTCTCTATTTCATTTTTCAGGGATCTCATGGGCCCACCAAGAAAGTCTCGAAGTGTGAAGAAGCGATATTCGTATGATAATGAAGTATTTTCAGCCAAAGATGCAGATAGCACCAACAAGAAAAACCAGCGAGTGAGTTTATTTTTCAAGTAACCCATTCTTTTTTTGTTCGTTTTGATACCATTATAATTTTTGGTTACCCTAGTTTTGCATAATTTTGAGTTTGCTGTTATTAGAGTTGTTTGAATTTTCTTAGCGATCGACTGATCATCTAATATTCAGTTGAGGGTTTCAAGTTCTATTTGTCCCGATAGTTTTGAATTTATTCTGTCTTGAGTGATATTAAAAGCTGAGGGTGCTCAATCTTTTATGCTCAATTACCTGTTATTTCCTACAAAATCTTGTTTCAAACTGCTGTTTTTTTTTTGTTTTATTTATTTATTTATTTTTTAATTTTTTAATTTTTTTCTCTTTCTGATATTTTAGTTTCATACAGTGTTTTATGATGACTTATTGTCTCTAAATGCTTACTTAACAGTTATAAATTCTTTTTGTAATGACCAACTTTTAACAACTTAGATTGCCAAAAATCCATTTCTGTCGCAGTAATCCTGAATTCGCTGCCTGTTGAGTCGATGTTTCATTATTTTTGTGCTTGTGCCGTGTGTGGAATTTAAAACTGTGAGGCGAGTTCCCCAACTGTTACTTTTCTTGGTCACGATCCCTGCTTCTTGTATCAGTCATATCCAGATGGGCAGCAGGGTGTTCATGATCAAGAACAGTCGCAAAAGAGAACCTCACATAAGCATACCAATGACAACAGCTAATCTCGACTTTATACGAGATCCATATTTAACTGCAGTCGCAGAATATATATGCAATTCAGATAAAGCAACTTCGATAGGCATTGAAAGTATTTAAAAGCGTTGAAACTAGAATTTACGGTGATAGATAACTAGCCAAATAATTAAAAAAAAAAAAAAAAAGAAAAAAAAAAGAAAGCTGCATCAGTTATATCCAGGTGTTTTTTCAATGTTAAGCAAATGGGTGCACATCTGGTGTGTACTTTATGCAGCCACAGCCAAATCAGTCCTCTATTAAGATGCTGCCAAATATGATAGATATGATAATTTCAGAAATCAATGCTATGTATAAAAACACTAATCAGGAGTTAAGGCACATCTAAAAAAAACTTACGCATGGAAGGAATATTCTATCACTTGATTTATTACTAAGAAAAGTTAATGAGAATTACCAAATAGATGCAGATTGCGAAAATCCGAAATGGGGCTTTGTGATTGAGTTTAGGCCGGAACGTTAAACAGTGTTTGTAGCTTGTCCACATTTGTGCCCAAATGAGCTCGTGAAAATAGTAACTCGTCTTTCGGCCTTGGTCCTGCAAAATAAGTAATTAATAAGTCCAATTGAAATAGACTAGGTGCCGGTATCAATAGGCTTGTAGGCATTGTCGAAAGCTTTTCTTACATTTGTTTGGTTCCTAAAGTTCTGTTTGGGTTGATAGCTATGCTTTTTTGACAATAAGTGTGTTTATCCATATTTTTCCATATTCCAGATCCGTAAACGACTCTGCTAGCTGTTTTTGTTTGTTCTTGATCTATAAGAAGATCTTTATGTTCCTCATATTTGATGTCAAATCTGGGTCTGAGATAATCTTGTACATGGAAAACCACAAATACCATTTGCACTCATAGTCAAATATTCTGCAAATAAAAAATCATGTCCATTACTTTAGTTTGCAAATGCTCAACACCTGAGTCACTGCTTCTTTGTAAATTGTTTTTAGTTAAAACCTATGTGTGGTTCCCTGTCTGCATTTGTTACGGTTTCCGTCTATGTTTAAGTCTTAAGTAGCATGTAAACACTTTACTGCTGCATTTTGTGGATTTAGATGGCTATTTGGCTACTTTCTTCTGTAAGAGTTAAAGTGTTGCAACAAATGATACTATCAATGTTCTGGGGTTGGTGGGTGTAAGGCCTACACATAGATACCAGGGTTTATGGATATCTGATTGAGTGATTGGCTGGTGGGTCGGGGTTTAATTATGCAGCCTCAAATGTCTCCAATTTTTCTTAAACTGTCATCTCCATATATACCTTAGGAAGTGGGATATCAAGTTTTTACATACTCTTTTGCATTAGTTTTATCTTATTTAAATTACTAAAGTTTATGTCTTATTTGACAGGATGTTCTAATACTTGCGTGAATCACTAACCTTGAAAATGTTATATTATAAATTCATTTCTTGCTTTTCATTTGAGGTTATATTGTATCTAACCGTTGCATTATGATGTTGTACATACAGTTAGCTCAAGTTCACAAAATTAGAACAGTTTCAAAATACAGCTCTATGAAGCTTAACTATTAGGATCAGTTGCAACTGCTAAAATAAGCACATCATCCAATTTTTAGTTATTGACACAACCACTGCTCTATTCTTTCCAGAAAAAGGTGAACATGCTGGGGCCACACTGGAGCAGGGAAGAGCTGGAATGCTTTTATGCAGCATATCGTGAGCACGAGACAGATTGGAGAAAGGTCACTAGAATTTCACTACTCAAATACTAGTTTGCAATATGTTGACACATTCACTCTACTGTTATCTTTAATAAGTATTGTGTAATCTATAGCTTCAGCAGTGCACATGTGAAGACTTGTATGAGTCTTTCAGTTGCTTTGATTACTTTGTTGCTTTATTCCAAACTTGTGATGGCATCTAATGTATATGATATACTATATGCATATCTAGGTGGCTGCGGTTCTTCGAAACCGCTCAGTGGAAATGGTGGAGGCTGTTTATTCTCTGAATAAGGTAACCACACCCTTCTTTTTATTTAGCTCCTTTTGTGACCCTTGAAAGTCGTGTTTCATTCTTAAAATAACTATTCTGGTACTCTAATCTTTCTATATGAGTTAATTATTTCAAGTATTTAGCTGTGTCTAATTTTATAAAGTGCAACTGACTTAAATTTTATTTATTTATTTATTTGTTTTACTTAAGGGTATTAAATGCACTGCTTACTGATCTAATTTACGTATAAGTATACAAAAATTACATCAATGTAACAAAAATTTCTCCCTTAACTTGTTGCCCTGACTTCTCGAAACTGATATACTATGTCATGCTTTGAATCATAGAAATTTCAGATTCATGGTAATGTACCTACTAGCAGTTTATTTATTTGTTTATTTTTTTAATCTCATATTAGTTATTCAATTGTAATTTAAAAGTGGATGAAAATTTAGATTTTCTGTTGATGTAGTGTAACAAAATTTTTCTGTGGGTACCAAAGGGCTTGTGTCCCAATGGTACCCCATGTTGTGTGAGAAGCTCCCAAACCAAATGGTTGTGGGTTCAACGAGGGGTGAATACCAATTCTAATATGGTAATCAGAGCCTTAAACACCCAAGTCCTGCTTAGGACATGTGAGATAGATTTCTGGTGTTGGTATTGTGAAATAGTTAGTTGCCCTTCAAAATTTATTTTTTTCTGCAGTAGAAAAAGATAAAAAAAATTGGAGACTGGTTCCTATGACCCGTATAATATGTTATGGTGTTTGCAGCAAAAGTTTGCATGGGGCTCGTGAAATTGTTATTAAGAAGCTTCACATTCTTTTCATTTGTCAACTTTCAGGCCTACTTATCTCTTCCAGAGGGCACAGCCTCCGTTGTGGGTTTTATTGCTATGATGACTGATTATTATAGCAACATGGTGAGATTGCAATATCTATTTACTATTGAACATATTATTCTAACATCTTTACTTTTTCATGCAAGCACACTTCCTCATTTTTTGTTCTTTTCTGATGGTATTTATAAAACTTAAACAGTATGTTGTTTATTTAATATTCAAGAATGATGGTACCTACGTCAGAGTTTGTTTGTGTCAGATAAGGTTTTACTTTAAGAGAAGTGTTCTATCAAGCATCAATTGGAAATTTCTAATATCAATGTTGGTTATGTTCTCGATTAGTTATAGAATCAAGCATCAATTGGAAATTTCTAATATTTGAGCTATAGATCATGAGGGCTATTGTATCAAAAGGGACATTTTAGGACAAATCAGGTAATATGCGAATATTTATTTGATAAGGACGACTGTCTGTAGTTTAAATAACAGAAAGCTTAATTTTCACAAACATCGAAAAGAAAGACAAAGGAGTGGAAAATCAACTAATCATGAAAGTCACTGTTTAAAACGCAAGATCCAAAATGAATTGCAAAACTGTGCTACACTACAAATTTGTATGTTATTAGAAAACAACTGTAATAGAATGAAAAGTAATGAGTTAAATGGAACGGGGTTCCTGACAGCACGCTTCATTCCAATCCAAATGCGACACTGAAGAGTGACTGGCCCAATTCCAAGTTTCCAACACATACATCATACCTGTATATAAAACCGATGCGTCATTGTAAGAAATAAACACAACTAGTTACAATATTACTATATTAGAAGGTTAAGCAATACTCTTAAATTTTTTTGTTGTCTTATCCATTTGTTCATTGTTCACTGCTGTACCAACTGTCCATCAATTTGGAAAAAAGGCTCGGCTTGAAGGGTTACTGTTATGGTTTTACTTTATTTATATCTCTCAACTAGTAATTCTTATAGGACAAGTTTCATCTTTAAATGCTTTACCCCATAAAAAAAAAAGTAGTTTTCTTGTAACTTTGTCTAACTTTAAAACTATATTTGTATTGCTCACTGGGCAATTCTTTTGATCATCAACATGAGATGTGGGTTGCATATTTTATTCACTCTGACTTCTAAAATGCTGTATAATGCAAGTTTGCCAAGATTTAAGTCAATTTATCACTTCTTTTTCTTTTCTTCAGGAAGAGGGGGATAGTGAACAAGAAAGGAATGATGGTGTGGGAACATCTCGGAAGCCTAAAAAACGTGTGCCGCGTAAAGTTCAGAAGAGCACATCTAAAGGCTCTGTTGACCGTTTTGGTTTGCATCCAGATGCAGTTCCATCAGATTATGGTTGCCTGCCATTGTTGAAGAAGAAGCGTTCTGGTGGTAAGTGATTATTGTTGGAAGTTAACACGGTCTCTTTTGCTCAAAATCTAAAAAACTGTTTGGGGTTCTTCCAATCTTTTGGTTTCATTCACGCTGTTTACCTTTTGGTCTTCAACGCTGCGTTCCCAAGTTCTTATTTTGGAGAGATAGGTAAGAAAATTGCAAAGATAATGATATTATTGTTTGTCCCCGGGCTTTTTATGGAGAGAAAGGAAAGAGAGGGTAGGAAAATGATCAACTATAATAGGAAGGGCTGTAGGAATTACTGTTTGGAGAAGCTTCCGCTGTTAGAAGTTGTATGTAGAGATCAGGTTTTGAGTGATAATCGTATGTCAAAGGAAATTAATCAGTTTAATGAGCAGAAACAATATTCCTCTATGTTACAGAAGTTAAAAACTGAAATTCGACAATCTATATTATAACAATCATAGCATTTTCTTTTCATTTCTATTTTTTTGGGTTATCATGTTGTTAATTCATCTGTATATAAAGTATAAACTTTAAATAAAATATATCTGAAAAACAACTATCTGTTTCTTGCCTAATATTAACAACAATACGCGTAAATGAAGTTTGTTTAGAATAGTGTCAGAATATGGGTGTAGACTTACTTTCTGTTTCATCTCAAATTAAGAGTTTTGTAACGGCTAGTATGCAACTGAGTAATCCCTAGCTAATTAGTTAACCACTTACCACACCCAAAGAATCATAGTCAGATTCTGCTTATCCAAGTACTAATTTCTAAATATAGTAACTCTAAATCTCAATCTTAGATAATCTTTCATATACACTCATCCAAACGCCCCCTAATTTTTACTAGTCATTCCAATACTTCACCGTTTCATTGTTGTAGTGAGATATGGTCTAGTGTGACTATGAGGTGAGTAGAGTAATCATGTATCTATTTATGGTTTCTGTTAATTATTTGAGTTGTCGAAAGAGTAAATTCTGAGATTGCATTTTTACTCTGAAATTTTAGGAAGTCGACCTCGTGTTGTTGGAAAAAGGACACCACGATTCCCTGTCTCGTATTCCCACGAGAATGTCAAAGGAGAATATTTTCCGCCAACTAGTAAAGGCCTAAAACTGAAGCTAGATAATGAAGAAGATGATGCTTCAGAGAGAGGTGGTTCTCCAAATAGAAAATCCAATAGTCTGATGTCATCACCTTCTCAAAGTGCTGAAAGAATGGTAGGTGTTTTACTTTTGTCGTCTTTTTACATTTTATGTCAAGAACAATTAATGAAACTGATTTATCATTATTTGGACACAGTATGATGAAGATGTGGCTAGCGGTAGGTTTGTTGATAACGATGATGATATAGAAGGTAGCATGGAAGCTGATAATACAGATTTATCAAGGGATAAGAGTAAGGAAAGAACAAATGCTGGCTATATGTTACATAACTGGAAAGGATCAGAAGGGAGAATAGTAAGACTCGATAAAAAAGAAAACAAACATTTAGATTACATACGGGAAGCCTGTAGTGGCACAGAAGGGCAGTATTTAGGTACTCTGAGAAGAAATTTTGATGTTGAAGTTGCTGATGTAAAACCTTCAAGGCCTTCCTCTCAGGTTTCCAAGGAAAGAAGTAAAGAAGCTTTTGCCAGGAGAGGTATACGGTTTTCTGTTCTCAGTTTCATGTTATCTCTTTGATTATCTGCTCCTAGTTCTTTTTCTTTTGCCTAGATACAATGGATTAACATGACACAGCCTTTTTGTCTTTCATTTTGACCTGAATCTATAGAACTCTTATCATTCTATCAATATGATAGAGTTTTGTTATATTAGAGAAATATCATTGTGCATATTTAATCGAAGTTATCTCCATTGGTTTTGCATGTAAATCTTCCCGTTACTCTTGTAGAGGGTTGGAGACTGGAGAGTAGCCCATATTATCGTTTTTAATTCCTTGGATCTCTTTTCTTTAATTTTGCTAGGAAGCTGCTAGGGCACAACTGAATGATAGATTATGACAATACGTTTATTGAAAAATGTATCGCCATAACACCAAAGCCCCTATTTGCTGACATTAGATGATTTACAGCAACTAACTTTTGTACTCTGTTAATTTTTTCTTGCAGATGAAAGATCCCCCTTTGATGCACTGGAAACTTTGGCCAGTTTGTCGTTGATGGGTTTACCTGACTCAAATGAAAAAGGTAAGATAGAGCCAGTTTGTCACATGGAGTAAACTCTCATATTTGATTTGAGGTGTATCATACCTCTAATGTTTCTCCCTCTTTTATCACCCCATTACCAGAAATATATATTAAAATCACATCATGAATAAAACATGCTTTGGCTCTTGGTATATCTCCTTACGAATTTAATGACTGTTAATTGTTATACCAGATTATCATATATTTTGCTGTTTAAGATTTCAAAGCATAAGTTAGTAGCACACAGTAGAAAACTAAAATTGCAAGAATGAATAATGTTTAACAATTGTCAAGGATTCATATGGGGAAAAACCAATTTGGTCCAGGCTCTCATGTTCCATAACAGACTTAAAATGTCTTGTTTTATGACAATCTAAAGTTGCAAACTTTAGATGATCATAATTTCTGATCATGATCTCAGTTTTTTCCATCGAACTTGCATTGATTACATTGGTGTTTATATTTGCATATTTACTCAAAAAAAAAAAAGACGAACTTATTGACGATTCTAGTCTACTGCAAGTTACGCCTGCAATTCGCGAGCGTGAGGAGAGTAAATCTGTAGATCTTAGAGGTAAAGGGAATCAATCATTTTCTAGATTAGAAGCTTCTGATAGTAAAGCACTGACATCTGGCAAACACTTGGTTGATGACATTTATGCTGCTTCAGAGACAAAGGAGTCCCATCAGTTAATTACTAAGGTGTCTAGAAAGAGACAGAAGATTGTGGCACCTAAAGTAAGTATTATCATACCTAGAGGTGGGAAAATGGGTTGGTTGTGTAATGGATTAAAGCGGTAGTCTTTTGTGCCGCATTGGGTGCACCCTAAGCATATTTCATCCATAAAAGTTTAGTAATTTTATAAATTAGTTACTGTAATATATGATCACACTACTAACTAATTATATAAATTTACATTTTTTCTATGATAATTTGTTTGTGAAAGAAAATGACTTTGGAGGTTTTATACATTTGAAATACACTTTGTACAACTTTTGACCTATTTCCTTTTAGCTATATTTTATTTTACATGTTTGACCCATTGGGGATGAAGTATAACCTGGATCGACCCATTCGTAATTGAATGGGTTGCAACTCTATCTAATTGTATTTGTCCACGTCTCTCTGAGTGTTTACTGTCTTACGCTATTACTCATGGTATGATATCTCAGATTTCAAATGAAGCCCATATTGATACAACTCCCAAAGAGTCCCTGGAGGCTGAGGTACGCAATTTCTGATTCTTTTCTTTTATTTGTTTTTGAACTTGAGACTTCTGCTGCATGTGCCAAGAATATTTCTATGATTCATGTTATGTTATTTGTGGAGGATTTTGTCATTAGTAGAAGAATATTCTTTATAGCCGTTTATAAGATATATATTCCAATCTCTGCATACAGTGTGTGTGTGTGTGTGTTTTTGTTTTGTTTTGTTTTGTGCTTTGTGTGTGTGTAGTTTTATTTTAATCTACCACAGTTGTTTAGTCCACTTCTCACTGTGCTCTTCCTTGGCATTGGTTGGTGGGTCAGTTCTCTTTTACATTCTCCACCCTTCGTATTCCAATAATAGTTGACCTTTTCTTTTCTTTCTTTTTCCCGGTTTGACTGCGCTACCATGTGTCTGTGATATCAAATACATCCTCCCAAAAATAGTTAAATAACCAAAATACCTAATTAGTTAATTGACCCAAGTGGTTTATAATTAGTTCAAACAGTTCCAAACTCCACCATTTTATCAGTAAAGATGAATAGCTCGTTGATTTGGTAATGATGCTTTAATGTTCTAGGAATCTATGTTGTTATATACATTATCACTATGCAACACTTTGTAGGCATGATTGCTGGATTAGAACTGAATATTTATAACATTTGTTAGCTAGTTTTCATTTTGAGTTAGCTTGTATGTATGCACATGTGAGTTTTAATATTTGCATTTTATGTGGTTTGTTTCAACTTGGAGACAGTTGGCTAATGTAATGAAGATGGTAAGGAATATGTATTCTGAAACAATGTTTCAAATCTCTTACTTTATGCTTAGTTGCTTGCCAACAGTTTATATTGTAAACTCTGTGGTGGTTGGGTGCCTATGAGTTACATGTGACTTTGCACGTTATTCAGTTAAAAATTGATAAAATAATTACCATTGATTAAATTGTAGGCTACACATGGAATACGAATGTCTATGAGTAGACACATATCTCAAAGTTCTTCCCCCGAGTTGGTTAAACCTGGTCAATATGTCTCTTCTGGTATTTACTCAAGTAGGAACGTCAGGAGCAAGCGCAAGATGTACAAACCAGAAGCTTTTGAAATTTCTAAGTTTTCTGATGCAGTTGGAACAGACAAGTCAGGTGTTCACGTGCCTTCTTTCAGTCACAGAACAGTCAAGCCTAAGGTGTTTTTTCTTGCATTGCCTGTTTTTGGATCGACTCAATTGATTTGAAAATGTTACCATGTTTTGTTGTCTATGTGCTATCCTACTTGCAGGTAAAACTTTCGAGTTGCCTATCTAATCAACTCATGCGGAGATGGTGTGCATATGAATGGTTCTACAATGTAATAGATGACCCTTGGTTTTCCAAAAGGGAGTTTGCTGAGTACTTGTATCATGTTGGTTTAGGTCATGTTCCAAGATTAACTCGTGTTGAGTGGGGCGTCATCAGAAGGTATTTGAGTACCCAGCATTTGTTTATAAACAAGAGATGGCAATTTGGACCCATTTTGAGTAAATGGGTCGATTTGGTTTTTATTGTTTCTCTGTCGGGTCAAATAGTTATAAACAAGACATGCAACCTTGCCCATTTTATATAAATCAGTTAGCTTACAAATGCAATTGCAGATAATTAGCACATTAGCCTGTTTGAAATATGTAATATGGGCTGGTTCAACCCATTCCATCTTGTACCAAAACTTTACCAGTTCCTGTTCAACTCATTATGATCTATTACTACCCATTGACCTCTACAATGTACCTTTTTGTTCTTCGCTAACATAAGGCTGGAAATAAAAAATTTATGCCACAGTTACTTAATTTTCTTCAACATTGTTGATGCAGTTCTCTTGGTAAACCACGGAGGTTTTCAGTTCAATTTCTAAAGGAAGAACAGCACAAGCTTAATCAATATCGGGATTCTGTTAGGACGCATTATACCGAATTCCATTCTCGTAGCAGAGATGGATTACCAACTGATCTTGCGAGGCCATTATTAGTAGGACAACGTGTCATAGCTATCTATCCAAGAACAAGAGAGATTCATGATGGAACTATACTGACCGTAGATCATGACAGGTGTCGTGTTCAATTTGATCAGATTGATCTTGGTGCTGAAATAATCATGGTAAATACTGTATCCTTTTTCAACATCTCCTATACTCTTTACACATATAAATGAACTGTCAAAATGTCTTGCACTTTTGGAATAGGCTCTATTTACTTATTTATTTTTTTCTGTTGAGCATGCAATAAACACACATATGGTATCTTGATAAAAGGGGTTAACTTTAGAATTTAGTATTATGACTGGGAAACATAAGTCCTAAAGCTCTATGATATTTAGCTTATATTCTCCCTTTCTTTTCATCATTACCCATAATTGATTGGTTACTATCTCCTATTCTATAAATATCTATTTCTGCTTTATTTGATTAATACAAGGCAAACCTTGCTTTTATTTTGGACGAACGGTTTATTCGCTAGGAATACATGAGCTGTGGATAATCTACTTTAATCAAATTCTTATCCTTTGAGGTTAATGGATCCTGCATAGGAAACTAAAATCTTTTCAGAGATTCAATGAACGGTAATATGATTTTGTAGCGGCAAAATCCTTACAGGCTGATTGTGCATATTTTTGTTAGTTAAGATGGTTTTATTCATTACGAGTATTTGTACGTTTATTTCTTCCACGTGCCATAGAATTAGGACCCTTTGTTTCTTGTTTCACGATCAGAACTACTAATAATGTATATCGTATCATGTATAAGCTGTTATTCCATTCCAACGTTAACTGATTTGTTTTCTCAGGATACCGATTGCATGCCCTTAAATCCTTTTGAGAATCTACCTGCATCACTAATGCGTCAAACACCTTTTGACAAATTCTTCGAGAGCTTAAATGACATTAAAGTCAACTGGATGGTTAAAGATCAGAGATTAGAAGGTTACACAAATTGCTCCTCACGTGAAAAGTTTCAGAAAATGGACGAGGTTATTATCTACCCTCAGCATATCCCATTATTGATACTTTAAGTCAGTTTTGTCAGTTATATGTTACAGTATATGTGTTTTCTTGCATCTAATACTGCTTAGTTGCAGTAATACGTTGCATAACAAAATGGCATTAAATTATTAGAGGTGGCATAATGGGAGGTTTGGGTACCAGGTCAAAATTGCTTGGGGGGTGAAAATATGTAAATGTTGTTACCGACTGGGTCAGGTGGACTAATTTTTGACAAACATTTAGTGTGCCAAAATTGGTTACAAAAGTCGGTTAGTTCAATAGTATATTTTTTTTTAATAAAATGATATGGAAGGTTTTATGCATCACATATCACTTTTGGGGGGACTTACCAGTCTTAGAGATTATTAATAACCCCGATCAGCCCATTCATAGGCAGATGGGTTGAAGTTGCCACCTCAACATATTTCATTGGATGGGTTTGTTGGTGGGGACCCCTGATGGTAAAGTTAGAACATGCTGGCAAGAAGCAAACCACGTCTGAGTATAATCTAAATACAGATTTAAATGAGGTGCAATAATTGTCTTGAGGAAATTTCTATAAATATTTGGAAATTGATTCTTCTTCATTTCTCTTGTTCAATCCCTAAACATATGGGGTTCAAAATTGAATTTTACCTTAATGACCAAGATGATACTGGTTAAAAACATCATCCATATTAACTTCCTTTATTTTTCTTTTCTGTTGGAGTAGGTTGCTTCAGTTAAATCTGATTCACAATCTAGAAGTGCACCAAGGGACGTCAAATCAAATTATGCAGCACACTCTGTACCTGGTACTCTAACACATATACAGGCAAAGGAAGCTGATATTGAAGCAATTGCCGAGCTGACCTGTGCTCTTGACAAAAAGGTTTCTCCAGTTAGATTCTTTATATCAAATGAACTTACATATCATATACCACATATTTAAAGTGAAATGAGACTTATTTTATTTTATATATTTATTTATTTTTAAAATTTTAACGTTTGATTAAATATTTATTAAAAATGTTGAATCTGTAGGAGGCTGTGGTTTTCGAGTTAAGGCGAATGAATGATGACGTGTTGGAAAACCAAAGTAATGGTGAAATTGCTCTTAAGGATTCAGATGCTTTCAAAAAGCAATATGCAGCTGTTGTTGTACAGTTAAATGAAGCCAATGTGCAGGCAAGGGCATCACTTTTTCAGTTAGAGGTGGATGTGTGAGTATGGTAACCGGTCAAACGGGCAATGTTTGGTATCAGTAAAAAAATTTGTGGTCGTCTGCAAACACATTTTTCCATATTTTTCAAAAGTTATAATAAATAATTGGTTTTTCAAATATGGTTAAAAATTGTAAATTTGTATTTTTACAATAATAATCTAATTTTTTGGATATATTGCTTAAGGGGTTTTATGCATTAACATATAAGATTTCGAAGACTTTCGACCTGTTTGACATGTTCGACCCATCTTATATTTATCCGGACCTGACACCTCTATGCTCATCTATTTTTATTTTGGTTTTTGCTCATTATGTAAGTGCTAAAGTCACATGTTTTTTCGCCAGGTTTCTTCTGCTTTGTTTCGCTTGAGACAGCGCAATACATATCAGCAAAATTTCCTACTTAAGTGGCCAAGGGTTGTGGGTGAATCAAATGACCATGGTGTAATATCAAGCTCCAAAGATCACACTGCAAATCACACCAAAGAATCGGAATGTCATGTCAATGAGATTGTTGAGATATCAAGAACCAAGGCTCGTTCAATGGTAGACATGGCTGTACAGGTCAGAAATGCGCTTTTACATTCATACATCCCTATTTCGTCCCAACATATGACAAATTTTCTTTTTAAGTGATGTATGTGGGGGTTTGGATAGCACTTGGAACACTCTTTAGTCTTTATAATGTTATACTGGATAACAAGTTGCCTCTATACATTCACATTTGTTTTCTAATCTCTTGTCACTAGGGAACGAGTCTAATAATTATAATAATTGGATTACAATATAGGCATTATCATCGCTGAGGCTCCCTACAGTTGATATCGATAAGGCCGTTGATTACGTGAGTGAAAAGATTCCATCAAATGATTCCTATATTCCGCCTGCCCGGTCTAATCCTATTGCATCCAATCCTGTTCATGCTGGTTTGTCTTTGCATAAACTGCTAGTTTCCACCGAAAAGGCAACTGATTCAAAGCCAATATCTTCATTAGATAGAAATAAATCATCGGTCCCTTCAGAACTGATAACTCAGTGTGTGGCTACTCTGTTTGTTATTCAGGTAAATAGTTTCTGATTACAAGTGATTAGTTCCCCTAGCAGTTGTTCAATGCGGGTGATGTTTTATCTCTAACAGGTCAAGCAAGTGAAAAAATAATGATCGTAAAAGGAACTGGCTCGATAGTCTCCCAAAGTATAAACTCTAACGTTTGAAAACCTGGCTTTGGCCTTTGTGTCTTAGTCATTGTAGTTTTTATTTGAACAATGAATTTCGCTATACTTATCTCAATACCATACTTTTGTAATCATGCTGAAGTATTTGGAACTATCTTGACCTATTTTGATACGAAAAAAATGTAGCTGTTTCGACCTGTATTCACGTTGACCTGTTATTTAAACCACCTGACACAGTCTACGTAGTTTGGTTGGCATCTAACATGTGGTTTATGAATCTGAATTTCCAGAAATGTACAGAAAGACAGGTTCCACCAGCTGAAGTTGCAAGTATCTTGGATTCTGCGGTCTCGAGTCTACAACCTTGCTCTCCTCAGAACCTGCAGGTATATGCGGATATACAGAAATGCATGGGGATAATCAAGAACCAGATTTTAGCTCTTGTACCGACCTAGGTTCAACTTCAACTGAGGTTTATATATTTGAACTTCTGATTACCACCCTGTACATGCGAAACTTAACTAAAGTTTAACTAGGCTTCAGATTCTGGAAAATTAATTTTAATTTTTATAATAGTTTCTCTCTTTTCCAGCTTTAAACTACATAGTGGCACATATTCTGCTGATTTTGGTTGGATCTTCCATTCACTATCGTTGGTACTTTGGAACTTGCAGGAGTATGCAGTTTTTCAAATGAACAACCAAGTGTGACTTAAACAAACCAGATTATTTCGGTTCGCTTGTTAACAATTTTTCTGTTTGAGTCAACATTAAGTGAACTGTTTATAAATGCACATATGATCTCGATTTCAGTTTTGGGTGCAAACAATGATCAAAATAACCCAATATATTCTTGTTATACCGAATTAACTGACTACAAATTTATACTAAAATAAGGATGTATATTACTGACTTACTTTTTAAATATGCACTAAAAAATATATTACACTTGAACAGGTGAAAGAAAAAAAGGATACAAACGGATCAATTACGATACTTATAATAGCCATCATTTGGACTTAAGTCAATTACATGATTGTATGTGTTAATGTGTATCTCGTTTAAATCCTACTGGGCAAGTACAGAGTTAAGGAAAAAAAATACCCATAATTGAAAGACAGAACCATAACAAATACGAGTAGTGATTGGCATGACTAGTTCATGTGCCTAATTTGATGCCTAACAAGGATCTTGGAACACATGGCAAAATCAATGGTAAATAAGAGGAGTGAGAATAAGGGGAATACATGTGTCACTAAATGAATAAATTAGGCATGAAATTAGTCACATGAATTAGGCATCTCAATCATTTTTCAACAAAAAATGACCAAACGCGTTTAATAAAAACTAAATAATACAAGAAAAACTAATTCTTTCAACGGGTGCATTTAAGAAAATCGAGGTTGTTTACAAAAATTAACACTTTGCCGTGAAAATAATGGGTTACCCTTGACTTCTCAGGACCTACCCTGATTATATCATATTTACTTGAGCTCTTTGAGTCGACGCAACTAATTACTCATGGACTAACTTCAGAAAGGTCGAGGTATGAAAACAGTCAAAGCACATATATGACTATATGATATATATAAATCAGTCTTATTCTCGCCCGGACACATCTTTGCTAGCTCGAACATGTTTGTTGCATCATAATATAATCGATCTTCTTTAGATCTAAATGTTAACCTATAATGTACCTTTCATTTAGTTGCGCAATGAAGTACTACATTACCTTCGTACAAAATCTTGGGTGGCCCATGTTTCGAAGAAATAATTTAGCTACAACTAGGTTCACGAATGTCTTTCCCTGATTTGTTTCATACTTTCATGTATAGTCAATGTTCCGTAATATTAATTTCTTTCATTTTTAACACCTATCGCTTCTAGTACTAGCCATTACTAACACAAATGTTAAAAGATAGTGTAACTTGGCCCCCCTAAAATAAGTACGTTACATTTTGGTCCCTCCAGTAAAAGTTGTCAAGTTCCGTCCTGATTGTTTGCATTACCACTTACCGGTTGTGAATACGTATTAACTATTAAGTTAAGACCAAAAAGTAACTGCATCACAAGACATGCATGCATGTACAAATTTAATGTGTTTGTGAAATATGAATGTGTATATCTGCGTACGTTGTGCAACGATCGACTTAGAATGATGTTTACTTGAATCAATAACTTTATAAAATCTGGCTATATGTGATTGTTAAATTGCATTTGAGGTATTAGCAGGTCAAGTAGACTGTTAATAAGTATCCGTGGACGGTTGTTAATAAGTGGTTTGGTTTACATGCATTTGGTTTTCCTCACCTTCAAGCAAACACGAGAATTGTGTCCAGTTCCATGTCATGGCGTTCCATTCACTCCTACCGAAAGCGAGTACTAAGATACATATACTCAAATGAAAGGATCTTCTTGAGGTATGTATTCCGGAGCAGCAATGTGTCAGAGAATGAACGTGTCCTCCAACTTCCAAAAAAGGACTATTTTTAAGGATTAAGCGCGCGGGGGAGGACAGGAAGCTTATATGGAGATGGAGATCGCGCGGATTTGCAAGTATTCATACATGCATGTCTAATCTTGAATAATAAAATTACTCTACTTTTCTATACTTAAATAATAATACGAACAACTAGTTATTATAGTAACAACTAAAATTAACATTCTAAACAGACCCAAAACAAAATATGTTTGAATTATATCAAAATCATGAAATGTAAATGAACACCTAAAGTAAATGAAAGCTGTAAAAAAGAACGTAAAAACACCACAATAACGGTTCTCAATTACCTTAATCGCCTCATCAGACACAACCACAATCGCAACCACCACAAGCACAGCCACCGCTTCCACCGCCATGATGACGACCAGCATTGGCATCATACACAAGGTCTCCCATATTCCAACAGCAACAATCACCACACCCCGAACTACTACTTCTGTTTCGTGGTTGGGTAACGGATTTAGATCCAGTACCAAACCCATGAGAAGAAGGCTTCAAAAACTTTTCACCAAATTTATACGAAAAACTGACAGACACTCTCGGTTTCTTGGACTTTCCTTTCACTTGATAACTAACAAGCTGCATGGCTTTTCCTTCATCTTTGATACCTTCTAATAATTCCTTCATCGGCACACGTACCTCACCAAGGTTCTTATCAGAAAACCTCCCGACTGACTTAATCTTGACTACTAGCGTAAGACGGCTTTGTAGTCCTGCAGCTTCGTCGATAGTGAAGTTCATGGGATGATTCCATTTGGGTTCCGAACCTCCACTTTTGTCAACTGGGGTTTTAAACTTGCTGTTGTGGCTTCCCGAGATGGAAACAACGGCGTAAATGTTGGATTTGCTCGTGCAACTGCCGTTCTTGAGACCCTCTGCGGAGATGAGTGTGAGTTCTAAATTTCAGCTGCATTCCATGTTGAACGGAATTTTTTAGGGTGTGATTATGAATTAATGAACGTGAAATCTTGATAGATTGTTGTTAAATGATGGTTGTTTTTAGTTTCGATTGCAAATATAGGGTTTTGGAGGAGGGAGAAGCCACGTGATCGAGAAAATATGGTTTATGGGATTAGTAGCATTGCTTTTTTTTTTTTTTTTTTTTCAATTATGCTAAACTAATAAGTCCCATAAATCAATAATAAATACAATACAACTGGGGCGTAAATATTTTATAAATGGGCTAAAGCCCGGGTAACGACTAACATTTTGAGTCTAACTATAATAAAGTTTGGACTACGACATGTTGTGACCTCTTAACATTCATAACATGAAAAGTTCGAGTATTACACAAATCTCAGCCATTTATTTTGTAAAAGAAAAAAAGGTATTAATAAATCGAGTGAATTACATATTTCGTCTCTGTAATTTACCCACATTTGCAAATTTCATCATTTTTTCAAGTTGCTTGCACCATCCGTCCTTGCAGTTGCAAAATTTTGCATTGTTAGTCCTTTCGGCTAATGACCGTTTGCACCTTGCGTTATCTCTTTGCAGCGTCTATCCTTTATACCAACGGCCGTTTGTAATTAACTCAAAAATATGTTATTTTAAAGATTTTCTTTTCTAATTAACTTTTAAATTTTCGGTTTATTTAAAGTTTTTCGATTTTTTATATGTGTTTTTAACATATACACTTTTACAAGTTTTTATATAAATATATACGTTTCTATACAATTTTATAAAAACCATACATGTTTTTATATACGTTTTTTATACATATATGAATTTAATAAGTCTTATTTTTAGTATATTTACTATATAAAAAATATACTACAAAGCTATGATGTGTTGAAACATATATAAATAGTGTTTGTTAGTATAAAATTATGACATATACAATTATGACATATACAATAATACATGTTTAAAATGATTAACTTGAAAAGCATAAAAACGTATATCTATAACAAAAAACCTTTTTGTATATATTTCAAATTATAACATATACAATATATATTTTTATTAGAAACGTATACAATATACATTTTTATAAAAACGTATACAAAATACGTTTTTATATAAGTATACACTATATGTTTTTACATACGCCTTTATATATGTTTTTATAAAACGTATAAAAACGTATATAAAAATATATAAAAAGGTATATTAAAACGTAGAAAAACGTATATGTTTTCATATGAACATATATAAAAACATATATAAAAATGTATAATAACGTATATAAAAATGTATATCTTTTTATAAAAATGTAAATAAAAACATGTATAAAAAATTTGAAAAACTTTAAATAAACCTAAAATTTTAAAAATAATTAGCAAAGAAAAATATTTAAGAGAACATATTTTTGAGTTGATTACAAATGACCATTAGTATAAAGGATAGACGCACCAAGAGATAACCCAAGGGGCAAACGACTGTTGGCCAAATGGACTAACAATGCAAGATTTTGCAACCACAAGGACGAATGGTGCAAGCAACCTGAAAAAAGGACGAAAGATGCAAATATGTGTAAACCAGATGGACGAAATATATAATTTTAATTAAATCCCTCTTTCGCCATTTAAAAAAAAATTGCATATACGAATAACCGTAAACTGTTAAGCTACATAAATTAAACCATCGTAACGAGCATTTAATTATCTTTTAATAGAAGGGCACTTTCATATACTTTCAACAAAAAAAAATTGTTTCCTTTTTGGTATATTTTGGTTTTTTCCGGTATAGTATTTTGTTTGATATATCACATGTGATAAATCTGTAAGTTCGAATACTTAGCATGATATCATAAATAAATACAAATATTTGTGTAGAACTTCAAATAATTCATCGTTTTTTGGCTTTCAAAATACATATCTTTAGCTTTCTAACCATATATTGAAACATCATTTTTTAACCTCAAAATAAGTACAATTTATTCATAGAAGTTGGAGAAAATAGAACTTTGTTTATGATATTCAAACCCGCTCGATATATCATATGTGATATAACATTTATTTGTAGGTTCAAACTCCCAACATGATGTCGTAAAATAAGCATAAGCATTTGTATAGAACTATAAAATTTTGCATTGAAAAATATATATCCTTTGCTTTCCAACAAATATACCACACATAATATTTGAACCTACAAATCAATACAATTTATTCTTAGAAGTAGAAGAAAATAGAAGAATTATTTTTTTGATAGTCACCCCGCTTGATGTATCACATGTGATATAACACTAATCTGTAAGTTCGAACACTCAACATGATATTGTAAAATGAGCATAAGTATTTGCATAGAACTCCAAAAGATTCGCTATTTTTTGCATTGAAAATATACATCCTTAGCTTTCCAACCATATAATACGGGTTATTCATAGAAGTTGGAGTAAATAGAAGGAAAAAAATTGATATTCAAATTCGCTTGATATATCACATGTGAATAACACTAATATGTAAGTTCGATCAATCAATATGTTTTAGTTAAATGGTCATAAGTATTTTTACACAACTTCAAAGAATTCACCGTTTTTTTATACTGAAAAATAATATTTATGTCCATTTTACGACCACACGTCCAATATTCGAATCTATAAATTAGTTTATATCACATGTGATATATCAAGCAAGTTTGAATATCAATTTTTATTCATATATTTTCTTCAACTTCTATGAATAAACTGTATAGATTTGGAAGTTCAAATATTATATGTGATATATGGTTGGAAAGATAATGATTTTTATTTTTAAATGCAAAAATGATGAGTCATTTGGAGTTCTGCACAAATACTTATGTCCATTTTACGATAACATGTTGAGTGTCTAAACTTACAGACTAGTTTTATATTACACGTAATATATCATGTAAACTTCCGTACCGAAAAAACACAATAAGAAAAAGGTTTGTCGAAAGTATATGAAAGTGTCCATCTATTAAAAGATATTTAAATATTTGTCGTAATCATGTAATTTGTTTCGGTTGACGATTAACGGTTTTTTAGATATATTATTTTGAGAAAAAGTAAGTTGAAAGTGGATTTTAGTATAAAAAAAAGAGAGTGTTAAGGAATGGAAGTTATTATTTTATTTTAGTTAAAAATGACCAATCTTTATGTTTTTCAGAATCTTTAAAATAACTCATACGCCACCAATCACTGTAAACTTTTGGGGGGGGGGGGGGGGTTTAGTTGGTAAAATGTTAAATACATGCATGTTAAACTCAATAAAATATATAATTAGGAAGGAATATAAATTATAAGATTTAAAAACCTTTAACATGTTTGGTAGATAGAGTTTTCAAATCAATTAAACATAAATTACATAATTGCCCTTAATCATTTATATTATCAAGTGAGAAAGAAAAGAAATGAAAGACATTTGTGTCTAATGGTTTATTCCCCAACAACATTGAAATACATCTGTTAGGAATTCTTGTAACAGTGGGTTCCTGCTGATAAAGGTTCCTGCTGATAGCTTTATTGTGTCTGCTGATAGTGTGGTTCCTGCGGATAGTGCAGTTGCCACTGATAGTTATTATTGTTTCTGCGGATATGTAGTTTCCGCATTATTAGTATTTAGTTAGGATATGCATGAGTTAAATTAGGAATAGATAATGCATATCTTTTACGTGATTAGTAAGCTGCACAAGTAGGGTTTCTGGTAGTATAAAAGAAACCGGTAGAGGATGCTAGGGTTAATGTACGCTTGTCAATAACATTTGTTAGTAATTCAATATAGATCCATAGAGGATCAAGTCTTTGGTGTTTATTGTCTTCTTGAGTCTTGTGTTTATATTCCGTGTAAACATAATTCTAGTAAAGGTTCTCCATAGTTCTCTTGTGATTACACATGTTGACTATACTATCTTTAAGGCTCGTAAGATCTATCTGGGACTGTACCCAACAAGTGGTATGAGCCTGGTGAGAATCTTTCATAGAAGACGATCATACTCTCTTTCACAAAACCCTAAATCTCACTCTAAAAATGACATCATCAAAACATTCAGACTCTGAAAATGATGAGAAGCCAGAGTCATCCAATGCTCAGTCTACAATTCAGCAGGTTGTTACCACCATGTCCAACAACAATGCAAAATTTCCCTATCTGAAGAAGGACGAATATGATATTTGGGCTATGAAGATGGAAAATTACATCACCAACAGTGACTACCATCTCTGGAACATCGTTCTAAAGGGCAACAGTAAGAAGAAGACTGGTAGAGATACGGAAGGTAATGTGATTATTCTACCAGCAGCAGCAACTGAAGAAGCTATTGCCCTTTAGAGGGAAACTAAGGCTAGGACCACTTTGCTTCAAGCTCTACCAGATGAACACATGAGTGACTTTCATCATCTTGATGATGCAAAAGAGATCTAGAAGGCTATTAAGGCTAGGTTTGGAGGTAACGATGAGTCTAAGAAGATGAGGAAGTCTATGCTCAAGCAAAACTTTCAGGAGTTCTCAATCTCTGAAGAAGAGGGCATACACAAAGGGTATTACAAGTTTCAGAAAATCCTGAGCCAGCTTAATCAGATGAAGTCTAAACCCGACAATGAGGAATGCAATCTCAAGTTCCTTCTTGCTTTACCTCCTTCCTGGAGGCAGGTTTCTTTCACTCTCAAGGCAAAGGGAGGGCTTGGTTATATAAGCTTTGATGACTTATACAACAAGCTTAGATCTCTTGAAATTGATATCAAGGGTCACTCTTCTTATTCTCCAGCTCCATCACACTCAGCTTTTGTTAGCGCAACAGCATCCAGAACACACAATTCTTCTACAAGAAAAACAAAGTCTAATTATGTTATAGAGGATGTGCTATATTCATTTGTTGCTGAATCTGAAGCCCAACAGCATTTAGCCTATGAAGACTTTGAACAAGTGGATAAATAGGATTTGGAGGAGATGGATCTTAAATGACAGATGGCCATGCTTGATGTGAAAGTCAACAGGTTTGAAAAGGGGTCTGGGAGGAAGTTTGGCTACAAGGGAAGAGAATCAGCCAGGTTTGACAGGAAAAAGATCAGGTTCTTTGAATGCAACCAACTTGGTCACTTTGCTAGAGAATGTCCAGATAAGAAGGGAGGTGACAGAAGAAGGTATAATGCATACAAGCTCAAGGAAGCTGAGGAGGTGAAACCTACAACCTTGTTGTCTCTGGAGTCAAGGGTTGACTGGGATGATCATGTGGATGAAGCTCATGATGAAAATCCTCAGGTTGGATTGGTTCTTGCGATCACTGTGATGAGTTTGCAGTGATGGGCATCACTTCTCAGGTACAAAATTGTATTTTTGGTTGTAATGCTAAATATGATGCTCTTAAAAGTGAATTTGATTATGTTAATGGCCAATATAAAGAATATTTTATTCAGGTCCAGGCTTATAAGAAAACTGTTAAATCTTTAGAAAAACAAAAGGCACAGTATCAACAAAATCAATTGGCTCTAGAAGAGAAAATTAAAGTGTTAGAAAGAGATTTAGAGAACACCACTAATGTGCTAAAATTTAATGAAAAAGAATATGTAAAGGTCATTACAGAAAAAGAGGGTTTAAAGGCTAATTTAGATCTGAGAGGTGGCTCGACATAAACAGTGGCAAGAACAGGCTAAAAACCTAGATAAATTGTGGAACAGTTCTATGTCTGTTAAAACTAAGATGGGGTTAGGCTTCAAGGATTATATTAGTCCATATGAGATTTATGACCGTAATGAATATAGTGTTTTTAATCTTGTCACTGATGAAGAGGAAGATAAATATGGAAAACCTGTTAACTTTGTAAAACATGGTGAAATGCATTCTGTTCCTTCCTCTATTAATGGTATTGTTAGACCACCCAACCCAGACTCAGACTCAGATGAATCACATATGACCTATGGTCAAAAGTCCAATGACTTATCTGACCTTTGGCGTGAATCTAATACTTTTGTCTCTTGTTCTTGGTGATAGGACTTGAGACCTAGTCTAAAGACTATGCGGTTGTGATTCAAGTGAAGAGTCTTCAACTCCTAAGTCTGCCTCTCCCAAGCCTTTACCAGTTCACCATGCCCCAAGAGTTGTTAATGAATCCTCTTCAAAGCAGCTTCGTTTTAGAAACATTTCTTGTTCTATTGATTTTGTTAAAAACAATTCTGATTTTGGTTGTGGTTTGAATAAGTTTGTTTTACGATAAGACTATTCCTGTTATGAACAAGCATTTTAAGAAGAAATCATGTTTTGTGTGTGGTAGTACATTTCATCTTATCAAAGATTGTGATTTTTATGAGAAACAAATGGGTGTTTGTACTAATCAACAGAGACATAGACCAATATGGAATGATGTGACCAAAATCCCTCCATTTGTTCCCTCTTTAGGAACACATGTGAGGGTGGCGAGAACCAATTACTGGTAGACCATTGCTGCGGGTAGACGGTTATACAGTAGACTGTTCCTATTGGTAGACCAGTTCTGCGATAACCGGGCTGCCGATAGACCATCGTCATCTGTTGGATAAGTCATGTTTCTAGCCATTAACGACCTACTAGTACTTATTTTCAAAATGGATATAGGCCTGTTAATAATGACCCATTCAAAAAAGGGGCAAGGTGTGGGGTACTGCTATTTGTTAAGCCCTCGTGAGTTGCTCTTGGACACAAATTAGACCATCATTTATGAGGGGTTCCAAGAACAATAGTGGATCTCATCAATCATTAGAGTTTTTCTAATATGATCCACAAAGGAGGCCCAAGTCGGTGATGGCTTGGGTCTCCATGTATACTAATGTTGTTGTATATCTTTTAACTTGTAGGATGATCCTCATTATAATACAGATTTTGGCATTGTTGATAGTGGTTGTTCTAGGTATGGGGGGAGCAGAGAGATAGACTTCATGATTTTGTATCTATTCAAGGAGGTACTGTTACGTTTGGAGGAGGAGATGGTAAAATTACAGGGAAGGGAACTATTAGAACTTCCAAAATTTGGACTTTGAGAATGTGTATTATGTGAAAGAATTGAGAAACTTCAACCTATTTTACGTGTCCCCAAATTTGTGACAAGAAAAATTATGTGTTGTTCGATCTTGAATGTCTCGTACTTTCAAAAGACTTCCGGATACGATGGCAGTCAAGTTGTTCTGAAGGTGCCTAGGAAACAAAATATGTATAGATTCAATCTCAATGAAGTTCAGCCTGAAGGTGACTTAGCTTGTTTGGTGGCAAAAGCATCCTTGGATGAATCTAATAAATGACATAGAAGGATGGCTCATGTAAATTTCAAAACAATCAACATCTTTGGCAAAACATGGGTTAGTTCATGGACTTCCTTCCAAGGTCTTTACTAATGAGCACAATTGTGTGGCTTGTAACAAGGGAAAGCAACACAAGGCTTCCTATAATTCCATTACTGCTGTCAGCACTATCTCAGAGCCCTTGCAGCTTCTTCATATGGATCTCTTTGGTCCTACATCTATCAGGAGCATTGATCATAAGTATTACTGTTTGGTGGTTACTGATGACTCTGATAGGTATTCTTTGGGCATTCTTTTTGGGGACTAAAGATGAAACATTTCAGATTCTTCTAGACTTTATTGCCCTGGTTAAGAATCAGTTGAATAAAAAGGTTAAAGCCATTAGGAGTGACAATAGGTCAAAGTTCAAGAATGCAAAATTAATTGAGCTCTGTGCTATAAAGGGGATAAAAAGAGATTATAGCAATGCCAGGACTCCACAACAAAATGGAGTTGCTAAAAGGAAGAATAGAACCCTGATTGAAGCAGCTAGATCTATGCTTGCTGATTCAAAGTTACCTACCATGTTATGGACTGAAGCAGTCAGCACTGCCTGCTATGTTTTGAATAGGGTATTGATAACTCATTCTCACAATAAGACATCTTATGAACTTTTATCTAGAAAGATTCCTACCATAAGCTACCTTAAGCCTTTTGGTTGTCATGTGACCATCCTTAACACCAGTGATCATTTGGGAAAATTTGAAGGAAAAGATGATGAGGGTTATGTAGTGGGCTATTCAGCTCATAGTAAAGCTTATAGGGTATATAACATCTCCACAAAGAGGATTGAAGAAACACTGAATCTGAGATTTTTGGAGGACAAGCCAAATGTTCAGGGAGCAGGTCAAGAATGGTACTTTGATCTTGACTACTTAACTGATCACTTAGGTTATACTCGTTATAAATCTAATCTTTTACGTAGAACCACAAGATGCTCAAACTAACATTGCGGGTTCCTCGGATCTTGAGTCGGATTCGAGTATGATGAACAACTTATAGTTGTTCCCTCTTTTCTACTAACCACTTTTCGGGTACCAAGGACCACGGCTTCTTACGATGCAGGTTTCAAGTGATTTAGGATATGCGAAGAGCTTGTGAAGCTTCAGCGCCAAGAGCATGTAGCAAAGGATGATCTTTGAAAGTATGGTTATGAATTCTCCAAAGCAGAAGGAACTCTTAAGGCGAGGCAACTATTAAAGCCGTAGGAAGTTTGATCTTTGCGATAATGTGTCTGTTCTGGCCAGACTGCGTAATGCGATCCCTGGCTGAGAATGCTGGATCGATCTTTGCTGATAGTGATTACATCTGCTGGAAGTGTTCCTGTTCCTTACGCTAGTGATGCTATTCTATGGACACCTCTACTACTCCATCTGTTGATTCTTTGGGTCTAGGTGATTCTCCCACCAGATTTCAAGTCCATCGACTTAGCCAATTCACAACATTCAAGCTCACGAATTGGATGGCATTCATCATTTGTCAAGAACAGGAATTTTGGTTCTTAACTTCCTATGATGATGACTTTGGTCCTATGCTTACTAATCCGGCCCATCCATTGATGTTAGTCCTAATGCAGCGAAGAGGATTAACCACAGTTCATCCACAATCTCTAATAATTGGTGATCCTACTTCATCTGTGTGCAAACTAGAAGCTGGCGGGATGAAGAAGACAAATTTTGGTGAATCTGCATTTTCGCCATACATTGAGGGATCAACATAGGAACAACCATATAGACTATCATCATTGTCTATTTGCTTGTTTCCTCTCTCAAGTTGAACTACCAAGGTGTTGTACGAGGCTTTGGCAGATGATGATTGGGTAGCTACTATGCAGAAGAAATGCCTTGAACAGTTCTTAAATCAAAATGTGTGGGAGCTTGTTCAATTGCCTCCTGGCAAGTATGCGATTGGGACAAAGTGGATTATGAAATGTAAGAGGGATGCAAGGGGGATTGTGGTAAGGAATAAGGCTAGGTTGGTTGCCCAAGGTCACATACAAGAAGAAGGGATTGATTATGATGAGGTTCTTGCTCCTGTTCCTAGAGTAGAAGCTATCAGACTCTTTTTGGCATTTGCTTCCTACATGGGCTTCATGGTATATCAGATGGATGTAAAAAGTGCTTTCTTATATGGTGAAATTGAAGAAGAAGTATATGTCACTCAGCCCAAGGGATTTATAGACCCTCACAATCGGATATGGTCTACAAAGCGGTTAAAGCACTCTATGGACTTCATCAGGCACCTAGGGCTTGGTATGCTAGGCTCTCTTAAGTTCTTCTTTGAAACATGGATACAAGAGAGGTGCTATTGATAAGACTCTCTTTATCAAGAAGAACTCCAGGGATATCATTCTTGTGCAAGTGTATGTGGATGATATTATCTTTAGTTCTACCAAAGAAGCATGGTGCAGGGAATTTGAGGAGTTGATGAAAAGTGAGTTTGAGATTAGTGCAATGGGTGAGCTTACATTCTTTTTGGGCCTTCAAGTCACGCAGCAGAAACAGAAATCGGAGATGGTATTTTCATTCATCAAGAGAAATATGTGCATGACATCCTCAAGAAGTTTTATATGGAACTAGTTAGGACTACAACTACTCCTTATGAAGCACCAAAACCTAAGTCAAATAATGAACCAGATCCTGCTGTTAATGTTCATCTCTACAGATCCATGATTGGTTCACTCATGTATTTATTTGCTTCTAGGCCTTGATATTATGTTTGCAGCCAGTGCTTGTTCTAGGCATCAGGTCACTCCTTTGACTTCCAATTTGACTGTTGTCAAGAAGATTTTCATATACCTCAAGGGTCAACATAAGTTTGGTCTTTGGTATCCTAGAGAATCTCCATTTGAGTTGGAGGCTTATAGTGATAGTGACTATCTTTGGTGCAAACTTTGATAGGAAATCTACTACTTGGGGTTGTCAGGGTTTAAGGAAGGAGATTAATCTCACGGCAATGCAAGAAGTAGACCATAGTGGCTACATCTTCTCTCGAGAATTTGAATATGTTCTTCTTTGCTAGTTGTTGTGGTCGTACTTTGGATTCAAAATCGATTATTGGATTATGGGTTCAATTTTATGAATACTAAAATCTTTATAGACAACCAAAGTACAATGCATTATTAAAATCATTTTTCATCAAAGAACTAAACACATAGAAATAAGACACCACTTTATCAGAGATGCTAATGAAAAACACCTTATTCAAGTGGTTAAAATCCATACGAGATGAAAATGTAGGCTGATTTGTTGACAAAATCTTTTGATGGTCCAAGGTTTCAGTATTTGGTTGTCCATATAGGCATGATCAACCCCTGATTGTTGTGTTTGAGGGGAGGATTATGCCTAAGGGGAGGTTTTTGGTCTAAGGGGAGGATTTATATTATATATTTTTGTATACTTTTGCATATTTTGTGCATATATTTGTATATATTTGTTTTGTATGTTCTGTGTTCTTCTAACCTCTTGCAGATCTAGTATCAAACAAACAATCAGTGGCAATAGATAACAAAAGATTAATCTACCAAAGTCAAGTCTTTTATTCATAAAAACAAACTGCATTCTGAGATGCAGTATCACCATACAAGACTTCCTAAACATTGCTGCTGATTACATTAAGACACAACCCTTACAAGCTTCACCAAAGACATCTCCAGACTCCAGACTCCAGCTTCCATTCTCAAGGCTTCTTTTCAGGCCTCCTGTTTCCCCACTCGGGCATCCTTTGATGCTCCTTTCCCCATGTGTTGATGAATGGCCACACTGGCTTTGCAGCTATACCCAACACTGTAGCTCTCTTCTCAGGGCTAGAGGTGGATGGTTCTGGTCTTGGAGCTGAAGGGTCTGGTGGTCTGCAGCAAGAGGAGCAACATTGATTGGCATAAGATGGATCATTCTCTCATCGGTATCGCATTCATACCATTAAGCTCAGAGCTGGATACTTCAAACTCTACATGAGGAGGAGGATTGGGCAGATCCTCTTCTGAAGAAGTGTATGCAAATGGTGACTTGCGAGGAGGTTCTCTGGATATGTATGTCACACTGTTTGATGCACCAGGGGGAAAATAGTTTAACCATCCATCATGGGATGGTTCCTTTGTCAGATGAAGATATCTCGATGGGATGATTTGGAGAGTTTTTCATGATGATTTGGTTGGTAATCATCTCTGTTTTTAGGGTTAGGTGGGTTGTATGTATGATAAGGAAAGGGGATGGTTATATAGGCATAATGGAATCTTAGGTAGGTAGAATTTATGGTACGTAATTATTGCTTGGAATTTGAATAGTTAAAAGGTAAGTTTGGAGACCGTTGATGCTGTTGGGTTGGAAGAATTGATTCTTTCTCCATTCCTTTGGTATTGTGATGATTTCTGCTGAGGAAATGGTTTATCTTGATAGATGTGATATGGAAACAGTGGTCAAACGTTTCGTCATTCCTGCTGATTGACTATATGGTTTCTGCTGAGTGACTTATCATTGCCGCTGATCTCATAATAATTGGGGATTTGTAACGGGATTTAATTAAAGTCAAATTGGTCAAATATTCTCACCGAATCTTTTGCCAATTTAAACGGTTATTTTAAGTAACCTACTTAAATAACAAATTGCTGATATCCCACGACCTAATTGGAAAATTCCCTCTCATTTTGAAACCAAATCCATCTTCTACCTTCTAAGAACAATTCCATGGCTGCATTGGCTTTCAAAGTTGATCACAACAAGGTTGCATTCTTGGAAAGAGCTAAAGGAAGTGATATATATGATCCAATGGTGGACTTTCTTCTCCGATCAAAACTCATGTATGCTCTAACCTATTGTCCATCTATTGTTTATGACTCTTTAGTCAGAGACAATTAAGACAGGGGCCACGACTTTTGAGCAGTCTCTGAGGGCAACCCAAGGAGATTGTGGCAACCATTGATGGACATGAGTATGTTGTCACAGAGTCTCTCATTAGGACTCGATTACAATTGGACGATGAAGGAGGTGTGTTTGAAAATAATAGGGATGAAATTATCAATGGTTTAGCAAATATTGGTTACCCCACTGATGGGAAATTCATTTGGTATAAAAATAAATTTTGCTTTAAATGGAGGTTTTTGGTTCACACTCTCCTTCAGTGTCTAAGTCCTAAGTCTGGGGGTTGGGATCAGTTCTCTAGCTCTATTGCTACTGCTATCATTTGTTTGGCTCAGGGGAGATCTTATAATTTTTCAAAATATATCTTTGAGGAAATGCTTTCGAAATATCAAGGATACCAAACATAAATTCTTAATGTATCTTAGGTTTCTTCAGATGATACTAAATCTTGAACCCCGATAAAACCCCAAAAGTAATAAGTAAATTAACTGCCAAACTGTTTGCCACTATGAAAACCAATTTTTTGGAGAACACATGCCCTTATTACCTTCTATGTTGCCAAGTGGCAATATAGGCTGGCAGTGCTGATTGATCTGGCGGTGGTTTAGAGCCTTTAGTAGGCGGGCATCTGGTGCTCTATGTCACGGACCCCAATGCTTCTTTGGTGCCTCTGCATGGTTTCTACGAAAACCGGCAACCCCCATCTCCTCCACATGTTGCCCCACCCTCACCCAGGGTTGTTGCTCCTGAGGAGCCAGTTGTTGCTTCTGAATCACAAGATCATATTCCTGTTGAGACTAAGGACAACATTGATCAACCTTCTAGTCCACCCAGGGATACTTTTCAGGATGACACTACTTTTGGTGATTATTATATGTCTCCTCTCAGGTCCAATGAAGCTCCTAAAACCTCAAGAACTCCTGTTGGTGAAGCTGAGGACCCTACTACTCTAATGAAAGTGTCTAGTTTGCTTGACATGTATATAAAGAAGGTTGCTGATCTTGAGGTTCAGCTTAAAGAATCTAGGGATGAGCTTAAAGAGACCAAGCATACTCTTGGTGGTGCTATGGTTAAATTGCTGAAGAGGGTGACAGAGTTGGAGGTTAGGCTCAACAATAGAAGGAGCAGGGTTGTGATTTCTGAGTCAGAGGAGGAACAGGATACTGAAAGGACAAACATTGATCTAGAGGCACTACATGTGTTGGCTTCTGTGTCGTTGGGAGAGACTCAAGGTCAGAAAGATCCAGAGGTTCAAGTGTTTCTGTTAGCCTTAATAGTTTTTATTAGAAGTGATGGTCATTCACATTTAGGAACTTTGTAACGTGTGTTAGATATCGTGCTAGAATAGTCAAAGGGCTCATGGATTGGGCTAAGCTAAATGGTTAGACGTTTAGTTAAGTTAGCCTTGTATAAGTTCATGTAACCCAATCCATGTCCAAGCCCATCTCACGGCCCATGGCCAAGCCTTAGTGCATCATCTCTCTTACTATAAATACCCCTCAAGTATGTCATTTGAGGGGTGTGCTTGAGTGTGTGTGTGTGTGTTTCATATGAATATTGTTTTCATCTTCTTTCCTTTATCTCTCTAAACATACATACGCCTAATACATATTCAAGTCACCAAGTTCTTCATCTTTTCCTTTCTTATTCTCTACGCATATCATCAGTTTGTGTTTCACGTTTTATGCATACGTGTGTTTGTGTCTAACGTTGTGATAAGGTATACGTGATAAAAGGGTCCTAACAATTGGTATCAATCGCCTAACAATGGTTTAGGAGTGTTTGTGTTTGTTTGTGTTGTCTGCGTAAGCTCTCGGTATCAAGCGTGGTCACGCTTAAAGCTTTAATTTTGCACTTAAAATTTAAGATTCTTGTGGTTTAAGGTTTATTTGGTGCTAAAGTTTCGCTTTGTGCAAAAGTTGAAGCTTTACGTGTTTTACATCATTTTTAAGCTCGTTTTTGGTTCGTTGGTCATTTCTACTCGTAAGCTTTCTAAGCACTTTGGGTGAAAAATGTCAACATTTTGTGTTATTCAGTGTTTTTAAAATTTTGTTTGTGCAAGAGAAATCGTTTGAATCCTTTGGAATTTTTTACGAGTAGGTCAAAACCCTAGTTCTACGCGTAAGAAAGTCAACACCCTATTTCGACGCATAAGGTTCTACGCATAACTTTTTGGTGAAGATTCTTCGAGCAACAACGATTACTTAGTGCTTCCCTCACTTGGATAAGTTTGTGTAACACTTCGACTTTGGATATCTCTTACACTGTGATAGTGTAAAAGATTTTTGGGCAAAACCCTATTCCTGGCGTAAGCTATTCCTCACGTGTAAGCTATACCTACGTATAAGCTCTTGTGTTACGCGTAAGTTGGGTTCTACATAAGTTTATCCTGCGTAAGGATCTTTCTACGCCTAAGCAACCTACGCCTAAGCATCCTACGCCTAAGCACCATAGTCTACTCGTAACTTCTTCGGTCTACGCCTAAGCTCCTTCAAAAAAAAAAAATTTTTTTAAATTTTTGAGGAGACTAAACGTTCAATTTTTACGCGAGATTCAAATTTTGGTTTAACTGTGAAAATTTTGGTCAAAAATTCAAATTTTGGGCCTAAATTCAAATTTTTGAGTCAAATTTGGCCAAAATTGTCATAACTCATATTTTCATACGACCTTAGAATTGATTTTTATAGTGAATTTCAAATTTTGGGAGAAAATTTTTTTCACCTAAGAACCAAGGTTACGTTAATGCGACTTCGAGAAAAACCTCAACCGAGCTTAATCTTCTTCAAACACAACTCCTTTATCGTTGAATCGATCCTACATCAACTTTATCATACATACCTTCCTCAATGGCAACTCTGGCGGTCGTCTCAAAAGCTGCTTTCTTTGATTCTTTCTTCAATGACCTAAACATTAGTCCAACTACACCAAATAACAACAACCAATGGATTTCATCATTATAATCTACAGGTTTGCTCAACCAAGTATGCATATGGGTCAAGGAGGACAAATGGTTGATGTTATTGGGAATCGGAATGGATTTGCTACGGGTATACAAATGGGGAATCAGATGCAATATGCAGGGACGGTTTGATGGACATCAAGGGGTCGATTGTGAATCGAGAATATGGGATATCAAAATGGGAATAACTGTTTTATGACTTCGGTTCAGCAAGCTACCTCTAAAAATCACAACAAAGATTTAGGGTATTTTGATCCGAATGCACGTGTCAAGCGGACGAAGCTTGAAAGAATCCATACATGTTGATGTTAGCACGAGAAAGAAGAATCGGGAATTGAATTGGTGATCGCGAATCTGAATTCATGAATCCAAGACGGGCACATAAAGCAATCAATGCGAAAACTCAGTCATACAATCAATGTGAGGACTCAACATCAAGCAGTACTTTTGATACACCTCCTGTCTATGACACAGATTCACTCAATGAGGTACCAAATTATAGTAATGTTGCTAATCGGTTTACTCATGATGAACAACATTCGCGTGACATCGGCACCTACTTATGATACATACGGACAATCGAGTTGTAGCAATACGAACTCTGAAACTCAGGATGTGGATCATAATGGCGGTATGTGGCACAAAATCTTGAGGCCGATGAGGAAACCCGTTCTTATTTTGAATCATTAATCAATAATTGTGGTATTGAGATTGAGAAAGTAAGTAAGGTCAATCGCGAGGTTAAGGCCGCGAATGTTAAATTGACCACTGAGCTTGAGAGTTACAAAGAGAACGCCAGAGCATATGAATTTCATACAAACAAAATATCAGAATTAGAAATTGGTTATCGAGATTCTGTTTTAAGAGAAAAACAATTGCAAATCAAGTATGATACACTTGATGTGAATCTGAACTTGAAAATAAAATCTTTAAACAAGGAAATTTCTGAACTAAATGACCAACTTTCTAAACAAAAAGCACTATTTTCTGATCTTGAAAAGAGAAAAGCAGTTGATTCGATTTTTCAAAGCGAGAAGATTCTCTTCTAGATGAAATTACGGACAAAAATGAAACAATAAAAAATTGGATAATTTGCTTCTTACAACGGGTCATTCGGCTAAGACAAATAAGATGCTTTCTAATCAAGTAAATCCGATTTTCATACTTCTCATAAAATGGCTCTTGGTAACTCACCTCCTTGTTTTCTCAAGAAAGCTCGAAATCTCGAGAATGTGTTAAACAATGGAAAACCTTTGCATGAACCCATAATTGTTCGTGATTCTCTTGAAGCGTTGGAACTATCGAGGAGAGTAGATAAAAAATGAAACAAAACATCCGAATCAAACCTATTGATTATAACAAATGGAACAAAATTAATGGTATTTCGTTTGTTTCTCAATCAACGTTTTCCACCAAACCAAGTGTTTCAAACAAAGTGTCAACACCAGTTTCAAAATCAGTTTCAAAACCAGTTGTAGTTTCCAAGTCTCTTTCGAAAATCGAAAAAATGTCTTCAAACAATCCGTTTAACACAAGTGATACTAGAAGCATTTTAGACGATGTTAAAACTAGAATTGGGCGACTTCAGGAGACTGTTAAAACTAAAACTCATATTACAACCAACATCTGGTTTAATAGTTTTGATATTGAACAAAAAAAGGTTTTTGAAACTGAAATTGCCCTCATGAATCACATCAACTCAAGGGTAATTTATTTTGAACAAGCCTTTTGAAAGAAACAGCTGACTTTGTCAAGGACCATAAATCACTGGTAAAGCAAGCTAATGAAAGTGTTGAACACATCAAAGTTTTGGAAAATTTGAATGATTCTCTCTTTGAAGATGTTCTGACTACCGATATCATGTCCATTATTTTACAAACATATTCTGTTGAAGATCATGAAAGAATCTAGTCTGAGACCTCTGCAATTGTTTCAAAATATGAAAAATCTCTTGAAAAACTTGAAAAAGAAAGCGTGTCCTATTTTAAACAACTTGATCGAAAATCTGAGGAATGCAAGTATGACAAGCTGTCGTATGAGCGTGCCTACAAGGACATGCAAGAGCAAAATGATATTTTGAGAGTTCATTTGGAAAGTCTAAAAGGAAAGGTTTGTGGATACTAAGTGCAAAACCATTGGTGAGGAGAAAAAAATGTTCCCAAACCGGTTTCCAAACCAAAATGTCTATTTCTCGGCTTCCTCCAAAAGTCAATGAGAAAAATGATTTGTCAAAAGCAGTCACTCCCACGGTCCACGCCTATTAAAAAGAGAATTGTCAAAAGTTTTGAAAAAGGAAGCGAGTTCTTTGAAACACCAAAAGTGATAACACTGGCATCTCTAGGATTAGTACGGAATGTGACCAAAATCTGTTAAAGAATCCGGTTCTAACGACATAGTCCAAAATCACTATCTAGAAGAAGCTAGGAAAAAGGCACGGAGACTTCGAAAAAGGCGAATTTTAGGTGCAACATCTAGGGTGATGAATTCTACAAGATTTCAAGGCAATGCTAGTAGTAGTAAACCTTTACCTAGGAATTCTCAACATAAGACTAGGGATTGGCTTGCATCTAGAGTAGTTAGCATAAAAGCTGCTATGCCCTTAGATAACAACACTAGGAATTCTAAGTTTTTTTCGAACAAGAATCAATTTCCAAAAGACTGTAGTGACAAAGTTAAAGCTGCTTTTTTAAACAAGAACATTGAATTTATGCGTACTACATGTAAAAAAATGTGTCTTTTCAGCTAATCATGATGCATGTGTCTCACAATATCTCGAGAAAGATAATTCTCATGCCAAGGCACAATCCACTAAGACACCAAATAGAAACAAGCCCGTTGATAAAAGACAAACAAAAAGACACCTAATAGGGCGATCTCTTGGGCGTAGTTTTTCTAAAAATGAGTATTCATTTGCATGCGAAAAGAAAACAACTCCTAGATCTTACCTTAGGTGGAAACCCACGGGAAAAGTTTTCAACCAAGTTGGTCTTAGATGGATTCCCACAGGAAAGATTTTTGATACTCGCACCAACACAGATAATAGTGCCAATCATCAGGATAAGGAAGTAAAACCCACTACAACCGTTGATAGTGATCACCCTCGCCGTGAGGAAACATCTACTTCTAACACTGTTATTTGTGAAAATTCTTCTTCTGTGGATGCAGGTACTTGTAAAAGTGTTGAAGGTTCATATACCCCATGTGGTAAAGAAGAACTTTATGCCAATTTCGCATATGGAAATCCTTTTCTAGTTCCACTCTTAACTCCACTTTTACTTGTCCCAACTTAATCTTCTCTCTTCAAATCTACTTTGTAAATATTTTTTCAAAAAACCAAATACAAAATTTGAAAAACCATCAAAAGCAAAATACAAAAATATAAAACTTTCAAAAAATACAAAAACATTATAAAATTTTTCAAAATCCAAAAATATTCTTCTCACGACATGTCTCTTGTATAATCGATATTTTGTACGTTTCTAGAAATGTCATTCAACAATGATACGGGTATGTACAGATGCTTGAGCGAGAGTTCTTTAATGTTTTCCAAAACATGTCGTTTCTCAAAATTTTTCATAAAATGGCTTCTGGACACATCAGTTCAGGACCCGCGCTTCAAAGAGAGGAAAGTGCTTATCAAAATCAAAGGTTTTTAAATATTTTTTCAAGCACTATTCCTTAAAATATAATGGCTTGTAAGTATTTTAGCTTGCAACCCGATCTTTAAAGAAAGGAAAGTGCTACGCAAAATCAATTTTCATAAATATCGAGCACTTATCCTAAAATAAATGAAGATAATTCTTCTCTAATTATCTTCAAAAGATTTTCAAAATCTTCATCATCTTGAGTACCATTGATTGAAATTTTTTCAAAAGATTTTTCAAAATCTCTCACATTTGGTACCAAGATAACTCCCTCTAAACCCTTAATTGATTCTAAATTTTATGTATGAAAAATATGCTTTCGTTAAGGGGGAGTATAAAACAAAATTGTTCCAAAATTCATGCTAAATCAGTTTCTCTCCAAATGCTTTCCGAAAAACATATCTTTTAATCATTTTGTTTCAAAAAACATCATAGATATGCTATTTTTGAGGGGGAGAAACGTGATTAAAAGGTGATAAAAAATGTTTTATGATCGGTGTTTGAATCTCAAATGAACTTGACTCAGTCGTAACCAATGAATTGGCGATAATATAAAGTCGAGTACTTTCGAAAAGACTTGTTCCTGGGCGGGTAATAATTTCAAGTTTGGTCTAACTAGATGATGTAAGCGTGTCTTGAATAGGACTTGTCTAAGTAGAATGTACCATTTCGAGAAACTTTCTTTGGACTTGACCAGGCCTGTTGATCCCAGTTGAGCAAACGATCTAATATAGAAACTGACTTGGAATAACAACTTATTAAGTATTATGCGGAATTTAACACTTAACCTTAAGAAGAAGAACAGTTAACATTCAACACCTCAATATTATTTATTAATATGAATACTCTTACAGTATTAGGGTTTTGTAACCTTGAAGTGTATCGACCTTTAGATATAAAACTTATGTATATCTAATCTAACCTAGGACCTCCTTTTATAGACTAAGGAGTCCTTTACATAATACAATACGTAACCTACAAGATAAATATCTTTACCATATTTATCTAATACAATAAACTAACCGACTATACAAAACACTAGCAATGGTTACAATATATCATCCGTGGTTACACATTACTACTAGCCGTGGTTGTCTTTATCGTGGTTACATACTTACTGTCCGTGGTTATATCAAACTGTCCGTGGTTCCGATTACTTAAAGTAATTCATGATTCAAGGAACCAAAACCCAACAATCCTCCCCTAAACTTGATACATTCCAACAGAATTCTCAAGTTTCCTTTAAACTCAAAACATCTGAAATGGAGGATGTAGCCAAACACTTATGAGATTTAAGAATTGTCTCATATTTCTTCAACAAATCATAAGCTTGACCATCATAGGGTAACAACATCTTGATAATACCAGGTTTCAACATCGAGCAATAATTCACGGATACTTATTCAAGCGAGGATATTCACCTTCTACAAGCATGTGAATAACTTTTCGAGAAACAGTTAAAACATGAACTCCACAAGTTTGATATAAAAACCATCTTGTTACATTACCATTGTAGAGTCCTTTCCATTCAGGTTCATCATGAGTTGGTTCAAATAAAATCTTCAAATTATAATAGACCGGTCTCTCATGATAATCATTTGGATGTACTTCACCAAACTTATTCTTGTAAAGTCTCCAAAGATCCATCAAATCATCCCTTTCAAAATATTGAAGCATTTGTGAAAATTTATTATACTCATAAACTTCATTGTTGAGTCTTTGAATTTTCCAAACTCCTTCACTTCCATCATTAAGCTTAAACTCATAAGAAACAATTTGATTAACATCTGCAACTTCTTTCAATCTTTTAGAATCAGGTGTCTCTTGAATCTCAGATTTTCTCTTTCTTTTACTTTGCATCCACTCATCATGCTTCTTAATCCACTCTTCTTCCTTCTCAGAATTCATTGGACAGTAATCATCATGATTAATCTTCATACATCTTTCATAAATCTCAAGAATTCTTTCAAATGAACATTTACTAAGATTTTCAAAAATGTGAATGCATGAATTCTTAATAATTTTCATTAATACATTTCTCATACATTGCCATTGAAAGAGGTTTTTTTCTTATAACTTGCTTCCTTTCATTACCAACCTTTCTTGCCCATTCACCCAAAAGCCTAGCTTTTTCCTTATCATCCAACAAATTCCATTCTTGTGCAGTATATTCATCATGTATTTGTTGAGAAGCTTGAAGAAAGTTTTGTGATTCATACCATATAGCTAACATTCTCTGACTAGCTTCCTCTTCTTTCGGCTTTCTTTTCTCTAAAGCTTCTTGTTCTTCAGCAACCATATTCTTTACAAACTCTGCATCATAAGCTTCTTGTTCTGCTTTAGATTTAAACTTCAACTCAGGTACTGCAACCCCTTTACCTTTTCCAACATCAGATTGAACCACCTTCTTCTTTAGAGGTTCACCAATAACTAAAGTTTTTCCTCTGGGTTTGGGTTTAGTTGCAGTAGATTGAACAGATATCACAGGTGTAGAAATAGATGAAGTTTTGCTTAGATTTATCAATGTACTAGCAACTTCTTTCTCAACTTCTTTAGACTTAGGTGGTGATACAGAGAGAGTTGTGACAATAGTGGAAGTGGTTATAATAGCAGTGGGTATGATTGTAGTAGGTATAGTTGTAGTGGTTATAGTTGCCATGTCTATTACGGCATCGGTGGTTAGAAGTGTACTAACCGTGGTTTCGGACATACCATCGGTGTTTGTGTTACGTACTACATCTCTACAACTTTCTTCACATTTTCAAGAACTGCCTCATTCCCATCTTTATCAGATACCAAAATGTTTGATCTCCACTATCAACATCTTCTTCCATAGATACATTAACATCCTCCCATGAATTCTTGCCTTCACTCCTCCCCTGTTTGGATACATCCTCCATATTTAGAGCTGGAGAGGAGTCCACCTTCTTTTCGTAGCTTCCAAAGCGGCAAGCCCAGGCCTTTTTATCTTCTCCAAAACCAAAACCACTGTGCTTGGCCTAATATCCTTTTCATGCAACCCAGCCAATTCCTTGAGATTAGAGATCGTCTCCTCCATCTTGGTACATTTAGCCGTCAATTCATTTAAGCGTTCAAGAATATCCTCCCCACTTCGACCTGTGTGAACTGGTCGGAGAGGTGGTTCATTGGAAAAGTCATCATGTACAAACTAAGAATCCGTCAATTCATGTTCAGGTTCCAACCTATCCTCATCACTTCGAGCCGTGTGAGCTGCTCAGAGAGTGAATCCTTGGATATAGAAAACATAGCATCGGACCAAGCTGAACATCTATGCACCCTGTATTAGCCAAGTGGCTAGGGATTCCTCCATCTGTGTTAAGTTCCAAGGAACTCTCCACATTAGGAGTTGCCAATGGTTGGGTCTTATTTATGTTTCCACTATCGACCGGCATCTAAGCATGTATCGAGTAGTGGAAGCCCTTCCAATCATGTCACCTTCACCACTGCGTGACAGCCTCATGAACAACACCACTAGCACTAGCCTGAGGTAGCTCAGTGCCCTTCAATCTCCTAGTGAAAACAATGGTTGTATCGGTGGTTTGAGGTTGACTAGAAATGGGTTGAGATACACTATCGGCGATTCTGGTATTCTATCGAGGGATTAGAGTTGCATCGGCGTGGTTTGGTTGGAGTAGAATCCTCATCAAACGCATGATCAGTGGACAAAGTAATCATATGAGGAAATAAAGGAACATCTATAATGTTTACATTTTGTGGTTGATTCCTCATATGTGCAAAAACCTTAGAAAGCATATGATTTACTTCATACTCTTGAGTATGCTCAACAGGCTCCTCTATTTGACTTTCCACAATCAATTGAACAAACCTAGGATACAAATAGTATTTACCCTTTTTCCTAATGTTTTGAACTAGCCCCTCATAGATCATCCTAGACCAATTGAACTTTCTTCCATCAGACAAACAAATAATAGCAGTAGCAATTTTGGAAGGAAAGTCATTAAATCCAGTGGTCTTATTACTCATACACATCAATAAGGTGTGAATAAGAAACTTCCATTGTTTTGAAAAGAAACTCTTAAAATACTGTACCTTATCACCTCTGTGGGTATAACCTAACCTTTCCAAACCAGCAACAATCTCAACATCGGAAAGATTATCAACACCATCAGCATCATCAAGCTTTAAAACATCCTAATGATCTCCTCGAGAAAGCATAAATAGCCTTCTCATCTACAACAGTGCTAAACACTTCTACTCCATCAACCTTTTCAAGCTTAGCATTCCTCGAAGGCTGATGTATGTAGGCTTTAAAAATGGTTGGTGTAACAGTTAAGGCATAGTGAATAGGGCTGTGAACAAGGAAATCAATCATTTGATGAAACCCTTCAGATCGATCATTCTTTGTGAGAATAGCAACAAGGTTATGTGAAGTGGAATACTTTTGACCATTGTGATAAATGAAGGTGATGATGTGGGTTTTGTGAATTATGCAAAGATAAGTGATTAGGGTTAGTGAGAGCACCAATAGAAGTGGTTTGAAGATCAAATAAATGATCCATCCGTGATTTGGGGAAATAATATACTTTTCAAAAGTTACCAGCCTGTAGTATCCAACTCTAACGAAATGCTATCGCGGTTCGAGCGACTATCCGTGTTTAGATAGTAAAGAACCATCCGTGGTTAGAAAGTAGCACTTCAACCAAACTTCCAAGAGTTATAGAAAGCAAATCTGTGTTAAGAAAAGGAGATCTCACAAAAATATGAAGGATTACACAATTTTTTTTTTCAAAAACAAACACAATGTTGGAATCAAGTAACACATCGGCTCCTATGTACACAAATCCTTCATTCACCGCAAGAGTCAAAAACACAAAACAAACACAGAGAAGAAGGTTATGGTTTCTTCATATCGGTGGTTAAGGGAAAAAAAACCATCGGGGATCCAAATGATATGACCTATCCTGTTAGAGCAGGGTAAGTCATCATATGGTCAAATCTTTTCCATGGATAAATATTAGTCAATACCGAGATAGAAGGAATGGATGGTTATGCAAGAATCTCATTAAAGGTGGCTCCTCAACCACATTTAACTTTTGCCCCTAGATGATATGAACATTTACTTAGTAGATCAAAGCCCATTACTCTGTTGATTGTACTCTGTAAGGCATGTAAGTAAACTGTTTCTCGAATGAATGAATGAACAATTTGCTTGATTACTTCTTTTACTTCTATAATGATCTTTCTTGTATCTCGCAAAATGGTTAGTGAAAAGCAGGGACAACTAGCGATGGTTTGAACCAAACTATCAGTGGTTAGAAACAAACTATCAATGGTTAGAAACAAAAATAGCAAAACTAAGATTACATAATAACAGTTCAATACATATACAAAGCGGTACAAAACAATTTGAGAATTTAGAGATTAATCATTCCAATACTAACAACAAGATCTTTGAAACCTCCCACATCAAAAGCTTTAGTGAGAAGATCAGCAACATTGAAATCGGTATGGATTTTTACCATTTGAATCAACCTTTTCTCATTACAATCTCTAATAAAATGATGTCTTATCTCAATATGTTTAGTTCTAGAATGTAAAAGCAGATTTTAATGATGCAAAATGTACTGTTATTATCAATGTAAATCTTAGTATGCATAAAATTGTACCCAAAGTCCAGACAATTGATTCGAATCCATAGAACTTGACCACAGCAACTAGCGGCACCACATATTCAACGGTTGTAGAATTTGCCACAATAGTTTGCTTTTTACCTTTGCCATGAAATAAGTCACGCTTCCCAAAAGCGACATCCTCGGTTGTAGACTTCCTATCCAAACTAGCACCGGCATAGTCACTATCTGTGTAGGCCACCAAGTCAAAAGGAGAATCCTTTGAGTACCAAAGGCCCAATTTAGGATGACCCTTAAGATACCTAAAAATTCTCTTAACAACATTCATGTGTGATGAATTAGGTGTGACTTGAAATCTTGCACACACACATCTGAGAACATTATATCCGGCCTAGATGCATTGAGATACATCAAAGATCAATCATGGACTGTACAACCGATCAACTCGGTACTTCCATCATCGGGTAGCAGGTTTCGAGTCTCCATTGGTGTACTAGCACTCTTCACATCCTGAAACCCAAACTTCTTCAAAACATCGGCTACATACTTATCTTGACTAATGAAGATACCATCAGTCCTTTGTTGAACACGTAGCCCCAAAAGAAAGTGAGTTCTCCCATAGAACTCATCTGAAACTTATCATGCATAAGCTTTTCAAAATCTTTGCATAGCTCTTTATTGGTTGAGCCAAAGATGATGTCATCTACATAAACTGAACCAATAAAATATCATCTTTGTGCTTCCTTATGAACAAAGTTTTATCAATCAGTCCTCTTTTAAACCCATTGTCCATCAAATAAGTGGACAGGCACTCATACCATGCCCTAGGAGCTTGATGCAAACCATACATAGCCTTCCTCACCCTGTAGACCTTGTCAGGGATGATCGGGATCTTCAACAACCGGAGGTTGACAAACATAAACCTCCTCATCAATTGTGCCATACAAAATGCACTTTTAACATCCATTTGATACACAACAAAATTTTTGAATGAAGCATAAGCTAAAACAATCTAATAGCCTCAATTCTTGCAACTGGAGCAAACACTTCATCATAATCCAAGCCTTCGGTTTGTGTGTATCCTTGAGCAACCAACCTTGACTTGTTCCTCACAACAATACCTCTTTCATCCCTTTTGTTTCGGAACACCCATTTTGTCCCAATTGCCCTCTTACCATTAGGAAGTTCTACCAATGTCCAAACCTCTTGAAGTTTGAGCTGAAGAAGCTCCTCTTGCATTGATTCTACCCATCCTTCTTCAGATAATGCTTCTTCAACTCTCTTGGGCTCCTTTTGAGACAGAAAACAAGCAAACAGGCAATTTTGCGGATCTTTATGACTGTTTCTTTTGTGAAGTGATCTTGCAAAGAACCCATGTTAGGAAAGGGTTCGGTGTTCTTAACCTTGCTTCTTGTTTGAGCTGGAGTATTCAAATTTCCAAGTATTTGTTCCTTGGGATGAATCTTGTGTATCCTTGTTGAGGTAACAGGACTTTCATGAATGACATGTTCCAAATTAGTTAAATCGGCATTGAAGAAATCATCCATGTCTTCATCATCAGTAGGAGTATCAATTTCAATCAAAGCGGGCATATCAGGATCATGTGGATACTCCTCTTCACCATGTAATGGCTTTGCATGTGGTCCAAAGAAAGTACTACTATCGTACTTACGGTAGGGATTTCACTTGTAATGATGGTAGAAGTTGTTGGCTTAGCGATTGGTTGTATTAACTCTATCCGTGCTTATGTTTGGCTTATCCGTGCTTGCAGACCGCTTTTTCTTCTTTTCAATTTCTTCTACCAACACTGAATTATCTTTCAATAACTCATCCTTATCTTGATGATGATCACTATTGCCTCCGGTATTCAAGACATCATCATCGATGGGACCTTGCTTATCAATGATGGGTGAGGCGTGAACTAGCTTTCCAATTTTCAAACAAATAGAACTCTTGAGGAGAATCAGCTTCCTTAGAAATTGCTTCGCACGAGAATTCTTTTGAGTACCTGCATCAACATTAGTGGAAGTTCCTGCAATGATAGGCTCATAATTCATAGATTTGGTTAGCATATCAATGTTAAGCGACCGATCACGGTCCTTTGGTCTCAACGCTAGGAGTCTTTTCACTGAATTGAACATGTAGATTTTCTTCAACAATTCTAGTCCTCCTATTGTATACTCTAAAGGCTTTACTATTTGAAGAGTAGCCTAAAAAGTATCCATCATCAGCTTTTTCTTGAAACTTGCCTAGGTAGTCTATGGTATTCAAGATAGTAACAGGACACCCAAAAGGTTTTAGGAATGCAATCATTGGCTTCCTATCATGTAACAGCTCATAGGGGGTCTTGTTATGAGGCTTCACTACCTTACTTCTATTATGCACATAACATGCGGTGCCTCTGACTTCGGCCCAAAAGGTAGTTGGTAACTTAGACTCAGACAACATAGTCCTAGAAGCCTCAATTAGTGTTCTATTTTTCCTTTCGGCCACACCATTTTGTTGTGGTGTTCTAGCAACACTAAACTGTCTTTCTATACCTTTATCTACACAAAACTGATTCATCACGGCATTCTTAAACTCAGTTCCATTATCACATCTGATTATCTTTACTTTATGATTTACTAGATTTTCTATCTTAATAATGAAACTCTTGAGAACTTCACTAGTTTCACTCTTAGCAACCAAAAAGTAAACCCAAGAAAATCTACTATAATCATCAGTGATAACTAGGCAATCCTGCTTATGGTTCAAACTCTTGACAAAAGTAGGTCCAAATAAGTCCATATGAAGCATAAGCGATGGTTGTGAAATGGTATTGACAGTTTTGGACTTACAAGAAGCTCTATGTTGTTTTCCTTTTTGACAAGCCACACAGTTCCTTACACTCAAAAACCTTAGAAGGTAACCCTCTCACTAAGTTCCCTTTAACGGTTTATTGATTGTTTTAAAATTGAGGTGACCTAATCTTCTATGCCATAACTTAGACTCATCCACAGATGCTTTAGCAAACAAACAAGTTAAGGACCTATTAGGAATTACATCTTTAAGATCAAAACAATATATATTTTCCTTCCTAGGTACCCTAAGTTGTATAAACTTCTCATCGGGCATCTTGAACTCAGGAGACAACACCACACACTCAGTTTCACCAAAAAGTACCCAGTTTTTCTTATCACACATTTGAGAAACACTGAATAAATTGTACTTAAGTCCCTGTACCAAGTAGACTTTTTCAAAGTCCAAATTCCCTGTTCTGATTGTGCCTCTTCCAAGTATCTTTCCTCCTTTTGGATCATTGCCAAATGCCACATATCCTCCATCAAAAGCTTCAAAATCTTCGAGGTTGCTCCCATCCCAAGTCATGTGCCCAGAGCAACCACTATCAAAAACTCCTTTGTCTTTTAGCTCATCTTGTAGATTGCCATGCACATGAAATTAAACAGATTAGTTCCTTTTTGGACCCAAGCCAATCTTGACTTGGGTGCCGCTGTCATCAATATAATCAAATTGATTTAGGTCCATTGATGCACAGTTGACATGATGTAAAACCTTGGTCTTAGGTTTCCATTGCCAACTAGTTGAGGCCTTAACAGCATAAAAATGATTTCCAACCACTGTATCGGTTATCACCTTTGGAATTTTTAAAACTTCTTTGTTATACGTGGTGATTTTTGGCTTATTAGTGGTTTGATTTTGCTTAGCCGTGTTTACACTTTGCTTAGCAGTGGTTGGAACCCATTTGGGAGAAGCGGTGACAATTGATTTTGTATTCCCATTCCTCATTAACACTGCTCTAGGAATCATGTTTTTGTTAGGATGAGGGTTTTTTTCTTTGAAAAGTTTTGATGATTTACCCTCCTCCAATGATTCCACACTTGTGGTCTATTTTTATAACAATTTCTCTGTAAGTGCTCAAAACTACCACAAATATAACAAGCTTTCTTGACACATTGAAACTCATTACCTAACCTATTAGATATTAGGCCATTAAAGTTTCTCTGATTGCCTCTAGGTATATATCTTTTCATTTGTTCCCTAGGTACTTCCTTGTATTCTACCACTTTCTTAGTTATTTGAGCTCCAAATCTAGGTACAAGGTTAGCTTGTCTAGTATCAACTTTCTTAATAGGTTCTAACTTTTCAGGTTGTGTTGATACTTTACTATCTTCCTCATAATCTGATTCCCTATCTTCAATGATGGGAGCATCAGATGACGTATCAGAACTTATCTTAGGTGTCTCAGTCTTACTTATTCCTTCAACAGGTTTGTTAAAACTGAATTCACTACTAAATGACAGTTCTTTAGCAGGTGGTGCATGTTGCATAAGAGTGGGTGGTGGCATATTGTTGTATCCTATCCCAGAACCCTTTTTCATTAGATGACTCTCTATAGATTTATGAACGGTCGAGAAGCAAATTGTGTTTTAGCTATCCTAACAACATGTTTTTCTTTTTCATCTAGGGCCTTTTGTTTTTCACTTTCTGCTAGTTCAAGTTTCTCTTTAAGCATTTTAATCTCTCTATTTTTAAGATCAATTTCACCACCTAATATATTGATCTTATCTACATACTCAAACTCACATTTAATACAGTATCTAAGCTTCTCTTCCACACTCTCTAGACCAACTCTATAACCTAAGTTATCCATAGTTAGTCTTTCTACTTCTTTTCCTCATACTCTCATTGATAGCCTTTTGAGATTCTAAGTTATCATTACATGATTTAAAAGAACAAGTAGACTCATTAGATACCTCGAATCGAACCGAAGATGAAGCATAGGCCATAAGAGCAAAGTTATGCTCTTTTGAAGCTTCACTAGCAAGAAAAGCTGCATTGGGTCCTTCTTCAATCTGATCACTCCAATCATAATCACCAAGACCATCTTGAGCCACCAATCTTTGAAGAAGGAGCGGACTCTTGATGATCTTCTTAACACTTTCAATCCTCTTAGGAGCTCGACATTCCCTTGCAAAGTGACCCTTCTTCTTGCGGTTAAAGCACTCCATCTTGCTTTTGTCGAACCCAGCTCTTCTTTGACCATCATACTTAACTTGTCTTCGGTCCTCCTCGAAACTTCCTTGCTTGGAGAGTTAACATTGCCATTTGCCATTGAAGATTAATCTCTTCGGATCATCGGGATCAATTTGATCCAGATCTTGATTCAACACAGTAACACTAGTAGTTAAATCAGCCGAAAAAGCACAAATTGCACCATCACTGACATTATCACTAACAGTGGTATTGTTTGCAATAGCCGTGGTTATACCATAGGCAGCAATGGATACATCTTGTGGGCTCTTGTGATTAGTGGATACAAAAGCAATGTTTTGATTAGCGAGAAGACGCATTAGCAAAGTTATTCTCAGACTCATAAACCTTCAAGTTGTTGAAGAGATTATCGAGTCATCTTATGGAAAGTCCTCCTTATCCCTCCACACAATTGTATGAATAGCCCATTCAGATGATAGACTCCTAATGAACTTCAAATTAATATCTTCTTGAAGAACCTTATAATCTATAGACTTCAGTTGGCTGATAAGTTTTTGAAGTCTATTGTATGTGCCATCAATCTTTTCTCCACTGAGGCGGTGAAGGTTTCAAATTGATGCTTGAGCATATTCATCCTGGACTTCTTAGTAGCTTCATTGCCGCAAACCTTGTCTCAAGAGCATCCGGTAACTCTTTAGCGATTCATATTGTTCAAAGTCTAAAGCATAGTCATTGGGTATTCCCATGGAGAGAATACTGTGAGCCTTGATCTCCAACTTTCTCTTAGCCTTATCAATTTCACTAACAATGGTAATTTCTTTGCCATCCTCACCCTTCTTAGGAAGAGTGTCTCCTTTTTCAACGACATCCCAGAGCGCATAATCAATCATGCAAATGTATTGCCTCATTCGCATTCTCCGGATTTGATACTCACCATGCTTGAGCATGGGTACCTTTGAAGCGATCACCATGTGAGTTTTCGGACATCTTATCTTCCTCGAACAAAACTTAACTTAACCTCTTCTTGATTACAGTTTCTAGATCACAAGCTCGGATACCACTTGTTGATCCCAGTTGAGCAAACGATCTAATATAGAAATTGACTTAGAATAACAACTTATTAAGTATTATGCGAATTTAACACTTAACCTTAAGAAGAAGAACAGTTAACATTCAACACCTCAATATTATTTATTATACTGAATACTCTTACGATATTAGGGTTTTGCAACCTTGAAGTGTATCGACCTTTAGATATAAAACTTATGTATATTCTAATCTAACCTAGGTCCTCCTTTTATAGACTAAGGAGTCCTTTACATAATACAATACGTAACCTACAAGATAAATATCTTTACCATATTTATCTAATACAATAAACTAACCGACTATACAAAACACTAGCAGTGGTTACAATATATCATCCGTGGTTACACATTACTACTAGTCGTGGTTGTCTTTGTCAGTGGTTACATACTTCTGTCCGTGGTTATATCAAACCTGTCCGTGGTTCCAGTACTTAAAGTAATTCATGATTCAAGGAACCAAAAACCCAAAATCTATAACTTGTGTGATTGGATTATCCGGTTGTTTGTGTCATATATCTTTTATTAATTATTATTCTCATGTTTAAATTTGTAAAAATGCTTTATTTTGTTTTTAACCTCGTCTTAATCACATATAAAGGTATTTTACATAAAGGATAAGGGTAGGGAGGATTACACACGTTTTCAAAAGAAACGTAAACATGAGAATTTCAATTAATTAAAAGATATACATGTGTGTTTGTTCGAGTCAAATGCTTGTATCGAGTCATGATGGATGTTTTGCAGGAAATTTTCGATTCTAAAGATGTAAATTTTCAAAATTTTTTCGGAAAATCGCCCGAACCGGTTTTGTCGGGATAACCTGATTAATACTTGGAATCGCAACTGACGTCCGAAGAGGAGTAAAACAGCGAGATTACTTTTCTCGTTTTTCGAGCTGCTTAAAAATTTTGAAATTTTCCAGGTCTTAATTTTCGAGAAAATTCTGTAAACATCCATTCCACAAGCATTATATCCTTGTTTAGTAGAGTCTTATATATATTATTACGCCCGATTTTACGCAAAGGTTTCGTTTGTTTTTCTTCAAGTGTGCAGGTTTTATTTATCAAGAAGAAGATACATAAGGTTGGAAGGAGCTTTTCACACATACATTCTTCTTGGAAAGGATTTAACCACCACTTTACACGGATCCTACCGAGCTAACTCGAGGGAGTACTAGTTTCTTTCATCTTTTTATTACCTTCCATTATCATAACTTTTGATACTTTAGGGAACATTGGGGACAATGTTGGAGTTTAAATAATGAGGGAGGGAAAATAAAACAGAAACTTTGAAACTATGCTTATCCTTGACTATTTGCTTTGTCCAATTTTATTTGTGTAATAAACCATGAGAAAATGTCGGTTAGGGTAATTTTGGCACCAAATTTTTAATTTTTCATGACATATAGGAGTGGGCCATTAGTCTTAACAAAAGCGTCTCATGGATAGGAAGTTGCATGACTAGCACAAAAACCCTTTACCACTTAAATTCCACCCAAAATGTGAGGATCACTCTTAGATTAGTAGGAATTAAAGCCTTCATCTTTAATGCTTAGTGTGTGAACCGGTAGTATAATAGATTCTAGAACTTGTTTTGTGATGCATCCCGAGATCGCTAGTAAGACTACACTTGTGTAGTTAGGAATAACTAAATGATAAGAGGCATTAGGATAACCCTTGTTTGATACACAGTAATATAATTACTTCTTCCACCTCGGTTGAGTAATTCCCACACCCACTGCTTGTACTCACTTTTATTACACGATACCCCTAGTTAACCCCTCTGAGCCTATCCTTTTCGTGGTTCTCTTGATTTTTCGGTTTTCCAGAATATCAATGAAGAGCATTGTTTACACCCCACTCCCAAATATACACCCAAATCGCCTTAGCCTACCTTGTATGCTGATATGTGCTTAAACACATATCTTTTCATTAGTAAATCTAACCCAAAACAACCAAGAAAGAGCCGTTTATTGCTAATATTTGTGGTTTTCTTGAGTTTGTGCTTGTGCAGGTACGGATATGTTAAAACACACAAAAAGGATCCAAATCGGGCGTAAATCCGAGCGCGAGATCAAGAGAGTTTTAGCCCCTGAAGGTCAAGATTGTACATTTTTATTTGGAAGATTTTATTCTCTAAAGATGATTTTGAAGTTTCAGACAAAGTTTGAAGAAAAATCAAGATTAGTCCACTACTTTCGATTATTTGGCGAATTATTGATCCCACAGTTTCAAAGTTTGCATATTTCACCCTTGGATTATTTGAGCTTAACAAGATTGGTCCTTAATGAGCATTATCAAAATTACACTTTTAGTCCCTTGAAAAGCAGAAATTACACTTTTAGTCCCTTTAAGTTAATTTGGGTTCAAGTTTTATCCTAAATCCATTAACTAAACCCTTTGGCCCAAATGTTTACCCGGTTTAAAAGCCCAAACCAAAACCACTCTTTACCCGGTGTGATATTATAACCCGAAGACCCCAAACCCGGTCAAACCAACCCCCAAACCCGGTCAAGTAACGTTTGAATTATATTAAAAAAAACCCAAAACCAAACCCGCGCTAATATTTCCCCAAAACTGGAAACACTAAGAACCCTAAATTACCCTTTATACAATTAAGCCAATCCAATGCAATTAGAGGGTAAAACCGTACTTTCCCTGACACCTTATGACACACCTGACACATGGGGGTGTCCAGGTCATCAATCCGTGTGATATGCTCTCTTCTCATTGGACGATTTGACACATGCACATGATCCAAGGGCTGATGATGATGGGAATGAGTTGGATACGTATCCAAGGGTGGAAAGGAGCTCAGAAGAAGCACATTTGGGAAATTCGAGAAGCTTCCAAGCTCAAGCTCAGCTATATATAGGACTCATTTTCATTCACAATGAAGTATCTTATTTTTTCTGTTGTTTTCCTTCTCTCTAGTTTCAGTAATTTAGTTAATTGTAATTTTCATTTTTAAAGGATTTAAGTCTTTTGTAATTCGTATTTTGTACTCAATTTTTCTCATATTAATAGAATTTGGATTTCATTTTCAAGTTGTTGTTTAAACTGCTTATATCTTAAAACTGCTTATTATCTTAATTTAGTGCTTATCTCAGTTTTATAAATTTGTTTTTAGCTCATTTCCTCAAAAACTCAAAAAAATCAAATTAAATCATTGAAAAATAAAAAAAAATCACTTTAGATCTGTGTTTTGGATTGATCCACCTTGATCTATTATTTCATATAGTTCATTTAAGCTTTTGATAGCTTATTGTGAGCTTATACTTGTTTTCACACTCAAATCAGTTCATCAAAAATCTCGATTATATGCCGATTTACTTTCTGATTCGATTTGGTTACTACAGTTGGATTTGGATCTGGAATGGGATGATGTTGATATTGGTTTGGATGTGAGCTGGAATTGGTTAGGATTAGGGGTTTGTTAGGTTAGTGTACCTTGTTTCATCAGTGTGCAAGCCATAGTGGCTAAGGAGAATTGTAAGTCTCATTTTCTGCTTTTGATCATTATTCTGTTGCTTGATTCTGTTCATTAGTGATAATCTATAGTGTTTGATCTGTGTTTGATGTTTGTTTAGCTTGATATAGTAGTAATCTGCTTATTAGTTCTTTAATCAGTAGCTATAGTAGTGTTTGGAATAGCTTAATAATCTGTTATAGAGATTAGCTTGTTAGTTTTAAGTGTTTGATACAAGTTAATATAGGTAGTTGATAATCATTTGAGGTCTTTGACATTGCAGTTATAGTCATTTAGACATAATCATATTGAAACTGATCTATAATGTCTACATTTTACGATTCAAATCAGTAGCTCATAACTTGCAAATTAGCTTAAAACTATTAGATCTAGCTTAGTGTTATCATCAGTAATCTAAAAACTTCAAAATCAGTTCAACAATTTGGATAAAAGTTAAGTTTGGTCAAAGTTTATAAGTGTTCTTCATAAAGTCAAAATCTGTCAAAGTGAGTTTTTGCAGTTTTCACCAAACTTTGAGGCTCTCTTATTGATTCATTTTCAAGTTTCATTGTTTTTCAAACTGCAGAATTACAAGTTCAAGCGGTCTTATTTGATAACAACTTTTGTGGCTGATTCAATCATTTTAAGCATCAAATAAGCTGCTCAATTAGTCCCTTAATCCCTGTTCACCTTTCAGTTATCTTGAGGTGTGAAGCGAAATTTTAACATCTCTGTTGCATTGGCTTAATTTCAAGGAGTTAGAGTCGGTTTTGGCACAATTGTAGGTGACGGTGGTTGGTTTATAGGACTGCATAAGTGATTTTTGGTCTAGCTTATTGGTTTAGCTGGTGCATAAGCCCCAACAGTAGAGGGTCATCACTGTTTGGCTTAGATAAGCGGTTGAAGCTTATTTCATTGATCTGAACTTAGGACTTGTTAGGAGTAGGTTTTATCAGTTGCTATTAGCTTATTTTAGCACTAGTTAGCTTAAGTCACTGTCTGGTTTCCTAAATAGCTTGTTAGCTTATTTTAGAGCTTATTTCATAATCAGTTTGCACTATAGCTCTTTATTTTCACACATAAGCTGTTACTTTCTTATTTTTCATAGATTCATATTATCATTTTAGAATTATTCTGAAATTTTCATAATTTTTGGTCATTGTTTGCTATTTTTCTCAATTTAAAGTAGTTTTTAATCACTTTTTAATAGTTTTTATTGCAATTAATTGAGAAAAAGTTTCAAAAAAATAATTTTTCAATTTTCTTAGTTTAAGATAAATATAAAAAGCATAAAAAAGATTTTTCCATATTTTTCTCCCTTTGTTTGGTATTTTTCACAATTTTAATTAGATTAAAATAGTTTTTAAATTTGTAGAAAATAGAAAATTAATCTGAAAAAATAAAAAAGTCTTTTGAGTTATTTGTGATTTTTAGAAAATAGTTTCATATTTTTCTCTTTGACTTTTATAATTTTTAGAATTTTAAATAGTTTAAATTAGTTTTTAATTTTTATAAAATCAAGAAAAATCCAAAAAATTAGTTTTAATTCTAAATTAGTTTTCTTATAAAATTTTAGATTAAAAGTACTTTTAGGCATTTTTAGGGTATCGTTTAGACGTAGTTGCATTTTTATTTACGTTTGTTAATTACGTTTTAGTTTATTTAAGCACTTAGGATTTCCGTAGACTAGTATTTCCTTAATTACTTGTCCATTCCGTAGTTAATAATCAAAATCATTAATCAATACATGAGCATTAAATCCAAACCAAGAACGGCGTTGGCAATTCCGCCTCGTTGGGAAAAGCGATTCGGGTTGACTAATCCATTACCTACGATCACACACGCGGATTTGATTGATTATTCTTTTTCCTAAGATTTAAATCTATCTTAAATTGATTATTTTTGATATTGATATTGAGGATTTATCCACACACATAACCCTTAAGCCTTCATTATCAAAGACTCAGTGTCCGAGCCGTTTTAAGTTTCTTACGGCTAGTCATTCACAAGTGGCTAGTTTGTGTGAGTTAAGCTTGACGTTGCTTTGGCATTGTGAATCATATGCACTCACTTTTAGTGCATTATTGTTATCACCCTAAAAACCCTTAGTTCAATTATCTAGTTACTTGCATAAGTTGCTAAGTCGGGTCATATCCTTTGTATACAGTTTTGGGACGATTGGGACTCATGGGAAAAGTTAAAGTTTATGAAATGACGGGAAGGGAACGTTAAATTCAAATTCCCTTTATTTGCGTAATAATGTACTCCAAGTGTTTTGATCTTTTCAATTCGGGTCAAATTAGTGTTAGAGTAAAAAAAACTCAAGTGTAGGGATGTGCCTATAAATCCCTATCATTTTGATGTTACCATAGAGGATGGTAGAGTAAAAGTGTATGAAAAAAAAATTTGAAAAAAATAGAAAAAGAGAAAAAAAAAAGAATTTTGAAAAAAAAACATCACGGGGCTTCCAACCTACATCTATCCTTTAAATTTATGTTTGTGTGTTTCAGTTATCTAGAGTTTAGAGTGTCAAGTCTTGGCTTAGCAACGCCATTCTTCGTATGCTTGTAACATAAAGATTTTTGACTTGCCACCACTAAATAGCCTATCCAACCAAACCCTTTGTTTCCCTACCGTAAGCCTAACATTACAACCTTTTAAAAGACCTCTTTGATAGTCTTTCCTAGGTGCTTACGCCAAAGCGATGGAGGTTTGATCTAGTCTCAAGCCTATGGTAATCTATATACTAGGACCGGTTAATGAGTGTTTATCTTCCATTTCCAACTTGTTATATTTCATATACACCCGAGAGATGTGAGTACCAAAACACCCCATGTGAGGTGCTAGTATGTAATTTCCGTGCTTGTTATGACTTTTGTGGGGCTTATATATGTTGTGGATTGTTTTAAACCAATGCTTCATGACCCCCCTAACTTGTAAATTAATTGGCCAAAAGCACATTTGCTTGAGGACAAGCAAATACCAAGTGTAGGGATATTTGATAAGGTTTTAAAATGTACCATTTTGAGGGGTCGTTTAAGCCCTTATTTGATCACTTTAGTATCCGTTATTACTTAATATCGTTCCTTTTCACTTTTTAGGTCTCTTGAAGACAAATTGCTGGAATGGCACTTATTTGGACGAAAAGGCGCGGATATACGAAGAAAATGGCCAAATTCAAGAATCGAGACACTCAAGCTGCTGAAATACAAGGGGACTGTAGCCACCTGTAAAATTTCACTATCATCAACCTTCATATTAATAAACTAGATTGTTTATCAAAAACTTAATTGAGCTAAGTTGAGCATTTTAGCATGTACGTTTCATTTTATTGCATAAAAATTTATGCATCTCCAAGTAGTCTTATTTAATCATGCCCGATATTTCTTGATAGCTAGAGTCGGTCTCACAAGACATTTTCTTCTTGTCTTACGAGCGCATACGCGTGCCGACACTCAATTAGTTATGGCTAAAGTCAAATAAATATTTCTACGAGTTAGAATTAATAGTTTATTTTTACCTTTATGCTAAAAATTATATATTACAAGTTTGGTCAAAAGCGTCAAACTGGGACACCGTGACCCACATTTAAGCTCAAGCGGGACCCGAAATACATAACGAGAATTTGAGATAATCTTACACGTTACCACCCAAATTACAACTCGTAGTGTCACATGTTATATTAAAAAGATGTGAAAATGCTACCTTACACATTATGATCTAGCTAATAACATATAATATCCATACACCTTGTAAATCACTAGACTATTGGACCTAAATGAAATTCTTTTTCTTTCCTTATGACCGAACATATCTCCACATTACACACACACCTCTTCAAAATTTGCAAACACTTTGACTTTTGAAACATGCATGAGTAGTAAACATATTTCCCATGCACTATGACACACTTCACTTCTTTTCTTTGTCCTTGGTTGCCGTATATTTCCCAATACCACAACACATTTGTTTGTTTTCCTTTAATACTACCTAGAGTCAAGTGTAATCAAGATTTCATGTATCAATGCCCAACATAAACTCTTGGTCATTAACCAAAAGTCTTTCTCCTTTCCTTCTTAAAAACCCACGAGCCACAAGTCTTACTACACATTTCACTTACAAAATCTCACCAAAAACCACTAAGTGTAATTCAAAGATTTTGGCCTTGGAGGAACTTGGGTAAAAACAAGCTTAATATTTGGAAAGATTGGGTTAAAAATTCTTGTCTTTGGCCTCCTTTTTCTCAAACCAAACTCACTTTGTAAGACTCCTACTTTTTTTTCATTCTTAAACACATTTGTACTAGAGTCTTGCATGCTAAACTTAAAGTTACTTGTCATTGTTTAAGCGTGTATTTAGTTTGGAAACTTAATTATGTGACTTAGTTATATATAAACATACGACCAAGCATACACATATATATGTTTAATGGTTTTGTTATTAAGCTTGTGTGGTGATTTCTAAACTAATATAAGCACTACGAAATAAGCTAGAGCTTATTTTGTACTAAATCAACGATATACATATTAATATGAGATTATTTGGAGTTTTCAAATAAAAAGAGACTAAAGAAAGTATAGGTCTAAAGAAACGTAAGTAATGGCTCGATAATGGACAAGTGCATACTCTAGTACTTTGGTTTAAAAGCTTATCCGACCTTTAAATAACTTGTCAAACTCGAATTACAAACTATGTTTTGGTTTTTAATTCATTTTGAACGAAACTTAAGTCGTGATCTACTCGAGCCCAACAAATAAACTTCGAGCTCGTGACTCATTTGGATACTAAACCACCATCCTGTCTTTTGAAACACTTAGAATTGACTAAAAAATCCGTACATATACATGCACCGCATGCATGCACTGCCCTATACTATGAAATATTTACTAAAGCGCAGCGACTAAGCTTGCATTATAAGCCCACTGTGAGAGAAGCTAACACCAAAGAGGAACTAGTCCACCTTTGGTTTGGGGCGTTGCCTTGTGAGCGTGAGGTTTGGGGTTCAAACCCGGCCTGACCTTTTTTTTTGGTTCCTCCTTTTCTTTTCCTATTAAACTCTTTGACAAAATTTCACTTTTAGTACTTAGACTTTTAGGAATTAGTTAATGTCATTTCAATAAAAATCCATAAGTTAACTAGTTAAATTAATTTACAAATTATATTAATATGGAATATTTACACGACAATTTACATAAGGAAAAATTTATATTCTGATTAGGTCATGCCGATTTTGTTAAAAACTCTATACTTAGTTATTTTCATAAATACGACTAAAAGTACAAAAACTAGATAAAAGAATATTAACTACAAGAAATATAACGTAAACTTTTCTAACACATCACCCAATAAATTAACATAATATGCACACACATATAAATACTTATCATAAACTATAAACACTTATATTATAAATACTTGCGTAAAATATTTATTATTTAACGACGACATATGAAACATCACAAATCCTTTTACTTGTGAATATTTTTCTATACTTAGTCATTCGGTTGCTTTCAAACCGAGGACTTATTCGTCATGGCTATTTTCATATAATTATATACGTAAGCACTTTTCCAAGAGCCAAAACTTACAAGCGTTTGAAACTTATTTAAAAAACTTAACCATTGCCACACAAGCGTTAATAACACAAACTCTGAGGATGCTTCAACCGTTTTCAATACACTAAGTCATGAATAAAAACAATAAACTAAGACTTGCCATACTAATTATAGGTTAGCGTGGCGGTGCCGTGCTCATACTACTTGACTTTACACTACTCGGATTCTGTTTGCTAAGGTGAGTTCATAGCCCCACCTTTACTCTATTAAGCTGTTTATAAACTCAGGGGAGAATACATGCGACTACTGCTTTTATGATCACAATTGCTTGAAAACTGTTTGCTGTACTCTTGATATTATGACTCTGCCTAAGTTGTTGCCAGCCAAAAGTCCCTACATCATGAACCATTAATCACTTGCGAGTGAGCGCAAATATAGGTGGATAGTACTATGGGAACTGGCGACCCTGACTCGGTTATCGGAAAATAACAGGCGCACTATATTGAAACATCTCTATGTAATTGGCTATTACATCTCGAGAGGGGCAATTTATTTACTTACACCAGTAATTAGGTGTATGCGGTTAGTATTGGTTTCATGAGCTTAGTGCAATAATATCAACTATCTTTTATGGGCATATAACAACGTAGCATTTTCAACACCAAACTTGAAAATCTTTTGATCAACTGCTTTATTACTAAACCTATGAATTCACTCAACCATTGTGTTGACTTTTTAGCATGTATTTTTCAGGATGAAAAGCGATAGCTAACTCTGGAGCTTGGGCATTGGCATGGCATGGTCATAGATGACTTCGATATCATGTATGGGGACCAAACTTTGTTAATGGGCCATTTTCCACAACAATTCAAACTTTGTAAACTTTGTTTTACTACAATAAATGAAATATTTTACGAAAAAGCTTTATTTTTCACTTTGTGTCATGATCCAATTGAGTAGCATCCCAAAAACTTTTTCTTCCGCTGCAAGCCAATTTTTGGGGGTGTTACAGTTGGCATCAGAGCCAGGTTATAGAGAACTAGGAAATTTTCAAAACCTAGACTATAACCACTTTTACAAAAACTTAACCCTATGACCGACACATGCCTTCCTGCCAAGCTGAATGCCTCACTTATGACTCGTTCAAGTCATCTTTGATAATATATGTGTTTTATTACTGACAACTTAGTCTCACTATTAGCTATGATTGCCTTACTTATATGTATGATTATGTAACAACTCGCTACGCCTTCTCCCCCACATAAATGAAATATTTGTTCAATCTTTCATACAAACTTTAAAGACATTAGGGCATGTTACTAGTATAACTAAGCTAAGCATTGCAAGATTCATTGAACCTCGGTGAATATAGCTTGATCACCTATATTCAACCAGGGGCGGACGTGCGACATAGCGATCACTATGTCAGGCTTCGAGAGGTGAATGTTGCACTTGTCGCGAAGTAGCTATAATAGTGGTATGTCCACTCGACCTCTGATTGACTTCTAAAATGATAAAACTTTCATTTTGTGTTCATCAAAAAGAGTTATAAAGGTTTACTTCTACACATCACCTGCTTGGCGTCACAACATTTTTCTCACTCGCTACTTATTTCCTAAGTGGAACGCCTTTCTCATTACTACCTCTCTAAACTGACCATTTTACACTACTACCTTACGTGTGACAACCCGTACTTTCAGGTCATTTCTCGACACAATTCATGTCTCATTATTTCAACATTTATAGTAAACTTGGTTTACTTGTTTCAAATTAGTAACCTTTAAGGTTTAGCCGCGAATTCATGATCATGACATCACGTACATTTCATATGGACTAAGATTAGTCTACATTTCATTGACATCCTTTGCATCTCATTAATTCATTCACGACATTTCATTTCACTTTATACGCGTAATTTTTATATTTAATAATCGTTATCGCGTGAGTTATTATTTTAAATATTTAATCCGTTACTTTCAAAAATGATCCCGATGTATTTTAAACTTACATTTAGTTTATAAAAACTATATTTTTAGTTTTCCTAGTGTTTCAAATTTATTTGATACGTAAATCGTTAAAGTTAAATTATTACGACGTTTTCTTAAAAATTATACGATAATTATTTTATCACCCAAATTTCACAAGGAAAGTATTTTTACAATTTTTATTACCTCATTACAATCTATTTTGACCTATCAAAAATTTACTTGTACCAAAAAGTTACAATTATCTACACTTTACTTACCTTTTCTTACAAATTACATAAATATTACACAATTATACAAATTATATACATTTAAAAAAAAAAAAAGTAAAATATCCAAATTCCTCCCCCCTTGGCCGACCAAAGGGGAGGGTGACATTAATTGTGGAATGGTCTTTGATTGTTTATGTTTATACACTTACATATAAGACTTACACTATCATTTATCTCATTCATGTATCTAAAAAATTCACATAGTAGCAAAAAGGTTTCTCTCTTGTTTCTCCTTCATCATAACCGGCCACTCATCAAGAGCAAAGGGGATCAAAAATTTTTGCTAGCCCAAGTGTATTTACAATCTAGTATATACTCTATATAAGGTTTTGAAATAAAAACCAAGAGTATTTAGGCTAATCCTTGTTACTTTCACCTCATCATAATCACTTGTAAGCATGATTTTATCATTTTTATGTTTCCTTTTCATTTTCATATTCATCTTTTCATTTTGGAGCAACATGCAAGACATATGTGATTTATACCATTTTTCATGATTTTAGAGTATATATATATATATATATGGTCATCCTATAATTATCCCCTTGGTATTGGTTGGTCTTGATGATGTCTAGGAACCCATGACACCCTAAGAAGGTGTATGGTAGGATTAGATTAGTTTTGGAGTTGATTTGAAGGGATTAGAATAGGTTTTGTCCGAGAAAAACTATTTTCGATAAGTATATTTTGTGTTCTGTCCTTGTTTTGCTTTTCTGGAAAATCCGACAGTAGGCACGACTTTTTGGCCATGATATTTAGAAAATATACTTTAAAACAAATCCGTGGCAGCTTGAGCGGAATAAAAGCGGGTTATAACGAAAGTTATGGATTTTACAAGTTTGGCCACGTGAAAATTATATTTTTCAGAAATTTCAGCAACATGTTTTTATCTTATACGGGTCAAAAACGAGCCTTAAGCTTCACAAATTATTTCGACTTGTCAAAAATATATTAGTATACTTTGATCCGAAGCTAAGGACGTATTATACGTAGAAAACGGATTTGAAACGACAAAGATATGCACTTTTCATAAACTTGCGTAACTAATTTTACTGCACACAATTAGCTAAAAACCACCATCTTTAACCCTTATTATCTTTATGTTCGAGACCTTTTGGAATGAAAACTCTGAGCTGAAACTTCTAGATATCGATACAAACTTTCCAAAACAGTCGAGTTCGTTCTCTAACGATCGGCGTTACCTTTGTTTTACGACTAGTTTTCCAAAGCCATTTTGTTAATTTCATGATTTTTCCGACGACATTGTTTTGCGACGAAAAGTGGTAATTTCTCTAAAATTCATTATAAAACCATTGTAGGATGACATTTTGGCGTAAAACATGTAAGGTGATTTTTGAAGGGTCATGACGTCAAACGAGTATTTTTCGACGACGAGTAATATTTTCAAAACCCGCAAATGGTATAAATAACATACGAAATGCATGCATAGCATTACATTGCAACTCATGACATATCATATCATTGATAATAGGTCGGTTGGCGCATCACATTAAACATCGGTGTACTCACTTTTGCCATTATTCCAGTTTACCAAGTGAGTTTTCATAGCCCGTTTTACATGCTTTCGATTATTTTCAAACCCTTTGGGAGAATACATTGCACTACATTTTATTTGTACGATACCAAGTATGTTAAATTCATTTACATTGCTTAAGTTACCGCATTTGCCAATTTGAAAGTCCCAATTACTTGAACATGAACCGTTAATCTTTGGGCGAGGATGAGTGGATAGATCTATCGAGGGTGGCATACTCCATCGGGTTGGTGAATCCCAACCAGGCAAAGCGGATGCATTTCATTTGATAACATTACGGGTTGTGCGGCAAACACTCTGGGGGCATACATTATTGAACAGTCTAGTTTCGGGGTCATGGGCTTAGAGCAATTGTAACATTATTTTTACGTGACTTGATTGTCATGCATGGTCTATACTTGTGTAGTCGTATAAAACATTTACATAAACCTATGATTTCTCACCAACATTATTGTTGACCGTTTTTAGCAATGTATTTTCAGGTAACTGAGGCATTATCTTCATGACATGGTTTAGGGACCTACATTTTGAGTCGCGGTGTCGACTTACATTATGTACATTATGGCACTTTATTTCAAAACATCGTTTGGATTTGTAACATATTTGTATTTCCGCAAACTTTGTAAACCTTTTGGGACCGATGTTGTACTCTGAATGTTTTTATTATAATATCCAACGATGTGTTTTTAAAGCGACACTTTAGGTGTTTAATATAAGCTGTGATGTGGTGCTATGACGGTCAATCCCCGGAATTCCATTCTGGCACAAAACAACGTTAAATTGGGGGTGTGACAGATTGGTACGAGCTGATTATAGAGAACAGGTTGCATCATTGATCCTAGACTATAGCTACATTATCATAGCATCTCATCATTTCATCATAGTACATATTCACTTTTCATGCGGATTCACTTACACTTATTGAGATTATTTACTTTTATTCCACATCGGTTGTCACGAGACATGTCTTGATTCACATCCATCACCATATCATTGGACTCTAGCTCGGATGATGTCCCAGCTAACCCCATCATGGATGATGTTTCATCACACTCCAGAGATGATATCTTCCATTGGATCTACTCGGCCTTCACCTTTGATCATGACCGACTTTGGGCCGAACCCGCCGAGGAGGCGAGGTTGCACCAACTCCTCACGTTAGCCCGACTCACGATCCACCGGCACCACTACTAGCACCATCACCACCATCATCACCATCTCCATCATATTTTCTTAGAGATCCTTTGCCTCACGACGGACTTGCGCCCAGCGTGCTCGTTTTGATATCCCTACACCACCATCTTTGGGCACGAACCCGAGCCACCTGTTAGGTTCGAGTTAGGCGAGACTCTAAGGCTGCACGCCGCTCGACAGCCTTCTACGAGGCATTAGGGCCGTATTGATAGTGAGATCGGATTGATAGGTTGTCCGACGGCAGTTGGAGGAACTGTCGGTAGATAGGATTGAGCCCATTGCGGAGGAGGTCGAGGGCCTAGTGTTAGGCAGGGTTTCTATTGATTTGTCACATCGAGTATTGAGAATAGGCGGTTAGAGGGCGAGGGAGAGTATTGCTTCTTTGCAGGTACAGGTTGATGAGTTGAGGGGTTTGGTGGATAGTTTGACTACTCGGGTTAGTGATCTTGAGGATCGAGGCGGTGAACACCATGAGGTGCCTTACGTAGACTTTTGTCATGTATAGTTTTGACCATTATTATCCTAGTCACAAGGTGTGTGGCGTAGTTTAAAGAACTTGTTGTATTTTGGTTGTTGTACAAACAAATGTATCAAGTATTGACTCTACTATGTAGGAATGGTTATTATTATCTATGATATCGGTCCATGTAGGCGAAATTTTCATGTATATTATCCACGTGTGTTGTGATTATATTTGTGATATTTAGTTATTGTTCCGTTGTGATTCCATTTATCTTTATGCATGTTGTGGTTGTGGATATATTTGTATGAGGGTTGTTTCTACTTACGAGTTCTCATGATTGTTTCATCTTGTGATTTTGAAGAGTTATGGCCTAAGAAAGCTACACCGGAAATGACTCAAGCAGCAATTCAAAAGTTGGTGAATGATAGCATTGCTAATGCACTAAGAGTCGAAAGGAAACATTGGCTACTGCTGCTGCTATTTCTTGAGGCAGCGAGCTGCTTTGAAAGCGCTAGGCTAGCTAACTCTTATCGGTAATGCGGAGGATTCGGGGGTTAAAATGTTAGGTACAAGGATTTCAAGAGTGGTGAACCCACTAAGTTTAGAGTACTTGAGGGTGCCACAGCCATGGTTCGATGGTTTGAAAAATTGGAATCGGTGTTTTGCTTTGTAAGCTGTCCGGATGGCTTGAGTAAGGTCAAGTTTACTTTCACGAGCACTTTACTCGCTGGAGCGTTGTCATGGTGGAATTCATACGCTCAACCGATTGGGATGGAGAATGCTTTTAAGCTTACGTGGGAGGAATTTAAAGGATTGGTGACTAAGAAGTTTTGTCCTCGAGCGGAAGTGAAAAGTTGGAGAGCGAGTTCTATGAATTGGTCACTGTTGGTTATGATATCGACACTTACATTCGGAGATTTCAGGAATTGGCCGCGTTATGCCCGTCGATGGTACGGATAGCGAGAAGTTGCTAGAGGCTTTCATGGGGACTTCGAGGTTATTCAAGGAGATGTGACTTAGTTTGATCCACAAACAATTGAGGAAGCTATTCGGTGACTCGAGAAGTTGATGGCACAAGTGGTGAAGCGAGGTAAGTACACCACCACCAATCGAAACAACAACCCCAACAACCGTTTCAACAATAACCGAGGCAACTACAACAACAATAGCAACAACAAGCGCAAAGTGGGACAACAACGGGTAGAAATGCTACTCAACAACGCGCCCAGAGGCAAGAGGTTGCTAAGGTTTATCTTTGCTTGGTCAAAAGGAAGGAAAAGGATATTAGGGTTTTGCTTGAAGTGTAATAAGTGTTTTAGTCATCACAATCCGGGTCGATGTCCTGATCCGTGTGAAAATTACAAGAAAGTTGGTCACCGTACTAGGGATTGCAAGTGGCCACAAGTTACATGTTTTGGTTCTTGGGGAAACTGGACACTACAAGAGGATTGTAAGAAAGGAAAGAATCAAGCAAATCGAATCAAGGAGGTTTGGCACCGGGGAAGGGTTTCACGTCATTGGAAGGCGGAGAAGATAGGGAGGACCCGAATGTCATAGCGAGTGCGTTTCTTCTCAATAATCGTTAAGCTTGAGTTTATTTGATTCGGTGCCGATAAAAGTTGTGTGTCCAATGCATTTGCACCTTTGCTCAACATTAAGCCAACCACCTTAGATACATCATACATTGTCGAATTAGCTAATGGTAATTTAGTTAGCACCAACACCATTGTCCGTGGTTGCACATTCAATTTTCTTAATCACCCCTTCAACATAGACCTCATGCCCGTAGAGCTTGGTAGTTTCGACGTCGTCATCGGCATGGATTGGTTATCTAAGCATCGTGCAAAGATCATTTGTGATGAGAAAGTTGTTCATCTTCCCTATACTTGGAAACTTTGATTATTAGTGGGGAGCGAAGTGGAACCAACTTAGTATCATATCGTGCATCAAAGCGGAGAAGTACATTAAGAAAGGTTGTCTTGCTTTCTTAGCCCATGTAACCGAGAAAAAGTCGGGAGGAGAAGCGACTTAAAGATGTTCCAATTGTCCGTGAATTTTAAGTATTTCAGAGGATTTCTCGGGACTTCCACCGTACGCCAAGTAGAATTTCATATTGACTTAGTGCGGGAGCTGCACCGATTGCGAGAGCACCGTACCGTTTAGCACCATCCGAAATGCAAGAGTTGTCTAATCAATTACAAGAGCTTCTAGACAAAGGATTCATTAGGCGAGTTCCTCTCTCCTTGGGGAGCACTGGTCTTGTTTGTGAAGAAGAAGGATGGATCCTTCCGAATGTGCATAGATTATCGAGAGTTGAACAAGTTAACGGTGAAGAATCGTTACCCACTCCCGAAATTGATGACTTGTTCGATCGGTTGCAAGGTTCTAGTATTTATTCCAAGATTGATCTTGATCGGGTTATCATCAGCTTGAGTTGGGAAGAGGATATTCGAAAACAGCGTTTAGACACGTTACGGTCATTACGAGTTTCAAGTGATGCCGTTTGGATTGACTAATGCACCATCGGTATTCATGGATCTCATGAATAGAGTTTGTAAGCCGTATTTGGACAAGTTTGTTATTGTGTTCATCGATGACATATTGATCTACTCAAAGAGCAAAGAAAACACGAAGAGCATTTAAGGGCGATTTTAAGGCTACTCAAGGATGAGAAGTTGTATGCCAAATTTTGAAGTGTGATTTTGGAACTTAAAGTGCAATTTCTTGGTCATGTCATTGATAGTCAAGGACTACAAGTTGATCCATAAAGATTGAAGCGGTGAAAGATTGGGCTACTCCAGCGAATCCTCAGAATTCGACAATTTCTAGGACTAGCCGGGTATTACCGAAGGTTCATCGAAGGTTTTTTCGAAGATAGCGAGACCTTTGACCAAGTTGACACAGAAAAACAAGAATGCGAGTGGGGAAAGAAACAAGAAGTTGCTTTTCAGTTGTTGAAACAAAAGCTTGCGCTGCGCCAATTTTGGCACTACCAGAAGGCATTGAGAACTTTGTTGTATATTGTGACGCTTCGCATAAAGGACTTGGGGCTGTTTTAATGCAAAGCGAGAAGGTGATAGCGTATGCTTCTCGACAACTTAAGACTCATGAGAAGAATTACACCACTCATGATCTCGAGTTAGGAGCCGTAGTTTTCGCGCTCAAGATTTGGAGACATTACCTTTCTGCGGTACAAAGTGCACAATGTTTACCGACCACAAGAGTTTGCAATATATTCTTGATCAGAAGGAGCTTAATATGAGGCAACAGCGTCGTTGGTTGGAATTACTCGGCGACTATGATTGTGAAATCAAGTATCACCCGGGAAAAGCCAATGTTGTGGCTGATGCTCTTAGTCGGAAAGAGAGGCCTAAACCTTTAAGAGTTCGATCATTGGGAATGACGATTATTTCTCCTTTACCATCGAAAATCCACGAAGCACAAGTCGAGGCACTTAAGGAGGAAAATCGACCAAGTGAAAAGCTTTATGGTATGCGCGTAAATGGTTTTGTGAAAAGAGCAGATGGAGTATTATGTTTCAAGGATAGAATGTGGGTTCCATTGCATGGCGGAATACGAGAATTGATTATGCATGAGTCGCATAAGTCAAAGAATTCTATTCATCGGGATCGGATAAGATGTATCAAGATCTTAAGAAGCTTTATTGGTGGCGAACATGAAGCGGAGATTGCCGCGTCACGTTAGCAAATGCCTTACGCTCTAAGGTAAAGTCGAATATCGAAGCCCGGGTTTACTTCAACAACGAAATTCCTCAATGGAAATGGGAACGCATTACAATGGACTTTGTTATGAAACTTCCTAAGACATCGGGAGGTTACGACGCTATTTGGGTAATTGTTGATCGTCTTACCAAATCAGCCCATTTCATACCGATTAGAGAGACTTATTCAATGGAGCAACTCACTAGACTTTATGTCAAGGAAATAGTCTCGAGGCACGGGGCACCAATTTCTATCATTTCCGACAGAGATAGTCGATTCACTTCAAACTTGTGGAATTCATTGCAAGATTCATTGGAACCATTAGAGATGAGCACAGCATATCACCCACAAACCGGCGGTCAAAGTGAAAGGACCATTCAAGCGTTAGAAGACATCTTTGAGGGCATGTGTCATTGATTTTGGAAATGGTTGGGCTAACCATTTGCCATTGATAGAATTCTCGTACAACAATAGTTATCACACCATTATCAAGATGGCACCATTTGAGGCACTCTATGGTGCGTAAGTCCCGATCACCTGTTGTTGGGCGGGTAGGAGGCGACAACTTCTGGTCGAAATGATGCGGAAACCACGGAAAAGATTGTTCAAATTAGTGATAGACTTCGGAAGCGCAAGGTGGAGTCGAGAAAAGTTATCGGATGTTAGGCGCAAGGATTTGGAATTTCAAGTAGGTGACAAAGTTATGTTGAAAGTATCGCCTTGGAAGGGCGTGGTACGATTTGGAAGCGTGGGAAGTTAAACCGAGATACATTGGACCATTCAAGATTTTGGCGAGTTGGTCAGGTAGCTTATCGACTTAATCTTCCACCAGAACTTAGTCATGTGCACAACACGTTTCACGTTTCAAACTTGAAGAAGTGTCTTTCGGACGAATCGCTCGTTATTCCATTGGGCGAAGTTCGACTTGATGATAAACTCAACTTTGTGGAGGAACTCAGTAGAAATCATGGACCGCGAGGTCAAGCGGTTGAAACAGAGTCGTATTCCTATTGTGAAAGTTCGTTGGAATTCTCGAAGAGGTCACGAGTTTACTTGGGAGCGGGAAGACCGGATCTTGACGCAAGTATCCTCATCTTTTACCGACACCGTTAGACCTAACAACGATTGAATTGAGTGGACTGAATTCCTTTTTGATGGCGAATGTGACAACTCGTACTTTCAGGTCATTTCTCGACACAATTCATGTCTCATTATTTCAACATTTATAGTAAACTTGGTTTACTTGTTTCAAATTCGCGTAACCTTTAAGGTTTAGCGGCGAATTCATGATCATGACATCACGTACATTTCATATGGACTAAGATTAGTCTACATTTCATTGACATCCTTTGCATCTCATTAATTCATTCACGACATTTCATTTCACTTTATCGAGCGTAATTTTTATATTTAATAATCGTTATCGCGTGAGTTATTATTTTAAATATTTAATCCGTTACTTTCAAAAATGATCCCGATGTATTTTAAACTTACATTTAGTTTATAAAAACTATATTTTTAGTTTTCCTAGTGTTTCAAATTTATTTGATACGTAAATCGTTAAAGTTAAATTATTACGACGTTTTCTTAAAAATTATACGATAATTATTTTATCACCCAAATTTCACAAGGAAAGTATTTTTACAATTTTTATTACCTCATTACAATCTATTTTGACCTATCAAAAACTTACTTGTACCAAAAAGTTACAATTATCTACACTTTACTTACCTTTTCTTACAAATTACATAAATATTACACAATTATACAAATTATATACATTTAAAAAAAAAAAAAATATCAAATTCCTCCCCTTGGCCGACCAAGGGGGAAGGGTGACATTAATTGTGGAATGGTCTTTGATTGTTTATGTTTATACACTTACATATAAGACTTACACTATCATTTATCTCATTCATGTATCTAAAAATTCACATAGTAGCAAAAAGGTTTCTCTCTTGTTTCTCCTTCATCATAACCGGCCACTCATCAAGAGCAAAGGGGATCAAAAATTTTTGCTAGCCCAAGTGTATTTACAATCTAGTATATACTCTATATAAGGTTTTGAAATAAAAACCAAGAGTATTTAGGCTAATCCTTGTTACTTTCACCTCATCATAATCACTTGTAAGCATGATTTTATCATTTTTATGTTTCCTTTTCATTTTCATATTCATCTTTTCATTTTTGGAGCAACATGCAAGACATATGTGATTTATACAATTTTTTCATGATTTTAGAGTATATATATATATATATATGGTCATCCTATAATTATCCCCTTGGTATTGGTTGGTCTTGATGATGTCTAGGAACCCATGACACCCTAAGAAGGTGTATGGTAGGATTAGATTAGTTTTGGAGTTGATTTGAAGGGATTAGAATAGGTTTTGTCAGAGAAAAACTATTTTCGATAAGTATATTTTGTGTTCTGTCCTTGTTTTGCTTTTCTGGAAAATCCGACAGTAGGCACGACTTTTGGCCATGATATTTAGAAAATATACTTTAAAAACGAATCCGTGGCGGCTTGAGCGGAATAAAGCGGAGTTATAACGAGAAAGTTATGGATTTTACAAGTTTGACGACGAAATTATATTTTTCAGAAATTTCAGCAACATGTTTTTATCTTATACGGGTCAAAAACGAGCCTTAAGCTTCACAAATTATTTCGACTTGTCAAAATATATTAGTATACTTTGATACGAAGCTAAGGACGTATTATCACGTAGAAAGCGGTTTGAAGCGACAAAGATATGCACTTTTTCATAAACTTGCCGTAACTAATTTTCTGCACACAATTAGCCAAAACCACCATCTTTAACCCTTATTATCTTTATGTTCGAGACCTTTTGGGCGAAAACTCCTGAACTGAAACTTCTAGATATCGATACAAACTTTCCAAAACAGTCGAGTTAGTTCTCTAACGATCGGCGTATACCACTGTTTTACGACTAGTTTTCCAAAGCCATTTTTGTTAATTTCATGATTTTTCCGGCGACATTGTTTTGCGACGAAAAGTGGTAATTTCTCTAAAATTCATTATAAAACCATTGTAGGATGACATTTTGGTAAAACATGTAAGGTGATTTTTGAAGGGTCATGGCGTCAAACGAGTATTTTTCGTCGACGAGTAATATTTTCAAAACCCGCAAATGGTATAAATAACATACGAAATGCATGCATAGCATTACATTGCAACTCATGACATATCATATCATTGATAATAGGTCGGTTGGCGATCACATTAAACCTCGGTGTACTCACTTTTGCCATTATTCCATTTTATCCAAGTGAGTTTTCATAGCCCCGTTTTACATGCTTTCGATTATTTTCAAACCCACGGGGAGAATACATTGCACTACATTTTTTGTACGATACCAAGTATGTTAAATTCATTTACATTGCTTAAGTTACCGCATTTGCCAATTTAAAGTCCCCATTACCTGAACATGAACCGTTAATCTTTGAAGCGAGGATGAGTGGATAGATCTATCGAGGGTGGCGCCTCCATCCGGGTTGGTGAATCCCAACCAACAGCGGATGCATTTCATTTGATAACATTACGGGTTGTGCGGCAAACACTCTGCGAGGGGCATACATTATTGAACCGTCTAGTTTCGGGGTCATGGGCTTAGAGCAATTGTAACATTATTTTTACGTTACTTGATTGTCATGCCTGATATATACTTGTGTAGTCGTATAAAACATTTACATAAACCTATGATTTCTCACCAACATTATTGTTGACCGTTTTTAGCAATGTATTTTCAGGTAAGCGAGGCATTATCTTCATGACATGGTTTAGGGACCTACATTTTGAGTCATGATGTCGACTTACATTATGTTCATTATGGCACTTTATTTCAAAACATCGTTTGGATTTGTAACATATTTGTATTTCCGAAAACTTTGTAAACCTTTTGGGACCGATGTTGTACTCTGAATGTTTTTATTATAATATCCAACGATGTGTTTTTAAAGCGACACTTTAGGTCGTTCAATATAACTGTGATGTGGTGCTATGACAGTCAATCCCCAGGAATTCCATTCATTTGCAAAAGCAATTAAATTGGGGGTGTGACATTACGCCTCAGCGTCTACATCTTACTAGCATAGATTGCATGGAGATTTGCATGGCAGATGATGCACACTACCACTTGGCGCAAGGACATCCGCGGTGATCCATGTTGAAATGGACCACTTTCGCCACCACCCGCGCCCGGCCGTTACGTTATGTGTGAGACTATTTGGCTTGAGAGATAATACATAACCAACAAAAATGTTGCATGATGCGAGTTAATGATTACATCTACCATTTAGATTTTTAGCACATTATCTGCGACTAACTAAAATTTATTTACATACGCACGACATTACTCTTATGCTTAGATTATATTTTTGAATTACTACAATACCATGTCTTCTGTTTCCCTTCCCATCGACTTATTGTCTTCATTACGGAATCATTATACCTCCATTACTGTGTCGTTGCAACCCATGTATCCATCATCCCATCCTATTATCATTATCTTAGACGTTGAGATCGAAGTCATCTCGTCCTCCATTCTTACGGTAACAATGTCACCTCTACCCCAAAACTTCATTACTCAATCGATGACCAGGATTACATCTCTAGCCGTTCTAGGAACATCATACCTCGACATCTACAAAGGGTACCCCTCGCTAAACATAAAAAATAATAAGCGAGCGACTAAAAAGATCTAAAGACATACCAAGAGTTAGCTCGCCTCAAGCCACTTTTAGGAACGGTTCCTAACCTTTCACTCATTCCTTTGAAATACCAACGGCCTGTCCTATTATCTTCTTATGAAATAGTAAACTTAAATTAGTTATCTAACATAAAACTGCTTTCAAATATTTTTACCGACCATTTTCACTCACTTCTCCCAAAGGTCTTATTCTTGTGCGATTAAACCAAAAAAAATAAATAAATAAATAAATAAATAAAATTTACAACCATACTCATACGTTATAAACAATGACCTTATTAATGCTTTGTAGACAGTTTTATAAAGAGTGATAAACCGATTCATTACCTTACTATTGTTTTATAAAACAACAAACATTTCACTAGCAATATGCAAACTATGTTACAATTTTTCCTTCAAGTTTTATTACAACCTTACGAACTATTTTATTCTCTTGTGGTATGTAGCTACTTGCCTAATCTAAAACCATAAAACCGCGTTACTCTTACCCCACAAACTGTTCGCCTTTACTTTACTACAAATTTTATTACCATCCTATAAACCACCTTGATATTAATCGAACTACAAAATCTTCTACTATTGGACAAACAATAAATTGTATTCTTATAAGCTACTTTACAAATCATTTCACAAATTGTTTAATAACCTAAATTGTTGTCTTACCAAAATGTCACAAGTTAACTGCAATTTCACAACTATTCTATAAATAATAAATCGTTTTCTATTGCTTTATAAGCTGTTTTAAAAATCACCTTACTGTTGCTCTAATACCAAATCACAAACTACAATTTATTATCAAACTGTAGATAATAAAAATACTTTCTCCTTACTCAACAAAGTAGTTTTACAAGAAATTTCATAAACTTCACTGCAATTTCTTTATAAACTATTTACTCTCTTGAGAAACTTTAAAGGATGATCGATATTTTCTTTTGTAAATAAAACGAATCCTCGGAGTAAAATAAAGCGCTTTGTTTTAAAAACAATAATGAGAAATGCTAAGAAACCAAAACTGATTCATCATCTACAAAAGCTAAGGTATTTGAAATTATTTTGAGAAAAAACTTTTGAATTCACATAAAACCTCCAACTTGGAACCGATTCCATGTTGTTAAGCCTAAAACCTTATTTAACAAGGTTTCTTTACAAAATTTGAAATTTAGCAATTTTATTTACATACATCAAGCTCTCTCTTAAAATTTTGAAGGCTCTATACTTTTTATATATACCCCACATTAGAGAAGCATAACTTTAACAAATGAATCCTGCTCATAAATTTTAAAACTTATCGAAGCGATTACGCATACCCAACCACATCTCTTTGCAAATTCAACTCCGACAACCACCGTAAACTAAAATTCCGCGGACGGAATTCTCTTAAGAGGTTGGTTATCTGTAACCACCTGTAAAATTTCACTATCATCAACTTTCATATTAATAAACTAGATTGTTTATCAAAAACTTAATTGAGCTAAGTTGAGCATTTTAGCATGTACGTTTCATTTTATTGCATAAAATTTATGCATCTCAAACGAGTCTTATTTAATCATGCCCGATATTTCTTGATAGCTAGAATCTGAGTCTCACAAGAAATTTTCTTGTCTTACGAGCCGCACGGCGATACCAACACTCAATTAGTTATGGCTAAAGTCAAATAAATATTTCTACGAGTTAGAATTAATAGTTTATTTTTACCTTTATGCTAAAAATTATATATTACACGTTTGGTCAAAAGCGTCAAACCGGGACACCGTGACCCACATTTAAGCTCAAACGGGACACGAAATACATAACGAGAATTTGAGATAATCTTACACGTTACCACCCAAATTACAACTCGTAGTGTCACATGTTATATTAAAAAGATGTGAAAATGCTACCTTACACATTATGATATAGCTAATAACATATAATATCCATACACCTTGTAAATCACTAGACTATTGGACCTAAATGAAATTCTTTTTCTTTCCTTATGACCGAACATATCTCCACATTACACACACACCTCTTCAAAATTTGCAAACACTTTGACTTTTGAAACATGCATGAGTAGTAAACATATTTCCCATGCACTATGACACACTTCACTTCTTTTCTTTGTCCTTGGCTCATTATATTTCCCAATACCACAACACATTTGTTTGTTTTCCTTTAATACTACCTAGAGTCAAGTGTAATCAAGATTTCATGTATCAATGCCCAACATAAACTCTTGGTCATTAACCAAAAGTCTTTCTCCTTTCCTTCTTAAAAACCCACGAGCCACAAGTCTTACTACACATTTCACTTACAAAATCTCACCAAAACCACTAAGTGTAATTCAAAGATTTTGGTCTTGGAGGAACTTGGGTAAAAACAAGCTTAATATTTGGAAAGATTGGGTTAAAAATTCTTGTCTTTGGTCTCCTTTTTTCTCGAACCAAACTCAACTGAAGACTCCTACTTTTTTTTTCATTCTTAAACACATTTGTACTAGAGTCTTGCATGCTAAACTTAAAGTTACTTGTCATTGTTTAAACGTATTTAGTTTTGAAACTTAGTTATGTGACTTAGTTATATATAAATATACGACCAAGCATACACATATATATGTTTAATGGTTTTGTTATTAAGCTTACGTGGTGATTTCTAAACTAATATATAGCAATACGAAAATAAGCTAGAGCTTATTTTGTACTAAATCGACACATACATATTAATATGAGATTATTTGGAGTTTTCAAATAAAAAGAGACTAAAGAAAGTATAGGTCTAAAGAGCGTAAGTAATGGCCGATAATGGACAAGTGCATACTCTAGTACTTTGGTTTAAAAGCTTATCCGACCTTTAAATAACTTGTCAAACTCGAATTACAAACTATGTTTTGGTTTTAATTCATTTTGAGCGAAAACTTAAGTCGTGATCTACTCGAGCCCAACAAATAAACTTCGAGCTCGTGACTCATTTGGATACTAAACCACCATCCTGTCTTTAGAAACACTTAGAGTTAGACTAAAATCCGTACATATACATGCGCATGCATGCATGCTGTGAAATATTTACTAAAGAAACGCAGCCTAAGCTTGCATTATAAGCCCAACCGTGAGGAGAAGCTAACACCAAAGAGGAACTAGTCCCTTCCGGTTGGGGATTGCCTTGTGAAGGCGTGAGGTTTGGGGTTCAAACCAGCGCCTGACCTTTTTTAGTTCCTCCTTTTCTTTTCCTATTAAACTCTTTGACAAAATTTCACTTTTAGTACTTAGACTTTTAGGAATTAGTTAATGTCATTTCAATAAAAATCCATAAGTTAACTAGTTAAATTAATTTACAAATTATATTAATATGGAATATTTTACGACAATTTACATAAGGAAAAATTTATATTTACGATTAGGTCATGCCCGATTTTTTTTGTTAAAAACTCTATACTTAGTTATTTTCATAAATACGACTAAAAGTACAAAAACTAGATAAAAGAATATTAACTACAAGAAATATAACATAAACTTTTCTAACACATCACCCAATAAATTAACATAATATGCACACACATATAAATACTTATCATAAACTATAAACACTTATATTATAAATACTTGACGTAAATATTTATTATTTACGACGACATAGAAACATCACAAATCCTTTTACTTGTGAATATTTTTCTATACTTAGTCATTCGGTTGCTTTCAAACCGAGGACTTATTCGTCATGGCTATTTTCATATAATTATATACGTAAGCACTTTTCCAAGAGCCAAAACTTACAAGCGTTTTGAAACTTATTTAAACTTAACCATTGCCACACAAGCGTTAATAAACACAAACTCTTGAGGATGCTTCAACCGTTTTCAATACACTAAGTCATGAATAAAAACAATAAACTAAGACTTGCCATACTAATTATAGGTTGCGTGTGACGGTTTACTTAGCCGTGCTCATACTACTTGACTTTACACTACTCGGATTCTGTTTGCTAAGGTGAGTTCATAGCCCCACCTTTACTCTATTAACTGTTTTATAAACTCCTTGGGGGAGAATACATGCTACTACTGCTTTTATGATCACAATTGCTTGAAAAGCTGATTTCTTTGTACTCTCTTGATATTATGACTCTACCTAAGTTGCCAGCCAAAAGTCCCCTACATCATGAACCATTAATCACTTGCAGTGAGCGAAAATATCGTGGATAGTACTATGGGGCGGCGACCCGACTTCGGTTATCGGAAATAACCGGGGCGCACTATATTTGGTATCTTTATGTAATTGGCTATTACATCTCAGAGGGGCAATTTTATTTACTTACACGGTAATTAGGTGTATGCGTTGAGTATTGGTTTCATGAGCTTAGTGCCATAATATCAACTATCTTTTATGGGCATATAACAACGTAGCCCATGGCTTCTTTTAAACTTGAAAATCTTGTGATCAACTTCTTTATTACTAAACCTATGAATTCACTCAACCATTGTGTTGACTTTTTAGCATGTATTTTGAGGATGAAAAGCGATAGCTAACTGGTGGGCTTAGGCATTGGCATGGAATGGTCATAGATGACTCGATATCATTATGGGGACCAAACTTTGTTAATGGGCCATTTAGCGAAACAATTCCAACTTTGTAAACTTTGTTTTACTACAATAAATGAAATATTTTTGAAAGCTGTATTTTTTTGATGTCATGATCAATTGAGTAGCATCCCAAAAAACTTTTCTTCAGTCAGAAGCCAATTTTTAGGGGTGTTCTGAGGGGGCGGCGTCAGTGTTAAGCTGCGCGCCCGTCGCGCATCACTTTTGAGCGGCTGGTAGCCAAATTCCTTATTTACAAGTGGCGGTGTCGGGCTTTAAAGAGTAGGCCGTCGCCTTCGAGGCGGCCTAGATTTGATCGGGCGGCGTCGAAGGCTGAAGGGCGGCGTCACAAGCACAAGGTAGCGCCGTGTAAGATAACGTGTATCTATAGAAACCTAATGGCGGCGACGGCGGCGTCACAAATCATAAAAGGTGGCGCGCCGTCGCAATGTAATCTTATATATAGAATCGAATTTTCATTATTCAGTGTGTAGTCTTTTGGAGTAAAAACCTAAACCGAACCAAAGCTGTCTTGTACAGTATTTTAGGGTTCTAAACCCTATCTTACATCAAGATAAGTGTTTTACTTCATTAATTCAATTATGTCTTTAATTATTTGTGTGTATGCTTGCATGTTCTCCATGCCCGGCTAGTTTACTTGTGTGTTTGCTTAGGGAATATGAAACTTAACTATTGAATATTGATTGGTTGTCTCTTATCTTAATTGTTAATGATCTAGTAATGCGATAGGTCATTCGTTTTGTAGTTAATGCTTGATTAATCTTTGCGAACCTTAGACTATAACAACCTAGAGTAGTTGTAGGCTAAACTATCCAAAGAGTACCTTAGAGTTAGAGTTTATAAATCCTAGAGATTTTGTAGAGCGAGACCCTTTGGTAGTTTCAAGAGTTAGGATAAGCATACCCTACGCCTTAGACATACAGCGATTAGGAATAAGGCGTGAAATTCAACCATCAATATGAGATAATTAAGGAGTAGTACAACCTAAGTAAACACATTCTTAAACTATCATGAGCACATTAATTAGACATAGACTACCCTAACCTTAGTTAATTAGATAATTAGATAATAGAGTAATCGGTAGAAATACCAACCCCCAATCCAAACCTTGAGATTAGGTACTTTCCATTTCTAAAAAAATATAAAAAGCACAAAAATAATCTTCCTCAACCCCAACCTTAGCGTAGTAACTCCTCACTAGCATTCCTATTCCCTAGAGAGCGATATCAATTCCGTGGCTCACCCTAATACTACACACTACAGCGATTAGGTTCCTTTGCCTAGGGTGTTGAAAAACTTGCTCGACGGAAGGAAGTTCCTTTGACCGGCAGCGTGTAAGCGTTATCATAAGCCAAGAATAATCGATAGCTTTTATCCTTTCCACGAGGAGCAAATACTTCATCATAATCAATACCTTCTTAGGTGTACCCTTGAGCCACTAACCTTGCTTTGTTCGATCACAATGCCTTCTTCTCTTTTGCATCTAAAACCTATTTTGTTCCAATTGCCTTTTCCCAATAGGCAAATCAACCAAGGTCAAAATTCTTGAAGCTTAAACGCAGCAACTCTTCTTGCATAGCTTCCATGCAATTGAATCTTGCAAAGCTTTATAAAAATTCTTGGGTTCCATTTGTGATAGAAATCATGCAAACATGTAATTCAGTCAAGTTCTTTGTGGTGTTTCTTTTGATGAAGAGTTTGAGAAAATAACCCTTGATCTCTAAATCCTTTTATTTTACTTCTTGTTTGAACAACATATTGAGAATCTCCTAGTATCTATCTTTGTGGATGATCTTTGTGCACTCTAGAGGTTGGAATAGGGTGACGAGTAAGAATGCTCCATATTGTGAAAGTCACCCTACGCACCAAACCCATCCAAAAGCTTCATCATCAATATATTAATAGATGTTAACTTGAGATCAAGCATATAAGGATCATCGGGATAGTCATCATTAGCAAAAGATCTTCTATCTTTGTCCTTGATGGAAATCTTGGATAAGCAAAACACCGAGGCTTAGCGATGTGCTTGTTGGCTTAGTGCTAGTTAATAGCAGCGAGTAGCTGTTGGCAAGTAGTAGACAGTTGACTAATGTTAATAAGGATTTAAAAAAGGTACACTTTTGAGGGGTCATTTAAGCCCTTAATTGATCACTTTTGTATCTGTTACTAATTAATTTCGTTCCTTTTCACTTTTTAGGTCTCTTGAAGGCAAATTCTTTGGAATGACACTTATCCGGGCCAGTGGCGAATTATCTGAAGAAAATGGCCAAAGTCAAGAATCGAGGCACTCAAAACGCTGGTGAAGGGGATGGCGTTAGGTTCTACTAATGACGCCGTTAGACCATGTTTTGTGACGACTCAGTAGCCAAATAGCTTATTTACAAGTGGCGGCATCGGGTTTTAAAGAGTAGAGGCGTCAGCGGTTGGGCGTCTAGATTTGTTCGGGCGGTCGAGGCCGAAGCGATAGTCCGCAGGCATAAGGTAGCGCCGTCACAATGATAAATGGCCAAGGCGAAAACCTAATACTTGGCGACCCGGCGTCTAATTAAAGTAGCGCCGTCGCGGTTTATAACACTATATATAGAATCCGAATTTTTAGGTTTTTAGAGGTAGTTTTGTGAAGTAAAAAACCTAAACGAACCAAAGACATCTTATGCGGTATTTTAGGGTTCCCATACCCTATCTTACATCAAGATAAGTGTTTTACTTCATTAATTCAACTATGTCTTCAATTGATTGTGTGTATGCTTGCATGTTCTCTATGTCCGGCTAATTTATTTGTGTGTTTGCTTAGGTAATATGAAACCTAGTTATTGAATATTGATTGGTTGTCTCTTATCTTAATTGTGATGACCTATTATTGCGATAGGTCATTAAGTTGTGTTATTAATGCTTGATAAATCTTTGTTGAACCTTAGTTTATAATCACCTAGAGTTATTGTAGGCTATACATCCAAAGAATACCTTAGTGTTAAAGTTTATGAATCCTAGAGATTTTGTAGTCATTAACCTTTGGTAGCTTCAAGAGTTAGGGATAAGCATACCCTACGACCTTAGAGACTTGGCGTTAAGAATAAGGCCGTGACAATTCAACCATCAATAGGAGATAACTAGGGAGTAATAAAACCTAAGTAAATACATTTTTTAATCATCATCTGAGAGCACAACAATAGACATATAGACTACCCTTAGCTTAGTTAATTAGATAATTAGATAAGTAGGTAATGCGGTAGAAATACCAACCCCAAATCAAACCACGATTAGGTACCGTTCATTTCCAAAAAATATAAAAGATAAAAACAAATCTTCCTCAACCCCAACCTTGGTAACTTCTTACTAGCATTCCTATTCCCCTAGAGAAGATATCAATACCCGTGGCTTACCCTAATACTACACTACAGCGATTAGGTTCCTTTGCCTAGGGTGTTGGCATTTACTTTCGGAAAGTAAGTTCCTTTGACCACAGGCAGCTGCGTATGTGTATCAAGTGTTTGGCGCTGCGGTGAATATAATAGCTAGTTAGGAGTCCACCTCGTTAGGTTTCGCTTGATTCCTATCAAGTAATCATTTTTCCCATTTTTAGCTTCCTCGTAGTCTATCCCCTTCTTCGTGACCTTTGTTAGTAACCCCATCACTTTTCATCATGGAAGGTGATAACCAACCAGGCTTACTCATCAACCCACCACCAAATGACCTACCAAGAGGCGTACTCTTGGTGAATACTCCAGACCAAGCCACTTAGGCTATAGGAACACCATTGAGCTTCCCGACCAAGCCCAAACTACGACCCTGCAATCCGACACCATCCGGTTGGTGCCAAACCAATTATGCATTCCATGGACCGTTCCGAAGATCTATCGACACATCTTAAGTTTCAGCAAAATTTTTGATTCCGCCGACCTCGATGCTACTACTCAGGAGACCACACGTCTGCGTCTCTTCCAATTCTCTCTACGGGACCAAGCTAGTAATTGGCTTGGCGACTTCCGCCCGGCTCCATCTCAAGTTGGGATGATCTCACCTCTCGTTTCCTTGCTAAATTTTTCCTACCAGGGAGAACTACAAAGCTTAGGAATTGATAAGGTTTTAAAATGTACCTTTTTGAGGAGTCATTTAAGCCCTTATTTGATCACTTTTGTATCCGTTATTACTTAATATCTTTCCTTTTCACTTTTTAGAGTGAAAAAAGTAGAAAAAAGAAGAAAAATAAAAAAATAGAAAAGAGAAAAGAAAAATAGAGTGAAAAAAAAAAAAAAAAAAACGGGCTACCATCCTACATCTATCCTTTAAATTTATGTTTGTTTATTTCATTTAGATAGAGTTTAGAGTGTCGAGTCTTGGCTTATAGCATGCATTCTTAGGTATACTTGCAACATAGAGATTTTTGACTTGCCACCACTATATAACCTATCCCACCAAACCCTTTGTTTCCCTACCGTAAGCCTAACATTACAACCTTTAAAGACCTCTTTGATAGTCTTTCCTAGGTGCTACGCCAAAGCTGATTGAGGTTTGATCTATTCTCAAGCCTATGGTAATCTATGTACTAGGACCGGTTAATGAGTGTTTATCTTCCATTTCCAATTTGTTATATTTCATATACACCGGAGAGAGATGTGAGTATCCAAACACCCCATGTGAGGTGCTAGTATGTAATTTCCGTGCTTGTTATGACTTTTCTTGGGGCTTATAACGGATAGTTTTAAAACCAATGCTTCATGACCCCTAACTTATAAATTAATTGGCTAAAAGCACATTTGCTTGAGGACAAGCAAATACCAAGTGTAGGGATATTTGATAAGGTTTAAAATGTACCTTTTTGAGGGGGTCATTTAAGCCCTTATTTGATCACTTTTGTATCCGTTATTACTTAATATCGTTCCTTTTCACTTTTTAGGTCTCTTGAAGGCAAAATCTTTGAATGGCACTTATTTGGACCGAAAAGGTGCGAATATCTGAGAAGAAAATGGCCAAAGTAAGAATGAGATACTCAAGGCTGAAAACATAAGGTGACGAAGCGTCATTGCTTATCTATACGACGCCGTCCGAAGATTTTGTGACGGAATGAGAACCCAAAAGTATTATTTTCAAGTGACGACGTCAAGTTATAAAAGTAGGTGAGTAAGCTACTCGGGCGTCTTAGATGCATCCGAGCGGTCGAGAAGGCTGAAAAGGGCGGCGTCCACAAGCATAAGGTAGCGCCGTCGCAAGTCTAACGTGGCCAAGAAGAAACCCTAATAGCGGCGACACGGCAGCGTCACAAAACATAAGGTGGCGTCATCATATGTAATCTTATATATAGAATCGAATTTTTTGATATTTGTGTGTAGTCTTTTGGAGTAAAACCTAAAAACGAACCAAGGCTGTCTTGTCTTGTATTTTAGGGTTCCACACCCTATCTTACATCAAGATAAGTTCTTTACTTCATTAATACAATTATGTCTTTGATTATTTGTGTGTATGCTTGCATGTTCTCAATGTCCGGCTAATTTATTTGTGTGTTTGCTTAGGGAATATGAAACTTAATTATTGAATATTGATTGGTTGTCTCTTATCTTAGTTGATTAATGATCTAGTGTACGATAGGTCATTCTTTGTGTACTTAATGCTTGATTAAATCTTTGTGAACCTTAGAATATAACTCCTTGAGTAGTTGTAAGCTAAACCATCCAAAGAGTGCCTTAGAGTAAGGTTTATTATCCTAGTGGGTTTTGTAGACAAGACCCTTTGGTAGTTCAAGAGTTAGGGAACATCGCATACCCTCGACTTTAGACACCAGCTGGAACTAAGAATAAGGGCGTGACAATTCAACCACCAATTGGAGATAATTAAGGAGTAATAAAACCTAAGTAAACACATCTTTAAACTATCATACGAGCACACAATAATTAGACATAGACTACATACACCTTAGATTAGATAATTAGATAAGTAGAGTAATGGGTAGCAATACCAACCCCCAAATCCAAACAGAGATTAGGTACCTTTCAATTTCCTAAAAACATAAAAAAGATAAAAATAATCTTCCTCAACCCCAACCTTAGCGTAGTAACTTCTTACTAGCATTCCTATTCCCATAGAGAACGATATCAATACC